>OZ038475.1:115531355-115663855 GCA_964036315.1 Acanthosepion esculentum
GGAAATGTAAAAATCCATAAAAACGATTATCCCCTCCAACCTATCATTTCACCCGCACCTACACCAGTATATTACCTTTCAAAAACCCTTAACAAATTAATTACACCCTACCTCCCAAGTTAATATTGTATTAACTCCACAAAGGAATTTATACAAATTCTTCAGGCCGTAAGACCAAACAACCAAATAATCACGTGTTTGTATGTACAAAATGTATTTACTAATGTCCCCGTCTATGAAACGATTGACGTCATTATCCATCTTGTATACAATCACACTTCTCTCCCACCCATCAATATTAAATCCATTTATTTAAAAAAAAATATTAGCATGTATCACTTAAGTAACTTTTTATAATCCCCTGGGCAATGTTTATACTCAAATAGACAGTATCACGATGGGATCTCCTTTAGCGCCTCCTTTTTTCTAATTAATATATGGTTCATTCAGAAAATAAAATACTTAATGTCACTAATAATGCCCCCATATATGTAAGATACATAGATGACATTTTCACTAAATAAAATACTTAATGGCACTAATAAACCCCCTATATATGTAAGATACATAGATGACATTTTCATTTTAGCGAAAAATATTGATCAAATTACACAAATTAAAAACAAATTTGAAAGTCACTCCGTGCTTAACTTTACACTAGAACTCAATATTAAAAAAAAACATTGTAGTGTATCAATTTCCATGCCAGTTCAGAGATTGTATCTCTGATACTAATAATAAACCCACTACATATATTGGCTTTATTACAATCACACTCTCCCGCAGACTTACCTGTCACCTTTCTGATCTTAGTTCCATTTCACAACATTTCTTAGAAAACCATAGCCATGTACATAATATTAGACAGTTATTTGTTGATAACACAACAATAATCACACATACACAGAGTAAAAAGAACCTTAATATATTGGAGGCCATCTACATTAAAACAAAGCAACCCACACTCAACGAAATTACATTTAAAACCTGTCACAAGATATTACAATGTATTTAACACATGATTCTGTAACTAACATTTCTTTCTCTCACGTGGTCATGTACAACGTCATAGTACCACATTACGAATTTACGACCTGCGTCTGCTATTCCGCGACCGTTATCTTCGCATAGCAAACTTATATATAAGCAATATCTCTCTCTCTCTCTCTCTATATATATATATATATGTTCAAACATGTTTTTGTTGGATGCTAAGTGATACAATTTAATATCTACTAAACATAATGAAATAAATTTTGAAAAAAATTCTAATGTAATTCATATTATTCTAGTTTGGCATCAATCTATGCTTTATATATTTTAAATAATAGACGATTCTGAATTTAACCACATTTTTAAAAGTTTTGGCGTTTTTATACAGGGTGTTGCAGCAAAATCCGACACTTGACAAAAAGAAAACGAAATAGGTAATAAAAATAAAAGTTGTATATGCAGATACCCGACAGTTTGGCAACTAACTAACGTTTTTCTCTTTACCCTTTTCCAGGATGGAAATGAGCGCAGAGCAGCGGTAGTAGCTTCTTTTCGCACCGGAAAGAAGCCCGCGGAAGTGATAGCCTGGTTTGGGTTCAGGAGGACCATGGTCATGGACATTTGGAGGAAGTGGAAGGCGTATGAGAACAAGAACGAGTTTACTGCCAAACGAAAGGCCCACAACGTTTGTTCTTCGACCCTTAGGACCGACGAGTTCGTCGCCGCTGTCAAGGAGACAGTCGACAATGATGGAAGCCAGAGCTACGTCAAGATCGCCGCTGACATGGGCTGTCACAAGTCGACGATTTGCTGAGCAATCAAGAAGGACACTGGTTACTCCTCCTACCGCAAGTCTCATTGCATGCTCATCACGAATGCCTCCAATGAGTTGAGGAAGGTCAAGGCGGCGGCTTTACTGAACGAGCTCATGCACGGGTCAGCCGGGATGCTGAGGTTCTTCTCTGATGAAAAGAAATTCATCCAGGACCAGACGAGCAACAGGCAGAACGACAGGTGGATCTGCAAAGACATCGAGGGAGTTCCTGTCGTGAAGCATAGGAAGATTCCCTCCTCCGTCATGATCATGGCGACATCTCCAGCGAGTGAGACGTCATGCCTCCGTTCTTCTTTCAAAAGGGCCTGAGAGTTACCGCTGAGATCTACCAGGGGGTGCTGAGGAGGGTGGTGAAGCCCTGAATGGACGAGATCACCGCCCGACGCCTCTACGTCTTCCAGCAGGGCTCCGCTCCTGCACACAAGGCCAAGACGATCCAGGCATGGCTGCTTAACAATGATCCTCACCACTGGTCGCCGGACATGTGGCCGCCCGCCTCACGCGACTGCAACCCCCTTGACTATTTCTTCTGGGGCGTGATCGAGGCCAAGACCAACAACACGGTCGACTCTCTGAAGGCTGTCATCGTGGAGGCGTTCGCAGCTATGGACAAGGACATGGTCGCCAAAGCGTGTGGCTCATTTCGCGCCCGCCTTAAGATTGTCGTCGCCGCCGCCGGCGGTTACATTGAAAAATAATATAGTATGTAACTCTAACTGTTGCTAAATAAACTATCGGGTCTCTGCATATACAACTTTTGTTTTTATTGCCTATTTCGTTTTCTTTATGTCAAGTGTCGGATTTTGCTGCAACACCTTCTAGTAATGAATGTTGGCTTGGGAAAGTACTATTTCTTTCAGGAAAGGAGACATTTGACAATTCATGGACGCGTATTGATATTTTGGTAAGATTCAATAGCTATACTCTTAATAATTTTCCGTTCAAGCAAGTTACTTACTCTTTTAATAAGTGTGGCATTGTTTAGATCAAAATTGTAATTGAATTTATTTCTCTGTATGGCTAAGACATTTGACAAACTGAAATTGTGTATATGACCCTTTTTGTATATATATATATATATATATATATATATATATATATCTTTGTGTGTGTATTTAGGCAACAACCTCTCTTTTATACATGCTTCATTAAAGACGAGAAACAAGGTACTGCAATTAAGTTTTTATTAAATATTTTCTTTTGTTCGAAAAGTGTTTTCTTTTCTGGACACAGAGTATGTAGAAACTGTCCAAATATTCTGTAATTCCGAGCGCTTTCGGCTATACTTTTAGCTATTATCCAGGATGATTTTATTTTTACTTTTTAACTGGATGTATGGTTTGTTGTTGTAACTTAGGAAGGATTACTGAATGAGGAATAACCAAAACAGAGGTTGGAAATGAAATGGTATTCTTTATAACATCAACAAAATGCAATACTTGCCAGCGGCATGAAGTAGTTAAACAACTGCTAGTGGTGGACTACTTAGCATATTACCCCCCCCCCTTACAATAGTGTCCAATGTATTTATGAGGATTGAGACACACCCATTAATGTTCATAGGTACGGTATATAACAGTTGTGTGTATGTATCTACAGTTATAAAGATGTTTTATTTTCCGAACACAGCACATTGTAGCCATGTTTGTAGTTAATATTGAGTGTTGGCTTTTTCTTTTTATTATTAAAGCTTCCATTATTTTAAATCTTTTTTTTAGATGTGGATGAGGTTATTATACTTGGATTTTCTACTAGTAAGTTTTGGGTAGTCTGGTAATTGTGTGTGTGTGTGTGTGTGTGTTTAAATGGCTTCTAATAGAGCTGTGATCGGATAGGTGTAACGTAAGTCGTCTGGATAGGCATGTAGTAGTGTGACCGATGCAATTATTTATGAGTTTTGTGTCCAGAAAAGGAAACACTTCTTCAAAGCCAAGAAAAATTAAATAAAAAGCTTAATCACAGTACACTGTCTGTCGTTTTTATTGATACACACACACACACACACACACACACACGCACGCACGCACACACACACGCACACGCACTTATATATACAATATATGTTTGCAATATATATATATATATATATATATATATATATATATAGATAGATAGATAGATAGATATGCTTGCCTGATGATTGCGTCTAGGATGAAACAGTTTTTCGTTTCTGAGTGTTGACTTCAATATGCACTTTCATATTTATATACGCTCTATCTCTGATATTGAGCAATTTATCCCATAGATATTGTATACCTTAAAACTATATTTCGTCACACACACACACACACACACACAACTCTCTCTCTCTCTCTCTCTCTCTCTCTCTCTATATATATATATATATATATATATATATATATATATATATATATATATGCACAAAGTCTTTACGTTGGCATAACGAATCCTCCAGAAATTACATAGCAAGTAAAACTGAAGTTGTTCATACAGGAGAATCTTTTTTGACTGTATAACATCTATATTCTTGCGCTTCTCTATTTTCCCATTTTATGTAAAAAAAAAAAATATGCCGAACGAAAATTTAAATGGCAAGGGAAATTTTGGAAAGGAAAAGTTTTACAGAATAAAAATTAGACTTAAGAAAGATTTAGTTAAAAAAATCACGTGACAGCGTGTGGCTCATTTCGTGACCATTATCTTCGCATAGCAAACTTCGCATAGGAAACGCAATCTCCAGTTTCCTGCATCTCTTATGAACGGTCTCATTCTGTAATAAAAATATTACATTACCATATTTCAATCATTTTGCCAAGGCTCTTACCAAGGATGTAAATTCACCTCCATGCGTCAAATATGTTTTAAATCAAAGTCTCTCTTGGAAGGCACACTTAGTTATTTATTAGTATCAAGCTTTGGCTAAAACCCATGTGATTCAGTTTTAAACAGGAGTCACGAGTCCCATAAACCAATAGGGACACCACGTATACTACAGCCGTAGTAGTAGTAGGGTGCCTTGGGCAAGGTAGCCTGGCGGGGCCCATCACTTTCCATGCTAGTTTGAATTTCCTTCTACACTGATAGCCGGCCAAGGCTGTAGGGCAAAGTCTGTCCAGCTATTTACTCATACTTGAGTGGCGGGTGGTGGGTTTATACCTTTCGCAAGTGTGTTTGCGCGTAATGTAACGAACTCGACCGCAGTTCGAACACGGCTCCCTAATATCTCATTTCGAGCCGCTATCTACTACACAGCTGCGCATCCACAAAGTAATAATTCTGATTAA
Source organism: Acanthosepion esculentum (assembly GCA_964036315.1). Lineage (NCBI taxonomy): Eukaryota > Metazoa > Mollusca > Cephalopoda > Sepiida > Sepiidae > Acanthosepion > Acanthosepion esculentum. Next base: position 115,536,429 of record OZ038475.1, read on the forward strand.
AACTGATATATTAACAGAAAATGAAAAAAAAAATTACATTACCATAAAGTTGTAATATACAGGTTGCGATGGGTAAATTTTCGCCATTTTATGTTTTAATTTCGCGCATGCGTGTTGTTTGATTTTGATGTTTTTCGACTGCAAAGTATAGTAAGGTCAGTTGTGTACCGTCTGTGAGTAAAACGCACCATGAAGCAGCCAGAAATTAGGAAACAACATGCTGTACTGATTGGCATTCGCGTTAGAAGCTACATTTAAGAGTTTGTTTGTCGATCTGAGGACAGGGCAGATGATTGGGAAAGAATTTGATGGGATAAATGGCGATTACGAAATGTTTGGAGTGATCACTTGTGATGGTGACGTTGTACCTCCATTCATCTTTCCACAAAGCTTCAGATTCAACACGGAGGCCTACATCAAGTGCCTCGAGGAGGTAGTGCTGTCCTGGGTCAAGAGTGTTGCTGCTGGAAGATCCTATGTCTGGTAACAGGACTCTGCACCACACAAGCAGCAGAACGCAGTCATGGCTGTCAGACAATTGACTGTAACCACATCACCCTTACTTCTGGCTACCTAACTCACCAGACTGTAACCCCCTACATTATTATGTTTGGCCTAGTTAAGCGAGATACCAACAATACACCTTATAACAACAAAGATGAGCTGAAGACAAGGATTATGGCAGCATTCACCAACTTAAACAAGGAGGCCGTTCAGATCTCGGTGGTAGTAGCAAATATTCGAACGAGACCTTCGAAGACCGAAGTGGAGAAGGGTTCCGTGCCAACGGCGGTCGAGCACGGGTCAGTTGGTTCTAAGACGCAGGCGAAAGTCTTCCCGAAAGGCGCCGGATCCGTAAGTCTCGCAAACGGGCGAGGAGGAGAAGGAGCATCAGCCCTCGGCGGCAAGCAAGTGCGAAGCATAGACTGAAGCAGTGGTCGAGGTCGCACTACCGTCGCATGGACGACCTTCTCCGTAGCTGCGTCGACTCAGATAGCGCTGCTGCTGCCGACAATGCCAACGACGCTTACCAACTTAACTTACCCGTCCAGTTTTTCTTTAAACTATAGAACGCGTTGAAAGACGAGCGGCCGGCCTTCCGTCGAAAGCGAAAGGGATGCAGGAAATTGAAGATTGAGTTTAAGTATAAAACCGGCTGTCGTCACTGGGTGTTGAGCTCAATTTCCACTTACACACACACACACACACACACACACACACACACACACACACACACACACACACATATATATATATATATATATATATATATATATATATATATACTCGGATAAAGATTATGAAGATCTCTTCGTAGATAGCAGCTGATATGACTTAATAAATATTATCAAAATCCGATAAAGATTTCGACGCCAACCTGACCTCGGTATAACTGGCTTAACTTGCAATAGAAGACCTGAACAGATAGATCATTCTGTTCGTTTGTAAAGTTATGCAGTTTTTTCCGTGTCTCGGTGGATATTGTGCACATTTATGTAAACCATTACGCTGCCAAAAAAAAAAAAAAAGAAAAAGAAAAAGAAAAAAAATGAAGTACTTTTTATTGTATCAATTTTTTCTTTCATTTCTTGCCTTTCTTTTCCAGGAACTCGTATAAAGACGTTATGATATCTGGCATATGCATCTTGAATTTCGACACTCTAATGTAGAACTAACAAAGTCCGGCGAAATCGTTAGGTGTTGCCTTTGTGCTCTTGGTCTGTAGGGATTCTGTTTCAGTCCTGAACTATACCTAATCTTAGACTTCTGAACAATGCTTTATTGTAATAATCGAAATGAAAACGGAAGCATTAAAATCAAACAACTAATAATAATAATTTTTTATAGTTAGTGTAATGTGGTAAACCGAAAATAAAAATATTCCCCACAGAAAAGAACTGATTAACCGGTTTTCATTCTTCTCTCGACAGAGGGATGAAAAATATGCACAGTGAATAAAATAGAAAAAAACCCCACCAAATACAGGATATTAGATATATTAAATATATATTCATCACAGTTTGATAGAATACAGCCCTCAAAGCTACTGTATTTGCTGATAAAGAAAAGGCTGGAAGGACTTAATATATATTTATATATATTCTCTAAGATTTTTAAATAGAAATTCAAATGATTCTTCAAAAGTAACGATCGGGCACACTGATGTGATTTAACCAATATTTAACAATAGCCGACCAAGATTTCTTGATTGTTAGTTATGATGTGCCATGCATGATACACGCTTAGGCGATCATGTATCTTTCGATACATGACTGACGAGGCAGATTTTTTTCCCGCAGTAGGTTGCCATTTCTTTCTGCGGTGGACCAGTCTTGCTATTTACACATAGCTGGGGGGAGAAGAAGCGGATTCATCATACCTTGCCCAAGGGTATTAGCACGTAAGTGAATGTAATGGATTCGACTGGAATTCGAACTCGACTTTCTGATTCCTCAATCCGAGCCGCTTATCTATATAAATTAACCAAATTTCACTTCTGAATATTGACTGCTACATGTTTATTTTTACTTTCAGCTTATGACCCATTTTACCTACCTAGTCACAATGACACACAACATGGTAAACTTCCGAGCTATTATAATTGGGAAGTAGAACAGACTTTAGGATCGCTCTTAAGGTTGTTTGGGCCGTAAAGACAATATATGGATTGACAGACGAATAACAATTTTCACACTAGTAGAAATTTGCTTAACGAACCTCGTAGTAACATCACCAATCCGCGCTGTACCAAAATAAACAAGACACTTGCTTTCTTTTTGAATTGGCATATTTCAGCACTACAACCAGACTCTAAATTATCAAGAGGGTATTTATTTTCACCTAAAACTTTCTTGATAAATTCAACTGGTTCATTGTAAGCACTACTGATCTTTTCGTAGAAGCAGTTGTTTGAAATTGTATATATCTATTAATAAGTAGTTTTGTGTTTTATATTGTCATTGTGCATTCACTTACATCAGAGATGCATATATTTGGAATTGAGGCTTTGCCCTTTGCTAAGTCACTGCCATTTTGTTTAATTTTTTTTCCCAAATATTAAACAAAAAAAAAAACAAAACTGATTGTCATTTTGTTTTGAACGTTCTGCTCCGCTTTCCGATTTCAGTGTTTAATTTTTAATCATTTCCCGCTGGGAATTATTTTCGTGTCGAGTCTCGCGTTATTATCATTGCATAATGAAAAGATTTTCGCAGCAATTTCCATAAGACAGACTGGTATGATAAAAAATTACCCTTTTGAAGTTTTTCAGACAAATTAGTCTTTTCATGTGTCGTATCTACCGTTTTAAATTTTCAGTGAAGTAACTAAGAGAGAAGGAGACAGAGAAAAAGAGAGAGGGAGACAGAGACAAAGACAGAAAGAAAAAGAGAATAATCATGCGTGTGTGTGTGTATTTGAGAGAGAGAGAGAGAGAGAGAGAGAGAGAGAGAGAGAGAGAGAGAGAACGTGTCTTATTTGGCGAGGCAGATATTTCAAAACAACTTAAAAAAAAACTGTAAATAAATTTACTGCAAGTGTCTTTTTTTATCTTGACAAAGGAAGAACAAAAGTTATTTATAGTGATGAAAAACAATTTCTTCAAACCAGGAACGGTTTAGTGCATGTGAAATGCACACACACACAAACACACACACACACACACACACACACATATATATATATATATATATATATATATATGTATATATATAAATATATATGCATATGTATGTGTGTGTATGTTTGTGAGCGTGTTTTTATGTTTATGTATGTATAGAAAAAGAGAGACATAGAGTGTGTGTGAGAGAGAAAACCTTCACTAACACCGAGACATTAAGAAACTATCAAAGAGAAAATGTTGACACATCAACTTTCATCGAAAATCATACTTTATAAATAAGATTCTGTTATATATATATATATATATATATATATATATATATATATATATATATATATATATATATATATGTATATATATATATATATGTGAAACAAATCAACTAATGACAAAATAATCAAACTCATTATATATATTTATATATATATATATGCTCATGTATATATATATATATATATATATATATATATGTATGTATATACATACATATATATGCATGCGCGCGTGTGTGTGTGTTTGTGCATGTGCGTATGTATGTGTCTGCATGTATATGAATCTCTTAAGCAATTAATCGCTTTTTAGTAATATCTCTTATTATTCTTTTTTTAGCCCTTCAGAACGTAGACGATCATGGCCCTCCATATCTTCCTGTCCCTTGTATCTCTTAATGAGTTTTGGCCTTTTGTTATTTCTTCAAAACCCTGTTCTGCCATTCATGTGTTTAAGCTCAACAAGTACATTATCCTTTCCATCTTTCCCTCAATCTGTCTCGTGAGTATCAGTTTTTTTAAGCCTCCTTCCTTCCTCCTCAAGTTCCCTAGAGACCTCAACTACCTCTTCCTGATATTAAGTGTCCTTTTTGTTTCCCTTCTTTTCAAAACATCGTTGTTGCTCACATTCTCAGCATCTTTCTGTAGAACCACATTTCTGTTGCTTCAAGTTTTTTCTTCATCTTTGAGGAGACTGTCCAGCATTCACTGCTATACAGGAGGACAGATATCACGTAACAGTTCAGTGTGCTTTTATTTGTTTCTAGTGAAATCTTACAATAACTGTGCTAATTTTGATATCTAGGCCGGTAGATGTTAAATTGACTTTTACTCAGACTCGTATTCCCACTGAATTTAACGTTTAGAATAATAATAAAAAAATATGTCGGTTACATAAGATTTTCTCTCCAATGAGGCTTGAGAGGTTCGCACAGATTCAGTGTATTTCTAATTGTTACTGCTAATCTTATGTTTTTGTTTTATACAAGCGCAAGGTGTCTTATTCGAAGGGATCAATGGAAAGTTGTGTTAAGGTGACTTTTTCATTAACGTTCTCCTAAATATTTGGTAGCATCTTGTGGTTTTGAATCCGCTTCAAATATGGAATTTTGGGGTGAAAACCACCACGAAAACTGGATTCAAAGATACACGTTCATCTGGTTGTACCTTCTTTATTAATCGTATCGTTGTTAGTTTTTCTACCTTTCTTTTCAAGTTGAGTTTTAATCAGTTCACGAACTTTTTGATCACACCTTTTTTCTTTTTACAAGCAGCTGTGTATTTGCATCCCCTGAGATGCTACAGTCAAAGCTGGTCATTTACAAGGTCAACATACTAAAAAATATTTCTAAACTTTAAGTAAAGGTCTATTTTTGTTGGTGCAAAAACTGACACATACAAACAATTTTTTTCAAAAATTGCTACAGTTGTCATGGAATCTACTGTAAAAACAGAGCAGCTCAGCTGTAGAACATCTTTAACATATAGTTTCAAGTGAAATATATACCGACAAAACCACAAAGGAGAATCAAATCTTTTTCTAAGAAAAAAAATAGATGTGACAATAGATAAACTCTTGGTGAATACATACGATTTCAACTAATGCCAGTGTTTCATGTACTGAACAGTTACTGCTGACACAATGTCTTCTTATGATAGTAATAAAATAAAATAAAATAAACTGTTGTAGTGTCCTCCCGCTAAAGAGTCTATGTTGGACTCTTCCGCCTACTATAAGATTAGTATGAGAAAAGGCCTTGGGAAACAGTCGACCAGACTGTTCGTAACTGTCGAACTGTCTGCCTCGGCAGAGAGGAACCCTGACGAGGCTTTGCCGCAGGGCAATGTTTCGTCCGTTTATGCGGGTTCAAAGGGAATATTTTTAGCCGAGTCTACGGGCTCGGAGAACCTACGGTAAACTCGGCCTTGTACCACATATATCCCGCGTGGGGTCTGTTAAATATTAACAGTTGAATAAATCTGTTCCAGCTGTGCTGGTCAAACTCTCTGCCCGGGGGCAGAGAGGATCCGCATACGAGGCTATGTTGAAGAGCAGATTCTCGTCTCGGGAAATAGCTACCTGACCCCGTTTTATACGGGGTATGGGGAATTTTTGGCCGAACCTGCAGGTTCTGATAGCCCAACATTAAACTCGGCCTTGTGCCATATCCTACCTCGTGGGGCGGCTGGTAAATATAACAGTCGAATAGATTGAACGCTGTGTCAACCGATGCACACTCACTAGTCGTGTAATACTCTTCTGTTGTACTTAACGTTTATTATATGCTATATCTGTAACTCTTTATTTTGTTATTTCTTTAACCATTTATTTGGTCACAACAAAAACAAAGAATGAAAATATTTAGGAAGATTGTATTACGGCTGTAGTATGTGATTTAAAACAGGAAATACCAGAGGTCTGAATCGAATATAAAGTTCATCAGGAACCGTAATCGAAGAAGATTTGAGTTGAGACAAGTGCCTCAAAACATCTCGCTGTGTGCGTCAAGTGAAACAATGAAGAGAACCTAGCTGACTTATGATCTAGATATACGAGACAACCAGATTACAAACAGTTATGTAAACGCCCGACATACGAATGGAGAAGGGGAATTCCTCACACTCTCGTAGAAAGTTCGACATTTCGAAGAAAAACCCGTAACCAAATGCCCACGATAGGGCCGACGTTAATTTTATGTCGTTTAGACGAGAACAAATAATTATTTTATGTATAAAAATTACATTCGTATTCTTATCAAACGTTACTATCATAATATACCTATTTTACATGTGAAGAAAGCGTAACTCTGTTAATATTCAACCCGAGTGTCAAGGACTGCAATTTTGTTTTCCCATCAGTTCATCCCGAGCAATGCCATAATGTCACTAAGACGCAAGGCAAGCTACTGGGGGTGAAAGAGAATGAGTAGATTTTAGAAAGAACCGAAAACCCAATCCTAAACAGGAATTTAGAGATAAACCTCTACTTCTATTCCAAAGACCGGGGAGGAGTGTGAACCGGAATAGAGACGAACCTATCTACTCCGGCAGTTTCTGTGGGAATAAGTGGCCCGGTTTTTGCTGTCCTCGGGTCATGCCGCGCATCTCAGTCAGATTCGCGTAGTCTGAAGAAACCGTCTGCATCTGAGATACTGTGGTTGGTTTCTAAAGCCACAAACGCAGCCTGCAAATCTATTTTCTCCTTTAGATCATCGGCTGCTATATTAACGTTTTAGATACGTTTGTTTCATTGATTCCTTTGTTTTTTTACGGCTTTTTTTTGGTAGGTTATTTAAAGCCAATAATATTTTTGAAGGAGGAAAGATAATAATGATTTTGTGGTAAAAGTCGTACTAATTGACCTATAGCCGCGACGAGAAGAGATGGATTCATACCCTTTCTAAGGGTATTTATGCCTGAGTGAATATAACGAACCCAACGGGAATTGGAACTCGGCTTTCCGATTAACAATTACGAGCCATTATCTACCCGCACATCCAAGCTTACAGCACTAGGTATTCCCAAGCAGTCACCCATCTAGATACCGTCAAAGCTCAACGTTGCTTAACTTCGGTAATCGTTGCCGTAAACCTAGATATATTTTAAAGAGTAATAAGAATTTTAGCACCGACTACTTGCATCTGTGTAAAATAGGCAACAACCTCAGACACAAGATAACTCCGACAATCCTTTTTTTTTTATTCTTTTGAAAAACAATTTTTATCATTTATTACAGTCGGATTAACATTCTCATGTTTGTTGTTACAATCATAACGTTTCGACCGTTGTTAACTCAGGCATTCTTCAGGTGTCTATCGATTCGTATAACCTTCCGGTACTGAGAAATAAAATCGACTAATGTAAGGGGAGTGGTAAAAGAATGACCACATTCTTATTTGAGGTTTGTTAAAATATTTGTCACTAGCTGTATGTGATCCAATTTGCTATAGTAGCGTAGAGGTCAATGGATCGAAAGAAAATTGAAAGATGATGGTCTGATGTGATTATCTATATTAGAATGAACTTATTTCTATCTAAATTTTTCGGATGAGCAGTTAGCATAATTTACGTTCGAACTAATCTCTTCATCTCTGTTGTTATTATCACAACTTATTATTTATCTTAGGATAATTTGCACACATCCCACTATCCATATTCAGAAATATCTGGTGCTGGTTAATTTTTCAGTTACTGCTAATCCTGTTTCCACTGAATGTGAGCATGTCCTGACTACCCAGCTCAGGGGTTGAACTCACACTTATAATGCCACCAAATCTCCTAAGAAACTCTTTTATTGTCCTGTGGATCCATCCTGAAGCTAGATTTTAGAGTTTTAAACCGAATGTTGCCTTCCCGCCTCTTTTTCTCCAGCTGCAACCATGCTGTAGCCCTGTTGTTTTCTTTTCTTTCTGTATTGCCTGCATGTTGCTGCAGCGATTATTTTCCCATGCCGCACTATTTTCTCATCACTCTTGGCTTTTCAGTTAATATTTTAGCGTTTCTAAAAGTCAAAATATTTAACTACATCATCGGACATAAATAGGAGATCGTATTAGAAAAAATACTTTGTAAGTTGAAAGAAACATGACGAAATTGCGGTAAATATTTACTTAACTTAAATATATATGACATTTCAATTTCGATTTCCGTTCTGCTAACGCAACATGACAGTAAGAAATTAGCATTTTTGTATTTTAATGTGCAAAACTAGATTAACATGCCACCTTCACTAAGAAGTTGAAGTATCGAAGGGTCCAGAGATAATATCTTGAATGAATTAAAGTTAACATTTGTAATTTTGCAAATTGAAAATGTGAGTGAAAAATGAACTGCTGTGGAAATCGCTCTATGTCTAAACAGCTTTATATTACACGTGGTGTTCTTTAAATATTGGTCATGACCCCTTTTCCATAGACTGACGAAAATAATTAGGGGCTTGCTTTCCAGCTTAGGCTTGAGCAAGCACCAACATGTCAAATTCTCTGTTTCGGGCAGAGAAGAACCGAAATGAGACTATACCGAAGGATAGAATCTCGTCTGGGGAGTTAGACAGATCCGACCCAGTGTATCGGGGTCTATGAAGATTTTATGCCCGAGCCTACGGGCTCGGATCACCCCACATAAAAATCAGCCTTTTGCCATATCCTGCCACAGGGGGAGGTTTTTGTAAATACCGGCTAACGAAATTATGTATGTAGAAAGACATATCCATATAATGGGTAGTGAGGTTTACAAAGTCGTCATAACAGCTCCGTATTTCAGGTGTGAATATGCAGACAGACTTGTAAATCTGTTTGTAAAAGGCAACATACAATAGTTTCATTTGATGCGGTTTGCTATAATTACCATTTTGCAGATTAAGACATCAATCTATGAACCATGTGCCACATAGTGTTAATAAAATCTAGTATCCGCATTTAAAATGTGGTGTGAGTTCCGTGGAAACGCTGTCTATAAAGAGAAATAGTATAGTGAATAGAATAGAGAAAAGCGGTCCGTATAGCAATAGAGGATAGAATAGAAATGTAGATCCGAATACTATCAGAGGATAGACTAGAAATGGCGATCGTTAGGCATCACCTATTTCTTACATATATGCGTTTACTCTATGGTCACGTGGTCTACTTACTTCAAAAATGGGACTGCCCATGTTTATATTATCTTGAACACTACAATCGTAACATTCGTGTATCTATTTTTCGGGAACAGCAACATCGTAATTTCATTAACTCTTTTAAGTGGCGATTCTGATAGTCGAAAATCCTCTTCTATTACTCGCGATCCTAAAAGAGGTTCTAAAAGATATCAGTTCTTACACAGCTTATCTTCTTACTGAAATATAATTTATCTCGGCTTCATACTATTTGCTTTGTTTTGTTTTCTCTTTGTGATTGCCTCCAATATTCTGTTATATGATTTGGGACTCAAACGAACACTTTTGTGATGTCAACGAATACTCTTTGTCACTTTCATAATGCTCGCTATAATAGAGTCTTTGTAATCGCAGATACAACTATACTACGCCATAGAACAATACTAGTGTCAGACGCCATCGAATAATCTTGCACTAATAGTACTAGCACGATAATACTCGTTCGACAAGTAACCCGTATAGTGATCTGAATAGAGAAATAATATAGTGAATAGAGTATAGAGTGGCGGTCCGTATTGTAATAGAGGATGGAGTAGAAATAGCGACCCGTATAGTAGCAGAGAATAGACTATAAATGGCGATCGTTAGTCGTCAGCTATTTCTTACATATATGCGTTTACTCTATGGTCACGTGGTCTACTTAATTCAACAAAGGGATCGCCTGTGTTTGCTCACTGGCGATCTATGTTCAAACTCAATTATCGGCAGCAGCACTTTATTCCTATATAACATGGATGATGATATATTTTGCCAACAAATCTTTTTTTTTTCATGCAAGGCGAGAGTGCCACTAGTTAGCAAGGGGCTACAGAGAATGTAAGGGAAAAGATTGGGTATAAGTGGGCGGTTAAGCAAAGGATGAAAAGACGAACGGAGGAGGATAAAAAGAAGAACGGGGATCAAGGCAGCAGACGATGTCGATTGACATGACATTTAAATATTTGGAGATTATAATTATCAGGGAAGCCAGAAAGAGGAAGGAAGTTCTACTGTCGGGAAGAGCGAGAGAAGAAGCTTTTGGAGTAGAAGAGGCGGTTACATTTAACTGTTTCAATAGTAAAAGGGCGGGACTGAGATGCCAACCTAGTAGCACGCTTAAATTCATGCAGTCGGGGTACCGATGAAAATAGCTCGCCAGAAATATAAAAGAAGAGAGGACTCGGTTATTATGCTTGTGACTGTCACACAGTACACACACTCATTCAATACCTCATTAATTTCTACTGTTTAATTTCAAGGGGGTGTCTACGCGCATTAGGTGTCAAGCTATATATATCACTGCCGCTCAACCAATCTTCGTGATATTCAGCGTAACTAGATATATAAAAGGACAAAGAGAGAAAGAGAATTTTGGGTTTCAAGCCAGGTACATTAGTGTCGACGATCCGTAAGAAAGAATAAACTTATATTGACTATTGCCAGTGACAAGTTCCGTTTTTGAAAACAGCAACGCTAAACGAGTCTAAATTTCCCCGAGGTTATCGAACCTGAACGGATACTAGACTTCGATATATTGACTCGCTGTGTTCAGATAAAGTTCTCATATTCATTGCAACTAAGCAGCCGGCGGCAAAAAACGAGTTTCATTCAAAGTAGGCGACGCTAGTCTGTTGGCTCATGGATTCAAACGAGATACTCAACTTGAAAACAGAATTTAACCGAAATCAGAGACAGTCGTATAATGGCACGATGGAGATATAGGCCGGTAACATATTGTTATGATAGACACACAATCATATAACATATTATTGCAATCCTATAACTTATTATTGCGAAAGCGACACAGTCATGTCAAATATTGTTACGACATATAAAAAGTAATTTATCATAGATATACGACAGATACATAGTTCTATAACATATTGACACAAGAGAGAAATAATACTATAAAATATTTTTAACCAGAGACACAATCCCCGCCAGAATCTATTTTATACATTTATAAGTCGACCAGTCATCCATGCATGGAATTTTGCTGTCACATCTGGTCAAGTGATTCTTCTATGTATATCTGCAATATTATCGGTCCTAGCTCGGCATCTCGGCTTGAGTTCCTTTCCGACCGCCCTAACCTAGCCTCCCTGTGCTGTTTCTTTAAATATTTTCATGGTAATTGTTGTGATGAGCTTTCCTCTTTGGTACTTAAACTTTATGAATTTAAGCATAGTATTAGTTTGGCGGCAAAGTTTCATCATTTTACAGTTGACATGGTTCGTTGTAAAAGTAATTTTATGCTAACAGGTTATTCTCTCGCAATTTTCGTTTTTAGAACTCTCTTCCGGCTTCTTGCTTTCCAGTAAACTTTGATATTCAAAAATTTAAATTCAATATCAGTCGTTACATTCTGTCTTAATTCCTGTTCTTTTATTGTTTTCTTTGCTTAATGTTTTCTTTTTCTCATATTTCATAACAAATATCTCCATATATCGTAGTGGCTTTATTGCCTTGCATGGTGTTAAATGATTATAGAAATGTATATTATAAAAAACGGCCTATTGATATGAGAGAGATGACTGGGGCACTGTCCTATAAAATTATTACGTTAAAGGTGCAATGCTATAACATATTGCTATTAAGGAGGTACAATCCTGTAGCAAAACTGTTACGACAGACAGCTATCATTTGGCTTTTTTTTCTTACGACAACGAGACAGTCCTATCACATACGACAGAAAAATAAACATATAACATTTTCTTACGACATAGACCCAGTCCTATAGCATATTTGACACGATAGCGACATCCATATAACATGCTAATACGGCAGAGACGGTCTTATGCCATAGTTACGACCGAGACGCAGCACGCTAACAGATATATGACAGATGCACACTACTGTACCATACAGATATGATACAGCCACTATCCAAAAACACTGATACAGCATAGGCACACTCTTATAGCATACTGATACGATACAATTCTATAAAACTGATATACCTTTCTATAAGATAATGATATGACAGAGGCATACGTCCATAACATACCGATACAATAAAAACACGATAGAGATACCGATATTTTTTTTTTTTTTTTTTTTTAAGCGTATCACCCCAAGCAAGGCCGGTGGCCACTATCACGCATGGGGTTACAGAAGGGTTGGAAGAAGAGCAGATAGGAGTGGTAAAGGAAGGGATGTGGAGAAAGAGAAGGACGGAGGGTCGATCGAGGCAGGGGGGTTACGGGAGATATAGAGCGAGAGCAGATAGGAATGAAAGATGTCAGGAAGTGGATAGATCAAGGCAATTGGAGATGACGATTGACGCTACACTTAAACCGTTGGAGATTGTATTTGTCAGGGAAACAGTAATAGGGAAGGGAGTTCCATAGGCGAGATGTGCGAGACATGAAGCTATTGGAGTAGAAAAGACGTCTACATCTAACAGTTTCAACAGTGAAGGGGTGGGAACGGGATGCCAGCCTCGTAGGACGCTTAAATTATGATACGATAGATACAGTTCAGTTCCATATTTACGACAGAGACACAGTCCTATAACCTAATGATATGTGAGATGCGCACTCCTATATCATACTGATATGATAGAAGCACTATCCTGAGGCACATTTCTATAACATCTTGAGACGACAGACACGGATCAGTTCTATAGTTACGACAGAGGCACAACTATATGACATAATGATATAACAGCGCCACACTTCTATAACATACAGATACAATAGAGATACACTTTTATAATACTGAAAGGATGGATAACGCAATGATATGACATGTATATTACTATAGCATACTGATACAATAGTCACACAGTCATATAACACTTATATGACAGAGACACAGTCTTAAAACATAATGATACGATAGAAACAGTTCTGTTCCATAGTGACGACAGAGACACAGTCCTCTAACATACAGATACGCTAGAGACTCAGTTCTAGAAAAAATGATGTGACAGAGACACAGTTCTATACCATAATGATACAAGTGAAACAGTCCTATAACATAGTGATACGATAAAGATAGTCATATAAGATTGATACGACAGAGACAGGATCCTTTAAAATAATGATACCACAGACACCAATTCCAGTTACAAGAAAGACAATGACTTATGACATAATGATACAACAAAGGCATACTCCTACAAGATACTGATACAATAGAATCTGTCCTATGATAATGATACTGCAGCAACACAATCCTATAACATAATGATACGACATAGACACAGTGCTATAACTAAATTATATAAGTGAGACCAACTCATAAAAATTGATACGACAGAAGCATAGCCTATAATATATTGCTATGACTGATAAACTTTTGTTTTAGCCCATTTTGTGTATATTTTTCGCCAAGATTGCAATAGGTGGTTGTAAATTAAATTTTAATACTGAAGGGAATGTATCAATAAATGAATCTATCTGTTAAATAAACTGCTATTTTGTCGTAATTCAACGAGTCTGTTTAAATACTTTATAGGCAGATGTAGTTTTAATACGTGTTGCATTGCTACAGCTTTGGTACGATGCCACATATTTGGAGCCCTCATTGAATATGGAACTTGCCAACAAGAACCTGTGATAATAATGTGCTAAATCTTTGTTCCTCGGGATATTTAAACGGCTCAGTGACTTTCATCACTCAGACGCCGCATTTAATGTTCTTTATTGTTAGAGGCGCAGGTCATTTCTCCTCTTCATTGCACTAAGAGTAATTGATAATACTCTGATGTTTCCGGTGTAGACAAAGACATTTTTAAAACCAAAAACCTATGTGACGATAAATGCGTATGTAATAATAGCGTGTTATGAATTAAATAGGTAGTATCAATAAGTCCATATTCATTGAAAAATTTGTATGTATATATAATGATGGAATAGTGTGATATCGATAGCTTTCTCTGTGGATAAGGAGTATAATATTAAAATATACATAAACTTATATATATATATATATAAATTGTATATAAAACATTATATGCATAATATATATATATATATATATATATATATATATATATATATATATATATATATATATATATATGCAGGTATGCAGAAAAATAGGAAAGAACACGTTAGGTAAATAATCCGGAGTTCCTTAGTATTTTTGCTTTTATTTTTAAAAAGACAGTGCTCCATATAGAAGTAGAGATTATATTATAATATTTTTAAAAAAATATGATTCCTTCGCTACATAAGAGTTCTCATGTTTCAAAAGCGAGAGCAGAGACCCTCAATATAATTTTTGAAATTTTTTGCTTGGATTTTTTGTAGATATATTAGTATTTACTAATTTTTTTAGTATATTTTCACCTTGTTTATAATTAGTATGCATTTGATTACAATATAGGGGATTAATATGTTTGAGATTAGTAGAAGCAGTATTATGTATTATTTGCTTAGTATTGAGATTTCTAAGGAAGCATCTTATTTGTTTATTAACTATATAGTTTGGAAAGCTATTATTAAGTGTTTGTTTTATATTCTTTAGTTCACGGTAAAAAAAATCTGTTTTGTAGATGAATTAGTTTCTGCACGATGTATTAGATTTTTTTTTATAATTGCTATTTTGTAATAATATGGGCATTCGCTTTTGTAGTTAAGTGTACATGAATTTATGGTGGTAGTTTTTTTGTATGGCGAAATAGTAAATTTGTTATTATTTGTGTTTATCAATATGTCAAGGAAGGGAATTTTATTAGTAGTATTGAGTTCATACGTAAATTTAAGGACATAATTATTTTGGAAAAGTTTTTGAAGTTGAAGTATTTCATCTGTATTTTTAACTAACATAAGGATATCATTAACATATGTTAGGTAGATGGTGGTTTTTTAAAATCTGTAAATTTCTTATTTTTGAGGTTCGACATGTAGAAATTGCTAAATAAATGTCGGACCCAGTACTGAACCCATGGAGACACCATCACGTTGTATATATATATATATATATATATATATATATATATATATATATATATATTATTATTATTATTATTATTATTATTATTATCTAAGAAAGGGACTTTAGTAGTACAAGCTAATAGTAGTTTTCGTAATATATTAGGATTAATTTTAAGTGGGGGTAAATATGACTTACTGTATATATTCCTTATAATTATGTCAATAGTTTCACTAACAGGGACATTGGTAAATAAGTTTTCAGTATCAAGTGAAGCTACGATTTCATTCTTGAGTTTTTCACTTTTTAGGATTTGGATTACTTCTCATGTTGACTTAACACTATATTTACTAGGAAGGTAGGGAGTGATGAGTTGGTTAATGTATTTTGTTAGCTGATATATAGGAGTTGGAATTTGCGATAAGATAGGACGGAGAGGATAGTTAGGTTTATGTGTTTTTCATAGTGCCGAATTGGTGCCTGTCGTAACATTATTTTAAAGGATTCTGTCTCGGTTGTATCAATCTTATATAACTATCTTTAACGTATCACAATGTTATAGGACTGTTTGACTTGTAACATTATGGTATAGAACCGAGTCTCTATCGTTGAATTACGAAAGAATAGCAGTTTATTGTATCTGTATGTTACAGTAATATACATCTGTCATATCATTGTGTTATCCATGTTTTATATATAATTTATATATATATATATATATATATATATATATATATATGTGTGTGTGTGTGTGTGTGTAATTTTATGTATATTTTAATATTATACTATACTGCATATCCACAGAGAAAGCTATCAGACGATATGAAAAGAATTTACATAAAATAAATAGACCACACTTGTCTATATTATTTAATGAAACATGCATCAATGAAACAATGCTGCCTAAATACACACACACACACTATATATATATATATACATATATATATATATATATATATATATATATATATATATGTAAGGTCATCCCATAAGTTCTGTCCGAATTTTGAATAAAGAAAACAAGTGACCAAATGTTACATTTAATTACAGATTCAATCAACAATGTATTTTTCCTGATTATCTATGACTTCTTTCCATCTATTAACAAGCTTACTAATTCCATTACTGTAAAATTCTTTTGGCTTTGATTCGAAGAACTCACAAATGTCAGTTTTAACCTCTTCCTGTGTTACAAAAGCTGTTTCTTCCAAATGATTCTGTAAGCGACGAAACAAATGGTAGTCGGAAGGACCAAAGTCGGGAGAATAAGGTGGATGAGAAATTTTCTCCCAACCAAAGTTCTTCGATCATTTGTGACGTGATTCTTGCTGTCTGTGGTCGCGCATTGTCCTGATGAAACATCACCCATTTTCGATTCACTAGAGCAGGTTTTTTTCCTCAAAGCTTGGTTCAAACGCTCTAATTGCTGACAGTATATTTGAGCATCAATTGTTGCATTAGGTGGTTTAGAATTCAAAGTGGATTATTCCTTGGCAATCCCACCAGATTGAGAGAAGAACCTTTTGCCCATGAAGTTCCCTTCTCGGCTGTGGCTGGGGTCCTTCCCCTTCACCATGCCACTGTCTACGTTGCTTAACATTTCGATAAAAGATCCATTTTTCGTCGCCAGTCACAAGTCTATCCAAAAAAGGTGAAATAAGTTGGCGAGAATGGAGAGAAGAGCAGATGTCAACTCGGGATTTGAGGTTGTTTTCAGACAATTCATGAGGCACCCATTTTCCAAGTTTAGTAACTTTTCCAAGTTGTTGAAGATGACGATGAACAGTTGTATGGTTTGAACTGAGAACCACTGCCAATTCCTCAACTGATAAAGTAGTATTTACTACAAGGACTACTTCAAGAAGCTTTTCATCAAACTCTACTGGACGTCCGGTTCGATCTTCATCTTCAAGGGGGAAATGTCCACCTCTGAATTTTGCAAACCATCTTCTGCGAATTCTTTCATTCACACATACCTCTCCATAAACTGAGTGAATGTTTCTAGCCGCTTCGGCTGCCGAGTTTCCTTTCTTGATCTCATAAAGCATTATGTGCCCCAAATGATCTTGGGTACTTCCATGTTAGATGCGTTTTAAACAAACAAAATTTTATTTTATTGTTCTCTGAAATAGAATCTGATCAGTTTAAATGCATCTAAACATAAAAATAATGTTCAAAGCAATTAGACATTATAAAATACTCTTTAAATTTCGTTCATTTATAACAAAAAGTTAAAATTCGGACAGAAAATATGGGATGACCTAATATATATATATATATATATATATATATATATATATATATATTATAATATTTTTTAAAAATATGATTCCTTCGCTACATAAGAGTTCTCATGTTTCAAAACCGAGAGCCGAGACCCTCAATATAATTTTTGAAATTAAGGTGTCTGGTCTCGCTTCCTCGTCAAGCGAGAATTTGGGAATAAGCTATCTTGTGGTTTGCGCGTGTTTATAAGTATGGTCTCTTGCAACATTAGTTACTATGGAAACGACTAGGGTCGGCCATATTGGTTAGGTGGTCGAAGAGTTAAGAATTAATTTTTATCTACAGACCAGTCCCTTTCGGAAAGTTTATGTCAGGTTATGTTGGGGTCCCTATTTCGAGTCTGATAGTAGCGGTGGCCGTCTTGTTGGTCTAAAGGCATTTCATGGCCTTGCGGCAGGTCGTTAAGTGTCGAGAGGATTCTGTTTCATTATTATCTGTCTATTAATCTCTTTATTTATTTGTTTATTCAAATGACTATTTCATTTACAAATGTGTTGAAATGGATTACAATTTATTTTTTTGACGACTTCACAAAAGGTTCTTCTATTTAATGATTGGGCTGCGCTTTTAAGGCTTTTATTAAACTATAGAACTTATTTGTTTATATGTTGTTGTTGTTTTTTTGTTTTTTTTTGTTAATTATTTAATGCGAAAGTTTGTTGATGTCGGCAAAAAACCGTTAACTCCTGCCTATGGTTTAATAAATTTTCATTATTTAGAAACTTAATGATGTGTAGTTATTCATGTAGGCATAAAGGGCATGGGTCATCCCAGGTTTTACAAGTTCTTGTTCTATTTATTATTTTCCATTTTACTTTCGGTGTTTTATTCGTTTCTTTTAAATGCCAGAAATATTGGGATATAGATGTCTGATTTCTATTTTGGATATTGTTGAAGGAGCTCTTTTGTTGTCTCCATCTAACCCTACAGAAAACCTAATACTAACCCCTTGTATGTGCACCCTAAGTCAAACCACCCTCCATCTATAATTAAGTATATACCCGCATCAATAGAGATAAGAATAAGCATGAAGTAACGTCCACCGCAGACAATCGCCGTAGGACAACTAATCGACAGTCGGGACAATATTGTCGGGGCGTGTTAAAAATCTGATGCAATCACGGATGATGCAATAATTTTCAAAGACAAGCAAATTTCATCACACACGTAATCTGAAGAAAAAATAGAAATAGGTTACACTCTGTCACTCCAGTGTGTATAAAACTGGCCATATGGTGAAGCGGTCATACTATAAAATTTTGCATTTGAATTTTTGAAGATGGTAATTAACAGGGAAACAAGAAAAAGGAATGGAGATCTACAGGTGGGAAGTGTGAGAAAAGAAACTGTTGGCGTAGAAGTGTCGGTTTCATTTAACTACTTCAACAGTAAACGGGTGGGACATAGATGCCAATCTAGTAGCACACTTAAATCCATCGAGGTACCAGGAAATTAACCTCGTCAGAGTAGTTGCCATGAGAATATTTGTAGAATAGCCAGAGTGAATCCACGTCACGTCGGTGATAAAGTGACTGAAGTCGAGATAAAAAATGATAGTTTTTGTTAGACGATCGAAAATGAAACGTATGCTTTAAAAAAAAATCAGAAACATTTTTAGCTTGCTATGATTTTTTTTACAGATAATAATGGTTTTAGTGATACAAGTCTTATTAATTAACACATAGCTGGAAAGAGAAGAATTTGATTCACAAGGGTATTTACGCATAAGTCAATATAACGAACCCGACGGGAATTGGAACTCAGCTCTCTGATTAACAATTACGAGCCATTATCCATTATACCACTCGCTAAAGCAAACTTACAACTCATGGTATTCCCAAGGGGTCACCCTTCAGACCAGACTCGACTTTGCTTAACTTCGTTAATCGTACGGAAAGCGGTGTTTCAAAGTGATGTGGCAGTCAGCCTCAGGAAAATTTCATTAAAAAGAAAGAAACGTTTGCTGAACTGCTATGTGATATCAATCGTTCCATATAAAATGTGATAAATACTGGACAATTTTCTCACAGGTAAAAAAGAAACTGGATCCAGCAGATATTTTGTTCGAAAAAAGTTTGCTGAGAATACCATAGACGGAACATGTGAGAAACGCGGAAGTTTTAAGAGAAATGTGAACAAAATGGCCACTTGTACTTAGAATAAGAAAGAGGCAGTTGATATTTCTAAGATGCATAAAATAAAGAGCACTTTGCGAATTTGACACCCACGGGATATATTGAAAACAGGAGGGACAGGGGTAACACTGAGTAGTGATTTACTAAGGTTTGGTTTGTTTTGTTTTACGTCATATCAACCGCAATGGGTCATTTAATGCAGACAATTTTTTTCCTAGTAATATTTTTGTTTTATCAAAAATCTATTTGTTAATATTTTTCTCCTCAGAAACGTATAGCTGGTAATATTTTTTCACAAACGTATAACTGGTAATATTATTTTTTCAAAAACGTATTGCTGGTAATATTTTTTCAAAAAAATATTGCTGGCAATGGTTTCCTCTCAAAAACGTACTGCCGGTAATATTTTCTTTCTTCAAAAATATATTTCTGGTAATAATTTTTTACAAAGCATTCTGGTACTAAAACCCATTTTTACACCTCCATAATGCTCTCTACAACAGTTCCGGGACCAACTACCCGCCCATAGCCGGGAACCCAACAGGTGCCACCACCCCGGGTCAGGGTGGACCCGGTAACAACAGTTACCAAGATGTGGTTCCACGCTCCCCAAAGCCTCTTGACCAGAGGCCCCGCCTCTGGACGCAGTTTATCGTCATACTCTGGACGCGGATGTAGATTATCGTCATACCCAGGACGAGTGATTTACTAAGTGTAGCTTAGATGTGGCACAAAGTCGAAAGTATGGAACACTCAATGAGGATCAAAATCAAAATCAGTAGCAATCGATCTAGCAAGACAAGTGTAAATGGATGACAGAACAGAGACTAGGGGATGTAGTAAGAGAACAAACAGTGCTTAGAGCTACAAAAGATAGGAAGTTGTGGCGAGTCATAAACGTCCACGTCCTGAAGGGACACGCGCATAAGAAAAGAAAAAAGTGTAATAACGAACGGTGATGCTTTATTCCGATGTTGAGTGCGATGGGTGGGTCACCCTTTTTAGTTGTATGACAAGTGTTTAAGAACAAGCAAATAACCTTTCTAAATTTATGGACACTCCTTTATTTTCTGCTAGAACGCTAGCGCCGATATAAATCAGCCATCAAAATATGTTGAGAACGGAGGGTTCAGTTAGTTGAGAAAAAGGTTTGTATAGAGCCTATCAAAACAGTGACATTCCAAATTTTCCATACAGTTTCGGTTCTCTCCCAGAAGGCACCAGATCAGTCTTTCTCTCAAAAGTAATGAAAACGTATATTTTTTTTATATAAATAATAGCAGAAAGTGATGAAAAGGATTCATGTCGGAAAAATAAAAATCAATGAAGAGAATATTACGTGGAAATTTTAAACAACATTTTCTCTTGCCGGCGTTTGACTGCTATCAGAAACATCTAAACTTTATGGGATTTCTATATTCGTTATTATTTAAATTTTTTTTTTTTAATCACTTCATTCCAAGCAACGCGATAAAGGTACTAAAATGCAAGTCGTTACTGAGGATGAAAAACGGTAGAGGGAAGGAAACTGAAAAATCGTTGCGGACGACAAAGGAGAATAAAAAAAATAAATAAACAGGATTCAAGGAGAGAGAAGGTGACTAATTGATGTCGCATTGAAATTTTTGACGATTGTAGTTGACTGGAAAACAAGATACCGTGAGAGAAATCCACAAGCGAGAAGTGCAAGAGAAGACACTATTACAATAGAAATCACGGTTACATTTAAAACTTCAAAAGTAAAATAACGAGAAGTAGCCGCCAATCTAGTAATTCATGAAGTCGAATTACCAAAGTTGAAAAGCTCACCAGAATATTTGCCATGTAAATATTTGTAGAAAAGGCACAGGAAAAGTTACATTAAAATTGAAGGCATAGCCCTCGAAGATAATTATACGTTAGTGTATTTTGTAGTGTCGCACATATAACGGTAGATATTGGTAGAAATTAGTAAATCTTGATTTATTGAGTATATTGAGTTAAGCAGGCGTAGGATATAATATGTTTATATCAAATCGAACAGTAAGAATCAATAAAAGAAACGAAGATCACTAAATATCAATGGGAAGGGTTTTAACAGACGACGGAAAATGTGACATCGATATATGAAGGCACATTGAAATAGCAAAAGATGCCTTTCAGAAGTATTAAGAAACAGAAAATCTTTCTTTAGAAACAAAGAGTAGTGAAATGCTATGTAATATTAGTCCTCATATATGACAGTGAATATTGGACAATGACAGAAGTCAAACGACTTCTTTCATTGTCCAGCATTCAGAGTCAACAGATCACTGAAGGCTCGCGACAGGCTTGTCGAATTCTCTGCCTTCGGTAGAGAGGAACCCACACGAGGCTATGCCGAAAGACAGAGTCTTGTCTGGGGAGGTAGATAACCACCCGACAGCGTGCATGCGGGGAATTTTTGCCAGAGCCTTACGCGTTCAGAATGCCCCATCGTTAAAAACCGGCCTTGTGCCCCCCCCATGTGGGGAGGCTTCGGGTAAATACCGAATGCTGCACAAACTCCTCACAGATGAAAATAAGACTTGCGTCAATATAAATGTGGTACTACAGAAGGATGCTGAGAAGCCTATGAGCTGAACATGTGAGCAATAACAAAGTTACAGAGAAAACGGAAACAAAAACGACACCTATACTCATCATCAGAAAGTGACAGTTTAAATTTCCAGGGTGCATAATGAGGAAAGTAGGCTTAGAAAATCTGATGCTGATGGGACATATTAAAGAGAAGAGTAACATAGCTTTACCTAACGGGCTTTTATGTAAATGGGTGACAGGGATTAGGAGAGATGACGAAAAGACAACGTTTACTATGTATTGAAAAGACAGGGATTTGTGAGAAACATCTATTCACACATCCTGAAGAGACACAGTACATAGAAGAAGGAGGAGGAGGAGGAGGAGGAGAAGAAGGATGAGGATGAGGAGGAGGATGAGTAGAAGAAGAATAAGAAGGAGGAGGAGGAGTAGAAGAAGAAGAAGAAGAAGAAGAGGAAGAAGAAGGAGAAGGAGAAGAAGAAGAAGAAGAAGGAGAAGGAGAGGAGAAGAAGGAGGAGGAGAATAATAATAATAATAATAATAATAATAATAATAATAATAATAATAAGAAGAAGAAGAAGAAGAAGAAGAAGAAGAAGAAGAAGAAAAAAAGGCTGAATCCAGAGTAGTAGTTAAAGTTCTCTCACTTTCTCTGAACCTTTAAAAAGCGGATTTTTTTTTGTATATGTAAATATGCACCCTTTAAGCTAAGATAAAACAAGAAACAGAAAACTTTCATTAGAAATAAAGGTGGCGTAATGGATAGCGGCTCGGACTGAAGAATCGGAGATTTCAGTCGGATCCATTACATTCACTTACCTGCTAATACCCTTGGGAAAGGTATGAATCCTCTTCTCATCCCAGTTATGAGTAAGTAGCAGGACAGACCGGGATCTATAGCCTTGGATGGCAACTGTACCGCAGAAAGAAATTGCAACCTAAGGGAAAAATCTGCCTCGTCAGTCATGTATCGAAAGATACATGATCGCCTATTTGACTAACTGATGTAATATTATTCCTTCTATATTACAATGAACGCAGGACAATCTCCTTGCAATGGAGAAGTAGTTTAATAGAAGAATGCTAAGCTTGCCCTGGGCAGATAACGTGAGGAATGAGAAAATCTTAAAGACAATTATACGTAAAATCAAAAGGAGACAGCTGAATTTTCACGGAAATTATAACGAGGAAAGAAAGCTTGGAAAATTGGACATTCATAGGGCATGATGAATTCATGGGGGAAAAGTAACACGGTAAGTAATCAACCTGACGAGCTTGCATGAATGGACGAGAGGGGAATATTAAAAAGAGAAATATTGAGAAGATAAGAGATATAAAATATAGGATGACGTGGAGGTCCTGAAAATACACAGTACATAAAAGTCTAAAAATAAGCCTGGCATCTCATTTTAACATATATTTATCACAATTATAGAAACATATCTTGAAACGCTAAAAAGTGAATTCATTCGTTAACATCACCATTGGCTTCAAACGGGCTTCAGACGACTTCGGAATCTCCTACATCTATTCTGGGCGATCTCCTTGCTTAAGTTGGTGAATGCTTCCATAATCGTCGCCTTCAGTCCATCTTTGGTGTTACAGGGAGTTTTATAGGTCTCTCGCTCAAGAGAGGTAATGTGGTCGAAGAAATTGTCTGACAGCCATGACTGGGTTCTCCTGCTTGTGTGGCATGGTGCAGAGTCCTGTTGACAGACATAAGGTTTCCCAGCAGCCACTCTCCTGCCCCAGGGAAGCACTACCTCCTCAATGTACTTGATGTAAGCCTCCGTGTTGAGTGTCAGGCCGTCACCAGTAAATCCAGGCGTTCTTTTCTTATCAGGACGATCAGAGTGAGTTTTCCAAGCTGTCGTACATTCGTAATTTCCATTAAACTCATCCAACTCCTCTGTATCCTGAGATTCACATCCAAACACTCTGAAATGTCTGTATTGGTGCGAATTCCAAGCAGTACAATATGACCTTTCAAAAATTTCTAGTGGAGTAAATTGCATCATGGTGTTATTTTTTCTCTCACAGACGGTGTCCAACTGACCCTATTATACTGTGCAGTCGATAAAATAAAATAAAAAATAACGTGCATGCGCGAAATTAAGAATATAAAATGGCGACATACAGTGGGGGAAACAAATATTCGTACAAATACACATTTTTAATTTTATTGTATTTCCAAGTAACGAATAAACTTACTTTTCATATAATTTACTGTAAACAGATTCAGAATAACTAAATATTTATAGAAATCAGAAAAAAAAATTATTTAATTGAAATAAATCACATTTATCCATTTTAATGGGTGAAAAATGTATTCGTACAATACAAAAGACAATATATAATCTTCATTTAATGTTTTGCAGAATAGCCATTGTTAACTTCTACAGCAACCAACCTCGTCTTGTAGTTCTTAATTAATAATTTGTAAATTTTAGTTGGTATCTTGTTCCATTCTTCTTCGCATATGGTCTTGAGATCCGGGAGGTTTGTTGGAGCTCTCGACTGGATTTGAATTTTCAAATAATGTCACAGATTCTCGATTAGGTTTAAATCTGTAGACTGACTTGGCCATTTCAGGATATTTACATTATTTTCAGCAAGCCAGTTCTTTGTAGATTTTACAGTGTGGGTTATTATCTTAGGATTATTATCTTGTTGGAAGATCCAATCAGGAGGAAGTTCAAGATTTTCAACCGAAATCATTAAATATGCTTCCAAAATATTTTGATATGCTACGTTATTCATTCTACCATCTATTACTGATATGTTTCTAGTACCTTTTTCAGAAAAAAACATCCCCAAATCATGATACTGTCACCACCAAATTTCACAGTTGGAGCTATGTTCTTTTATTTGAAGGCATCGCTATCTTTCATCCATACATAATTTCTAGAATTACGTCCAAACAACTCAATTTTGGTTTCGTCTGTCCATAATACTCTTTCCCAAAACGATTTTTCCTTATCCTTATGTTCACGAGCAAATTTCAACCTGGCATTTTTGTGTCTTTTCAATAGCAGTGGAGTTTTCTGAGGGGAGGGTGACTTTAGATTGTTCCTATGAATTTCATTGCTTATTATCCGTTTAGTGACACAAATTCCTAATGGAAGCAAATCATTCTGCAACTCTTGACGAGTTTTGTTTAATTTGACGCATTAATTCCCTCAATGAGCTTGAAGAAATTTTCGAGGGGGGGGCGTAACTTTAGATTGTTCCTATTTAAATAACTAATATTTTCCTTTACGATTTTTTATGAGGAGAGGTAAAAAAAGAGAGAAAGAAGGATGATAAAGAGTCAATAGTTACTGACAACGACAAAGGATAGGAAGATGTGAAGAGCCATGATCACCTATGTCCCACTGGATCTCGACACAAAATTTATGAATTTATGTTTATCTATATAATACTAAAAGTTTGTGATTGTGAGCGTGTTTGTGTCGTACGTCCGTCCGGCTCATAATGATTTATTAGGTCATCCCATGAGTTCTGTCCAAATTTTAACTTTTTGTTAAAATGAACGAAATTTAAAGAGTATTTTATAATGTCTAATGGAGCTGAACATTATTTTTATGTTCAGATGCATTTAAACTGACCAAATTCTATTTCAGAGAACAATAAAATAAAATTTTGTTTGATTAAAACCGTGCTAACATGGAAGTACTCAAGAATCATTTGAGGCACATAATGCTTTATGAGTTCAAGAAGGGAAACTCAGCAGCCGAAGCGGTTAGAAACATTCACTCAGTTTATGGAGAGGAATGTGTGAATGAAAGAACTTGCAGAAGATGGTTTGCAAAATTCAGAGGTGGAGATTTCACCCTTGAAGATGAAGATCGAACCGGACGTCCAGTTGAATTTGATGGAAAGCTTCTTGAAGCAGCCCTTGAAGAAATTCCTGCTTTATCAGTTAAGGAATTGGCAGTGGTTCTCAGTTCAAACCATACAACTGTTCATCGTCATCAACAACTTGGAAAAGTTCCTAAACTTGGAAAATGGGTGCCTCATGAATTGTCTGAAAACAACCTCAAATCCCGGGTTGACATCTGCTCTTCTCTCCATTCTCGCCAACTTGTTTCACCTTTTTTGGATAGACTTGTGACTGGCGACGAAAAATGGATCTTTTATCGAAATGTTAAGCGTAGTAGACAGTGGATTGGTAAAGGGGAACTTCATGGGCAAAAGGTTCTTCTCTCAATCTGGTGGGATTGCCAAGGAATAATCCACTTTGAATTCTTACCACCTAATGCAACAATTAATGGTCAAATATACTGTCAGCAATTAGAGCGTTTGAACCAAGCTTTGAGGAAAAAAAGACCTGCTCTAGTGAATCGAAAGCGGGTGATGTTTCATCAGGACAATGCGCGACCACACACAGCAAGAATCACGTCACAAAAGATCGAAGAACTCGGTTGGGAGAAAATTCCTCATCCACCTTATTCTCCCGACCTTGCTCCTTCAGACTACCATTTGTTTCGTAGCTTACAGAATCATTTGGAAGAAACAGCTTTTGTAACACAGCAAGAGGTTAAAACTGACATTTGTGAGTTCTATGAATCAAAGCCAAAAGAATTTTACATTAATGGAATTAGTAAGCTTGTTAATAGATGGAAGGAATCATAGATAATCAGGGAAAATACATTGTTGATTGAATCTGTAATTAAATGTAACATTTGGTCACTTGTTTTCTTTATTCAAAATTCGGACAGAACTTATGGGATGACCTGAGTTTTCTTTTTCTTTTAACTTTCTTCAAACAGACATTTTTTTATTAAAATATTTTAAAGTTAACGACAGGCATAAAGAGATCCCACTTTGCTGTTTCGTCCAGTTCTTTGTTTCAGCTTTCATTAAACAAACAATATTTTAAATATTTGAAAATATTTCTCGGGATATTTAAAATATATTTTCAAGTGAATTTGATGTAAAAAATATTCTTACATATTAAAAAATTAATATTTATTAAGTTAATGTGATTTAAAGTTTATCCCGGAAGTTCTATCCCTATTAAATGCCGTAAAAAATCAGTAAAACATTAAACATGAACTTGTAAACCAGACCAACGATGAACTAACTGAAATATTGAACTGAATCATAATAAAATTAACCTGCATTTCAATGGAATGTTGAAAGCAACTTAAATGTTTCATAAACTGAACCGTCAGTGAAACAACAGGTCACGGGTAGTCTAATTTATTATAATACTGAGCAGATTGTTAGAGATGGATGGAGACTTGCTTTCACTTGATCTCTAGGAAAGATGATCAGATATATTCGTCTTCTTGTAAAGCTAAAAATTCTAAGACTAATAAATACATTCCACGCATCAAGCCCTTCAATTCTTCTTACAATCGATGTAAGTAATTCTAATATTTGGGAATTTCTTGTCACTTAAGTCCCATCCCGTTTTAATGGAAAGCCAACGAAGCTGAAAGACGTGCCATAATTTCTGTCATACGGACTGTAAAAGGAATGATCCAAGGAACACTAGGCTGGAATGAAATGCCTCCTGTTGGAGTATCCTATTTAGTTTGACATAACATTAACATCAGTAGGGATACTGCTCCCAGAAAAGCCAATGTGGTTACTCGACCAGATGTTCATCATGTGACAAACCAAACAAATGAATATACAATGTCATGAAAGCCAGCTATACTCAGAAATGTGTTGTTTTTGAAGAACGTGAATTAAAACAAGTTTATATATTTTTATTTCGTATAATTACCGATTTACCGTCTGCTTCATGCATAACAATTTTTCAAAATAGGTGTTTGTTTTTGTTTTCTTCACATTTTTTTAATGAATTCGACCTTGCCGCCAATCTAGTACTGCGCTTGAATTCATAAACTCAAGATACCATAGAGGAAATGACGTTACAATTAAAATATTTATAGAAAAGATACAGTGAAATTACGTTACGGCGGTTGGAAAGTAACTGAAGCCGGGATGCCAGGTCAGGACCAATAACATTGCCAATTCTTTTTTGTATTTTATCAAGAATCTCTAAAAAAAAAAACAGCAGCAGCATGACAACAGATGTGGTAACAAAGCAATATTCACTGCATCGACGAATAGTCGACATATATGTCTATATCTGATAAATATCTAAAATGTATTTAAAATATTTAGAACATAAAAGTATTTAGAATTCACCACGCTTGTATATTGAACACACACACACACACACACACACATAAAAAAAAACACACACACATACAAAAAAAAACACACACACACACACAGCCATTATATTATTTTATTATATCTATGTCTATATCTATATATATATATGTATATATATACATATATATATATACATATACATATATATTATTTTATTATATATATATATATATGTATATATATATATATATATATATATATATATATATATATATATATATATATATATAATAAAATAATATAATGGCTCAGACATTTGCAGACATAAATCTGCTTGTAAATATTATTGAATTTATCCTCAGATATAGCATCTATTTTAAAATATGCTCGTCACATATATTTAAAATCCACTAGTCAATTCTATTGAATTTATAAACAGATATCATATCTATTTTAATACATCTTACCGAAAAACGTTAATTATTGACGGCAACTCAATTTTAATTTTTTTCTTACACACGCACACACACACACAAACAAACACATACACACTCACTGACTCACACACACACACACACACACACACACACACACACATATATATTGTTAAATTTCCATACATAAATAACAAATATATGAAATTTCCACACACAAATAATATGATGATATTTTCGAAGTTACTCATATTTGGAATATTTACAACAATGTTGAACGTCGAGTAAAAGAAAAAAAATGTAAAAAAATGAATAAATATAGTTCTAAATTTCCATTCATTTAAGACCAGGATGTGCCATGCCGTGAGGTTGGCAGTGCCAAGTCTGATCAAAATTATAAAAGTTGATTATTAAATATAAAAATTATAAGGTTTCAAATTCATTGTAGATTTGTAACTTAATACATTAAATTCAGTAATTGCTAATTATTTTCATTTTATCACGCACCATTCAATATTTTCGTCCACTATGTGTCGTGTCCGTTCAGGGTGAGGGTGAACATGGTTCCCCATTACTTTCTCTCCTTTATAGTTCTCAGTAATTTTGTCGTTTTATTATCTCTCCTAATCCCTGTTCTGATGCTTTTCTCAGTATCTCTTACTTTAATTGTCCTGTGAATGTTAAATTTTCCAAACCCTCTTTCTACATTATATACCTGAGAAATTTCAGCTGTCCTTTTCTGATGTTAAGTATGTGTCCTTTTTGATTCCGTATTTTCTAAAACTGCGTCGTTGCTTAGATGTTCAGTCCATGGTATTCACAGCGTTCTTCTGTATAACCGTATTTCGGTGGCTTCAAGTCTCTTCTTCAGATGAGACGGGATTGTCCAGCATTCACTGCCGTATAGGAAAACTGATATTACATGACAGTTCACTACTCTTTTCTTTGTTTATCTAACAAAATGTTCTTAATAGTTTGCGTAACTTCTGGAAGGCATCTTTCGCTGTCCCAATGCGCCTTCAGATTTCGCTGTCGTATTCTCTGTCCTCTTTTAAAGTACTTTCTAGATATTTTAATTCTTGTACTTGCTTGTTTTTTGGCGTCTCCAATTTCTAAGTTGTACCTTGAATCCTCCTCAATTCCTCACATATTATTCTGTCTGCTTACAATTGGTGTTTACTCCTTTCTTGCTGCTTTCCTTTACTAACTTCTGTAGGAGTTTCTGTAGTTTTCTTTCTTGTCTGCTGTCAACACGGTGTCATCAGCGTATCTAATGTTGTTAAGTAACTGAGCTCCCGCGCACTCCCTGCTCACTGAACTTATTCAACCTTTACAGTGAGGTTTGGTTAGGCTTGGTTTATGGCATATCAACCTCAATGGGTTATTTTTGTTGCTGGTAATATATTTTACCAAAAATATATTGCTGGTAATTTTTTTCAAATACTGCTGGTAATAATGTATTGCTGGTAATCATTTTTTTTGTTCAAAAATATATTGCTGTTATTTTTTTCCCAAAATGTATTCTTGGTAATATTTTTTTCCAAAAATGTATTGCTGGTATTAAAACCTATTTTTACACTTTCAGTGTTTTTTGACGCTAGTTTGGGGGTTACCAATTTGCTCATAGCTAGGACTCTAACAGGTGCTACCACCTCAGGTGAGCGTGGACCTTGGAACACCAGTAATTAGAGGTGGTTCGATGCCCCTCAAAAGCCCGTGATCAGAGGCATTGCTGTCGGATTTAGTTTATCGTCTTACCCAGGACGATTACAGTGAGGTGATTTTGAATGATTAGAAGTCCTACCAGAATTGTGGACACCAATAATTATTCCTGGTAGAACTTCTAATTCACTCAGAATCGCCTCACTGAATAAAGACAAATAAAAACATTTTGAGTAAGCTCGGCGAGCAGACACGTACTTTTTAATTTTTATATATTTATTGAATTCATTTTCTATGCGTATGCAGACGGTTTGCTCCCAATATAAGTTCTGAATTAGTCTAATATACTTCCTAAATAAATCAAGCGTACCTAGCAGTTATGTTACAATGTCTGTTACCGTTTTTTTTGTGGAATGATGATTGACACCATAATTGATAAAAGACAATAAAGTTTGCCTTGAAAATTTTCGGATCATACTTGCTGTTGAGTAGGGTGTGCGCGAGTGCTCAATTAAAATAATATTTTTCTTAATTTTAATTTTTTTTTTTTTTTTAAGCGTATCACCCCAAGCAAGGCCGGTGGCCACTATCACGCATGGGGTTACAGAAGGGTTGGAGGAAGAGCAGATAGGAGTGGTAAAGGAAGGGATGTGGAGAAAAAGAAGGACGGAGGGTCGATCGAGGCAGGGGGGTTACGGGAGATATAGAGCGAGAGCAGATAGGAATGAAAGATGTCAGGAAGTGGATAGATCAAGGCAATTGGAGATGACGATTGACGCTACACTTAAACCGTTGGAGATTGTATTTGTCAGGGAAACAGTAATAGGGAAGGGAGTTCCATAGGCGAGATGTGCGAGACATGAAGCTATTGGAGAAGAAAAGACGTCTACATCTAACAGTTTCAACGGTGAAGGGGTGGGAACGGGATGCCAGCCTCGTAGGACGCTTAAATTCACGAGGCTTAGGGACAAGCGAAAGCAACTCCTCAGAGCAATTACCGTGGAAGTACTTGTAGAAAAGGCAGAGCGATGCAACATCGCATCTGTGAGAGAGCGACTGCAGACGAGATGACAGATCAGGGCCAATCACATTGCATATCCGTCTCTGGATCTTATCAAGAACCCTGAGGCAACACGCAGGGGCCCCAGACCATAAATGGCAGCAATACTCCATGCAAGGTCGAATGGTAGACTTATAGACTTGGAGGATCGATTCTGGGGAGAAGAATTTCCTGGCTCGGCACAGGGAACCAACTTTTCTTGCGTTGGATGATGCTATTGACTCGATGTATTTGTTCCATCTCAGATCAGCGGACAGCGTGAGACCGAGCAGCCGCAGAGAGGAACTCTCGAGAAGTTGGTCCTCAGACATTCTGATGGGATGCAGGGATGGGTCCTTGTGGTGGTTAATGGAGAGCAGTTTTGTTTTAGAGGCATTAAAGTTGACCATCCATTTCTCTCCCCAGTCCACAACCGATTGATTGTTTTACTTATATAAAAACCCATCAGAAAATCTTGTGAATATTTTTAAAAATTATTCGGTCTTTTCATTTTATAGCCAGTGGTGGCATTCTACCGGTTTGCGAGAACAGATTCTTAAAGTTATAAAAGTTTAGCAAACCGGTTGTTGAATTATCTGAATATAGTCTATAGTAAAATGTTAGTTACGCTACGCTCGTACGCGCGCCGAGTGAAACATTACTAGATGCCCAACGCCAAGAACTATTTCTCACAACATAAATCATACAATTCACGAATAAGTTAATATTAAGAACCCAGATTCTCGGAATCAAGAAGTTGTATTTCCCTGGAATAATACTTAAGAGAAGTTACCAGACTTTTGTAAAGTATTTCGACATGAGATCTCTGCTAATGATTTTCGTGATTACGTTGAAAACGTAACGAGAAATTACCATAAACATGTACCTCAAAATATCCAACGAGCTAAAATATAATTAATACTTAATACCATTGCTGTAAGTTCTACGGAGACTGAAAGGGGTTTTTCTCTAATGAACATAATTTGTTCTGACAACAGAAATCGCCTTGAATTTAAAAATGTAGCAAATCTTCTCGTCATAAATTTGATAGGTCTGCTATGATTAATCAAGTGTAGTCTCCCGTTGTTTTGTTACTCTCCTCTTTGAGAGAGCTATTTCTGTTTACTAGGGCTATAAAAGGACACTATACGCGAACCTTGTATTCTCAGTTGAATAAAGCTTTCTTAAAGCCTACACCTGCGTACTTTTGTCATTACAAGGTCTTCCATTGGATCTTTGGGGCTACAGCAATTCAGTTCGAATGTGGCTAAGAAACCATAACACAGGTGATGACACTTGATTAAAAAAGTAATATACTTCTGAAGAGAAATATAACGAGAACAGAATTTCAATCTGGAAATAACTACCGTATTTTCCGCACTATAGTCCGCACTTGTATATAACCCGCACTCCTATAAATTCAAGTATCTGATCATAACTGGTTCGACGTTGGCGACCGGTTTTTGTGAATCTATGTTCCCCTAACCCTAAACCCGGCCACTCAAGGTTCGAAGACACAATTTATATATAGCCCGCACCGTTATATAACCCGCACTCTAAATATTTCGAGAAAAAAGTCGCGGGTTATAGTCCGGAAAATACGGTAAATGTTCACTATTAAGTTAACAAAATGATTTAATTTTTTGGATTCTATAAAGTGATTTGTTTCCATTCACAGATTGAAAAGAAAATAAGCATAAAAGTTTCCTAATGAGTACCTGCCTTTATAGAACGGGTTCTTGGAAATTTCCGAGGCCATTATTGGTTATAGTCTGATTGAAATTCCTTTTCAAAATTATTTCAAATATTTGTGATAGTGATGAAACTATCGTAGACAATTTTTATTTATATATACATGTGGTTTGATGATCACTAACTTCGTGAAACTGCCACGCACCATTTATTACTGATCGTTATTTTTACACAGTTGGGTTTGAACATCCGTAAAAAACAGACTATCGAAGTTTTATTCTCTGCCCTGTACAACATCAAATTCCTGGTTTCCTATTTGGCCCTGGACCAGACTAATGCAAGCTTAATAAATATCGCTATAATACATTGACTTTCATCTGGTCCTCTATAGTTGACAGGAATCTTCATAAAGTTCGCGAAGTCTCATCAAACAGGAAGGCTTCGCGCGACGTAACAGGATAGATATGAACGTTTTCGGATCTACACTCCTCAGAGTAACTTCCATAACCAGTGGCGAAGCTGAATGTGACGGCTGATCAGGATTTAATGTCACTTTTGATGGACTGACTGCCATAAAAGCTGGAGTAAATCAGCCTCATATGTGACCACCATATTGACTTTTCAGAGCAAATAGACAACATGAATTACCTTACCCAGTATCACAAAAATGGCGCTCATGATCTTGTTGGCACTGTGTTGAATAGTTAAATCTGGACGTGGGATCGAAGTTGTGTTCATCAATAGTTCCTGTTATTGTATAAATATTGTGCTTGTGCTATTCTTATAAATTTACTTTTCATTCTGAATTGTTGAATCTAACCCCCATATATATATATATATATATATATATATACATATATACATATATATACATATATATATATATATATATATATATATATATATATATATATATATATATATATATATATATATATATATATATATATATATATATATATATATATATATATATATATATATATATATATATATATATATATATATATACTAATTTCGAAACGAAAGTGCTGGTTGAAAACTGGCCATTACTATACACCAATCTCTATTTTATTAGCACCAGCACACAATATTTAATAGACTGATATCAAATCGGTTGGGTTTCGATCCTGGCTTGAGGCAATCGGACGACTAGCCTCACAGAAAAGCTGTGATACGGCGAAACAGTCTGTCTGTGGATGACACATATATATGCCCCCGAAAAACTAAAATTCGGTGGAGCACTTTAGAGAGAAGAGCGCGAATTCGTAAACAGTGACTGCTACTGCGGATGCAAAAGCTCTTCTATGAAGTGAGCACGCCTGGTCACTGGCGTGTTTATTCTAAAATAAATACGTAAAAATTCACCTTTCTCTCGGCAGGAAGCTGATAGCTCAGGGGGAAATTGACTGATGCCAAATCGGTTGGGATTCGATCCTGGCTTGAGGCAATCGGATGTCTAGCCACACTGACGAGCTGTGATACAGCGAAACAGTCTGCTTATGGATGACGAAATCGGTATGTCCTGATTTAAAACTGGCCAGTTATATAGCTATTATTATAAATTCAGTACTATTTTATTCTCACCAACACTCAATGTGAAATATATATATATATATATATATATATATATATATATAGTTTACTGTAGTTTACTGCTACAGCAAGCAGAAACATTTTTTCTCCCGATGATGGCCATGTTGGCCGAAACTAGTCGAGGAATCTAAATGAAATAATAATAATAAAAACATAAGAATATTAATCTACAACCCAGTATGTCTGAAGACTTTAATTAATTTTTTTAATAATTTTTATCGTTCAATATATATATATATATATATATATATATATATATATATATGTATATTACGATTCGTTAAAAACGACTCACATATTACTGCAGCTAAGTTTTCTTGAAAATTATTGTTTTCTGATATATTTTTTCTTTTCTGAATATGGAGTATGTAGAAACTGTTTGAAAATTCTGCATGTCCAAGCGCTTTCGGCTGTTCACTTAAGCATTATCAAGGATAATTTTATATTTTACTTTTAACTGAATGTATGGATTTTTTTAAATGTATGTATCTAGATTTATTGAAATGCAGAAAATGACTAAAACAAAAGTCGAATGTCTCGGACATACAGAACATCCGGGTAATGTCTACATAATTCATGTCCAGAAAAGAAAAAAATATATAATAGACAAGAGAACTTAAATAAAAACTTAAATGCAGTAAATTATCTGTCATTTTTTTTTAAAACAAGTAAAAAGATGACTGCTGGCCAAATACACATTTCGCTTAGTCAGACATGACGGTTTCAAAACAATCAAATTCTCGATTTTGCGAAATAAAATATTACGATGGCTTTCTGAAGTCTTCCATTTGTTAATTTATTATCACTTGCTCTGTTATTACATTGAGCTCTTGGGATTTATATTTTCCTGGAATTATCCATACGGATTAGCAATTAACTTTATGTTATATATATATATATATATATATATATATATATATATATATATATATATATATATATATATATATACTATCGATCTACTACTTTGGTACCATCCTGAATTGTACTCTAAGTTCATAAAAAAAGCTAATTTTGCAAATTTTAATATATAAATTCACATATTGTATATATATGCAAACCCTTATGTAAAATTCAACTCCACTGTTTTGTAGAGGTTCAATTCCATCTAGGTTAATGTGTCATTGAAATTAATTTTCAGAAACCGTTAAAATGCCAAGAACTAAAGAGATTAGTATTGAAAAAAGGGCCCAAGTGGAAATTCATTCAATAGTAGGGTATTGAAAAAAGGGCCCAAGTGGAAATTCATTCAATAGTAGGGTATTGAAAAAAGGGCCCAAGTGGAAATTCATTCAATAGTCGGGTATTGAAAAAAGGGCCCCAGTGGAAATTCATTCAATAGTAGGGTATTGAAAAAAGGGCCCAAGTGGAAATTCATTCAATAGTCGGGTATTGAAAAAAGGGCCCAAGTGGAAATTCATTCAATAGTAGGGTATTGAAAAAAGGGCCCAAGTGGAAATTCATTCAATAGTCGGGTATTGAAAAAAGGGCCCAAGTGGAAATTCATTCAATAGTAGGGTATTGAAAAAAGGGCCCAAGTGGAAATTCATTCAATAGTCGGGTATTGAAAAAAGGGCCCAAGTGGAAATTCATTCAATAGTAGGGTATTGAAAAAAGGGCCCAAGTGGAAATTCATTCAATAGTCGGGTATTGAAAAAAGGGCCCAAGTGGAAATTCATTCAATAGTAGGGTATTGAAAAAAGGGCCCAAGTGGAAATTCATTCAATAGTCGGGTATTTCGAACGTCAGATTGCAAGAAATTTTCACATAAAATATGGTGTGCATTATTGCATTATTAACGATTCAAATGTTGACAGGAAAAGATCTGGGCGGACGAGAATAACATTTACTGCGGGGGATAGACACTTGATCGTATCAAGCAAAAGGAAGAGACGAAAAACAGCTTCCAACTTACAAGTGAATTTAATTCTACACGTCAATATCTGTTATGACTGTTAACAGAAGACTTTTTTCTGTTGGGCCTAAAGGATGTGTATCAGTTAAGAAATCTCTGTTACAAAAGGAACATGTTGAAAAGAGTAAAATGGGCACAGCAGCACAAGGATTGGACAACAGAAGATTGGAAAAAGGTACAATGGACTATGGATATATATATATATATATATATATATATATATATATATATATATATATATATATATATATAATTATAATATCTGGTAATTCGTATGGAAATTCAAAAAGGGGTATAAATACAGAGAGACTCAATGTCAAAAACAGAGCAAATAATAGATATATTTGTGTATAAGGGTCAGTCTGAAGATTTGGGATCGAATCTTCGAATCCCAATGAAATAAATATCACGACGGTATTTTAAGAGCTCGTTTTCACTATTATAAAAGTTATATATATATATATATATATATGATAATATGATATATATATATATGTATATATATATAAATATGATAACAGATATATATATATATATGATAATATGATATATATATATGTATATATATATATATATATATAAAAATATGATAACAGATATATATATATATATATATATATATATATGATAAATCAGACAAAGTGAAAAACTGTTTTGTTGCCTTGACTACGCGTTTCCTCTTCGCTAAATAATCGTCCTCGTTTCAGAACAAACGAAATCAATGTATATGTTTCTCTCTGTCTCTCTTTGTCTGTGTGCGTGTATGCGTGTGTATGCGCGTGTGCTTCAATATTATTATTTTAATTTGTGATGTCGATTGTCAATCTGTTTGTTTTATATTATTTATACTTCGAGATAAACGATTTGACTATGCTTTTGATGAGATGTTATTTTTTGATGTTCCAGTTCAATTTTTCTTTCTTTGTCAAAAAATGTTGTTTTTTCCGTCCCTACTTTTCTGCTGTGAACGCAAGGTAAATCCTTTTCTTTTTCTGTCAAAAATGGTTTGAAAGGAAATCCTTATCAATAACAAAAACAGTCTATATCACATCCCACTCCCCACCAAAAGTTTTTTAATTATTGTGGTTAGAGTGTCTTTATATTTTTATTTTATTCCTATCGCTAATTAATCCCCGGTCTGATATTTGCAACAGGAATAAAGAGGGAAGACAATATAACCACCATAAATAAAAGTTATAGACAAAGCCAAACAGATTCTGGAAAAAAAAAGGTTGACGCAAGAAATCATAACTACCACACTTAACATGGAAACGATATTATCCAAGACTCGAAAAACGTCTATCCCAGAGACTAAAATTAAAACGACTACCTTGAAGACAATCAAAGATTTGGTTAGCAAGAGACAGGGAATCAAGACCACATCAAAAACTGAGATTTTTAAAATTGACTGCTTGTAACGCATTAACTGTTATGCAGACGAAACTTCTAGAAACACGAATACCCGTATCTATGAACACAAAAGAGGATTCTGTTGGGATAACCAATTAAACTTCAGACATACAAATAACGAACAACAATCCATTAGGAAGAAAATACCTACAAGGAATATTTGTAAATAACTTACATGCGATAGATACACACCAGGCATATTTCTTTTTATATCACCAAATTTCATAAAGCTTATAATTAAAGAATGAAGATTCAAATATTTGCAAACAATGTCATCTAATATTATACATTCACACCTAAATTTCCACATATTCACTATACAAAAGCAAAAAAACCCAAATATACCAAATTTCTTTACATACCAAAATCTTCTGAACGCACACCAATTTTAAACAATGAAACAATCTAAATAATCATAACAAAATTAGTAATAAACAATTTAATCCATACTTAAAAATACGCACAACAACTTCAATGTAGTTACATTATTTGAAATATGCGTATATATTAGAAATATAC
The DNA here is from genome assembly GCA_964036315.1 of Acanthosepion esculentum. Lineage (NCBI taxonomy): Eukaryota > Metazoa > Mollusca > Cephalopoda > Sepiida > Sepiidae > Acanthosepion > Acanthosepion esculentum. Next base: position 115,575,220 of record OZ038475.1, read on the forward strand.
GTGCACATACACATACAAATGACACGAAATGAACACGTGACAAATACGTTATAAAAATTTAGATAAAACTAAATAGAACTCAGTTATATTTTCTGTATTAATGTGTGTGTGTGTATACGCCCAAAAGGTTTCTTAATTTATATGCATACACGCACATACACGCACATACATATATCTTTAAAAATATCTATCTATCTATCTATCTATCTATCTATCTATCTATCTATCTATCTATCTATCTATCTATCTATCTATCTATCTATCCTAGTTTCTTCATTATCTATCTATCTATCTATCCTAGTTTCTTCATTATCTATCTATCTATCTATCTATCTATCTATCTATCTATCTATCTATCTATCTATCTATCTATCCTAGTTTCTTCATTATCTATCTATCTATCTATCTATCCTAGTTTCTTCATTATCTATCTATCTATCTATCTATCTATCTATCTATCTATCTATCTATCTATCTATCCTAGTTTCTTCATTATCTATCTATCTATCTATCTATCTATCTATCTATCTATCTATCTATCTATCTATCTATCTATCTATGTGCTGTGAATTTACTGCTGTGATATCATCCTCCGAATATTAAGTAAAATCTCTCTTCATCTTCATTTCGGATGTCACTGTTGAAGGCACCAACGAAGTAGAGGGCTCATTCATATTCAAATGATTCAGGGGAGAAAATCGGCAGGACACCTATAATATCCATTCACGCCTTTTAGTTCTATATTTTGGATATCGAAACATAAGAATCGTGCAATTATTTCCGAGAGACGACATCCCGTGTGGACAAAATTATTTACAGTTTTTTTTGTTTGTTTTTTTACCGTAGATTCTATAAGAATTTTAACCGAATATCTTTCGATTGAATTTGCATGAATTCCTCAAGTTTAAAATAATAATCATTTAACGGCGCATCATTTTCTAAAGTTTACATGAATTTCAAAAGTTTACATGGATTTCTAAAGTTTACATGAATTTCAAAGGTTTACATGAATTTCTAAAGTTTACATGAATTTCAAAAGTTTACATGAATTTTTAAAGTCAGGCACTAATGCCTTTCATTCAGTTATAAATTTTTGTACAACTTTCAACAATTCAAAGGCGACATAAATCGTGTCCTTTTGTCTCCTTGAATCCTACTTTTTATTGTTATTTTGTTTTCCATAACCTTTTCACGGTTTAATTTATTTTCAGTAACCCTTTGCATTTTAGTGGCTGTATCGCCTTATTTGGGATGCAAACATTAAAACATTACAGTCCGTGATTGCAATTCTAACATTTGTATTTTTGAAATCGATGAGTATTAAAAAGGAATGTGCGTTATATATTAGGCGATTGATGTGTCTTCTTTTTTCTTCTAAAAGCTATGTAACCAGATTTATTTGTGCTGTACACAACTATGTTTTCATTTAACGCATATCTGCCAAATATCTATCTGTTCATATGCTTAATGTAACTTAGTTAAAGATACAGTTTCCATACGTGTATATATGGGCCATGGACATAAATTGCTTAGTACCTGCGATTACTGTTAGCATTTACTTGCCTACTCGCGGTGGCAGGATGTGGAACACGAACTGTGTAGTTTGGGGTTACCATACGTATACTTATGGATAAGAACTGAATTTGTCAAGTCATCGCGATCAATTACACGATGGTGTTGGTATACAACAACTCTGTTAACGGCAATCAGAGAGGTGTTCCACCGTGTTGGAATTCTCAGGATCAGGCATTTATCATGACAGAAGCGAGAACTCCTTAAGGATAAAAATAGAACAGAGGATATCTGATGTTAGGTTTTGATTCCAGCTGATATTTAACCTATCCCACCGTTGCGGGATGTGGTTCTAACTTGGTTTAATATGGGGCTCCCATACGTATATATTGATAAAAGACAAAAGAACACACTGTCACGCTAGTGCTGTCGTCGTTTCTGAAATGCAATGAAGTATGTGCTGCCACAGGAATCCCCAGCAAAAGTCTTCATTGGTACTTTAAAGAGGATGAAAATACATCCCGAGAATTCTTCTGAGTTCGAAGGCTGGGAATGTCGCAATCGGTTTTAATGTGACTCTCAAATCTTATTAGCCATAATGTTTTTTGATGGTCCGCATTTGTTTAATCATTTCACCCAAAGCAAGGTAATAAAGTCACTAAGACGCGAAGGTTGACTCAATGTGAAAGAATATTGGAAAAAGAAAGAGAGAGATCAATAAAACAGGAATTAAGAAAATAAAAGACAACGATTGATACTGCGTTTACATTTTTGAAAATTAAAGTTGATTAGAAAGCAAGAAGCAGAAAGAGATTTCGATAAGTGAGATATGCAAATAAAGAAACTGTTAGCATAGAACTTACGGTTGCATTTCAATTTCAACAGTAAAATGATGAGACCTAGCCGCCAATCTAGTACTGTGCTTAAATTTGCAAAGTCGAGTTACCAAAGAGGAAAGCTCGTCAGAACAATTACAAGGAAAACATCTACAAGGAAGCTACGTTACGGCAAAACGGGGAAGTTAAATAATAGTAATAAGATGGTATACAATTATTTAAAATCGTAATGATAAAATATTTTCTTTAATGTTGTAGTATCGAAATGAAGCCCAGTAGATTCTTCACAAGGTAAACTGTATAAGTAACTCATTTCAGATGATGAACCTAATCGATTTAAAACAAAAGTCTACTTAACACTTATTCACCAATGAAGACTTGTTTTCAAGGCAATCAATCGTCTTGATGACAATTGCGTTCAATTCGCAAGTCAATTAAGGACACTTTATTCCAATTTAACTTAAGAATGAAGATAATTTCTTTTTAAAGGCGGAGAAAACTTATTGTATTCACAAAAGGCTGATAATTTCTCTTGATAACGATGTCTTACATAGCAAATCGAGGACAAAGATTAAATATAGCAAAAATGAAACAGGCTTGAAAGGTGTTGGTGTAATCTTTTGTTAGACTTTGATAAATTTAAATCTGATTTTCAAAGGATGCGAAAATAATTCTATTTTATTGCACATACAGTATTTATTAAAAAGAATGCATCAGAAATGCCAGTAACTATCAAATATAGTGCTATACCAACTTGCCATCAAGGAGAAAAGTTTAAATAGTACAAAAATGAAACAGTCTTCAGATGATTGGTGTAATCTTTCGACATTGATAAATTTAAAACTTCTTTTTAAATGAGGCGAAAATTATTCTATTTTATTGAACATACATTATTTATTAAAAGGAATGCATCAGACACCCAGTAAATATCAACTATAGTGCTATACCAAGACTTGTAATTCGATATTTAATGTCAGACAAAAATCTTTAATTTTCATTTATATTTTCGTGAAAGAGACATTCATCAGAGAATACATAATTAGATTCTTTTGTATTTGATGACACGCGGCGTGGTTAATGTTAACAACTGTACGTTCTTCTATGAAAAAATCGGCCTTTCACGAACAGATATTGGACGTTAAAGCGAATTATACTGACTTATATTTTCACTGTATGGCACACATCTACCATTAGCCATAAGCCAGTCTGTTAAGAAAAACTGATTTAATTTATATTTTTACAATTTCAGTTAATATTGATTTTAAAACTTTAAAGGAAAAATGTTTCCAACGAATTTCCAATGTTAAAATTCATTCTACAATAACGTGTTAATACAGGAATGGATATTCAATGTAAATTTCCCTAAATTAATGGCCTATCGGTTTATCTGATGATACTCTAACGAATACATCTAACATCTTTTTTGAACCATTTCTATCATCATAATTCTGTCTTAATAATTCTTTTTGATTCATGTATCCTCTATGATTTTTTAAAACATTTAACCCCCGAAAAGGTAATGCAGTCATTAAGACGCAAGGGGTTACTGAGTGTGAAAGAATATGAGTGCTGTAACCTAGGGAAGGTTACTGAATAGAATAATCAAATGAAGGTTGGTAACGAATGACAAGAACAACACATATAAAATTCGCCAGCGGCACATAGAAGAAGTAGTCAACTGCTAAAAGTGAGTCAAGTGAATTCCACAATGAATCTCCAACTGTAGGATATCTACCAACCGCTCCACGGGGTCAGATGTGACAAGGTCTAATTTAATGTGGGGTATCCGAGCCCTTAGGCTCAGCCAAAAATTCGCCGTAGACTCCGTATAAAACGAGGTTGAGTAGCTGTTTCTCGAGACGAGACTCGGCCCTGGGGATCCTCTCTGCACGGAGGCAGAGGATTTAACCAGCACAGCTGGAGACGACTCTCCAACTGCAGGATATCTACCAACCGTCCCACGCAGTCAGCTGTGACATAAGGCCGAATTTATTGTGGAGCATCCGAGCCCATAGGCTTTGCCAAAAACTCCCCGTAGACCCCGTATAAAACGGGGTCAGGTAGCTGTTTCCCGAGACGAGACTCGGCTGTTTCCCTTTGCCATAGCCCCGTCTGGGGATCCTCTCTGCTCGGAGGCAGAGAGTTTGACCAGCACAGCTGGAGACGAATCTTCAACTGCGGACCGACATACAGTATTTTCTACTGTATTGATGGGGATGGGGACATACCTGTTATCGCCCATTGTTATGCTACAACAATGAAAAAATATAACCGTAAGATTTATGATAACAGTTTCTTTTCTCGCTTGTGGAACTGCCTTTTGACTCCATGCTTTCCAGCTAACTTTGATCATCACAAATATAAATGCAATATCAATCTTCATCTTTTGTTTTATTCTTCTTCTTTTATTAATATCTCTCCTTAATAACATTTTTTATTTTCTCATTGTTGTAGCATAACAATGGGCGAATTGATGAGACCTACCTGCCAAACTAGTACTGCGCTTATATTCGTTAAGTCTAGGTATCAAAATGAAAGATCATTAGAACAATTACCATGACAATATTTATAGAAAATGTACAGTGGGCGGTAGTGGGAAACTGACAGAAACCGATATGCCAGGTAAGACCGATAAGACTGTAGCTTCTTTATTGAATTTTATCAAGAACTTTTAAATACATAAGATAAGCAGAAGAATTGATCAACTAATATTATCGATGGTCTACGTCTAGATATTTTCCTATAATTTTCATCTCTTAATAAAAATTCCTTATTGTTTATCTTTCCAATAATTGCCACTAAACCACACACGCCTTTCACAGATTGTGTCGGTAATCTTTTGTAAGTTTACATATAATTCTTCATTGGGAATGTGTTTTTTCCAGCAAGCATTTAGCGCTGCTCTCAATAATCTAGTGTATGCGCTGTCTATTTTGTCTAGTTATTTTTTAATATCCAACAGTTTGGCCCATATAAGAGGATTGTTTCTACTGTTGACCTAAAGAGTTGCGATTTCAGATATTTCATTTTTAACTTGCAGAATGTATCCGTTTTAAAAGATTCTATCCATACCATTGTATTTCTGGTATCTGTATATTTTTGTGAGCAGTTCAAACATGAGTTCAGATATATATAAAAAAGTATCCACGTGATTTAGCTTGTAATTTTGAACGTTATAAGTTTTGATTCTGAATACTATTTTAAATTGTAATTATATGGAGTTCAGCATCTGTTACACCAAATTCTAATAAGAGAGAAATAGTTTTGCTTGTTAAAGAGTGCTGCTTTGAAGAGCAAGACCATCTGGAACATATGTACACGTAATGCGAAAGCTGAAAGGTTATCAATCACCTCTTACTTGTTTTTAAAGTAAGCCGAATAATTTTCTCAGCCATGATTGCAAGTTTCATTATCTAGGTCAGAGTTTCTCAACCGGGGCTCCCCGGAAACCTAAGGTTCCGCAAAAGTTCCCAAGGAGTCCGCGAGAACAGGTGAGATAAGCTAATGCGCTTTTGACTTTTTATTTAATTTCATATACGTAATATTACTAAACACACACACAATATATTCTTGGTTATTTTAATATTGTAATATAGACATCATTCTAACTAACCTATTATGTTATTAAAAAAATCTTTAGGCCATTTATTGCTTCACAAGACATTTTGCCTTGATTTTCCTTATGTCTTTTCGACATTGCCAGTAAAGGATAAAAAAGTATAAAAAAACTGATGCAGCAATTACCTGTTTACATTTATATTATAGGTATATGATATTGGTTACTTATGTTTATTTTTTACGTTTGAGTTAGGAATTTTTTTTATGTCTGAATGAAAACTCTTTGATGAAGTATTATAAACGAACAGTATGAATTTTATTTAACATTACCGAAAAAAATGATAAAGAAGTATTAATTTTTCCTTCGAATAATTATTCAAAAATATATACTATGATATTTACCACGTGAACTACGATGAAAATAAAATGGGAAAGATATGGTATATAATTTTGTTTCTGCGCTGGGGTTCCTTGAGACATGTAATTTATTTTAAGTGTTACGCAAGTGCAAAATGGTTGAGAGATGCTGGTCTAGGTAAATGCGCTACAGTATCAGTGCATATCATACTGATAGTCGAGGATTTTTGAGTTGATATTTCAAAAGGGTTGAATATTTCCACGAGTTTTCTCAATGACCCGGTAGATTGAAGTGTTGATTCATGACATTGCTGACATAGTAATTATGAGTTCAGTCAGCGAAGGAGATCGAGAAGAAGGGACTAAACATAAACTACAAGAAGACAGGATGCATGGTCAACAGTTAAAGGATGAGCCCGAAATGCGATTTGAAGGTCAGGGACACTAAAATCAAACAGGTGCGGAAATTTAAATATCTGGGGAGTGTTTTGACCGATGACGGTAAGTGCAACACTGAGATCCGTAGAAGTATTGGGGTGGCCAAGGACGCATTCTAAAAGCTGGGCAGAGTATTGCCAGACAGGAGGATCTCTTTGGTACTGAGCTGTTATGGGACATCTGTCCTCCTTTACAGCAGCGAATGTTGGATGGTCTCCTCAAAGATGAAGAAGAGACTCGATGCGACGGAGATGTGGTTCTACAGAAAGATGCTAAGAATATCATGGACCGAGCGTGTGAGCAACGATGAGGTTGAAAAGGATGCAAATGAGGAGGAGGCTTATAGATGCAGCTGAATTTTCTGGGACACGTGATGAGAAAGGAGAGGCTGGAGAATCTGTTACACAGAGGTCGAATAGACGGAAGGAAAGACAAGGGAAAGAAACGGATGACATACCTGGCGGACGACAGAACGTGATCTGGGAGAGGTGGCAGAGGGAGGAAACTTATTGAGAGCTATAAGAGATAGGGGGAAGTGGAAAGCCATGATCATCTACGTCCTGAAAGGACACGGTACATAAAAAGAAAGGACACTGTAGCAGGTAGTGTAGACACAGTGGAAAAGAGGGAGCAATAAATAAACAGCACAAAATTATAGCAAGACCAACCATCCCTAGACATGGATAGTGGAACCAGAATAATTCGTAGATCAAATAAAGGATTAATTTCAAAATTCGCTGAAAGTTATCTGGATCAACAATTACCCGAAGAAAACCGGAAAGTACGACGGTTGAATCGCTGTGATGATAAACCAACGATGTGGACAATAGTTCCAATGTAATAAGACTAAAGATGAGGGCAACAGTTCCAATGTAAATAAGACCAAAAATGAGGGAAATAGTTCCAATGTAAATAAGACCAAAGATGAGGGCAATAGTTCCAATGTAAATAAGACTAAAGATGAGGGAAATAGTTCCAATGTAAATAAGACCAAAAATGAGGGCAATAATTCCAATGTAAATAAGACCAAAGATGAGGGCAACAGTTCCAATGTAAATAAGACCAAAAATGAGGGCAATAATTCCAATGTAAATAAGACCAAAGATGAGGGCAATAGTTCCAATGTAAATAAGACCAAAGATGAGGGCAATAGTTCCAATGTAAATAAGACCAAAGATGAGGGCAATAGTTCCAATGTAAATAACACCAAAGATGAGGGCAATAGTTCCAATGTAAATAAGACCAAAAATGAGGGCAATAGTTCCAATGTAAATAACACGAAAGATGAGGGCAATAGTTCCAATGTAAATAAGACCAAAAATGAGGGCAATAGTTCCAATGTAAATAAGACCATAAATGAGGGCAATAGTTCCAATGTAAATAAGACCAAAAATGAGGGCAAATACTAATGTAAATAAGACCAAAAATGAGGGCAATAGTACTAATGTAAATACGACCAAAAATGAGGTCAACAGTTCCAATGTAAATAAGACCAAAAATGAGGGCAATAATTCCAATGTAAATAACACCAAAGATGAGGGCAATAGTTCCAATGTAAATAAGACCAAAGATAAGTGCGATAGTTCCAATATAAATAAGACCAAAGATGAGGGCAATAGTTCCAATGTAATAAGACTAAAGATGAGGGCAACAGTTCAAATTTAGATAAGACCAAAGATAAGGGCGATAGTTCCAATATAAATAAAACCAAAGATAAGATAGTTCCAATGTAAATAACGTGAAAAGATTATCCAGCAATCACGGGAACGTAGGAGTTCAGCACACTTTTCTTTGTTTCTAAGGTTTTCCTATCACTTAATACTATGCTTAGTTTCTGGAAGATATTTTTCGTTATTTCTAAGAGTTTTGATTTTTGTCTCGCATTTTGCGTCGTCTGTTCGGACATTACCCAGACGGTTAACTATATGTATATCCACTATTTTACTCTATTTTCGTCCTTATTCTAAGGAGAGTAATGTGTTTCGTTTATAACATTGCTTTTTTTGTCTTTCATAACGTTAATAATAATATGACTCTTCTTTACTTGAATGTGAATTTGAAGATACATTGTTCGGACTATTGTCCTCATATTGTCATATTCACAACGTTTTTGCCGTTGAATTCTCCGGCCTTCTTTAGGTGATATACGTTGGAATTTTCGAACCAAACCCTTTATTTAGTCCAGATTGATTCGGTAGATTGTTCTAGTTCCACGTGACATGCTTTTTCTGGATATCTCAGTTTCATCTATTTCCCTTTACTAACTAAACTCTCTAAGTTTTTGTTCATCTTTGTTGTGGCCAGATCTTTAACTCGCAACTCTTATTCACTGGGCCATGTTGTCATCTGAAGAAGACCAAAGGGTACAACGGCCGAAACGTCGCGAATATGAAAATAAAAATGAGAACAACAATCCGAACAATGTAAATAATGTAAATATCTTAGAATCCATATTGAAGTAAAGAAGAGTCATATTATCAGTGTAAATATGTACAATACCTCATTTCATCTATAGACAGAATTCGAAGATATTATACGATCTATGGAATTTCTTTATATCCCTTTGAGATATAAATCTTTTCGTAAATAATTTAATGAACCAGCTTATAAAATGTTTACTGACAATGCATAAATTACGATGGACTTTTTAAATCATATTATTTATTCTTGTTATTCAGATATTTTTAATAAATCCCCCTCTTATCAAAATTAAAAATATCTTGAAGAAAATCGATATAAGAGAAAACACAAATAATTAAACTTGTTAATAATCCCCTTTTTACAACAATATTATATCTCTATTGATTGATTGAATTCAGTTAAAATATATTTTGCAATTTATTAAAAGTTAAAATATATTTGATTTATATAACATTATCTGTATACTGAAGTTTAACTTCCGAGAAACAATATAATTAGTCGATTCTGATTGATTACGATGTTTTTCGTGTACTTTATATATATATATATATATATATATATATATATATATATATATATATATATATATATATAATATTATAGATTTTTAATATTGTCAATCACTTCAAGATGTGACCTTACTCTATCACTACTATTCTATAGCGCCAGCAAAGTTAGTTACAATAGAACTGAATCTAGGATTTCGATAAGGAAACGTTTCAATTAAAATATATTTCCTTTTGAGAACGGTTAGCCTGAATTACTTTCTTATCATGTGCTCTGTAAATATAACTATATATTAAAAATTCATCGGCTATTTCTACAGCTACTAGTTCTAAGTGTCCTCGAACTTAACATTCCGACTACACGTCCCTGGTACAAATCGTATTATGATCTATTTCTTATGTGGATGACCTCGATAATATCAGTCTGAGGAGACGCTCCCAACGTAGAAATATGCCTGAAAACTATACGATTTCTCCCAAATCTTGCGTGTGAAATTAGGTAAGCAACACTTTTCGAAAGCCGTCGGGTGTTCTGCTAGTACAAAGTTAAATGTCTTTGACTAGTAACTCAACTACTAATCATGCTATATGTACTTCTATCCTTTCCCTATTGTTGTTTGCATGGAAAATGGTTTGACGAGAACATTCCATAGTTCCACTAGTTCAGAACTTCACAGCTAAGTCTCGCCATGTCATGTAGACAGAGGCAAACCATTCTCATTCCATTCGTATTTCATTGGTAAGAAGGAAGTTCCTTTCAGACAGCTTCTTCCCAAGTTTCACACCCTTGTGTAAGAGACAACCAAGAGCATGGTTCCCCGATCACTATAATCTTAACATGTTCAAGTTGAGGGCCAACCGTTATCTATCCTACATTTCCCCATAAATTATAAATCTTACGTCTAGAAAACAACCAAATTCAATAATACTCTAACTTGAGTGGCTCTTCGGCCTTGTATTGTGTGAACAATAACTTAAAAATGAACATGTAGCTAAAGTCCGTTCAGCATAGTTGCAGTATAAACCAAATATTGGCTCTGAGAAAGTTGAAGAAACACAAATGTACTTTTTTTTAAAGCAATTCATCTCAAGCAAAGCGGGATTGCCACTAGTATGCAAGGGGCTACAGAGAGTGTAAGTAAGGGAAAAGACTGGGTATCGGGGGTCGAGGAAAGTATAGAAAGAACAACGGAGATCAAGGCATCGGAAAATGTCGATTGGCATTAAATTGAAAGTTTTGAAGATTATAATTATCAGGGAAGCAAGTAAGAGGAAGGGAGTTCTACTGCCGGGAAGAGCGAGAGAAGAAGCTTTTGAAGTAAAAGAGGCGGTTACATTTAACTGTTTTGACAGTAAAAGTGTGGGAACTAGATGCCAACCTAACAGCACGCTTAAATTCGTGTAGTCGGGGCACCAGTGAAAATAGCTCGTCAGAGCAGATGTCATGAAAATATTTATAGAAAAGACAGAGGGAAGCCACATTACGTCAGTGAGAAAGTGACTAGAATCGAAACCCCAAAGTGTGTATCCATAATAGGGATTAGTTAGACACTTTAATAGATGCCATAGTTTCTTGTGATTGACGGTGGTCTACACAGAGTATAGTTTTGTAATTTTCAATATTCAAACGAATCTGTATCTCTGAGATGATGTATTATAATTACTTACATTATTCGGACTTTTATCCTCATCTTTATTGCAATATTCACAAGGGCACATGGCCCAGTGGATAAAGGCGTTGGTTAGTCCCAGTGACTAGACCCGAAGAGCTCTGAGTTCAATATCAGGCTAAAGCAGTGGTGAACCAAAACTTGGAGAGTTGAATTAAAGGAAATAACTGAGACACACAGAAGAGGCACCTGGAACTAGAACAATCCACCCCGGTGGACGAAATAGAAATTTCCGTTCCAATCACCTGAAGAAGGCCAGAGCGTAGAACGGCCGAAACTTTATCAGTATGGCAATGAAGATGAGGATAACAGTTCGAATAATGTAAGTAATCAAACGAATCTATTCGAAATTGTTGGCTTCTCTTGAATTAATCTTTGTCTGATTGTTAACTCGATATTTATCGGTTTATGCTTATCCAAAATTTTATATTTCTTCTTCTTTTTCTTCTTCTTCTTCTTTGAGACATATCCCTTCAAAACGATGCCTCTCCACAATTTCCTTCCTTTCGTAGGTCTTAGTGAGTGATGAATGCGTGAGTAGTGTAACAGTTATCGGCGTGGAAAGCGGAATCGGTGAGCCGAGTTCAAATACCAGCCTCACCTGTTGCATTCACTTCTCACTATTGCCCTTGTGAAAAGTAGGAATTAATCATGAATCTTTTGATACATGACGTACGAGGCAGATTTTTTCCCCGCAGTAAGTTGCCATTTCTTTCTGCGTTAGACCAGTTGCCATCCAAGTCTATAGAACTCGGTCTGTCCTGCTACTTACCCATAGCTGATGGGGGAGAAGAGGATTCATACCTTTCACAAGGGTATTAGCACGTAAGTGAATGCAATAGATTTGACTGGAATTCGAACTCGGTTTTCCGATTCCTCAATCCGAGCCGCTATCCATTACTACTGGAGATAATAGAGATGTCATTCTAGAGAATTATGCCAAGAATACCATAGATGGAACATGTGAACAATGAGCAAGTTTTAAGCACAAAAAGATGCTTATAATTAGAATCAGTAAGAGACAATTGAACAATTTAGGATACATAATGAGGAAAAAGTGCCGAAGTTTCTTTCTATATCGGGGAAGATCTATTCCCAAGTGGAAACGGCACCATGGTCTTGTCAGTTGCTGAGGGAGGCAGATTTAGTTAAAAAAAAAAAAAAAAGCAACCACTCGATTTGGCTGCAGTAAACCGAATGAATGACTGACCAACTTTCGTCTCTATATGAAGTGATGTCACTAAGCCATCGTTACATGGCCCACGTGACTATATCGACCAAAGGGAGATAATCGCCTTTTGTATCCTTACAGTACATCTAAATAGATGTAAAGAAATCTGGGTTTAATCGCCTGGAAAAAAAAATTGAAAGCTTCCATTCAGCTTCTTCTTAGAATTGAATGTTCTTCTACTTAAAAAAATATCCTAGTGATTGAGACCAATGAACAATACATATGCAGAAGGTTGTTTTCCTGTATTTTATAGATTATGCAAAAGCGTTTGATGAAGTACGTCACAGAGAACTGTTGGAATTGCTCGATAACCTTGACTACGTTCTAAAAAGTACTAAACATTTAGAAGGAAAATAAGTTACATATTGAACAAATTAATGTAAACGCAGCACTGAAAGATGCCGATCAGAATTTAAAGTATTAAAAAAAAATGGAAGTTTTTGTTAGAAACAAAGAAGGCTGGACTGCTAGGTAACCTTGACATTGGTAGGAAAGATATTAGATTAACCCTGAACCTATGCCGGGAGCATACGGATAGAAATGAATTCAATAAATATAGAAAAATAGAAAAGGGTGAAAGACAAGGATGCATCTTCTCACCGGACTTATTCAACCTTTACAGTGAGGCGATTCTGAGAGAATTAGAAGCCCTACAAGGATTCATTATTGGCGCTCACAATCTTAAGAACATAAGATATGCAGATGACACAATGTTGCTAGTAGAAAGGAAACTACAAGAACTATAGAAGGCAGTGAAAGAAAGCGAGATCAATGGACTAAGCATCAACTGTAAGAAGACAGCAGATATGGTTGTCAGCACAACGAACAGCACAACATGCAGATTACAAATTCGAGATACCAAAATGAAACAAGTGCAAAGATTTAAATATCTGGTTAGTGTTTTGTCAGAGGGCGGAATGTCGACAATGAAATTCTAAGACATATTGGCATAGCGAAAGATGCCTTCCAAAAGTAAAGCAATGTATTAAGAAACAGGAAAATTTCGTTAGAAACAAAGAAAACAGTACTGAACTATTATGTAATATCGGTCCTACTATATAGCAGTGAATGTTTGACAATATGCTCAAAGATTACGAAGAGACTTGAAACAACAGAAATGCGGTTTTACAGAAATATGCTTAAAATACTATGAACCGAACACGAGAGCAACGACGAAATTTTTACAGAAAATGTTAAAAAGGGCACTTATGCTTAACACAAGAAAGAGACAGTTGAAAAATCTAGGGTACATAATAAAGAAAAAAAGACTTGGAAAATTTGATACACACGGGACAGATTGAAGTCTAGAGAGACTGGGGAAAACAACGCATAACCTACATAAATAATTTTGTGTAAATGGATATAGGAACAGGGTTTAGGTGAAATAGCAAAAAGATAAAATTTATTAAGAGCTACAAAGGATAGGAAATTGTGGAGAGCCAGGATCACCAACGTCCTGAAGGGACACTGTTATATAGGAATAAAGTGTCGCTGCCGACGCTCTAGTTTGAACATAGATCGCCAGTGAGCAAACACAGGCGATCCCATTATTGAATTAAGTAGATCACGTGACCATAGAGGAAGCGCCTATAAGTAGGAAGTCGCGTGACGTCTAAATGATCGCATTTTCTAGTCTATCCTCTATACTATACGGATTGTTATTTCTCCTCTATTACTATGCGGACCGCTATACTATTTCTCAATTCAGATCACTATACGGGGTACTTGTCGAGCAAGTATTATCGAGCAAGTACTATTAGTGCGAGTGATATTCGAAGGCGTCTGACACCAGTATTGTTCAACGGCGTTACTAGAGTTATAATGTCACTACTACAACGAGCATTACAAAAGTGACAACGAGTGTTCGTCGACATCATAAAAGACACGCTCATAGAAGAAAAAGATGGAGAAGGTAGAAGAACCCAAGGATTTTATATTTCTTTGTAATTGTCTTGCAGAGTGTGTACGTGCATTATCATGTGGGAGGGTAAAGATTCTCTGTTTTCTAAAACAGGAGACATTTCACAAGCTCTTGATAAAAGATATCTTTCATATTCCAAGACCCAAAAGCAAGGACTTTTACAGATGGAATTTTGGATTTCGTTCTGCCATTGGATTCACATGTGATGACCGCTGTCTTATTTTCTGTTGTCATGCGAAACTCATGTTTCATCAGCTGTAATAATGCGGTGCACAAATGAAAGGTTGACATTCCTTGTTAAACGACTGCTCCTTTATAGTGGGTAACCGTGTTCGGGTCTCAAGACAAAGCTCACGAGGAAAGAAAATTCCCGCTTTGCAAGTTTTCCCAAATAAATTCTGAAATGAACTATAAAGGAGACACAGTCGCAGATGAAAATGATAGACTAATTCTAGATACAGATTCCTACCATTCAAACTTTCTTTCGCCTTTCTTTTTTGATTCGTAATTCATAAGTATGAAATATGTGATTACTATTCTGAACTAGGTAATATGATATTATTAATATCGTTCATAACGGTGAATTTTTCTTAATCATTTCACCCTAAGCAAGGCGATAAGTGACGCAAACGCTTACCGAGGATGAAAGAAACCACGAAAACGTTAAGAGAGAACAAATAGGATTCAAGACGACAGAAGATCAACGATTGATGTTGCATTTGAATTTTTGAAGATCGTACTTTATATGAAAGGCTGTTCCACAAAGGAGAAGAGCAAAGGAAGCAAGAGTTTCGAGCACCCTAATGTAATATAATGAGGAATATAATTAATTGTAGTTTATACGTTATTACTTTCCGAACATCCTAATATAATATAGAATAATATAGAGGTTATTATGCAAACCAAATAAACCTCAATAAGTATAAAGGTTCTGAACCAATATTTGTCAAATTTAAATTCATTCATTTCCATCCTTAGTAAAATATTTAATTAAATTTTCTATCATTTTAATGGTTACTTTTTGAGATATTTGGAATCTACGAAAATGGACTGACTAAAGTTATTATGCAGATTAAACTAATATTAGTTTAAGGCCTATGAAACTTAATATTTATTTTTTTTGTTTTTGTCCATAATATATGTTGAAACCTGGAAGGATCTAACAACTGCTGAAAAACGGAAAATAACAAAGTTATTGAGTGAAGGGAATGTCCACATTACAGATATCAAAAAACGTTTGACGAGATCATCGAATGATAAAGAAGGCTGTTGAAAATATAACGAAATTGAGAATTCGAAGCTTCCTCGGGATGAACGTAAACTAAAGCGAGTTATAGCGAAACAACCACTTTTCACCAGCGTTGAGGCCAAGAAGGGCAAAAGGTGTAGATTACTTTGTGAATTGGTTGTTTTGGTTGGTTGTTTTGTTTTATGACATCTCAACCTCAGTGGGTCATTTAATGCCAACAAAATTTTGAAATAGATTCATAGCGGTTTGGTTTGGTAAAAAAGATGTGTATGTATACATATATATTTGAATCATTTTTTTTTATTACAAAGTGTTTCTGGTATTAAAACCTATTTTTACACAAGTATGAGTGTTAACTATTTGCCCACAGCTGGGACCCTAACAGGTGCTACCACCCCGTGTTAGAGTGGACCTGCGAACACCAGCAATTAAGAGATGTTTCCACGCTCCTTAAAACCTCCTGATCAGAGGCCTTGCTGTTGGACGTAGTTTATCGTCTTACTCTGGACGTGGATGTAGTTTATCGTCATACCCAGGACGGACTTTGTGAATTTGGATCTGTAAAATAATCTTGGCAAACTCCTCTCACTAAAACAAATATTTTAAAGCATCAAAATTCGGCCAAGAAATACATGAAAAATTGACTTTTCTAAAGTAATTTTCACGGATGAATCTCGAGTGACACTTGATGGACCAGATGGATTGGCCAAAGAGTGAATTTTATCCAATTCAGACATATCTGTGTCTAAAAGAAGACAACAAGAACAAAGTAGTGTAATGATATGGACTGGAATTGTTGACCAAACAATTACTGGAGCATTCAAATTCGATGAAGGAGTTAAAATGAACAGTGCTAACTAATGCGATTTTATGAACTAGATTTTCTTTGCATAGTACAAGTCTCAGTTTCGCAGTTTCAAAGTGAAAAGTGTATTTATCCACGACAGTGCTTCTTCTCATGTATCTAAGCTTACCCCTGAATTATTTGAGCATAAAGGATTTACAGGAGAGAAGATAATGGAATGGTCATCATCAAGCCCTGATCTGAATTCGATCGAAAATTTATAGTCAATTGTGAAGATGAAATTATATGAAGGTGGTAAAGAATATAACAGCAAAGCAGACCTATAGTAAACAATTAAAACTATCAAGTCTAAAATTGAACGTGCTGAAGTAAAAAAAAAATAACAAAATCAATGGATTAGTGGCTGTTATTAAGAAGACGTGTCATTATATTAAAATGTAATGGATTCATAGATTTATCATGTGTTTATTTGTTGTATTTTGGGTATTGATCATTTTTTGATGTTTTTATTACCTTTCTATAATTGTGATCATTTTTCCTAATAACTTCAGATGGCAGTCCTTTTGAATACATCAAAAACTTCAATAAAACATCTAAAAATTAAACTCAGATTTTGTTTTGACTTCTAAATTGATTGTTTAAAATATGACACTTTTTATAATCAAATTTGAATTGTTTAAGTTTATATGATGTGCATAATAACTCCAGACAGCGTGTAATTTATTATGGTTAAATATTAATTACTTTCTTAATGCCCTAATGCAATGTTTGATATTTCATAGCAATGAAATAAGTTATTATTTTCTGAACATCCCAATAAAATATAATCATTAATATTTCATACAGGTGAAATACGTCATTACTTTCCGAACACCTTAATATAATATAATGTTTACAGAAGTGATTACTTTCCAAATATCAAACTGCATTTGTCCAGAAATGAAAAGAAAATTAAATTGAAACTTAAAGCAACTGTCCGAAAATAATCGGAATTTGAGAAAACAACACTCCAGTATTTCAATGACAACCCAACGAAAAATAACAGATAAGGAATGTTTGCAGTAAAGTGACAAATAATAATGAACTGGTTATTTTATCCATGAGACATTTTGGCAACGCGGTTTAGATATCGTCTTGACTTCATAACCATTTTTTATAGCGGAGAAAGAATCCTAACCCGTGCTGAGTATCTCAATGTTTGTGATTGAAAACCTTCAAAATCAGATGAAGGACAATGCTTAGATAAGAAAGCTTGCATTCCCACATTAAATAGAATATTCAGCAAGAAAGCATGATTAAACACGTAATGGCAGACCTCACTATACCTAAACCCTTAAAAGTTCAAAATTATCTCTGCAAGATATCAGACTAAAAAGAAATAACGAAGCCAGGAAAAGGCCTAAATGTCTCTAAAGGCAACGCTGTAAAGCAGGGATGATGACCTTCCAAAAATGCACAAAAGTTCAATAATGAATCAACCTTTTGACCTCCGAAAGACATTAATCTTTATCAGAGGCCGGGTAAATTCCTATGTAAGTTATTATATTCAGAAATCATTAATAACTGTGTTGTCAAGGATTCCTTCCATGCAGCGTAGAAATACCTTATTATATCTTCAAGCTATTCAATAAAAGTAATAAATTTACTTCTCGAAGTGTAGAATTCATTTCTAGCAATGCGCCTCATGTAATAAAGAGTTCAAATAACGCCGAAGGAAAACTTTAACGAGAAAAACATAGAATCGTTTTAAATAAAGGAACAATTATTGAAAATACATAGATTGTACTAGAAATAGCACTGACTTTCATTGTGACAGTACGTGGGCTGATATATGGTCTAAGCCTGGCCCTTTAAGAAGTTAATATAGGATGATTGGTGTAATTCTCTACGGATGAAGAAGAGACTTCAGGCAACAGAAACATGGTGAGAATATCCTAAACGGAGCGTGTGTGCAATGAACAGGATTAATTAAGGAAATCGATTTGATCTGATTTCTTATTCTGCAGCTGTTTCGTTTTCATTGCTGAATTGCAATATAACCCTCAAGTTAAGATAAACTTTCCGGGGAGAAAGCCATGGGAAATTCAATATCGTTGATAGATTATTATTTATTCTTGATCAGCGTCATCAATTAACGACTGTAGAATGACGGTCAGGGTATACGCGATAAAAAGTACCTGAATAGGTGGTTACTCGCCCAAAATCCTAATATAATCGTAATGACGAATATAATTAATTCATAGCGGAGAAACACGTCATTAATCTTCTAACAGATAAATATAATGATTCATTTAATTCACTTGAACACGTGAACAAGTTTCAAGGAAAACGTGAATAAAGAGGACACTTTTACTTAGAATCAGAAAGGGACTTGAACTTTCTGGGATTCATAATGAGGAAAGAGGGCTTAGAGTATTTGACAAGCACAGGTCATATTGAAAATTAGAGAGATAGAGAAAAACAGTGAGTAACGCAGCTTGTAGAAATGGATGGCAGAACAGAGATTGAGAGGAATAATAAACAGTATTACAAAGGATAGGAAGTTTACAAATTTTCTCTTCAGATAATAATGATATAGTGATACATGTTTTACTAATTAACCCATAGCTGGTGATGAAAAGGTGGATTCTCACCTTTACCAAGGGTATTTGCTCGTAAGTGAATATAACGAACCCGACTGGAATTGGAACTCAACACTTCGATTAACAATTTCCAGCCATTATCCATTACAACAATCACACGTCCAAGCTTACAGCACTTGGTATTCCCAGTCGGCCACCAATATAGGTACTGACCAGGCTAAACGTGCGGGAACGTGAAGTGGCCGTAAGCCTATAACGCGTCGAGTTTAAACATAAAACTTATTGTTTATATATTAGCAGTGTGTAAATGTTTTCAGTCCCCTTTATTGTTAAAACAAAAGACTGAATATACGGGAGAAAATAGTTTTAGTCTTCTATTTTATTTTTTTAAATAAAACTTTTTCGAAATATGAATAATGAGGATTTACAAATGGTCTACTGTCCGAAATCAAATATAGACCTTGTCTGTTGCGTTGACTTTCGCACTAATTCCTTTGAGAAAAGCAGGAATCCATCTCTTCGCATTCAACCTATAGACTAAATTGCAAGGCTGATTGGTATGTAGCCTTAGTTGGTAACCAATATAAGAGAAGAAAAACTGAATTCCAAACCACTTTCACAAGAAGATATAACAATTCACATATAATAGAGAAAGGGATTTCGTGCTGAGCCATGATATTCTACGTCCTGAAGGGACATAGTGATATGGTTCTTCTTCTCCTTCTTCTTCTTCTTCTTCTTCTTCTTCTTCTTCTTCTTCTTCTTCTTCTTCTTCTTCTTCTTCTTCTTCTTCTTCTTCGTGCCATGTCCTTTCAGGACGTTGGCGATCATAGCTCCTCAAAATTTCCTGTCCTTTTATAGCTCTTATTACTTTTCCTCTTTTTGTTATCACTCCAGAAATCTGTTGCGATATCCATATACTCAAGCTCACTAGGCAGATCAGGCGTTGTTTTCCCCTGTCCATCTTGCCTTCCATCTGTCCTGTGAGTATCAAATTTTCCTTATTATATGCCCTATGCGTAATATTTTAGGCTAGTATTATAGAAATTGCTTAAAACTACAAGAAAGTTTCGGAGAGCCATGATCGATCACGTTCAGAAGGAACATGGTATATACAAAGAAACTGTAGGCGGTGATATTATCAGTCTTTGAAACAGTATAATTAAAAAGAAATAACCAGTGAATTGAGAACGAATGTCATAGATTGTCAAGAATGTCATGGTAACAGGATGTACGGATGGGGCAATAGATAGCGGCAGAAAAAATTCAAATGAAACATCAATCGTTGATCTGTCGTCTTGAATCCTATTTATTCTCTCTTAACGTTTTCGTAGATTCTTTTATCCTCAGTAAGAGTTTACGTCACTTATCGCCTTGCTTAGGGTGAAATGATTGGAGAGCCGAATTCGAATTTCAGTCAAGTTCGTTAGATTCATTTATGCGGAAATACACTTGGGAAACGTGTTACCGTTATTCCTTACGTATAATACTCAGTTTTTAAAGTAATAAGCAAAATTAGGGTGCGTATTATGCACAGATACAAAAATGCTTTAAAAAGTTGCCGTTTCAAAAGTCAATTTCAGTTGCGAAATGACTACTCACCACAAACATACGACAATTTGACACTAACATTCGGCGACTGCGACCCCATAAGGATGTTAAATGCAATCATATGTACCTAACAATACTTACAAAAGTAAAATAAAATTAGAATTATCAAAACTAAATTAGAAAAATATTATTCTATGTTTAAAACCATTTTAATAAGAGTAGGAGACTCTGGCCGTAATCAAATTGGAGAGGTACAATTTATAGGGTTTGATTACCAAAGAAGGGGTGCGTATTATGCGTGAGAAGAAGCATTTTCCCACACATTCAGCACAATTTTAGGGGTGCGTATTATGGATGAAGGCGTATGATACATTGGCAATTACGGTAATACATTTAATCTCACCAATAATGGATTAAATAGTTGAACATTTATCTGGAAAAATCATTGTTATTCTCAAAAAAATATTTATTTGCAAAAAGAAAAAAAGAATTATTACAATCTAAGATACTTTTCTGCTTTAAATAACCCCAAAAGGTTGATAATCCGTAAAAAATCAAATCACTCAACCTATATTAATATATAAAATAATATGACATTTTTATGTATATTACTGTTAATCAAATATATGATTATGTGGTCTATCACATGTAGATTTATTTTTAAATACATTATATAAAATTCTGCTTGCAAAATAAAATATAACACCTGCAAAAGAAGTTATTATCAATACTTTTAAATGGAAATATTAACACATAACAATCAAAATATTTTGTTAGTTTGAAATATACGAGTAGTTCCTGCTTAAGATCGATTTAAAATCTAACAATGCCTTTTTTGCGTACGTGTTTATGACTTACCAGACAAAAAACCCCATGATGCCAGTCAGCATTTGAGAGATACTTTGTAATAACTTAAAACAATTTCCATTTCTTCAAAATGCTGTTTCGTATACCTAATTCTAGATCAGTTCAACGATAGGAATATTTTATTGATAGAAATTATGCGCTAAAGATTTAATGTCCAACTCAATAAAACAGCTTGAAACATTCTAAAAATAAATGTACTTAACTCAGATCGACCATTGAACAATTTGAAAAAATTGGTTTCTCAACTCTCTCGCCAATGTCATCAAACAAAAACATTTCCCAGAATATAGAAAGAATAAGAAAATCAGCAGTAACTACGATGACACTACACAAATTCAAATTTTATTATATGAGCCTATATTTCTGCAATAAAACTGACATTGTCCCGCCGATATTGGCAAAATATTCTCGATATACTTTTATTAAAGGTGATAAATATAGCATATGAATTTTTGCTTATAATATCTGTATTTTTTTTTTACTAATGTTCATCCAATAAAAGGTAGGGTGTTACTGTGTGGACTTATATTAGCACAAGAAAGAACAAACGTTAGGAGTATAGAGCTGAAGCAGACATTAGAACGAACCGGAAACCCAATCATTTTTATGAAACATATTTACAATAACTTATTTGGTGATGTAAAATTTTATTGTGAAGCACCGATGGAATTCATCTTTTTTTAAATACTATTTCGTTTCAGGATGTAGTTGAAAATTTTATCGTGAAGCACCGATGGAATTCATCTTTTTTTAAATACTATTTCGTTTCAGGACGTAGTTGAAAATTTTATTGTGAAGCACCGATGGAATTCATCTTTTTTTAAATACTATTTCGTTTCAGGACGTAGTTGAAAATTTTATTGTGAAGCACCGATGGAATTCATCTTTTTTTAAATACTATTTCGTTTCAGGACGTAGTTGAAAATTTTATTGTGAAGCACCGATGGAATTCATCTTTTTTTAAATACTATTTCGTTTCAGGACGTAGTTGAAAATTTTATTGTGAAGCACCGATGGAATTCATCTTTTTTTAAATACTATTTCGTTTCAGGACGTAGTTGAAAATTTTATTGTGAAGCACCGATGGAATTCATCTTTTTTTTAAATACTATTTCGTTTCAGGACGTAGTTGAAAATTTTATCGTGAAGCACCGATGGAATTCATCTTTTTTTAAATACTATTTCGTTTCAGGACGTAGTTGAAAATTTTATCGTGAAGCACCGATGGAATTCATCTTTTTTTAAATACTATTTCGTTTCAGGACGTAGTTGAAAATTTTATCGTGAAGCACCGATGGAATTCATCTTTTTTTAAATACTATTTCGTTTCAGGACGTAGTTGAAAATTTTATTGTGAAGCACCGATGAAATTAATCTTTTTTTAAATACTATTTCGTTTCAGGACGTAGTTGAAAATTTTATCGTGAAGCACCGATGGAATTCATCTTTTTTTAAATACTATTTCGTTTCAGGACGTAGTTGAAAATGTTATTGTGAAGCACCGATGGAATTAATCTTTTTTTAAATACTATTTCGTTTCAGGACGTAGTTGAAAATTTTATCGTGAAGCACCGATGGAATTCATCTTTTTTTAAATACTATTTCGTTTCAGGACGTAGTTGAAAATTTTATTGTGAAGCACCGATGGAATTCATCTTTTTTTTAAATACTATTTCGTTTCAGGACGTAGTTGACAATTTTATTGTGAAGCACCGATGGAATTCATCTTTTTTTAAATACTATTTCGTTTCAGGACGTAGTTGAAAATCTTATCGTGAAGCACCGATGGAATTCATCTTTTTTTAAATACTATTTCGTTTCAGGACGTAGTTGAAAATTTTATTGTGAAGCACCGATGGAATTCATCTTTTTTTAAATACTATTCCTTTCAGGACGTAGTTGAAAATTTTATCGTGAAGCACCGATGGAATTCATCTTTTTTTAAATACTATTTCGTTTCAGGACGTAGTTGAAAATGTTATTGTGAAGCACCGATGGAATTCATCTTTTTTTAAATACTATTTCGTTTCAGGACGTAGTTGAAAATTTTATCGTGAAGCACCGATGGAATTCATCTTTTTTTAAATACTATTTCGTTTCAGGATGTAGTTGAAAATTTTATTGTGAAGCACTGATGGAATTCATCTTTTTTAAAATACTATTTCGTTTCAGGACGTAGTTGAAAATTTTATCGTGAAGCACCGATGGAATTCATCTTTTTTTAAATACTATTTCGTTTCAGGACGTAGTTGAAAATTTTATTGTGAAGCACCGATGGAATTCATCTTTTTTTAAATACTATTTCGTTTCAGGACGTAGTTGAAAATTTTATCGTGAAGCACCGATGGAATTCATCTTTTTTTAAATACTATTTCGTTTCAGGACGTAGTTGAAAATTTTATTGTGAAGCACCGATGGAATTCATCTTTTTTTAAATGCTATTTCGTTTCAGGACGTAGTTGAAAATTTTATTGTGAAGCACCGATGGAATTCATCTTTTTTTAAATACTATTTCGTTTTAGGACGTAGTTGAAAATTTTATTGTGAAGCACCGATGGAATTCATCTTTTTTTAAATACTATTTCGTTTTAGGACGTAGTTGAAAATTTTATTGTGAAGCACCGATGGAATTCATCTTTTTTTAAATACTATTTCGTTTCAGGACGTAGTTAAAAATTTTATTGTGAAGCACCGATGGAATTCATCTTTTTTTAAATACTATTTCGTTTCAGGACGTAGTTGAAAATTTTATTGTGAAGCACCGATGGAATTCATCTTTTTTTAAATACTATTTCGTTTTAGGACGTAGTTGAAAATTTTATTGTGAAGCACCGATGGAATTCATCTTTTTTTAAATACTATTTCGTTTTAGGACGTAGTTGAAAATTTTATTGTGAAGCACCGATGGAATTCATCTTTTTTTAAATACTATTTCGTTTCAGGACGTAGTTGAAAATTTTATTGTGAAGCACCGATGGAATTCATCTTTTTTTAAATACTATTTCGTTTTAGGACGTAGTTGAAAATCTTATTGTGAAGCACCGATGGAATTCATTTTTTTTTAAATACTATTTCGTTTCAGGACGTAGTTGAAAATTTTATTGTGAAGCACCGATGGAATTCATCTTTTTTTAAATGCTATTTCGTTTCAGGACGTGGTTGAAAATTTTATTGTGAAGCACCGATGGAATTCATCTTTTTTTAAATACTATTTCCTTTCAGGACGTAGTTGAAAATAGTTCTCCACAAATTAATTTCCGTTAATATCTATGAATTACTTGACTTTTTGGGAGAAATAATGGCGACTTTTCCTGCTGCCTTAACCGCCGTCTTTGAATTTAGATCCGTTCTTCTTAGACTGACTCGACAGAGTTAGAGAGGATGGTGTAGCCAACTATTTAGCTCATGGCCTACTATTTAGTCCATGGCTAAGAGGATATGATAGATTCATGGCTTACAGAAAGTCATTAGTGCAAAAGAAAAAGCAACAATTTGGGCTGGAATTTCAACACATCGATTCAGCTTTCAGCGCCAATAATCTTCACGTTAAATTCACTCCCAACTGTTCATCAATTTTCGAGATCCAACGTGTAAGAGCACGTACGATACCCTGCCCTCGTCAGCTTTCAACCAGGGGAGGTAACACAGTTTCGGTGGCTGAGTCAGTACTGCCAACCCTGGTGCTATCAGCTGCTTTTGCAACCGGGTCGATTATTGTTTTTCCTGGTAGAGGTGTCAGTCTGAGATTTTTACGCAACTGCAAGTCAGATTTACAACGTTCTGTTCAGTAAAAGCATTTGCTTTTGATCGTTAAACAAAACACAAGGCACTCGCACTGAGCGTTATCAATGATGTACAATGGAAGGTAAACAGATATGTTTCACGTCGGAAGTAGCATATAGTAAATAAATGATATATTACAATTATTATCTACTTTTTAAATTTCAAAATATATGTTTGTAAGAATATTATAGCCTCAAAAGAGAAAGAAAAAAATGTAAAGTTATTGAATGAGGAAAGACAATATTGAAAATTAGGAGCAAATTGAACAGAAAGAATTAAAATAATTCGAAAACAGCGGCAGAATGACAGAATTAGAACAGGCAACTGACTTTAAGAATTCCATAAAACGAGAGTTTGATTAAATTAATATCCTAACAGGGGCGGATCCAGTATTTTCAGTTAGACGGGGCGTGTTCCTCAGTAAAAATCTGAATTCAAAATTTTAAATTCTTTGATCATATATATTATATTATATAAATGAGTCGACAGTGTTCATATATATATATATATATATATATATATATATATATATATATATATATATATATATATATATATATATATATAAACTGAAATCTGCGTGTTCTTTTATTTATTTGATATGCAAAATTATAAATTCAAACTTTTAAATTCAAAGTGTGATTATATCGCGTTTACGAAAGAGGATTTACTAACGTCAATTTTCGTAGATTCTTATTTGAAAAGAGCTTCACGATTTAAGCATAGCCTAACTGAATGTCTTTGTGAATATAGAAATGAACAAGTGCGTTAAATCTGTCTTCAATCATTGAGCGCCTTATTTGATTTTTTGTAAACTTCAAGGATGAGTTTGATCACGCAACAAAAAAATCTCTCAGAAATTTTAGGGGCGGCGTACACCGCCTATGCCCTCCCAATTCGCTCCCGGCTAATAATGTGAGAATTCTGATAACCGTTAATGCCCTAATAATGTGATCTTTTCTAACCTCTACGTGTGGTTCGTGATCGAGCCTAGCTAAAAAAAAAAAAAAAAAAAAGGATTTCGAATGCAGAATATTTTTTAAGAATTTCCCCCCAAGCAAGGCGAGAGAGCCTCTACCACGCAAGGTGTTACAGAAAGTGAAAGTAAGAGTAAAGGGGAGTGTTTGAGGAAAGGATAAAGAGAAGGACGGGGATCAAGATCAAGGCTTCAGAAGATGTTGATTGACATTACATTTGAATATTTGAAGATTATAGTTATCACGGAAGCAAATAAAAGGAATGGAGTTCTACTGTTGGAAAGTGCGACAGAAGAAGCTGTTGGAGTAGAAGAGGCGGTTACAGTTAACTGTTTCGACAGTAGAAGGGTGTGGCCGATTTGCCAACCTAGTAGCACGTTTAAACTCATACAGCTGGGGTACCATTGAAAATAGCTCGTCAGAGCAGTTGCCATGAATATATTTGTAGAAAAGACAGGGAGAAGCAACATCACGTCTGTGAGAAAGTTACTGGAGTCGAGATGCCAGGTCAGGACTTATCACATTGCATATCCGTCTTTGGATTTTGTCGAGGACCTCGAGATGAACAGCGGGGACATCAGACCATATATAGCAACAGTATTCAATGTATATCGCGAAAAACTGAGGGTATGTGGAAGGAGATAAATCAGATAATGTTTCTTTCTTTTCTTTTTTATGCGCCATGTCCTTTCAGGCCGTAGACTGTCATAGCTCTCCACCTCCCTTTATCCCTTGTAGCTCTCAACAAGTTCCTTCCCTCTACTTCTTCCACCAGACCACGTTCTGACATTTCCTTGCTTAAGCCCACCAGGTATGTCACGCATTGTTCTCCCTTATCTCTTTTTCCCTCTATTTGACCCGTGAGTATCAGATTCTCCAGACCCTCCATCCTCATTGTGTGTCTCAGAAACTTCCGCTGCCTCTCCCTGATGTTATGTATAAGCCTTCTCCTTGTTTGCAATCTCTCTAAGACCTCATCGTTGCTTACACGCTCGGTCCATTATATCCTTAGCATCTTTCTGTAGAACCACATCTCTGTCGCCTCGAGTCTCTTCATCTTTGAGGAAATTCGCTACCGTAAAGAAGGACAGATGTCACGTAACAGCTCAGTATTCTTTTCTATATTACTAAAGTAATTCTCATGTCTTGCAATAATCTACCCAGCATTTGAAATGTGTCCTTAGACATTACAATACACTTACGGAACTCAGTGTCGCACTTACCGTTCTCTGTCAAAACGCTTCCCAGATATTTAAACTTCCGCGTCTGCTTGATTCTAGTGTTCCGGACCTGCAAATCGCATTTCGGGCTCATCCTCTTACTGATGACCATGTATTCTGTCTTTTTGTAGTTTATACTTAGACCCTTCTTCTCATTCTGCGTATCTTGTGTTGTTAAGATTGTGGCCGCCAATGCCAAATCCTGGTAGGTTTTCCAGTTCTATCAGAATCGACTCGCTGTATAAGTTGAACAGGTCGGGCGAGAAGACGCATCCTTGACTTACGATCCTTTCTGTTTTTGTATATTCCTTGAAGTCGTTCACTATGCGTATGCATGCTGTTTGCTGCCAGTATAGGTTCTTGATTATTCTGATATCTTTCCAGAATATATCAAGGTTGCTGAGCAGTAAGTGACTTAATTGGGGTGATAGACTGTTAGATTTGTTGTGGGAGGGAAAATTTTCAGAGGAGTGACAACAGGGGAGAAAAATATACCGATAAGAGCACAGCTTAGTGAAGTATACTTCTGAGAAAGGTAGTAGATTGAGTGATTGATTTGTTTTTTACGGCTTATCAACCTTTTGTAGGTTATTTAAAGGCAGAAAATATTTTTAGATTGTAAGAAGTTCTTGGAGATAATAATGATTTACTGTTACAAGTCCTACTAATTAACCATTAGATGGGAAGGAGAAGAGATAGATTCACACTTTTCCCAAGGCTAGTAGTGAGTAAACGAATGTAAACAACACAGCTGGAATTGGAACTCGGAGAACCAAGCCGTTATCCATTACACCACCTGCACATCCAAGCACCTGGTATTCTTAAGCGGTCACCCATTTAGGTACTGACCAGGTTCGACGCTGCTTAACTTTAGTGATCGTACGGTGTTTCAACGTGTTATATCATAAGCGAAGAAAAGTAGGTGAACGCACTGGTCAAAACGTAGAGATAACAAACAAAAACGGCAATAATAATAATAATAATAATAATGATAATAATAATAATGATAATAGATTCAAATAAGTTCAAATAATGCGTGCAGTAATAAAAAAATATTAAAAAAAAAGTATTAATGACTGAAAACGTTGAAACCGAAGGCGCGATGGATCTCTTTTGCTCATGAAAAGAATTAACTGAAGACAACAATTATATCACATTGAAAGAAGGCGAACGTGATAGTCTAGCATTTTATTTCTAGTAGATGAATTATGTGATTGGTTCTGACCTGGCATCTCGTCTACAGTGGCTCCCTCACAGACGTGCCGTCGCTTCCCTCTGTCTTTTCTACAAATACTTTCACGGTAACTGCTCCGACGAGCTACTTTCGCTGATTCCCAAACTGCATGAATTTAAGCGTTCTACTAGGCTGGCTTCTCACTTCTACCCTTTCACTGTCAAAACGGTTAAATGTAGCCATCTCTTCTACTCCAATAGCTTCATGCATCGCACTTCCCGTCTGTGGAACTCCCTGCCTCTTACATGCTTCCCTGATAGCTATAATCTTCAGTTATTCGAATGCAATGCCAATCGACATATTCAGAAGCCTTTCATCTAATTTCCCGTTCTTCTCTTCATCCTTTCACCTATTACGTCCCTTTACTCTTGCTCCCACTCTCTGTAACCCCTTGCGCGCTAATGGCACTCCCGCCTCGTTTGGGGTGAAATGCTTAAAAAAAAGAAAAGAAAAAGAATTGCATGTTGATTTCTTGCTCTCTTCCAACGAATACTTATACAGATAATAAATCCAATCAATTGAAAACACAAAGCTTCCAACTTATTCACCAATGAAGGACTTTTAAAAAAAATAGCAATCAACTGTATTGATAACAATTGCGTCCAATTCAAAAATCAATTAAGGAAATTTTTCTCAATTGAACTGAAAAGCGAAAATAATTTCTTTTAAGATTTTCCACTGCTGTATATATTTCCTGTTTAGAAATTTTATGAATAAACATAACATGATAAAAAAAAAATGGATAACGTCCAGATTTGAACGCAAAATCAATGTAACTCACTCTATACCAGCATTCCTCTTTCTCTGAATTACTCATTTATATATTGTAGTCACAGTGCCAGTGTAAATTCCAGGTGTTGGTCGGACTAAATCGCCATCTGCGCGCCCAAAGAACCTGACCACCCCAGGATGGCTAGATAAATCTGGCTCTTGGGCAAACAACAACAGCTTTTCTGCTTAAGCTGTATGAGAAAACTAACTTGCAAACACTAGATTAGACATAGCACCACACACTACAAAGAATTACCGATCCTTATGTAAATATATATACAAACTGACTTTACAAACTCCAATTGCCAGAGATCGATGGCGAGAATCTTTCGTAAGCAATTGATTGGAAGTTTGTTCCATTGTATGTGCAAAAGTTGGCTGAGTCTCATATCGATAAATGCAACCTAGCTTGCTTGTTGGTACAATAATTTCCCTGCGGAACGATAAGCAGGTAACCCTGTGGCGATGGCATACTCAGAGAAAAAAACTGAAATATCTGTTTTCAAATGTAGTCAATGAAAACGAGAGAAAAGTATTAAATGTTAGTGGCGAGAATAAGGAAAAGATGGCTGTGATTAAAAAGGACAGCGTGAGATACGCATCGAAGATGTGAAAAGGTGTAGAAAATCAAGTGCGACGACGAAATACGAAGATGCATTGGGATAATGAAAGATGCCTAAGCAAAATATTAAGGAACATCTCGTCAGAAACAAAGAAAACAGTACTTAAATGTTATGTCATATCACTCCGCCTATACAGCAGTGAATGCTGGAAAATCTCCTCACAGAGACTTGAGGGAACAGAAATGTGTTGATTTGGTTTGTTTTACGGCATGTCAACCTCAATAGGTTATTTAATGCCGACAAATTTTTTATTACTGGTAATTGTTTTTTTTTTTTCAAAAAATGTGGTTTGGTTTGGTTTGGTCTGGTTTGGTTTGTTTTATGACATATAAACCTTAATAGGTTATTTAATGCCGACAAAATTTTTATTGCTGATAATATTATATTTTTTAATGTATTGCTGGTTATAATGCACTGCAGATAATTTTTATTGAAAAATTCATTGGTGGTAATAAAACCTATTTTTGCACGTTTTGATCCCAGTTTGGGCTTTAACTATTTCCCCATAGGTGGTACCCTAACAGGTTTGGTTTAGTTTACGGCATATCAATCTCAATGAGTTATTTAATGCCGATAAATTTTTTATTGCTATAATTTTTTTTTCAAAAATGTATTTCTGGTAATATTTTTTCTTCAAAAAAATGCATTACTGGTAATATCTTTTATTTTTTTTACAAAAATGTATTGCTGGTAATAATTTTTTTTACAGAGTATTTCTGGTACTAAAACCTATTTTTTTCACTTTCATAGTGTTTTGATCCCAGTTTGGGGGTTAACTATTTGCTCATAGCTGGGACCCTAAAAGGTGCTACCACTCCGGGTCAGTGTGAACCTGGGAACACCAGTAATTAAGAGGTGGTTCTACGCTTCTCAAAACTTCCTGATGAGAGGCCTTGCTGTTTTTCGTAGTTTATAGTCTTACTCAGGACTCGGATGTAGTTTATCGTCGAACCCAGGACGCAAATGTTTTGAGAATATCATGAACTGAAAATGTGAACAAGGGTGAAGATTTAAAGAAAATGGAAACAGGGAGCACTCTTATAAGGATCATCGGAAAGAGACAATTGAAAATTCTAGGGCGCATAATATGGAAAGAGTGCTTGGAGAATTTGACACTCATATGACATATTAAAGGCAAGAGAGACAGAGGAAAGCGGCGAATAACCTACCTAACGAGCTTGTGTAAATGGTTGAAAGAACAGGGTTTAAGCGAGATAGTGAAAAAACAAAATTTGCTAAGAGCTGCAAAATGGAAATGAAATTGTGAAGAGGCACGGTCGCTCACCTCCTGAAACGATACAGCACATAGAAGAAGAAAAAGAAGAAAAAAAGCAAAAAGGAGAAAAAAAAAGAAGAGAAGCATAGTGAAAGACGACAGAAAGTGTGACACTGAATTTCAAAGGCACTGAAGAATAATGCAGTATTTTTTGTGTGTGCCATATACCCCCGGTAATGTATTATCATGGCTCTCCACAACCTCTTAACACATTTTAAAGCAAACTTTGTCCCATTACCAAGATTCCGACTTCCCGTTCTGCTATCCAGTCGCACAATCTCGTCAGATAGGTTTGTCCACTAACTTCCTCTGTCCGTTTTGCCTTCAATATGTCCCGTGGGTGTCAAATTCTCCAGGCCCACTGCTCCACTGGGCTTAGGGTGTAAAGATATATTATATGAGACTGGCTGCTGAAAAGAAGAAGCAACTCAAATACGACATGACACTTGGTAAACTAGACAACGTATATTATTTAAATTGCCCACTATATCCATCCCTAGTGGGACTGGAACTCCTTAAAATCATCATCATTAATGATGTTATAACATCCACCCTGATAAGGAAGTTTATTTTCTTTATTAATTTATTTATAACAAATTACAAAAAATATATATATATAAATCAAAGTATGTTTTTTGGTTTACAGTCCAAGGGTGATAACTCACTTACTTTGTGAAATCAAACAGATATTTTCGAGTTTGTATTTTTCATCGTTGACTTGTTTTTCCAATACTTTATTTTGTATTATTATTTGTTGCAAGATTCTTGTAATTATCACTAATTGGTTTATTTCTAAAAAGTCTATTTTCAAAATAGTAAAATGAATTATGTTTCCTAATCCTTAGGAAATATACAACCTGTTGTCAGTGTCTGTTGGCTTGATCGTTCCTTTAGTACTCCAATATTTCAATTTGTCTAATTTTTTATAACTATCTGGTAAATTTCTGGCACCATCGATTCTGTTAAAATTCTTTTCCATTCTGGTTTTTGCCATTTTGTCTTTCCCCTTGATTTGTATGAAATCTAACCATTTTGGTGATTTTCTTTAAATATAAAGATAATATGATTCTTATTTTTCTTTCCTTAATTAATTCAGTTGGACTGACACCTGCGGCTTGAATTGGTGTACTCCAGTGTGCCATTAATGCTTGAAAAGTGTTTGATTGTTCCAAAATTCTCTTAGCTATTTTAACAGCGCTTTTCACTTCTCCATTTGCTTGAGGATAATGTGGTCTTGATGTTATGTGTTTAAATCCATAACTGTCTGCAAAAACTTTGAAAGCGTAACTTGAGAATTGTTTTCCATTATCACTGACAAATTCAGTAGGAATTCCCCAACGCGAGAAGGAATTTTTCAACTCCCCTATCACGCATTCACGCCATTGGATTATGATTTGCTATTTCTATATACCCTGAGAAATAAT
Organism: Acanthosepion esculentum; assembly: GCA_964036315.1. Taxonomy (NCBI): domain Eukaryota; kingdom Metazoa; phylum Mollusca; class Cephalopoda; order Sepiida; family Sepiidae; genus Acanthosepion; species Acanthosepion esculentum. Next base: position 115,608,032 of record OZ038475.1, read on the forward strand.
CTATTATGGCAATATATTGATGACCTTGGTGAATGAAAATATCTGTACTAATTCTTTGCCATGGACCTTAAGGGCGTGTTACTTTTAATTTTTCCTTTTTATTTGTTGGACGGTGCATGTTACAAAACGAGATTTTTTTAGATACTCCTCCAACTCTTGAGATATTTAAGCCGTCACGCCGATTCTTTGGCGCTCTCTGGGAATTTGCTTACTACCAAGTGACCATTATGAAGTCTCCTTAATATTTTTGGTTTAACTTTTTTAGGTATGTTAATTCTGATCTAAAACCATGGTAAATTGTCATGAAATGAAATTTCATTCCAATTTGGAAAATATGGCCTTATGCGTTCTTTTATTCTTCCTTCTTTTGTGTGTCCAGGCATTTAGTGTGAGATGTATTATTTACTGTTGTACGGCTATTTTTAAAATGATAGGTGTTTGCTAACAATTTTCTTTATTTTTCCTTTAGCAGACAACGTACAAAACACAAACACTTTTTCGAGGTAGGTGATTTTCATTGGGCTTAAGGTGGAAAAGACGTTTTCATTGGGCTTAGGGTGGAAAGATATATTATACAAGACTGGCCACTGAAAAGTCAAAGGAACACAAAGATGAGACAACACAAACTCAACAACATATTTTATTTAAACTCCCCACTGGATCAATCTTGATGAGACTGGAACTCCTTGCAATCATCATTATTTCTATCCTGAGACCATAGTAAACTTATGAACTGAAAATTCATTCCAATTTGGAAAATATGGCCTTATGCCTTCTTTTATTCTTCCTTCGTTGTGTGTCCAGCCATTTAGTGTGAGATGTATTATTTACTGTAATAAAGTGTCCTGTTGAGTGGCTATTTTTATTTCATTTAATTTCTTATCCAATGCTGGTCTGGTTCTTGCCACGCAGTCTGTGTATACGCCCACGTCTTTGCTGGTGTTAATATCAATGTCATATAAAGGACTTCTTGATAGTATATCAGGTCCAACTAGTGCCTTCCCTGTAACATATTCTGCTACTGGGTTATATCTTCTCATTCTCATCGGAAGTCTTTGACTTCGTAATGCAGTATTGTGTGTTTATTAATGTGTAAGTGGTTTATGGTCTATTAACAGTTTAAAGGATTCAAGTCCAATAACATATCTGCCAATCTTCCCACATGCCCATACACAGCTCAAACACTCTCTCAGTGCTATTGAGTGCGCGTGAGAAATGCTATTATTTTAAAATCTCCATTGATTTTTTTAAATAGAGCTGCTCCGCGACCGTAACTGCTAGCGTCAGCGCTAACTACTGTATTTATTGTTGGATCATAGAAGTATAGAAATGGTGCTTGAGTTCGTATTCCTTTATTCTTTTAAAAGAATTCTCTTGTGGGCAATCCCAAACAGATACGGTATCCTTTTACAATAATTCAGTCATTGTATTGTTTCATACAAGTTTGGTAAGAATTTTCTTTAGTATCTGACCCTGCCTATTATACGACGTAATTCAGTCAAATTTGTAGGTGCAGGCAACTCCTGAAAGGCTTTTAGTCTTTCCTTGCTGGGTTGAATTCAGTCTCCAGAAATTATGTGTCCGAAATATTCTAGTCTTGTCTTTCTGAATTCCTACATTTATTTATTGAACTTGAGTTCAGCTTTTTGTAATGTTTTAAGAACATTTTTTAGTGTTTAGTCGTGTTCTTCTATAGTTCTACCATAGATTAGGACATCGTTGATAATTGTTTCAACTACTTGAATTTTTCAATAATTTTGATATCTTTCTTTGAAAGATTTCCAGTGCTGATGCTATACTAAAAGTTAATCTTTTGAAGTAATATCCCCCAAAGAGAGTAATGGAAATTGAGTGGATAGCTTTCTTTACTTAACGGAATTTGGTAGAATCCGATGGTAGCATCCAATTTAGAAAAAAAAATAGTTCCATTTAGTTTAGGCGAAATATAATCTGAATTTGGTAACATGTAATGTCCCCTTTTCGCTGCTAGATTCAGCTTCTTTAAATCTACACATATTCGGAATTATTATTACGGGTACTATAGGGACAGAACGATCGGTTGGTTATCTAACCATATCAATAATTCCCTCGTTTTTTAGTCTATTCAATTCTTCCTTCACTTTTGGTAACATAGGGAATGGGACTCTTCTAGCTGTTGTTACACAGTTTGATGAAGCGTCTTTTTCAGAATTATTTTCGTTGGGTCTCCGTTCATACACCCTTAGAAATTTTAGAAATAAGTTCTCTCCCTTTACACATCAAATGACATGTATCTCCAAATAATATTTGTTCTTACCTTCTTCTGTAACGGTATTGAATTTTCGAATGCATTGGACTATTCCTACAGAACTTGTGAAGAGGCCATTTACTGGTTTTAATATAGGTTTTTTTCTCAGATTTTTGTAAGTTCCGGTTGAGGTAATGTTTATATCAGTGCCTGTATCGATTTTAAATTTCACCGCTCTTTTGCAAAATTTTAAATTTTATACCACGTGTCATTTAAATTTTTTTCTGTCAACTCTCCTAGGAAATATTTCTTTTTTTCATTTACTGTCTGTATCGTATTCGTTTTAGTTCTGCAGGCAACAGCAAAAATATTAATTTTCCCGCATTTCTTGTGATCTTCTTTCCAGAGTTTCTCGAAAATGTTGGAATCTCTGCCAATTTCCACTGTTTTTAAAATCCAACGGCTCAGGTGGAGTAAATTTGATCATTTTTTTTTTTCAAATAAAAGAAATATTTCTTTTCTAATTTGGTCCTGTTCTAGAACATTGTTTTTTTTTAATTTTACAAAGAATGCCGTCTCTGACACCATGTTCCACTTGACTTAGAGTGGAAAGATATATTATATAAGACTGGCCGCTGAAAAGTCAAAGCAACACAAAGATGATACGACACGTGGTAAACTTGTGGGGGCTAACTCACATCGTAGTAGCGGAAACTGACCTCGTGTTCACGGAAATAAAAGCATGCTTGACAGGAAATGAAACGTACATAAATAACAGGAAAAGCACGGTAAATTGTAGTTTAATTTTATCCAATCTATTTATATGAGTTTGTGTGGATTGATGTGTGTATTTTTTAGTTTACAATTGTTTTATGGTACATGCGAGAAAAGGGAGAATTTACTCCGCAGTATTACAAGCCATATCACATAGAGAATGTACACATGTGTTGTCCGCACCAAGAGATTGAATTTGACATCTTTTGGCGGGATGTCCTTATTCCCGAGAGGAACAGTTTTTGTTGCATGCTGGGAGTATTTTTTATTATTTTTGATTTTTATTTAATTTATTTTATACAACATTTTTTTAAGGTTATTGTTTTATTTTATTTTATTTATAATTATTATTATTTTATTTTTTGTTCATAATAATAATAATAATAATAATAATAATAATAATATCCCTACAAACTCAACAACGAATTTTATTTAAACTCCCCGCTGGATCCCTCTTGTTTCCAGCATTCCCTAGTGAGACCAGAAGTCAATTACAATCATCATCATCATCATCATCATCATTAATGGTGTTATTATAATACCCACCTTGCCAATTAGGTGTTCCATAAATTTCAGGTGTCTCTTTTAAGTTCCACGTAACCCTTTTGTTTCCATTTTCCTTAAGACTTCTTTGCTTACGCGTTTCGTCGATATATTTGAGAAACTGAAGAAATGAAGAAAGTGCTGGAATGATATACAATGTCTACTCTCTTTATGGCAGTGATTACTGGGAAGTTCGATACAATGAAGAAATGACTTGATGCGACGGGGGGTGCGACGTTGGAAACGACGGATATGTCTACAGTGACAGAGCATATCGTAAATATGGAAGTTTTCAGAACAATACGAACTAAAAAGAGAAATCGTAGCTGACAATCGGGAAGAGACAGCTGGAATCTTTTCTATACATCTTGAGGAAAGAATGGATGGTGAATGTAATACTCACTGGTTGCATTGAAGAAAAGAGAAACACGGGAATGTAGTGAGTAACTTTATAGATAATTTAATGCAAATGGATAGAGAAGCAACCACCAAAAATAGTGCGATGGACCATGAAGAAGAATATGAAAATATTCTTAGAGATGAAGGGTATCTGTAGAAGAGACAAAATGAATAAAAAAGATACAAGAGGCAAAACTATACTTATCCGACGTGTTTCATCCACTGATGAACTTTATCAAGTCAATGTAGGATTTATTATGCTGCACGTGTTTATATACAAAGAGGCGAATATGTCATTGGTTAATCAAGGATTGTAAAATTGAGAAATTCATGAATGTTCATCAGGTGGTTGAAAGGTCAGTCAAAACATATGGGGGACACAAAGTATGCTAATTCAAAGTCTTGTGAATAGTAAAGGGATCGAGTAAAATTAATTTGAAAAAAAATGAATATTACTCGCTCTCTTTACTTTAACTGCAGTAGTAAATACATACATAAAAAAGGAGACATTTTCATATTTCATGTTTGTGTCTAAATTCATGGAAAGAGCTTATCTTGTCTGAGAATAAGAGCTGACGAATTTCCCACTATGTCATACACTTTTGCATTTTACACTATTTTTTAAATGTCTTATTGATCTCTCGAAAAAAAAATCGAAGAGTAATTTTTATATTCTGGCTGTAGACTAAATTGATGGAAGTGAAAATCAATTAATTCTTTTGCAAGGCTACTTCTCCAATTTGTAAGCCACTAGAAAAATCAATTGTTGTATTCCCAACTTCACTATGAAAAATTCCTTTTTCAAACTTCTTCCAGCCTGAAGACATAAGTCTCCCTTCCCAAGAACTGGAAACAGAAAAATCGATTTAAATCATAACTAAATCTTTTCACTGCACTTGTGTATCTTAGTATTTTCCGAAATCTTCTGCTAATAACTTACTCTCTTTGGAAACAATTTTTTCTGTTTCTCTTTTGTTTTGTTCTGAAAAAATATTTTTTATCCTTTACTAGCTTACCAAAACCAATAGATGATGACAGTTTCTGACTTTCATCTTTATGTGCCGATTCTCTTCAGTGTTTGACCGATGAGGGCTCGTCACAACTTCCTATCCTTTGTAGCTGTAATTAACGTTTGCCTCTATCTCTCCTAAATCCTGTTTAGCCCTCCGTGTATACAAGCTCTTTATGTAGATTACAGAATGTTTTCTTCTGCATCGCTTACCTTCAGTATGTCATGTGAATTTCAAATTCTCCAAGTCGTCTTTGCTCTTCCCGGAAATTTCAACTGTCTTTTCTTACCTAAGCAAAAGTGTTCTTTTTGTATATGCCCTTAATGAGGGTAAGTCGTTGTTCGCTTACAGAATGAGGCATCGCATGGTCTCTAACAAGTTTGGTCCTCGCGTCTACTGGCGGTTCTGTAATAGTTTTGTTAAATATGGGTAAGTCCTCTATCCTTTCTTTCTTCACTCAATCTGAGGTGTTATCACCTTCTGCTGTTAAAGCATAATCCTTTGCTCGTAAATTCTTTTCCAGTCTTACTCTTGACGCATCTAGATTATCTTTGCCTGACTTTCCACTCAGAACTATGTCATTACTATGTGATTTGTATATAACTCCGCCCATGGTTTTTGCTCTGATCTTTAAACCGTATTCCCACCAAGTAGGCGAAGTTGATGGCATCCTTGCAATCGTCTTGGATAAATGTGTTCCTGTAATGATTTCTGTTTTCCCTAAACTCTACAATAAATGCATTGCTGCTTCTTGCTTCCCTGCTTGTTGGAAATTCTCGTCTGTAGTTTCAGTCTAAGAATAAGGTGAACTGCCTGATCCTTCTAACTATCGGCCTATTAGGCTCTAGTTGGCAAAGTATTAAGGGATCTAATTAACTCCGGATTAGTTAAGCCTCTTACCTCACAGGGTTTTCTTTCAGATAAGCAATATGGCTTTCGCGTCTTTAGGTCAGCTGCTGATCTATTACCGGCTACTGTTGAAGTTATGGGAACTTACCTGTAACGACAATTAATTCTTCCTGACACTATAAAGACTGATCCTCTCAAGAGAGGCGATAGGAGGAAAGTGGAACGAGTCGAGACAATAGTATTTCACTCTAAACCAGACTGAAGTCATACTAACACCTTTCAACTTGTATTATTATTCTGATTAATATATCTTTGTTATTACTACTCTTGTGTTCGCGTTGTTCTTCCTTGGTTCTAACCTTGGACCATAACAGTGGTGCGAGGATATTGGACCATAACAGTTGAAATAGTCGGTCAAGTATTAGATAAGAATGGGGAAGCTTGCGCTGTTGCTTTAGATATACCGAAAGAGTTTAACAGAACTTGGCATGCTGGTCTTCTTTATAAGTTAAAGGTTTTTGGCATTTCTGGACAAATTTTTGATTCAATTCAATCTTTTTATCAAATCGCGAAATGAAAGTTATTTTGAACGGCAACCTTCTCGATTTTTTACATTAATGCGGGTGTCCCCCAGGGCTCTAACCTTGGATCTACTTTATTTCTAATTTTAATTAACAACTATGTCATCAGTTTTCGACTTGGTATGATAACATGGCTATTTACTCCTGTGTTAATGGCAAGTCTGCTAGGTTTTATAAGGTCAAATTGGTAGCTGATATTAAACAAAACTGATCTTCAGTCTGTTATTAAATTCTCATGAACTTTCCTCTTTAGTACCTAGACTTTATGACTTTGAGAGCACTGGTACTTTGGCAGCTCGATCTCATCCTTTTACAGTTGAAATTGCTAGATATAACTATAAGTTACATCTAGCATAAGTTATATGCTAACAGTTTCTTTATTCGCGCTTCTCGCTTGTGGAGTTCCCTTCCGTCTTGGTTTTCAAGTGAAGTTTAATCTTAAAAAAATAAATTATATGTCAGTCGTCATCTTCTGTCTTCTTAAATCCTATTCTTTTATTGCTCTCTCTGCTTAATAATGATTTTTCTCAGATTCTTCTCAGATTCTTTTCTCAGATTTTTCTCATATTCTTTTATTCTCAGTAACGTCTTGTGTCTTAGTGGCTCCATCACCCTGACTGCAGTGAAATGATTAAAAAATCCCTTTAAAATAATATCATAAGCCTTCTGTAGAACCACATCTCCGTCTTCGTAGTACTTTTTTAGCTTTTAGAAGGCGTCTTTTGATATTGAAATTTTCTGTCGTCTTCCCAAATAATTTAATTTCTGTATTTGCTTATTTTTGACATCTTCGATTTCGTAGCTGGCATCTTGGAATGTACCTTTTGTACCTATAGATTCAGTTTTCAAGAGAGGGAGATGGAAACATTGACCTTTTTTTTTCTAGAGTTTGACAAATTTCGAGATTACTGCTAGTAAAACAGGTGTGATCGTCTGTTCGGGCTTTGGTCTGTTGTATTTACTTTGAACTTACACAATTGAAAATACAATTCTCTGAAAAAAAAACATAGTTTTCAAAGGAATAAATAAAATATTACATATCAGATGCATTATCAAAAATATGTAAAATCGCATTGGTGCAAACTTATTCACTACGATGGTCGTATGAGTTTTACTGAGACTTATGACTTGTCGAAATTGCGTGTCATGCGAAAAAAAAAACCATCAGCTGCATCTGAAAGACATCAGTGCAAGAATGTTCTTAGTGCGGAAATATGGTAGTTGCCGTGTAGTTTGGATAGTTTCTCTGCTTCCTGAGTCCTCAGAAACTCATTACAGAACAAGCGAAAGGTAAATGATTTATGAGAATAGCTTTGAAGATAATGGCTGGAAGTAGATTCCATCAGTTAAAGTGAGTTGGAAATGGAGGATTTGCGTGACTATTCCTTAGGTTAGGGCCACATCCTGAAATGTATAGCATGAAAGCGGATGCGTATACATATTGCATTCTTCGTACAAACTGACTATAATATTAAACTAGTTCCTAAAACTGAAATACATCAAATATGTGCACAATCATGTCAAATCGTGTTTGATCCACACTCGAATGAATTTAGATATCTTTATTAATAGACGCCAGCATGCACAGATTGCTTTAAAATAAACGCCAACTTATAACAAAATATCCAATCGTTCAACAAATACTAGCCTACCTAGGAAAAGGGCGCTGTAAGGCTATTTACAGACGTCTCCTTAAGACCAAAAGCACTTATCTCATCGTCATTTAAAAAAAAAAAAACTAATAATAATTACATAAATAAATAAAAATAAAAAAATAAAATAAAAACTAATAATAATTATTGGATTGCTATCAGTAGCCTCATGTCTATATCTTTTATTTTGTTCTCTGTCAGTTCAAGAGGTGTATTTACTTTGGAGAAAGCCATAGATCACAACGAGACCAATATAGGGATGATATAATATTTTTTTTTTCCAAAAATACCTTGTAAAATGAGAATTAGCAGTAAGTCTTTCTCAGATGGTTTGCCAATTTACACCAGAACCGGTTCTCAACATATTCACAATTGTTTCTAATTACGCGCGACGAAAATCGCACTTCGGGATTTTATTATTCAAACATTCGAAAGTAAAGCATCCATTAAAAAAATTAAAGGAGGCAGTATATATATATATATATATATATATATATATATATATATATATATATATATATATATATATATATATAAATTAAAAAATTAGGAGATCAACCAATTTTAAAATTTTTAAAACTTAATAGCTCTGCATGTTTATTTTTTCTTTATACGTGTATTGTGCACTTTTAATACTAGTGTTTCCTGGGTTAATTCAACTGTGACCGGGACCTGATATATATATATATATATATATATATATATATATATATATTTATGTATGTATATATATATATAGAGAGAGAGAGAGAGAGAAGGAGAGAGAGTCATACACATATATATACACATATGTATAAATATTATACACACATTAGCATTTATTTTATTCACACATTAACTGCACTGTTTCACGCTTAGCGATTGTCCAAAACGGGTGCCTGTTTATTCATAGCACTCTTGAAATTTATTGTTCTTTTTCAGATTTTTCAAAAGGAATGTGTGCCAACATTTCGAAATAATGTAGTTCTGGCAAACATGGAAAATGCGCTCGCAATAAATCGTAGTGTCAAAAGGACATCGCTTATTTTTTTAGATACCTTTACTCTTCGACAATGTTTATTGTTTTAAAAAGCGATGATCCGAATAAATAATATAATAAATAAATAGTGTGATTTTAACAGTTTTATAAATAAATAGTATTTATTATTTTAGCTGTCAATTCTCAAGAATAAAAATGCATAAATTCACTTTCATATGTTTAGGTTTTATTACAATTCTAATCATCAAATCATCGCATTTAAAAAAAAATACAAAAAAAAACTTCTATTCATTAGATTATTCCCATTTATTGACTTCAGCATGGTTTGAAGGTCGCCCGTGAAGGGAAAGTGACAGTCACGGTGCAGTGTTTATTTCTATGGCCACATGAGTCTATCTACAAACAGTCTATCACCGTTATTGATAACTCTTCCACTATAAATATATTTCCTTATCTCTTTCTTTCATTCTTCGAGATTTTTCCGTTTTTCTTCGGGTGTCTTATTTTTTGAAATGTCGCCGTATCTTGTTCTGTGAAGACATGTGTATCCCTTCTCATACACGCCACATCATCTCGTGACCTCCCGTTGAAGTTTTGCACGCAGTTACCTCCCATGGGTCACAGACGCAAACATTGGACGTGACGTGTATGAAAGTTGATGCGCATGCACTTACAAAGATGGCAACAACTACCAGATTAAAGCCGGATGGTGCAGTTTTGAAATGTTATTAGAAAAACAAAAAAAGAAAAACAAAAAAAGAAAACATACAAGCAACAAATAGGAGGAAATAAACTTTTAAAGACCTTTGTCTAAAAAAGTTCAGCGATCTGTAATTTCATTTGCTAAATATTTTTTCCTGGTCGGTAAATTGTATTCAGTGAGGAATCATTGATTAGAAATTAACCATTCCTTTTCATTTAGCAATTAATAAGCTTCACTTGTTATATCTAATATCAAATAATCATAAATAGTAAAAGATTATCATTATAGTAACGTTACACAAAAAACACAAATATTTTACACACATAGCGGAAGTACTTTGATTATATAAATATTATTTAATGCAAAAAATACTTGTGAAAATTCCAGTATTACTCTATTTGACTTTTCTGATGAATCTTAATTATTAACTTAATGATTGAATTAGACTCATGACATGTTCCTCGACTATGAAATTCCTTATTGCATCGTTAAATATTTGAGCTTAACAACTTTAACAAAATATTACAATAACAATCAGAAATAAGTAAGGAAGCACAAATGAAAAGATTTGAAATTGACAAATTTTTCCATTTCACTGAAACAGACGTAAAATATATGAGAATGTCATCGCCTCCTGCATCTTTTTTTTCCGTTCGTTCTTTCTTCCTTTGTTTGAAGCCAAACACCATCTCTGATATGTCTTTTCGTTATTTCCTTGTAAGCAAAAAGAAATAATCCATTATGTATGAGATATTGACAGGACGTAATGTACCTGTTAACTAACTAAAGAAATACGTAACAAGCAGAGTTATGATACATTACCAAACAATTTTAGAATAGGTTATGTCATACAGTAATGTATTTAAGAAAGAGAAATTAAAACGATTTTACGTAAATAATTACTGCACTTTAAGGGAAAATTAATAAACGACTTAAAAATATGATTTTTGTAAATAAGTTCAGTCTTAATAACGTGCCGCTGACATTTCCACGGAAACCATGCTAGAGATTGGTAAGTTGTATTACATTTTATTTTATACTATTAATTGTTTACTGATTTTGAGCGCTTTAATTATGAAGACTGCTCGCTTTAAAAGCATTATCTTCCAGAAATACTGTAGTCGATGGTTTTCTTACGAAGCATAATCTATCTATCTATCTATCTATCTATCTATCTATCTATCTATCTATCTATCTATCTATCTATCTAATTAAAACCATTAAAGACAGTCAAATATGTGAAAAAATATGTATATATTATCCTTTTCTGATGAAATGTTTACTAGACTTCGATAAAATATTTATTTTTTTGTTTATTAGTTAAAATATCTGAGCATTGCGTCGTAACTGGAATCATTAATTTTAGTCGTGACGTCAATATTGATTTTGGCTTATTTGCAAACAAGGAATCGGATAAGAAAACTTTTGTGAGATTTGAACACCTGCTGGTTGACGACGAATGATAATGTACACAGCGTATTCTGGGAGATGGATTTTTTTGTGAATAAGGCTAACGAAGTCCTTATTGACATGATGGAATTTAAGAAGAATACTATTGACACAAGCAGTGTCATTAGGCATTCAGTCGGAGATTTTGATACGTTCTCTCAACATCAATATATATATATATATATATATATATATATATATATATATATATATATATATATATATATATTGATGGAGAACAGGAGAAAGACAGAAAAGGAGAAAGATAGGTATACCGACAGTGTTCTATTTCAGTCATAAACTTTTCATTTGTCGATTATTATTTACGTTTTTCAATTGAAAACACTTGTCTCTTCACTAAAAGTTTACTCTTGAGTTTAAAGATGATTTGAAAACAGATTAGGTGTCGGTATTTATAAGTGTTGACCTAGTCTGACACAAGGCTAAAATAACGAACCTCCAAGAGAGGACGTAATTTGCTAATGACTGCTCTATGTCAGGTAAACTATATTTACTAAAACTATTTACTTTGTGTGAGGCAGGAACGCAATAGACTAAGCTGGAATTGGAACAGTCCTAACTGTTGTCATTATTATTCGCGATGCAACGTTGCTGGATATTTTTGTTGCTACTCTTTGGTCTTCGTTTGTCCATATATGACAAGTGCTTTGTCGCCGCTCGTTGCAAATATAAGTTCGTCACCGGACAGCGGTTAACTCATGTATTGGTTGACTCATTTATGTTTATGACACTGTTAGTAATAAGGCCTACGGATTTCTTATTGATATTTTTTACTGAGGTAGACGGTTACAGAAGAAGGGACACAATTTATGCGAATATGTGGGGAAGATAACAGTTAACTGTAGACATGAACAAGGTATAATTGTAGAGACCCGGAAAACATCCTATTGGGTGTCGGTTCCACAGAGCAGTGGTTCGCACGAAGAAGTCGTTCGAGTGAAACTTACTTCCCACCAATGGAATACGGAGAGAGTAAGAGTGGTTCCATAGAATGTGAGTAGCATGGCGGATACTAGCAATGATGTTTATAGCTGGTAGAACTAAGAAATGTACTTTCTATCGAAGTAGCTGTGAGAGCGTGGTTGCAGGGTGTAAAATAATTTGTTAACCACAAAGACGTGGCGACGCTTTTTGGATACTGTCGAGACTGGAAAGTGAGGACTGAGAAGCTTTTGTCCAAATATGCTAGCAGTACTTCATTTTAGGCCAGGTACTTACTGGACTATAAACCATAGGTTCGTTCTGTGGGTGTTGGAGACACGTAAATGTTGTTGTGCATAACTTTTTCAAATATAACTAATTATCCACCCTAACATACGACTATGGTAGGAAGCGACCAACCAAAATTTATTACTGTTTCTATTTAATAATGGTTTTCATGGAATTAGAGTAAGTACAAGATATAATTGTTCGCGTAGCCTGAGTAAAGATGATCCTACGAGATACCTTAACGTCATATAAGACCTCGGAATCATTTTAAATATATTCTTCACGAAATATATGCCTTACAGTACGATATTAAACATTATTGACTTTATATTCACTTATGATTTATAGTCAACAGCAATCAAAACTCTGATATAAAAAATGTTAAAAAAAAGCTTCCTCAAGGACACATGGCACAATGGATAAAGGCGTTAGTTTGATCCAGTGACAGGACCCAAAGAGTGTGAGTTCAATACCTGTGTAAGGCGGACGAGAACTTGGAGAAGGGAATTAACAGGAGGTAACTGATAACTGACATCCATCAGACATGGCACGTGGAACTAGAAGAGTCTACCCCAGCGAGCGAATTAAAGGGTTCAGTTCGACATTCCAACCACTTGAAGAAGGCCGGAGCGCACAACAGCCGAAACGTTGTGATAAATATGACAACAAAGATGAGGATGATAGTCCGAACTATGTAAAAAGTGTACATAATACCTCAGCTCAGAAATATAGACAGATACTGAAAAAACTTTAAACAACAAAGAATATCAAAACAGGAATGTATATATACGTATTTAGATCCATGAGTGTAATTTCCTAGCAATTTCTATTTATATAAGTTTGGTTAAATAACAACTATTGTTCTTTGTTGATGACTTTTTACTTATTTGTTCTATATTTCATTGTCTATGAATTCTCATGCATATTCGGAGAATGTCGCATTAGCAACAACAACATTAATAATAATAATAATTTAGATAACACATACATTGGTTAAACAACAACTAGATTATCGTATCGATTAACTTGCTATATATATCTGATAACAGGTCAATTACGTCTTATGTTACTAACCATCACAATAACAAAATATAAGAAATCTGACAAACCCTTACGAATAACACAATAATAATATATAAAATAAACTGTAAAAAGTGTCCACAAGAACTATTAGCATTAAACAAGAAACAACCCAACATTTATATAATTTTATCAAATTTAGAAATAAACTGCAGCGCAAAGAGGTGATACTTAAAAAAAATCGATATGACGTGTGAAAACGTGATATTTAAATAAATATGTAACTGACATATCGCAAAACAAAAAAATCGAACAATGCTTATGAAAACCGAACAATTTAAATTTAAATTTTCACCGGAAACCAGTAAAATGGTCTGAAATACAGAAGATAATCCAGAGTACTTAACAAAGAACTTTTTGGTCTTTACGCAATTTAGTTGATATAGATATTTCGATCCAAAGGTGAATTTAATATTTTTTTGTAAAGAGTTCATGCAATTTAAATTGTATACATTTAACTTCTATAACGTTCAAGTATGGTATTAGAATTAGTGTAAAAGTGAATTAGTAATTAGTATCAGACGCCTAAACTACATCCGACAGTAAAGACTTTGATCAGGAGATTGGAGGTTTTGAAGAGCATGGAACCACCTCTCAATTGCCGTTGTTCCCAGGTCCACCCTGACCCATGGTGGTAACATCTGTTAGGGTCCCAGTTATGGGCAAATATTGAACTTCCAAACAAAAGCAAAACACTATGAAAGTAGTAAAAAATACCATCAGTACATTTTAAGATAAAGAAAAACTAGCTGCAGAAACTATTTGTAGTAAAATTAGCATCAATACAATTTTGGAGTAAAATGACCAGTAATATATTTTATAGCAGAATTAACAACAATACATTTTATAGCAAAATGACCAATAATATATTTTACCTGTAGTTGAAAGCATACAACTGCATTCTAAATATATTTATATATATATATCGATAAAACTGTTCAAAATATAGAGATTTCCGCATTGATAGAGAAATATAGATATTTTCGGCCCGTAGATGTTGAATCAACAAACCAACGAAACAACTAACAAAACAAAATCTTTCATGACATTAATATCCTAAGATTTCTTGAAGAAATCAAACTGTATCCCAAAATATAACATCGACAAAACTACAGAATAAACCATACATATAAACGCTTGTAGTAATTATGATTATCCCCATACAAGCATGAATATGCACAGAAATATGTGAAAGCAGAATAATATATGTTATATTTTTATTACTTCAAACTTACAAAGAAAATTAAATTTAAGCATTAAATGACCCATCAAGAGTTGATATGCGTGGAATTTCCATCAATGCTCTTCCATGGCTCAACTACGAAGGACGGATATTTTTGTCGCAATTTAAGGGTTAATATTAAGTCTGGAAAATTTCTAAATAAATAAAATAAAATCGTCGAACTTGAGCAGTGATATTATGAGGAAATTTTGCATCGGGTAAGGAATGTAATTATGTTGCCTGTTCTTTTCGAAATAATTTTCAAAGAATTCTAGACTAATTAGGGAGTCAGAGGCTTTCTAATTTCCTGTCGACCAAATTAATTTTTTAATGGTAATACAAAGCTGAATGGTTGCGTTCCAATGTTAAAATCAAATGTATGAGTCTGTCGATAGCATATTAATGGTTCTTTGCAGACGACAAAGTGAATTTATAAAATCACGAATCTGGTTCATGGAAAATATCTTAAAATTGCTGCAATTACTATTTTTTTTACCTTAAGATAAAAATGAAAAATCAAAATAACACGATTTCATGGATGGGAATAGGTTAAAATCGTGATATTTTCCAAAATTTTAATTTGGTAATCTCATAAGCTTTAAAACAAGATCTAATTTCATATTTCTAGTGTAATGTGTGGTGTTAAATATATATAGTAACCTGAGTCAGGTTGTGACACAAGGTCGGTTTTTAACGTGGGGACCCGGGTGTTTTCACCCGGGCCGCTGATCTTGGCTGGTCATAGCTGGTCTAAGCTAGTCATAGCTGGTCTTAGCTTGTCCAAGCTAGTCTTGGCTTGTCATAGTTGGTCCAGGCCGGAGCCGGTCCAAGCTAGTCGTAGCCATGATACCACCAGCGCAGGGACGAATCCCTACACCAGGCAAGTATCGAGTGAAGCTCTCAGCCAGAAGGCCGACCAAGCGAGCGATCTGCGAACAGATACTACGCTTTGATCCGGGCCTCCATACATTCTCTCATTTACTGAAAAGGCAAGGCTAGTAAATATTATAAAAGTTTGTCTTTATTCACAGTAAGAGCACGACATTTTTCAAAAGACGTTGCTTTTCTTAAGAAGAGCATCCATTCATCACGGCGTCTACCTCATAACGCATACCTAATAACGTATACGTCATAGCGTATACGTCATAGCGTATACGTCATAACGTCCTGGTGACTCAATCAGTGACAGTTAAAGTTTCACATGAATGCGGATTATGGAAGTGGAAGAAAAGTTAACCTAACCCACTGAAAGACATCCCAGGAAATACTCGTCAGTCGTCACTGTTGTCATTATTATTCACCATGACACATTGATTGATACATTTCTTTCACGTGGTTTGTTGTTGATATTAATTGGTCTTCATTTGTCAATACATGATTAAACGCTTTGTGGTCACTACTTGCATATGCAAGCTAGTTATGGGAGAGTGGGTAACACGTGTATTCACTGTGTCACCCATTTCCGTGCATGCCATGCTGGTGATAAGGATAAGGAAATCCGTGTTGATATGATGGAATTTAGAAATATTTCTATTGACATGCTGGATAATCTCCTCAAAGATGAAGAAGAGACTTGAAGCAACAGAAATGTGGTTCTACAGGAAGATGCTGAGAATACCATGTGCCGAACATGCGAGCAACAACGATGTTTTGCAGAAAATGGAAACAAAAAAAAACTTATACTTAAATTAAGGAAAGGCAGCGGAAATTTCTGGGACGCGTAATGAGGAAGGAGGGCTTGGGAAATCTGATACTCACGGAATTAGGCATTTAGCCAAAAAATTTGATACGTAATTATACAAGTCAATAATGTCTGTTGATTTCGTAAAATTAAATGCATTTCAAGATTTAATTTTTTGACTACACTCACGCAAACACACACACATATATTTCTCCATCTACACACACACACACGTATATATATATATATATATATATATATATATATATATATATAGATAGATAGAAAAAACAAAACAGGCGGAAAGTAGACAGATATGTTTAGTATTCTAAACGAGACGTTGGCGATCTTGTTTCACCACAATTTCCTATCCTTTGTAGCTATTAGCAAATTTTGTATTTTTTCATCTCTGCTAAGAATTGTTTTGTCATTCATTTACTCAAAGTCGTTGTTTTCCTTTAACCTTCTTGCCTTCAGTATATCCTGTCAGTGTCAAATTTACCAAGCCTTCTTTCCTCATTATGTGTCCTAGAATTTCTCATTCATATGTTTGTTTCCATTTTCTCTAAAATCTCTCGTTGCTCACATGTTTAGTTCATAGTATTCTCAACATTCATCTGTAGAACCTGATTTGTATTATTATATAGCCCTTTAATGGGGATTGGTGTTGGGGCGACGGTTTTGAATCACTCATAACGTTGTCTTCTTTCTCCAGTTGTTTGTTTCGGAGATAAAAGAGAACTTCAGTAAAAGGGATTTGAAAATTATCTATTTTATTAAACACGTCAACGTGTACATTTTAAACTAGCCAGTGGGGTCGCTCTGTCCCCGCCACTGGGGAGCATGTTTCCCGAGACACGAAATAACCACGTCTATTATGAATGACGTGTAAGGCCCTTCCCCACTGTGGGGTGGTACATAAACACAATCTAACGCGTCTAGTTAGTCTTACATCCAAACAACAACTCCTCGTGAAACCTTAATCTATAATTCATTTCCACGCTCTGCTCAGCCAATCAAAATCGATATCACTATTTTGTCTACCATCTGCCTTCAAAGGTCAACCTCAGAAGGTTTGAGATAATATACTGTCACTAAATACTACCACTAAATAAGTAGTAGTCTGAAATTATTAACACTATCGCTCCAATTTTACACTTCATCTGTGCGGTTATTGTCCAGCATTCGCTGCCATATAGGAGTACTGATATAATGCAACAGTACCTCACTCTTTTCTTTGTTTTTAACGAATTTTTCCCGTTACTTAATACTTTGCTTAGCGTTTAGAAGTATTTATATTGTTGTACATGCCGAATTTTGTTATCTGTGATTTCTAATTTATATGTTGGTTTATTCGTTTTTCTGATAACCATTCATTCTCTTTTGTCTCGTTTTCTTTCATGACCTTCTGTAAGAGTTCTTGTAGTTTGCTTTTTTGCGTCTGCTATCAACACTGTGTCATATCTGCATATCTTACATTGATAACTGTGGCTTCTAATAATAAATCCTGGTAGGACATCTAATTGTCCCCGAATTGCATGACTGTATAGCTTAAATAAACCCGGTGAGAAGATATATCATTTTCTTACACTCCTTTCTATTTTTGTATATTTACTGAATTCATTTTCTATCCGTATGCTGGCGGTTGGCCCCCACTATAAGTTCTGGCTTAGTCTAATAACTCCCCCAAATATATAAAGGATAACTTTCAAGTCAAAACATTTGCCCCTTCTATAAATGTTTACTTATGAATCTTAAGTTGATAATAGATTAGGTGCAGGTATTTATAAGGTTTACCTAGTCTAACACAAAACTGAAACTAGGTTTGCAGATCTCTTTTACCGGGTCGTTAACACTTACACCCCCCCACATATTGAAATATCCTGGAGATTTGAAAACGTCAAATCTTAGTATACAAACGAATGGGATATGCACAAACGTTTGAGGGAGAATAAGATCAATTATGGTTTTATAATTTAAACATTAAGAGACAGAAAAATTTCGTTAGAGACAGAGAAAAGTCTACTGAACTGTTAAGCGATATCTCCTCTCCTATATTGCAGCGAATGATGGATAATCTCAAAGATAAAGACGAGACTTGAAGCAACAGAAATATGGTTCTACAGAAAGATGCTGAGGATACCATGGACCAAACTTGTGAGGAACAACAAGGTTTTGGAGAGAATGCAAACAAAAAAAGAAAATTATACTTAACACCAAGAAGGAACAGTTGAAATTTCTGGGGTGAGTAATGAGGAAGGAGGGCTTGGGAAATCTGATACTCACGGGACAAATTGAGAGAAAAATGGACAGAAGAAAGCAGCGCGTGACATACTTGATGAGCTTGAGTAAATGAACGATAGAACTAAGTTTGGTAGAAATAACAAAAAGACATAGCTTATGGAGTAATAAAGGGCAGGAAGATGTGGAGGGCCATGATCGCCTATGACCTGGTTTTATCAAGAATCTCTAAATATATATCAGGAGTACCATCTGTGGCAGCAATATTCAAAGCAATATAGATTCTAGCGAGATAAATTGTCTAGTAACACATAGTGAACTAATTTTCTTAGCTGCCGACTTAGCAATTGATTCAATATACTCTTTCAACTTCATGTCAACTAAAAACGTCTGCTCGAGAAGGCGCAATGAATCACTCTCCTGAAAGTTAGCATCAGCCATGTTGATGGAAGGTAAATACGGTTCTCTCAGATGATTAAAAGTCAGCAGTTTCGCTTTTGAGGCGTTAAGATTAACACAACACTCCTTGCCCCATTTAGCAACGGATTGTAAGTCATTTATGAGATTAGCTGCCAATATGAGTTTATCGAATAAAGAAAAAAAAATTAATCTGTGGTTAAATGTTTTAAAATCATTTTACGCCAAGTAATGCAATAAAGTCGCTAAGATGCAAGATGTTACTGAGCGTGATAGTATATGACAAAAAAAATAGAGCCTGAGAGCAATAAAACAACAGGAATTAAGACGACAAATTATAATGGTTAACATTGCTTTTAAATTTTTGAAGTTCAAAGTTGACTTTTATTCATTCCAATATTCCGAAAGCTATTTTCGGCCAGTCTGTGGTATGCGTTCCTACAGAGCCCTGGTCAAATACGTGGATCTTAAATTGCGTGCGATTTGTAATAGACTGCCCAACTTCTTTTCTAGGGCTGTTGTTTTATATATCCATTTGTCCAATGATTTTTTCTAGACCCGCACATATCAGCCGCACCTCTTGAGGCCACAACTAACAAAAGCTGAATCCCGGACTTCCACCTTCAGCTGGGTTAATTTCTTATGGACTCTGCATCTGTCTTTCTTTGACGGTTCAGTGTGAACTTATTCTTACATAAAAATACAGCACATAAAAGAATGCCATTTTTGGTTTGCAAAAGGTTTTCTGTGTAGGTTATTTCAGATATCGGAGTAAGCTTTTATTTTAATTATTTTAAAATATACAATTCAACCTTCAGATCCAAGAACAATAGTGATTACATTAATAATTCTATAAAAATTGTAAGATTTATATATTTGCAACACATATATTATGTTGTTACATAAATTCGTTCGTTTATTTTGATGTTCTGCAACAGACCTCAAAGAATAAGCTTTCGTAGCAGATTTTGATTTTTAGAAACTGTTGTCTAACATTACTGAAATTTTATTTGAGATTAGACACTCCTTTGAGATGGAATGCCAAGTAGATGAGAATGAGCATGTTCGACATCTTCTCGTTGCTTTTAATGAAATTCACAAAGCTAACAAATCTACTATATTTGTGGTGAGTACGGAGATGAAATGCTTCCAAACAACCAAACGGCCAATGCTATGCTGTATATTGAACAAATGAACAGGTACAAAGAGGCAAGTCAGCCGAAAAGACCTGACGGCGATACAGTGTGTTTATTCAACATGACAATAACCGCTCCTCTCACATCGCTAGCATAACAAAACATGCAATTAAAGAGCTCACTTGGGAAGTTCTCCCACACTCCTCATATTATGCTGATTTACCCCCTTTTCGGTTGCTTTCTGACAATTTGAGGGGTGTGTGGTTCGACAACGATGTGGAAAAAACGTGACTTGAATTTTTCAATTTAAAAAATCTAATGATTTCGATCGTCGTGGCATTGAAAATTAGTGGATCGTTGGCAGGAGATCATAAACAATGAAGGGGATTACATTGTTGAATGATTCATCAGGACTATCAATAAGTAATGCGTATTAAAATAAATTGTAAAAATCAAACGGATGTATGTCAGAACATAATATTTTAATCAAATGATAAACGATTGATCGGTAAAATCATCCATCAGCAATGCATGCCTTAAATTCCCTTCTCGATTGATAAAGTCAATATGATTTTATAGCTGAAGTTAATTGAGTCAAACATTTGCCATCACGATTAATCTCTGAAATCTCCTTACAGCAATCGATACCCATAAATCTATTTTGAGTTTTTTAATGTCAATTAATTGTTTCAAATTTTACTCCTCATCGCTTTTATTGGACCAGTAACCAATTTTTTATATGATTCAAATCTCTGCCTGTCAGTCAAATTTGACACTCTTATTCCGTTTACAATTTGAACTATTAATTGCATTATCTTTCCAGATTATCTCCCTTGATTTTCTCGCCGACCTCAGTCTATTCGAGTCTAAAACCTTATCAGGTATATCTTAAACAATAAGGTAACTGTTATATAAAATAACCGTTTTCATACTTAACAGGTTTCACTTGGTAATATTGCTATTAAAGTAATAGCATATAAAATGATTATGCATAGAAAATTCACTCGTATGAATAAGTCTTCTCTTAATACTTCAAATTGTTTCGAATAAAACATTGCAACAACTGCTTTTCCGATAAAATGTAAAATAAATACAATTATTCCCTAGCTATTGGTAAAACAGAATCGCTTTTTGAACGGATTTCTAAACAGCAAACACGTTTTGTGAGATAGCCATATTATAAAACACTCACAGGCACGGGTATTTCGATCAAGATACTGGAATATTAAAGGCATGTATAGCATTTTTCACCTTTCTTTTGATCCAGGCAAGGGTATGAGATCTTCAATATCACCAATTTTTAAACTGGTTAAAACTAATGGTAACTAATAAGAATGTTAATGAAAATGGTAATGATGAGATTAGCTGTTTCCTTATACAGAAACTCTCTGCTTTCATTACCCGAGCAGTTAGAGTTTCTGTTAGTTGAAATATATAAAATATTTCTCTTAAAACATTATTTCAAGGAAATACGTTCCTCTAGTTCACCGGTATCGCCTTTTCTATTTATAATGGGTTTTCCTTCCTAACATTTTGTTTGAAGTATCTTGAAATGTAAACATCTTGTATTATGTCATTGATCGCGCTCCCGTGTTAAACATGTCCTCCATTTTTGTTTCTGCTGTTGTTGAAATGTCTCTGATGTGGTTTGCGCTATTTTGGTAAGCCTTTATTCGCTCGAAGCCACTTTTAATCATTATTTTGAGAAAATGGTTGTATACAGCTGACATATTAGGTATTTCTGAACGAGTTGGGCATCACGCATGGTATCCATATGAGAGTGTAGATCTGACGAGGCTATTTCTAGGTTAGGGCTTTGGGATTATAGAATGTTGTGGACTTTGATATAACCAGTTCTAGCGTAGCCTACTGTATGTTCAATTTCCTTATCACTATACTAAATTTGTTAGAGTTGGTCTCTACACCGAGATAGTTAAACTGTTTCTACATATTGATGATAGCTTCGAGGTATGTGCCATCATTAATTTCATTTCATATCATATGATCTGTTCAGGAAAGATTTATATTGAGTTCTACATCTTGGGACATTTGGTAGAGAATATTGATTTTCTTTGTTCAAGATCATTCTCATGTCAAATATGAATACATATATCATTACCATAAGCACCATAACATCGTCATATCATTATCATATCATCATCAGTACACTAGCCTCGGGAGGGATAAGAACAACACTGTTTTCTATTATATCCTTAAGATACGCATATTATATAAACATTTAAGCATTATCCCACCGTGATTCTATAGCGTTCATGGCCTCATATTTTAGCGTATTGTCGCTGTAGAATTGGCAGAGATAACAACATAATATGAGCAGATTTTACTGTGTTGATGACATACACAGAAAAAAATTAAAATGATTCTTAGACAGGATAGTAAAAAGGATTAATCATGAACTGTAAGAAGACAGTAAAAAGGTTTTCAGCAAAAGAGCCAGCCCAAAACGTTAGCTACATACTGTGGAGATAAAAATCAAGCAGAATGTTGGTTATACATCGGGAGGTAAAAATCAGGCAAGTAATTTAACTATCTGAACACAGAAGTAAAAAGAGTACATAATATGACACTGAAATCTGAAGTCGCATATGAACAGAACATTTTCGAAAATAGGTAGAATGTCGAATAACTAAATACTAAAAAATCAAATACATTGGTGTGTGGATCAAGTATAAGAAATTTAGTATAGAACGAAAGGAAATTGAATAGAGAATAATATTCGCTTGCGGTAGGTTTTTCCAACACTGCAAAAAACTAACATTAATCTAAGAACAATAGTCATGCCATTAACTAGCCTTGTCAGATAGACTCACATAGAGATGACATGAATTGGCCTCGGTCCTGTTTAGAAATGTTTAATGTATAAGCTATATACAACCGTTTTCTCGGATCAATGATCAAAGTGACTTCTAACGAATGCACTCTTAAAGAAGAGTTTCTTTCATCAGATCTCGTAGAATGACGCTACAGAATCACAAATAACGATTTCTACCAAATAACAAAGAACACGTGAAGATTTCCCAAAGTAGCAACAACAAAAATGGTTATTATATGAAACTATAATAATAATAATAATAATAATAATAATAATAGTAGTAGTAGTAGTAGTAGTAATAGTAATAATAATAATAATAATAACAATAATAATAATAATAACAATAATAATAATAATAGTAGTAGTAGTAGTAGTAGTAGTAATAATAATAATAATAATAATAATAATAATAATAATAATAATATAAGCATGATGTTGATTTCCACATGACATTCAACAAATGGTTAGGATGGAAACTTACACCAATATTAGAAAGAACTATAACAGTTTGTTGACAAGAATCCTATTTCCCTGTGAAATAGTTTTAATTTAATGTTAACTGTTCGGTCCATGAATGTCGGATTTTTCCTGGGCGGAAACGGCTCTTCACAACATTACCATTAATCTTATTTCTGTTTGTTAAATAAAAACAATTTACCATCTGAATTTTTTAGAAAATAAATTATTATTAAACATTTATTCACTCGAGCTAGCTGTTTCCAAATTCATAACCTTTCGGCCTTCTTCGATTGCCTGTCGTATTTCGGTTTTGTGATTAAGCTTATTAATTAGGTAGAACGAACAGAATTAACATTTAAAAGATCGAAAACAGCTAGCACCTGAAAATTTCCGGAGAGTAGTGTGGCTGAAACACAGTGGATATGCGTATGAGGAAAACTGTTCAAATGACTCATTGTAGAAAACAAATTATATTTTCGAGAAGATAATTTTATCGGGCTGGAACGAAAGTTCTGTCCGATTTTATATGTTACAAATGGGCAGATTAATATTAACAGAAATATTTAATCACCAATAAAACCTTCATTGTTTCTTAGAACGTCATCCGATCTGTCTAAAGCTTTATAGATGGCACATTTGTAGAATTCTTTTTACGAGACCTAATCATGTTCAACATCTTCTCTTGATGTCAACCTTAGGCTATATAAGTTTTTATGCAAACCTCTGAACAAGTGATAATCAGAAGGAGCAAGATCGGGAGAATATGGAGGATGAAGTACTTTTTAAACCGAAATCTAGGATATCTTTAATCAAAAACGCAGTTAATCACATACGGACATGATCTGGATGGATGTTGTTTGTTGACTAAAGAAGGATATTTTCTGTCCAAAGCTTCTTCCATATGACGAAGTTGTTGGCAGAAGAGATCATCGTTGATTGTTTAAATATTGTGTAATTCTTCATAATGGATGATTCCTTGAATATCCCACCATAAGTTCAGCATAATTTTCTTTGGATGAAGTTCTCCTCTCGGTTGCTGAGCAGGTATGTTTTCTCGACTGATCCACAAACTCTGACGCTTAACATTATAGTAAAAGATCCATTTCTCATCATCAATAAGAAGCCTGTTCAGAAAGGTCACTTAAAGTTGTGTCAGCAATGACTCACTGCAAACTACACGTTGTTGACGATTCTGTGGAAAACAGGTGTTGTGGGACGCCTTTTCTAACTACTGCAAACTTTCCAGTCCTGTTCAATTCCCTTTAGACATGTCATATGAATAACATTAAACTTCCTGAGTGTTGTGGATTCCGGGATGCATCCGATATCAACGAATAACAAACGCCAGGAATGGATAAGGAAAATAAATGTATTAACGTAATAATACAACTGGTTATACGGGTTATTAGATCCAGGAATGCGGGTTAGTAGCAATAATATATATACAGTGTTGGTATTGACGTATCGCGGTATGACTCCTTACTGAGTCTACGTGCTCGCTAACGGTGACTCTTGTGCTACCCTCCTCTATTACAGACTGTCCGGGTATTCACTGGTAGTAGTATATGTATACCTTGGGTGCGTCCATTTGTGTGAAAAGGGGAGACCCCTTAACACCCACCTCCTTAGATAAGGAGTTAGTATCTTTTCCTTTCTCTTATGGTCGACAATTAGAGGCACTGTAAATTTTCTCTTCCTGCTAGTCCTTCCAATTTCTGTGTCTTCTTGTGGTCTTAGAATCTCAAAAACTTCAAAGGTCGCCTCCGGGTGACGAGCTTGGTTCTTCAACCCGTCTTTTTTGTATTTGGTCAATATATTTTCTGTGGTTAAATTTTTCGCCTTTTGTGTACATCATGTTTCCTAATCTGTTAATTATTGTATTTGGTTCCTCATAAGCCATATTGTTACTGGAATAGACCCATTCTTGTTTGAGTGAACTCTTGAGTACTGTCGGTGTATACCGGTTTTTATTTATTTTTTCCTTCGTCCTCTGAATAAATTCATTCTATTTCGCTTCTGTTCTTGTCTCTCGCAAGGTCACAGGTAGTTCCTTTACTGCCTTGTATAACTCTTTACTGTTTTCATCTGTGGTAGCAAATGGCGCGTTTCGCTTCTTTTTACATACTGGTTGGACGTTTTCTTTTAATTCATTTCTGGCTGTACCCTTACAAAACGAGCGGATAGGTAAGTCCCATACGTCGGATTTTTGCATACAGTCCGTACCCACTAGATTTTCTGTATCTTTCATTACGTATATATTGAGTTTTTTTGTTTTCCCGTGACATTTAACAATTACGATTATGTCTCCTCGAATTTTATATGCTTTCCTGTCACCGACTTAGCAATTTTTTGTGTATGTAACATGGTTGGTCCGTTAAGCTTTTTCCATGTCTGTAGGTTAATTATCGTTAGATCGGAACCCGAATCTAGTTATCTTTTTATTTAAGATTTCAAGTTCCACATATTTCCTTATGTTGGTATTGTCTTCGTCGTGCATCCTAGTAGCTCTTATCCTACTAGTAGCTTTTCTGTTCCTACATTGGAATGCCTTGTGCCCCATTTTTCCACACACAAGACAGTTTTTATATTTAAAACGGCAATCCTTATTCCAGTGTAGTCCTCCACATCGATAAAATGCAGATGGTGGGGGGGGGCGTATATTTGCTTAGATTTTCGTCATAATTTGCCCTAAATGTTTTACTTTTTCCCTTATTATAGAATTTTTGTTTTCTTTCCGGGGAGTGTGAAGAACGTAAACTTTTGTTTAACTTACGTATATGTGATACTCCTGACTCATAATCGTAGTGGTGACACGCCCTTGGCTCATTTCTAGATTAAAATTCCCAGTTTTGAAACGGGAAGACCACCTCCTGAAAATTCTTTTACTCAATGCATCAACTCTATCAGTAAGCGGCACTTGAATTGACACCTTTATGAAACTCATAAAGTATAAAATTTCTAAGGTATTCTTTAGTTGGGACGAACATAGGGCCAAGTTAGAAAATATGTTATAAATAAAATTCTATTAATCTAAAAAAAAAAATATAATTTAATCATGAAAGCATTACTAAGCAAGATAAAGAGGCAATACTTTAATAAATTTAAATTCAACATTTTCATTCCCCAAATCGGACAGAACATTCATGTTACGAATCAGACAGAACCTGATAGAATAAAGAAGAAAAAACGATGGAAGCTTAATTAAGCCAAATGTAAACAGTGACCTTTGAATAACGGTTGTTTCTTCTTGTTGATACCAAATATTCACTATCCGAATTTTAACATTTCGGAGGATCCATACCGAGATAAAATATTTTCTGAAATTAAATTTCCTTAAAAAAAATTAATTTTTCAATTTCAAACACGCATCTTTTTTCACTTTTTAATATTTCAAACAAACATATACGTTATGTTTTTGTTTATATATATTTGATATTGATAAAAAATAATTTTAGTTTGAAACTAATCAGAGTTTTTAAACAAAGATAAAATCAATAATTCATCGTATAAAAAAATAACAAAAATATTTGGGTACATTAAATACTCCTCCGCAAATACCGTACAAGTTTTCCTGGAAATCATGAAGTCATATCTCAATGCTCCAGATATTTGCAACGGTAAAAAATAAAGGACAAAAAAAAACTGATTCAGTTAAACAGGAATCCTTACAAAAGGTACAATTGGCAATGCTAGTTTTTGGAGCCAGGAGCCATTATTGAGAATGAATTCCTCGTTGAAGAGACAATTAAATTAACATGGAGCATTTTTGAAACGGTTAATGGCGAATTCCAGAAACTGAAGTTTCTTTTTATTAACTTAAAAACCGCCCTTTTCGATGTTATTATTTTCTAACTGAATGTATTGATAGTTAATAATAACCGCTACTGCCAATAATTTTAAGACATTTTAAGGAAATAGCCGCGCCAAAAGATATTGTTCCAATCGAGAAAGATATAGCATCAGTTTCCAAGTAAAAAAAACATGTTAGGTGCGTTGTACCAACGTTACTTGAATGCTCTTTTTTACTGCGAAAAGTAAGCAAGCGGTTAATAGGTCCAAAGCTAGAATCTGTGAGAGGGCTTCAAATTCCAACTGAGGCAGTTCGTGTACAATTCGCACTATAGGTATTGAGAAATGAAAGAGTACATCTACACTATCCTCATTCTAATTGCATAAATTGTTAGGCAAAGATTGTGTGGTCACTGAATACGAGAATAACTGTAAATTTAAAATTTTGAAAAGAAAACTATTGCGCTATCTCTTCCCGGCGCAAACAGAGCAATTTTAAGTAATTAATGTTATTTTTAATTCGACATTATTTATTATTATAATGAACGCTATATTTGGCGTGTACACGTGTTTGAAAAGACTTCCTCATATTTATACAGCTGCGTCAATGTCTACTGGTCTGGAGATCGAATCATATTAATAAAGAAAAGTTGCCTCTCGACAATAATTGAACAAGTATTCCCTTTTAAATCCAACCATGTTTGCTTTAACATTAAGCCACAAGGGAAAAAGGCATGTTCACTAAAATACGTTTACCCCATAAAAATAACGTTTATATTATTATGAAAACATAGCAATGTAAAATATAGGGATATTAAAGAAAAATGAAGCTGTGGAGAGCCGTGGACCCCTAGAGTACGAGGCAAATAAATGGTCGTATTCATAGAAATGATAATGAACAAAATATAAAGCTTATTACTTTTGTACTTACATTTATTAACATGCCGAAGCATTGTCCTGACTTCGAGAAAGGCCAAGTCGCCGTTTTTCATGATCTTGGACTGTCGAACAGAGCGATAGCTGATAAGATTAATCCAAGTGAGTCATGTGTCCGCAAGTTAACCCAAAAGAGAAATCAAAGTGGAATGCATAACAGATGTAGCGGATCTGGCCGACCGCTAAAAACTACCGATAGGGACGATAGAAACTTGGTTCGTCAGTTCAAAAAAGGCCGAGTCGCAACAGCACAAGAGGTTTCCAAAGCGGCTAGTCTGGTGTGTTTTTTAAGAACAGTCAGTCGCAGGCTTAATGTAAAAGGCATTGTTTCCAAATACATAAAGAAGAAACCTTTCGTATCTGGAAAATATCGACGGGCAAGGTTGGCTTGGTGCAAAGCTCATTTACACTGGACTAAATCTGATTGGCAAGATGTTATGTGGAGAGACCAGAGACCCTTTACTCTTAGATAACAATGACGAATACGTGTTTGGTGTACGCCTGGTAAAACGAATACTCCAGTGATTACCAAGGGCACTGTTAAACACGATAAAAAATCAACGTTTGGGGTGCATTCTCAGCAACAGGATTTGGTAATTTGTACGAAATCCAGGAAATCATGGACCAGCATCGATACCACAAGATTCTTGTTAATTAAATGTGGCTTTTTACTAAAAGAAATTTGCCTAAGTTCAACCCTTCACGTTCCAACACGATAACGATCCTAAGAATACTGCCTTAAAGAATAGATGTTATCTAGAGTGGAAACGCAACGAGGGTATATTACAACTCTTTCAATGACTTAGTCAGAGTCCTGAACTTAACCTAATTGAAAACCTTTGGTTGATGATGGGCAAGCGTGCCCATAATAGGAAAGTTAACACAGAAGATGAACTTTTCGCGAATTAAGGAAATGCTCAAAAAATCTGGCAAAGGACGTTGACTTACCAAAGACTTAGCATGCCACAAAGAATTAAGACCGCCATTAAAGCAAAAGGTTACTTAAGAAAATGCTAAATCATTTTTTGATTTGTATAATGTACATATGTACACCCGTATTAATAAACGAATTATATTATTCACTTGTCTTGGCAAAAATACAAAAATCGACTTTCTATGGGTGCGTCCAATCTTTTACCTCGTACTTTACTTCCTGAAGAGATGTATTATTTAAGAGGAATGAGGAGACATCAACGTAAAAGTTCCCTGAAGAATTTACTTAAATAAGTTCTAAAGATGGTTTGGACTTGTTGTGGATTCCGGGAATGGAATCCTGCACAAATAAATAAACAACTCAATTCCAGGCCCTTAGTACAGTTGGTATGACGCTTATGCTGTATCGAAACGGATCGGGTTCGAATCTTTGTAGTGGATGCGCACTGCTGATGAGTCCCAAAAATAGGACGAAACGGCCGTCCAGTGCTTTCTGCATTCTGTTGAGGATTCTTCTCGAATTACTATAACGATATATATATATATATATATATATATATATATATATATATATATATCAAAGGAGAACTATATAGACAGATGAAGAAAGAGACGGATAAAGTGTGTGTGTGTGTGTGTGTGTGAGAGAGAGAGAGAGAGAGAGAGAGAGAGTGTAGGGGAATAAACTTGTATTCAATCATCTTTTTCTTTATAAACATTCGAGGCTATGGGTATAAAAACTGGAGATCTGACAGAAAACCATGTAAGCTGAATTCCTAGCTTTCTTAAGGGCATCTGTGTGAAAATCTCTTATGGAATCGTAACCATTACGAAGGTACCAAATGTTCTTTGTAAGTCGACCGCGAAAACCATTATCAGATTTTACTGCCTGCATTCGGATTAAGATGAAAGGATATCAATAATAATGGATGCTTTTATAAAAAAGTAAACAAACAATATTGAGCAAATTGGACTGGGCGATTATCTTGTTTGTTCAAATTATTTCTTTTATTGTCTCCTTATTTACAAACGATGTTTTATCCTGTTGCTTATTCATATATGATTTTCATTGTTCATTTATAAATTATCTAGATGCTTATGACGATAAACTACACCCGGCAGCAAGGCCTTTGATCAGAAGGTTTTGAGGAGTGTGCAACCATCTGTTAATTGCTGTTGTTCCCAGGTCCACCCTAACCCGGCGTGACAGCACCTGTTAAGTCCCAGCTATGTGAAAATGTTTAACCCACAAACTGGGTTCAAAACTCAATTAAAGTATAAAAATAAGCTTTTATAGTAGAAATACCAGCAATACACTATAAAAAAATATATTACGAGAAATACATTTTTGAAAAAAAATATTACCAGTAATACATTTCAGTCCCGACAAAAATCCTCTTTACAAAAATACGACGAGGAAACCTGATCTACAAATTGATTTCTTACAAAGAATACATATTCTATTCATACGAACCTATCTTAAAACATATTACCGGCAATATATTTTTGAAAAATATTACTAGCAACACTTTTTGGAAAATGAAATTATTACTTGTAGTACATTTTAAAAAAAATTATTACCAGCAATGCGTTTAAAAAAATTATTACTAGCAATATATTTAAAAAAAAAATTCTACTTATAGAAAATACTAAAATTATAGATAAACATACAGACATTAGACGCCTTAAAATCTTAGAGGTATTACATATTAAAAGCAAAAGACCTCTTATTAATTGCATAGATTATAATATTTCTGGTAACATATTACAATGTTTATAATATATTTACATTTATAACGTATTCTTCGATCTTTTGGCTTGTGTAGTGGAAATCTTTTTCACGCTGTCACATGATAAAAATCTACGCCATGCACGTGATATAACATCATCGCGTCTTTTGAATTTAAAAGGATTTTAACGTTTTTAGTTTGTAAAAAAGTAGCAATATGATTACAAGATAATTGGCAAATGTTTGTTTAAAAATAAATGGACTAAAAATATTGACCCTGAAGATGAACAATGATGTTCGAAAGCGCTAGGTCATCGTATGGACAATACATATTTCGAAACCATTTTCAAATAAAAAGTCTCATTAGAGAATATGAGAAAATTCAAAAGAAAATATGCAAGGCTATGTTGTCTTTAACATTCAATACTACATGTTTAAAAGAAAAGTTGCTGCCAAATTACACACACACACACACACACCCACACACACACACACACACACACACACATATATATATATATATATATATATATATATATATATATATATGACGCAAATTCAGTCTGGTTTCGATCCTAGCTAGAGGCAACCGGACGTCTAGCTACACTGATGAGCTGTGAAACAGCGAAACAGTCTGTCTGTGGATGACAAAAATATTAGTTCCTGAAAAATTAATTTCGGTTGAGCCCTCTGGTTTGAGGTGTGAATTTGTAAACAGTGACTATGTGTTTATCCGAATCTAAAAATAAACACGCTAAAATTCACCTTCATCCCATACCGTACGCTGACTTTGGCTTAGTGGGAGAAGTTCGGACTGACGCAAATTCAGTCGGGTTTCGATCCTAGCTAGAGGCAACCGGACGTCTAGCCACACTGATGAGCTGTGAAACAGCGAAACAGTCTGTCTGTGGATGACAAATATATATATATATATATATATATATATATATATATATATATATATATATATATATATATATATATATATATATATATATCACTATTTGTCTCGTACAGGGAAATTATAACATGAATACAACAAAAAGTGTGAGTGGGTGAAAATAAATAAAATCGGGCGTGTCTTCTATGTATCTGGTAAGACCCTATAGACACCCCTGCTCTCATACCTGCCATGGACACTCATGTCTTACATCTCCGCTGTATATATAGCAACTGAGATTGATCACCTCACGAACTGACATTGTTCGCTGGCCGTCATATTACCCAGGTGAATTCATCTTGCCAAAAATGGTCGATAATTGCCCTTTGCATCCCTGCATTTATTTTATTATCCATTAGATGCACGTTATTTATTTGTTGCTCCTCTAATGATTGACCTATATTCTATCGATATTTATTTATTAAACTGATTATTCCTGTATTAAATCGAATATATATTTCCATATTTTCTTGTTTTTCATCTATTTTATAAGCGTTATTAGCTCCTTTTCCGGTTTCATGCATTATGTCTTTTCTATGATCTCGTATTTTCCTCATGTATTGTCTCTTTCTGGATTCCATTTATTTGTGCTGTTATATTGTCTATTCCTGTCTATTCCATCTTCATGCATAATCTCATCGTTTATTCTAATATTGTGGTCATCTAGCTTAATCATATATTATCATCTAAAAATGGCAAGAGTTTGAGGTTTTGCCTAATATATCTCGAAGGATTTGATAGGTTTTGGCATGCTGGTCTTCATAACAAGTCGAAGAGTTATGATATTTGATTTTATTCACGCCTTCTCATCAAAACGTGTAATGAAAGTTGTCTTAAACGGTCGCTTTCTAGATCTTTTTGCATTATAGCTAGTATCTCTTGAGCTTTATTCTAGAACCTAATTTCTTCCTTATTTTCATCAACGACCTTCCCGATGTCATCTGTTCCCGATTCGCTAGCTATGCTGATGACAAATCTATTTATTCCTAACGTCTTTATGTTCGATTGTCAAATTGGCAAATGATCTCGAAAAGGGCCTTCAGTCTATTGTGGACCAAATAAAGAAATGGCTTGTTAATGTTAGGACATTCAAAAAGAAAATGCTCGCTTTGAATCAACTTATAGAATCCTTTTTGCCTTGGCTTGCTCTAACCTTCAAGAAAGTAACTCATAGCATCTTCTCGATCTAATATTTTCTATTGACATGAAGTGGAAAGATTATACTATTTACATTGTTCAAGCTATCATCCTCATCTTTGTTGCCATAATTATCACAACGTTTCGGTCATTATACGCCCCGGCCTTCAGGTGGTTTGAATGTCGAACTGAACCCTTTATTTCGCTCGCTGGAGTAGACTGTTCTAGTTCCACGTACCATGTCTAATGGATGTCAGTTATCAGTTATCTCCTGTTAAGTTCTCTACCGCCTTAACCAGGTATTGAACTCATACTCTTTGGGTACTGTCACTGGATCTAACTAACGGCTTTCCCCATAATGTTTTTCCATAATGTTTTTTGAGGAGCGTGGGACAACCTCTTAATTGCTGCTATTCTATGGTCCACCCTGACGCGGGGTGGAAGCATCTGTAAGGGTCTCAACTATGGGCAAACAGTTTACCCTAAAACTGGGGTTGAACACTATGAAAGTGTAAAAATAGGTTTTTATATTAAAAATATCAGCTATATATTTTTGAAAATATATTACTAGCAATACATTTTTTGAAAAACATATTGTCAGCAATACATTTTTAAAAATATATTATTACCAGCAATACATTTGATTCTGGACGAAAGTCCTCTTTACAAAAGTACGACAATGAAACTTGATCTACAAATGATTTCTTAGAAAGAATACATATACTATTCATACGAACCTATCCTAACAATCTTGGGATTAAATAATCCATTGAAACAAAATAAATCAAACGAAACCAAAGAATAATATTATCATTAAAGTATTTTCCCAAAATATCATTAAATTGTTTTTTCCATAATATTATCATTAAACTATTTCACGTATAATTATCCTTAAATTGCTTTCCATATTATCATTAAATTTTGGTGTATTTGCGAACTTAAACACACTTCAAACAATCTTTTTAATTATTTACAATAATCTAATTTTTAATTAATTTCCAACTTTTCGAATCATTTTCAGCCTTTCCATAGAAACCTCGTCGTTACTTAAAAAGAGCACTTGTCTGAAAAAAAAAAAACGATTTCTTAACAATTTTGACAACTATATTTAAATGATTATTTTTTTTCTCTGTCCCTTCAAGATGTTGGGGATCATCTCACTCCACAGATTAATTTTCTTTATTATCTATGAATTCTAATACTTTCTTTGGAACCATAACGTAGTTGTTGCCTTTTAATGGTTTTGAATTCAGAGTTTTCAGTTAGATTAACTTCCGACACAAGTATATAAATCTAAGTACACTCTTCTGTTTAGCCTATTGCTGATGCAGCAGAAGAGACGGGTTCATGCCTTTCCCAAAGACATTTTTTTGCGGAAGTGTATGCAACATAAAAGGGGCAAACTTTGAACACGGCTGGATCAATAGTGTAAACGAGAAGGGAAAATGACATATCGTTAGTTTGTTAAGTATCAACTTCCTCTTTGATTCTTTTCTTCCCGACGCTTCGTCTTGTTGTAAAGAAAAGTCTACAATTGAAAGAAGACGTAGGTATTTCCCCAATATTGTACTGTTTGTCAACTACACTAACAAATGTGTACTGTTATGTCAATTCCAATGTCGAGATTGACGAACTTTGGCTTAGTCTAATCAAGGGTCGCATTAGGACTTCAAAGGTGAATAAAACACCCTTGCTGTTATAAACATACAACGGGTTCTCCTCTCAGATTTTCAACAACAGGGAAAATAATCCCACATTGCTTTTCTCTTCTTGTTCGCGTTGGCATACACAAAACTAGAAAAGGTCCGTTGCACGTTCACAATGGATACAAAAGGTAGTAATTAAGGCGATACTGAGAAATAAAAACTTGAATACTGTTTCCAATACATTTTTGTCTATTCAGCAATTCCCTTCACGGTTTGGTCGACTAGGTACATAGGAGACGCTTAGGACAATGACTGCAATAATAGGTTAAGGATCAGCTTTTCCCTTCAACCAGCATCCCATCTCTACATTACAACGTACGGTTGGCAACTCTCTCCCGAAGGATAGCATGCAACCACAACCGGCTGCCTGTAACTAGTTTCAATGCTAATTGTGACTCTGTATAAGCATACGAATGTAAATTTATGAAGTCCCATCGTGTACTACTACTTGCTAACACTTTTCATTTATTTATCTATTATTTTATTCCTTTTTTTTGTCAACTGGGTGGCTGAACTGAAGACCTCCATGTCGTAGACTTTTCTGCTGCTCATTAAAAATAGAAGAATCTTTAGACAGGGATAACATCTTCCGCCTTCTTCTTCTATGAACCTTGACTGGCCGCCATCAGCATGGCTAATGCTAAACTCGAGAACAACACTCTACGATTTCTTAGATTCACGTATTCTATTGACATGAAGTGGAGCGACTATATCGAATCCATTGCTAGGTTTACTGCTAGGAGAGTTGCTTCACTGTTTCACGCCAGAAAGTTTTCTCGTCAGAATCCATCTTGCACATTTATAAATCTCCCATTCTTCTGTGCATTGAATACTGATGCCATATCTGGTCTGGTGCTTTTGCTGTTTATCTCTAGATTCTTGACAAATTTCAAAGAAGTGTCTGTAATGTAATCGATCTTGACCTGGCATCTCGAATCATTTTCTCACCGACGTGACCTCGCTTCCCTCTGTCTTTCCTATAATTATTATCACGGTACCTGTTCTGATGAGCATTTTTTCCCCTAGTACCTCGACTACATGAATTTTAGCGTGCTACTAGGTTGGCGATTAAGACCCACTATTTTACTATTTAACTCTGTAGATGAAACTGTCACTTCTAACATTTTATTTTCTCGCACATCTCACCTGTGGAAATCACTTCCGATTTTTTTTTCTTCACTGCATCCAGTATTCAACGATTTAAATGCAACTTTAATCGTGGTCTTCTGTCTACCGGAACCCTATCCCTTTATTGCCTTTTCCTCACCCCTCCTTACAAAATTCTTCTCATTATCGTTCGCTACTTGTAACCACCTACATCCTAGTGATATTATCACCTTGCTTGGGGTGAAATAATTAAAAAATGGGAGTTTCCCGATAACAGCTGAGTTGTAAAATGTCACACAGTGGTCAATGGTGGTAGTCAGAGTTTGATGAGTAATAATTGTAAATCACGGTTTAAAACAATTTGGTTTCCCTATAAAATATAAGATGGCAGGATTATTGCTGAAATGAGATTAAAAAAACAAATAAATATAGCTACTATTCTCTAAATATTAACAGTAAAAGTTGAAAATTTCATTAAAACATAGATTTTTTTCCTCTCTTGTAAAACTTTGCTTTCTCTGTGCCGTGTCCTTTCATGACTTACTTGATCATGGATCTCCACCTCCCTCTATCGCTTGTAGCTCTCAACAAGTTCCTTCCCTCTGCCACCTCACCCAGTTCTGTCATCCACTTGTTTAAAACCGCTAAGTATGTCATGCGTTATTTTCCATTGTCTCTCTTTCCCTCTATTCGACCCGTGAGCATTAGATTCCCCAGGCCCTCCTTTCTCATTATGTGTCCCAGAAATTTCAGCTGCCTCTGCCTCATGTTAAGCATAAGCTTCCTCCTTGTTTGCATCCTCTCCAAGACCTCATTGTTGTTCACACGCTCGGTCCATGATATCCTTAGCATCCTTCTGTAGAACCACATCTCCGTCGCCTCGAGTCTCTTCTTCAGCTTTGAAGAAATTGTCCAACATACGTTGCCGTAAATAAGGACAGATATCACGTAACAACCGAGTATTCTTTTCTTCGTTGCTAAAGAAATCCTCCAGTCTCGCAATACTCTGCCTAGTTTTTGAATGCGCCCGTGGCCATCCCAATACGTCTACAGTTCTCAGTGTCGCATTTACCGTCCTCTGTCAGAATGCTTCGCAGATATTTAAACTTCCGTGATAAATTCTTTAAAGATACATGATTGACGAGGCAGATTTTTTCCCGTCATTTCTTTCTGCGGTAGACCAGTTGCTATCCATGGCTATAGAAACCTGTCTGTCCTGCTATTTACCCATAGCTGGGGGGAGAAGAAGTGGATTCATACCTTTCTCCAGGGTATTAGCACGTAAGTGAATGTAATGGATTCGATTGGAATTCGAACTCGGCTCTCCGATTCCTCATTCCGTTATCCATTATGCCTCCTCACAAATCGCATACGATATGTATAAATGAAAATATTAGATCCATTCGAAACAACATTTCGTTATAAAAACAAATTAACGGTTTTCCTTTGGAATATCCCTCTCCTGATATCTGATGATGCTTAAAAATGCCAAATGTTTTATGTGTAAGTGTCTAGACAAATTTTGAATCAATTACATTTTCGATTCACAGGAGATCTTAACAGATATACGGTGCTAGGCTTTCGTTCATCCAGTCACATCACCTTAGGCGACAGCTGAATCACTCGAAATAAAGAGAGATTTCATTGGTAAGAACAACAAGTTAGAAGACGGAACAGGCGCCACTTTTCTAGCAGATGCTGCGATTATAATTAATCGTGTTGCTGAAGAAAAAAAAACTTCTTTTTTATCATCGTTTTCTTTTTTGAGAAATATGAAATATAAAAGCAAGAAAAAAGAAGAATAACCCTCGTGCCTGGTATATTATCGATAGCCTTATGTCTAATGTTGTAAGTGAAAAAAAGTTAAACTTCTTTAATTAACCTCTTTATAAATAGGAACACGTTAGATTTCACCTTGGAAGCGATATCTAGTACTCAACAAAATAAATAAATTAGTTTAATGTAGTCAGTATATGTACATCTTAAACAATCTTAAGTAACTTGAAGTACGTTCATTATATTCTTACGGTCTATGGCGGTGATTTGATATTTGGTAATATACAGTATCTTGCAAAATTGTCAGGCCGATGTAAACTATTCTGTTCTTTCTTTTTGTACCTGGTTGTGAGCAATCATGGCTCGCCACAACTTCCTTTTTTATTATTCTAAGTAACCTTTCTCCTTTTATTTTTTCTACATTGTTCGTGTCCTGCTATCCATTTACACAAACACGTTAAGTAGGTTACTATTTGTCTCACTTCGCATTTATTATGTCCTGTGAGTATTATATTCTCCAAGCCGTCTTTCATCATTCGGCTTCCCAGAAATTGCAAGTATCTATAATTATAAAAATCATTTCATTGTAGTTCCTATCTATATTAGAACTTTCCCGTTGCCCAGATCTCCAATTTATGGTATTCCCAACATTTGTCGGTAGGACCATGTATCTCTAGCTTTGAGTAATTTCCTCATTTTTGAGCAGATTACCCAGCATTCACTACTGTCTAGGTGATGAGATAGTATATAGCAGGTCAGTACTAGTCTCTCTGTTACTAATGATACTTTCTTATCTATTAATAATTTTCTTTAGTTTCGTGAAGATGTCTTCGGCTTCGGCGTTTTTTGTATCACTTTTTCTGTTACTCCAATACCGCCATAGTTAAATTCCGGTAGATTCTTCTTGTTATACTTTTCTTTTTTTCTCTTTTTTTAAATATTTCACCCCAAACAAGGCGGGGGTACCACTATCACGCAAGGGGTTACAGAGAGTGAATGTAAGAGTCAAGAAGGGTTTTGAGGAAATGATAAAGAGAATGACGGCGATCAAGCTCAAGGTATCAGAAGATGTCGAATGACATTACATTTAACGTTTGGAAGATTATAGTTATCAGGTAAGCAAGAAAGAGGAAGGGAGTTCCACTGTCGGGAAGTGCGACAGAAGAAGGTGTTAGAGTAGGAGAGATACTTACATTTAACTGTTTCGTCATTAAAAGGGTGGGACCGTGATGCTAGCCTACTAGCAAGCTTAAATTTAAATTTAAATAGCTCGTCAGTGCAATTGCCATGAAAATATTTGTAGAAAAGACAGAGAGAAGCCACATCAAGTCTGTGAATAAGTGGCTGGAGTCGAGATGCCAGGTCAGGACCTATCACATTGCATATCCGTCTTTGGATTTTGTCGCGAAGGTCGAGATGAACAGCGAGGTTACCAGACCATATATGGCAACAGTATTCAATGCAAGGACGAATGGTAGATTTGAAGATGTGAAGGATGGACTCAGATGAGAAAAAAAACCTTTTGGTGCGAAACAGAGAACCAGCTTTCTTTGCGGTAGATGAAGCTACTGTTTCAATGTATTTGTTCCATCTCGGATCAGTGGAAAACGTGAGGCCAAGAAGACGCAGAAAGTCGCTCTCGTGAAGTTGAGAATCAGCCATGCTGATGGTAATTTAAATGCAATAAATATTTTCTAATATATCAAGGAATTCAGCACATCTTTTTTCGTTAAACCAGGTCAAATTGTTTGTAAGGAAGCGAAGCTCAAAATTCTTATTATATACTTGCTAAACTTTCCTCGCTACTATCGTTACATGTATCCATTGCTAGTCAACTGCTAAGAAAGTTGATTCATTGTATCGTACGAGACAATTTTTCTCTCCAAAATCTACCATACGTCCATGCTTCAAATATTGCTGCCACTTTTGCACCAGTGCCACTGCTATTTACCGTGAGCTCCTAAATAAAATCTCAAGAATAATCAGCAATATTATCGGTCCTGATATGGTGGTTCGGATTCACTTTCCCATCGCCGTAAGGCAGCCTGTGTCTTTTCTATAAATACTTTCATGGTAAATGTTCGAATGGGCTCTTCGCTATGGTACCCAGAATTTTTAAATTTAAGTGCATTAGTAGACTTTAATTATAAAACAGATGAAAATCATCTTTACCCCATTCCCCATTTTAGCGTTGTGCCACATTTTTTATTTTTTGCAAATAATAAATATTGCTCTTCTAGATTTTTCTAATTTAAGCACAGTACTAGACTGGCGTCGAGATCTCGTCAATTTACAGTTATGTTTGCTATATGTAGCCGTAAATTATATGCTAACATTTTTTCTCGTACTTCTCGCTTGTGGAACACCCTTCCGGCTCCATGCTTTCCAGCCAAATTTAACCTGCAAAAAATTAAATGCAATGTCAATCGCTGTCTACTGTTCTGCTGATTACTCCTTTCTCTTCCCGCTCGTTAGTAATGTTTCTGTTTCTAATTCTTCCAGACCCGGTAACTTTTTGTGTCTTAGTGGCTTTATTGCCTTACTTGGAATGAAACCGATTAAACATTTATATTACATAATTACACTTTCTTAAGGATCAGATATTTTCTTATTCACGTTGGGTTCTACAAGAACGACAACACCTACTCTCTGCTTTATCGTTTTAGTTTACGATGAATCAATATGACTTCTTGGTCTGACTATTTTATTAGATTTCTCAAAACAGAGGTCGCTGAAAGTATTTGTATCTTACTAATATTCACGAAAGTTGCTCTAAAATTATTTGTTACTTATTATGCTGGTAGACGATGTTTTTCTCTTGCTACAGGTAGCAGTATATGGTGAAATGCGTCGGACAAGAAAGTGAGTACGAAGCAGAGCTTTATCAGTCAATCCCTCGACATGTAGAAAAGATTACATAGATTACAACCATTAAGATTCAACGACGCTTGCTGAAAGTTTACAGAGACAAAACAGTGTATATAAGCACAGTTAAGTTAATGCGTTTGGCATACAAGAAATTCAGAGCTAATGTTTTGTGAATGAATAGTGAATTGGAGCTAAAACCATGCTCTATCGAAAGGTGTTGTTTTGTCATATATATATATATATATATATATATATATATATATATAACTAATGCAAAGCTATTCAGTAAAATGAATGGAGCACTTTGGTTGATTGGCATTTGTTTACTTTTGTAAAAACAATATGCTAGATTTAGTTGTGTAACTCTACCGAGTGAAGATAGCTCTGGCTGACACCAAATTAGTTGTGTTTCAATCCTGGCTTAAGGCATTCGGAAGTCTAGTCGCACTTAGGAGCTGTGATACAGCGAGACAGTACCGATTTAGCCACATTAAAAAAACAACAACAGTAAAATCGACATTGCTAACCGAAACGCTCCTCTGTGGCTAAATGGGCACGTCAGGCTATATGACGGTTCCGTATAGGATACAGGTTCGATTCCTGTCGGAGGACGCATATTTTCTATGAAAATTTCTCGGACATTCAGGCCGGTAAATGTTGTTTAATACTGTTTATTATAAACAGAACATTTACTTAAATATTTGTATCTATAAAAAGAACGTATAAATATAAAAAAATGTCTTAATATGTGTGTGTTTGTGTTTTTAATCACTTTAACTGAAAACTGCATTCCGAAGCAATAAAAGAGGAAATTATTGCTGGTACCATGCTTTCCAACTATTACTTGTTTCTTTTAGGCCAACTTTAACGGCTAACCTTTATGTGGAAACGTCAACCTTTGAATGTCTACTTTTTTAGAGGGAAAATTAAGCCAGGTGATCGAAACGTGCTGCTATAGAATAAAAATGTATACAGAGATATTACGAAAATCCAAAGAATAAAAAAAAACGAAAAAACAATGATGCTAATCTAAAATAATTAACAAGACGTTACGTTAAAGATGATTATTTTGAGCTAAAAAACTAACAGTCTGTATTAATTTCTATGTCACTACTGTCTACATCTATCTACCTATTCACGCTTAAAATAAATACAAAAGATAATCGATTTTTATTCCATTTCAAATTCATTAGCTTTTAGATATCTAGAGCGATATTCAATAACATGAAATAGTAATGGCGCCAGACAGCACATTCATTCAAGGAAGGTCGGAGATCAAACTTTGGTAAAAATTGTTCCCCTACAAGAAAAAAAAAACGAAATCAAAACAGCAATCAACAAGGCAATTTTCGTGGGGGTTAAATAATAGACAATATAAAAAAAAAAATCAGAAAATTAAAATAGAATGTCTCGTTTGTTGTATAATAAACCTGCATGGATGTAGAGTTCTGGGTTTTAAAAAAGACGTGGCCTTTCAATTTGAAATACTGAGTCAGTCCTAGTTAATTTCATATTAGCCTTGTACCAGACTAAGATAAAGTGAATAAATATCTGTTTGCAGACTTAAAAAACTGTATATTGGCGGTATACTATCAAGTTAAGTTGTGCTGTGTACAATGTTTGAATCATTTTCAAATTTAAATATCGCGCATTTAACTTAGTTCCAACATTCAGTTTTGAATATTTTGGTGGTATACAATGTTCAGATGAGGTCCATTTTTTCAGTTTTGTTAGTCCCACAGTTTCTGTCATTTCCAGCAAGGAAACACCATGTTACCCACCACGGAGTTGAATCATCCTCATTTCCTATGCGTTGCAAATGCAAAGGAATTATAAACTCGGACAGCTTTTATAAAGATAAAGAGTTACTTTGATGAACAAAATTACGCGTCGATGCCCCCTTGCACACTACAATCTTAACAAGTTCAAATCGGGAGTCAATTTTTATATATCCTATTTATCCTCCTAATCGTAACATCTTACCATTTCTTCTTATCACAGACTTACCATTTTTCCAATCTCTCTGAAATGCTCTTCAAGAACTGCTACAGATTATCACTTGTCCCATATTTTTTCATTCTCTTTCGGGGTTATCAAATGAATGCTTTTTCCTACGTTTATCTTACTTATCCTTATAATCTTCAATTCCTAATACCTTTTTCATTCATCTAATTCCTCTTAACCGTTTTAATAGGAAACCCTACCTTTTGTTGCTCACAAGATCTGTTTCGAATAATTTAAATATAAAAAATACAACCTTCCTTCAGACGGATATTGCTTAATGAGAGCTTTTCATAAACATTGATTAGTAATTGCATATTATTTTTGAAAACAGTTTTAGTATGGACTTATCTCTTAAATCTATTTTTATTGATTTTTTTCCACGGGTTATTTAAAGCCGGAATATATTTATAGATTTTTTTAGATAATAATTGTTTAGTAATACATGTCTAACAATTAACCCATAGCTGGAGGAGAAGAGATGGATTCATATCTTCCCTAAGGTTATTTGCGCGTAAGTGAATATGACGAACCTATTGGGAATTGGAACTCGACTCTCCGTTTAACAATTCCGAGCCATTATCCATTACACTAACCGTAGTTCTAAACTTACAGCATCTGATACTCCTAAGCGGTCACCCATCTAAGTAGTG
Organism: Acanthosepion esculentum; assembly: GCA_964036315.1. NCBI lineage: Eukaryota > Metazoa > Mollusca > Cephalopoda > Sepiida > Sepiidae > Acanthosepion > Acanthosepion esculentum. The sequence continues at coordinate 115,651,072 of OZ038475.1, forward strand.
ACGACACTCGACGTTGCTTAACTTTGGTGATCATACGGGACCGGTGTTTCAACGTGTTATGGTCGTAAGAAAAAGACTTGTATCTAAATACGTTTATTAAAAAAAAAAATTCAAAAAAATTCCATGATCTGTAACTTTTAAATAAGACTGTCTTCTTCTATAAAACCAGTTACAAAGTAAAATTCAGTCGGAAATTCATAAAACAGACAACGCAATTTGTACTACTACAGCTTCAGTTGTTTAACTTGACATGCACATCACTTGTGGGTCAGCCTTGGGAATAAAAGATATCCGTGACTAGATTGCTATGCTACAGGCAGCAAGCGAGAACTTCACACACAAGAAACTTGGAAGTGAGCAACAATTATGTCGGCCATTGATAGAATCTATAGTTGCTTATTTCATGCCCACCGTTCTTGGAATTGCCTCTGCAAATAGCGGATATCAGAGCGCTGCCGAGCGAGCGAGCATGGGTGAAGGTAATTCATTCCAAGTGAATTACGTCTAACAGCAGGTTGAGAGATAATGGCTAACCTTTTGCTTCGAGATCGAAGTGAATTTCTGCGCCTTGACGCACCTTAAAGAAAGAAAAAAAAGAAGAAAGATTTGAACCTATAGGATTCCATTCAGATGATGTAACCTTAAATTTCGATCCGGATTTTCAATTCTATAGCGCGTATTGTTAAGAAGCGTCTTTCTCTGACGGATCTTTATCTCAATTGTAGTTTATTATTTCCTCTTTGTACTCGAACCTGTTTTTATCTCTTGCGACCAATTGTAACGCACAATGCACTAGGTTTATCGACGCTTGATGATTGGACTATGTTTATTAGATTACACAAACCTTGTCAGTTGATACTTGAACGCCTAATTCATCGTAGAATACGCATTTGTATCAGTTTACACATTTCACTATTTCAGCACATATTTAAAACTTCTTCGATAAAAGATTCTGGTTTACTATTGTGATAATACACATTATTTCAGAAAGCCAATGTTAGACAAAGGAGTGAATTTTAATTACTACCTAATAGCCATTCTACCAACAGAGAAAATAAAGATAGCTTACCTCTGTAAAATTTCTGTACAAATAACATTTTCAGCAATGCACGTTAGTTTTACGGCCGTATCAATTTGAGACATCGGTTTTCGTACGATCACCGAAGTTAAGAAGCGTCGAACCTGATCATTACAAAGATGGGTGACCACTTGGGTAATACCAGATTCCGTAATCTTGGATATGAGGAAGTGTAATGGACAATGCTTTGGAAATGGAACTAGGCTCTCCGATTTTAAATTCCAGCCGGGTATGTTATATCTACTTACGCATAAATATCCCTGGGAAAGGTATGAATCCACATTTTCACCCACCCAGCTATGGGTTAATTAGTAAAACTTATACCAGTAAATTATGATTGTCTCTGCTTTAAATAACCTGCAAAATAATCATAAGCCGTAAAAAGCAGTTCAATCAAGTAATACATCTATTTCCTCTTGAGTCTCCTACTATGGACATAGCGGCACATAGTTGACCATAAAAGAAGCATCTGAATAATTTCTTAATGTTTATATTAATAATAAACTTTCAGTAAACTGACTATTTTTTTTACTTGTTTAAATAATTCGTTACAGTTGTAGGAAAATCTAATTGAACACATTGACTTATTTACATAATTCCGTTTTTTAGGAATAAGAACAGCATTTAGAATCAGAAAAAAGACAGTTGAAATAATAAAGAAAGGGGTTAGATAATTTGAAAATCACAGCTTATATTGAAGGTAAGAGAGGCAGAGGGGGAGAAAGAATAAGGGGACGAATACTGCTTAGATCTATAATAGTAAGTTTTGGGGGGACGTAATCAGCATCACCATCATGGGGTGCAGCACATAATGGCTTATACATTTTGTTATTGCATTATTTTACTAGAAATGACGTTCTTGGAAAATCTATCCTCAAAACATCTTATTTGTATCACATTCATTTATTTGTTGCTTTGTAAATTTGAAATTCTAGTAGATTGCTAAGACACTAGCAAAGTTATGTAATCAGTCCACCTATATGGTGGCAGTGAATGCTGGACAAACTCATCATAGATGAAGAAAAGACTTACAGCAACATGTAATTACATGTGGTTTTACACAAGGATACTGTTAATACTATGGACCGAACATCTGAGAAACTGCAAAATTCTAGAAAAAATGGAAACCAAAAGGACACTTATACTTAACATCTGAAACAGACAGCTGAAATTTCAAAGGTACATAATGAGGAAAGAGGACTTGGAAAACGGGATACTCACAGGACAGACTCTAGGTAAAAAGGAAGAAAAGAAAGAAACGCATAAGCTAGCTAGCGAGCGTGAATAAATGGGTGGATGAATAAGGTTTAGGATATATATCAAAAAGACAAATTATAGGGATTGTGGGAATCAAAGATCGCTAATATCCTGAAGGAACACGACACATTGAAGATGTTTAGTGGCTTGTAAATTTTGCTATCGTTATATAATGTCATATATATTAAAAACGTATTAGATTTTTATATCGCTCTTGTTCTGTTATGCACCAAGCAATCCTATTTTCTCGTAAACGATTTTATCCTGTTACTAAAATAACCTGAATAGCAATACATATTGATTATTAGTTAAAGATGTAATTTTATATAAAAATATTAGGAACATCTATGACAAAGTGGAAAAATATTCATGTTACGCGATTCGTCCTTTAGAACGTAACATTAAAGCGATGTCTACATTGATATGATTACATATGCTCATGAAGGGGAGGGGACACTAAAATTATTTTTTTTTTTTTAAATATAAGTTTTGGGTACAGAATTTTTGACATAGCTTTTCCTAAAATTGTGATTAATTTCTACACATTTATATATCGTTTTAGAAATATGTGTTTCAGGTGTATAGTTTTTGCTATAGATTTTCCTAAAATTTTACTTGATGTATACGCATTTATATATCGTTTGTTAAATATGTGGTATATAATTTTAGATATAGATTTTCTTAAAATTATACTTCCATGAAGCAATCCTATTTTGTCGTAAACGATTTTACCCTGTCTCTAAAATAAATTGAATACCAAAAGATGTTAAATAATACGTAAGGAAATTATCATATATAATTATATTAGGAAAATCTATGACGAAGTGTAAAAAAAAATTCATGTGACGCGTTCACTTTTTTAGGACTCATCAGATTGAAGCAATGTTTACATTGATGTGATTACACATGCTCATGAAGTAGAGGGGGCGTTGAAATTAATTTTCTTTTTAAAATATGCGTTTTAGGTTGGTTGGTTGGTTGGTTATTTTTGTTTTACGGCATATCAACCTCAGCGGGTCATTTAATGCCGACAAAATTTTTATTGCTAGTAATATTTTGTTTTGTCTGGGGGTTAACTATTTGCCCTTAGCTGGGACCCTAACAGATGCCACCACCCCTGGGTCAGGGTGGAGCTGGGAACACCAGCAATTAAGAGGTGGTTCCACGGTCCTCAAAGCCTCCTGATCAAAGGCCTTGCTGTTGGACGTACTTTATCGTCTTACCCAGGAGGCGGATGTAGTTTATCGTCATACCCAGGATGGTGCGTTTTAGGTATAGAAAAAGAACTATATGAAGGCTTCTCTTGAATGAAATCCTCATAAAAGCACAAAAGATTTCATTACATAACAGAATATATGAGCTTCTCAGTAAATTTGTAAAGAAATTTATGGAGTAAATGTTCTTCCATGTGAACTCTCGGAGAATGCATGATAATGTTTTTATTTAATCTTTTCTCGCCAAGAAATGCAATAATGCTACTAAGGAGACGCGAGGGTTTACTGGGAGTGAAAGATAGTGAGGAGAAATGATAATAAAAAACAGGAATCAGGAAGACAAAGACGATTGACGTTATATTTAAATTTTTGATGAAAGTAAATGGCAGGGAATAAAAAACTGGAAGAGAGTTCCGCAGAATGAGAAGTTCGAGAAAAGAAACTATGAGAACAGAAGTTAAGGTTATATCTAGGTATTTCGACAGTAAAACAGTGAGACCTAATTGCCAATCTAGTAGCAAGTTTAAATTAATGCATTCCAGATACCGAGTAAGATAGCTCATTAGATCAATTGCCTTGAAAATATTTCTTGAAGGACAGAGGGAAATTATATCGCGGCGGCGGTAAAGTGACTGCAAACGCGATGCCAGATCAGGTTTGATAGCATTACAGACCCTACTTTAGATTTTGTCCAGAATCTCGAGATATATAGCAGGAGCACCAGATGAGATATAATAGCAATATTCAATGCAAGGATGAATGCTATATTCATGTCCAATCATTTACAAGAGAAAGCTGAATGAACACCTTCCTTTTATTTGCTAGGTTGTTAAAGGGAAAGAGAAATATGCATTCTCATAATTATAACTCAAAAAATCAAAAAGATTTAATCCCCGAAACCTTCATCCACAGAATGTTTTACTATGCCTCAGTTAGAACACGGCTTATTGGAAACTAGAGAAACCTTTATTGTATGTTAGACATTTATTTTCAATAACTCTAGCGTGTCAATAGACGATCACATCATAGATTCGTCGCCTTGATGAACAGGATGTGTGGGTAGCGTAGCGTTTATCGGCGCGTCAACTGGAATTGACGTGCCGAGTTCATATTCAGTCAAAGTTCGTTGTGTTTACTTTAAAATAAGTACCTCTGGGAAAGGTGTATATCATCTTTTTACCTTCTAACTATAGTCTAAATTGCAGCACAGAATATGCGCTGTAGCGTGGAATAAATGTGTGGGTAGCGTAGCTGTTATCCGTGCGTAAAGAGGAATCGACGTGCCGAGTTCAAATTCAGCCTGAGTTCATTGTGTTTCGTTTAAAACAAATACCCTTGGGAAAGGTTTATATCTTCTCTTTTAGTCTTTCTATCGGCTAAATTGTAGCACAAACTATGCTCTGTAGCCTCGATTGGCAACCAGTCTAGCAGAAGTACAACTTTGAAATCAAGTACACCCATTAAAAAAAAAACGAAAAGAAATAGCACATAAAAATGTACTTACCACAGAAAACAACATCAATATCTAAAGAAGAGAGGTTATATTCCTAAATTCCACTTGAAAGTCTATTTACACTAAGGAGGAGGAGGGAAATTGTCATAGCCTAGGATAACATTTCAAGTAGTCCTTAAACAAATTTAACCCTGAAAAAAAATGAAGTTATTGGGTTGGCGAAAGTGAACAGTCTTCATACCGAATATAGGACCATTCGTTTCGATCATTAGATAAGAATCGTATTGTCATGACATTCAGAAATAAGTCGGGCATCTTTCCGTTTTCCTTCCATTAAATCTTTGAAAGTATCATCTTGGGAAATGGAAATATTTCATTTATGTCGATCCACTGATGGCAATGATGTCAGTGACTTATAGACATTTATCTTAATTACATTTAAGTATGGTTTTGTCATTATACAGCGTGTCTCCAAAAACGTTCCATCATTTAAAATATGAATATCTCAGTAACTGCATGTCCCAGGCAAAATTAAATAAGCTTCATGTTGAACAATAAAATATTTATTTATCAAAATTCGAACAAGATATTCAAATGGATGTAGATTTTATAAGCGATTTCACAAAGCTTCACAAATGTTCAACATGCGCACCACTTGTGACACGGCACACGCCAAGTCGGTAGTCCAACTCGTGCCAAATACGCATGTCTTGCGTAATATTATCCATAGCCTCAGTGAGGATTTATCGCGATGAGAATCTACCAATGAGATGGATCGGGCGTGTCAGTGATAATGGCAATGTCTTGAAATGATTACCACGTTCGCCTGACTTGAAAAGTTTTTTTTTCTTCTATGGGGATATAAAATGACGGATCTATCTCCTCTCCTCTTCCTACAATACGAGATGAACTTAAGCAGAGAATCACTGAGGTGCTGGTGAATATTACGCAAGGCATTTTACAGTGTGTTCAACATGAAACCTATTTAGTTTCGTTTGCCAGGGACTTGTAGTTACTCAAATATTCACATTTTAATTGATGTCAATGTTTGGGCACTCCCTGTATATGTATTGAGGATATCCGGATAGTGTAACGATTAGAGACATAGAAAGGAAAGTAGGAAAGCCGAGTTCGTTGCATTTACTTTCGCACAGATTCCCCAGAGAAAGCTCTCTCATCGTTGGGTTAAGACTCAAAGCAAGACAGATATATTTTTCCTTGGGGAGACATCGAATCACTGGAAAAATTCTGATTTCAAAAACCATCTTGAATTAAAAAGAAAAATCCTGATGAGACATGGGATCAACAAACTGTCTTGTCTTAGACGCACTAATGTTGTTATAGCAACTGTACATGTGGTGCCGTTACGATTGTAATAGATACGGGATTTCTGACGATGATTTCCTCTCCTTTCTGAAGAGTACAATGTTAATATATTATTTCTCTTTTTAAATATATAAACTAATACTGAGTGTGTGGGGTATGTCGTCAGTGGTAATACTTTTGTAGCGAAGAGGTTGACGCAGCTTTACTCAGGTGAACTGTGATGCGGAACTGTACTGGTCCACGGTTTACAACTCTCACACATGGCTCCAAGATGTCGCTCGCATCGGCACTGTGACGACCACCTGGTCAACGACATCGACCTGCCGGTTAAACTGTGTGACGCTAGTCGGACCGGTGAAGGAGGACATTTCTCCCCAACCCACATGTGCGAAGCAGCCATAGGCCTGATACCAACCTGGGCGTAGGCGCTGCGCCTCAGAGGTTACCGGCTTTACCAGTGGGCGGAAAAACTTCTGAGAGGAGGGTCGACGTAACCTCAACATCCTCAGTACAAAAAGAACTGGCAAGACATTACACAATTTTGCTTTGGATGTCAACATGAACCACAATTACAAGAGGTGACCATGGAGGTGCAAATTGCGCTAACTGTATAAATGATGCTGAAACTAATATTGCATAAAATTTACCATCATTGACTGTTAAAGTATGGAGCTGCAAGTTCTTACATCGCAGCTGAGTGATGAATTAATTTAGATTGGTCTGTTCTTGCTATTTGATTTTTGAAAAATGAATGCATATAATTATTAGTGAAGAAAACAATAAATTAATGAAAACAAAAAAAGTATCGGTTGTTAGTGCAACATGAGTATTTAGAAATTGCAGAACGCGTAATTATTAGGGTGTTCAGAATTATTTAAAATAATTTCACCCCCAGCAATACAATAATGCCACTAAGACGCAAGGGGTTACAGGGAGTTATAGAGAATGAGAAGGCTTCAGTGAGGAGAAAAGTCACTAAGAAAACAGGATTCAAGAAGCAGAAGATGGAGATTGGCGTTACATTTAAATATTTGAACATTATAGGTGGAAGGGAAGCAAGAAAGTCGTTTTTTATCCACCCCCCCCAAAAAAAAGAAAGAAAGAAAGAAAAATGATTGAAAGACGGTTTTCAACATCTTTGTTTCTGAATATTCTGTAACTGATGATGTGCTCTCGTTAAAGAAACAAATGGAAGTATGTAGGTGTTAAATCTGGTGATTATGGATTGATTGTTTGAATTATTTTTTACGACTTATCAAGCCTTTGGTGGTTATTTAAAGCTAGAATATATTTTGAGATTGTAAGAAGATTTGGGGATAAAAATGATTTACTGATAGAAATCCTACTAATTAACCCATACCTGGGAGGGAGAAGAGGTGGATTCGCACCTTTCCTAAGGGTAAATAAGTAAGTGGATATAACGAACCCGACTGGAATTGAAATTTCTTATTTCCAATTTGGGGCCGTTGTCCATTACATCACACGCATATCCATGCATCTGATATTCCAAGGCTGTTATCCAAGGCTAATGTTCGGTGATCTAAAGTTAACTGTTGTTTCAACGGGATAAGGTCGGTGATTATGAAGGATGTGTAAAAAGGTTCCCATCCTAACGAATTTTAATTTTAGGAGTTTGTTTTACAGAGTGTGTGCTTGCATTGTCATGCTGGAGAATACTACATTTCTTTTGTTTAGCAAAATGCTTCGTTTACCCGATCATGTTGCTGTCAATAAAAATACTATGCTGTAATGGTCTTTCCATGTTCCAGAATATCGTAATGGTCGTCACCTTGCAAACTCCACCAGATAATGAAAAACAAAGCCATCTCTGGTTTTTGTGTTGGCACTGGTTTCTCCTTTTGTGATAAACACTATGTTTTTTGCTTTTATTTTGAACGTAAAGCTCATTTTTCATCACCTGTAATAATGCGATTTCAAAAATAAATGGATGGAATTCAATGCATACTGTTGCAGATGGTGGGATGTTTACGAGGAATCCAAATTCCAGCCGTACAAGCCTTAGCAATTAAACTCAGAAATGCACAATGAATAGATAGAATAGTTGATAAATTAATTCTAGTTGCAGTTTCTTGTCATTCAACCGTGATTCTGTTTTGGTTGGTTGAATCGAATTGCTGTTGGTGAAATACGTAATTACTTTCCGAATACTCCAATATAATTATTAATTTTAGTCATAGGTCGGAAATAAATACTTACCCTAATATAATGATAAATATAAATCATGTCATTATTTTCGGAACATTCGAATATAATATAATGAGTAATATATTTTATAGCGGCGATAAACGTCACTACTTTCTGAATTTTTCTTTTTTTTTAATCATTTCATCTCAAGCAAGGCGGGAATGCCACTAGTATCCACAGGGCTGCAGTGAGTGGTGAAAGTGAAAGAGAAGACTATAGGAAGGATTGAGGAAAGAACAAAAGATGAACAAGATTCAAGAACACAGAAGATGGCGATTGACGTTACTTTTACACTTTTGAAAAATTGTAGCTTTCAGGGAAGCAAGTAAACGGAAGGGAGTTCCACACGCGAGAAGTTCTAGAAAAGTAAATGTTATAGTAGAAGAGGCCGTTGCATTTAGCTATTTCAAAAATAAAAGACTGTGACCTCGATACCAGTCTAGTAGCACGCGTAAATTCATGCAGTCAGTGAGAATGTGGCGGAAGTCGCGGTGACTGTTTAGGATCGACTACATTATTGTTGTGACCAAATAAATAGTTAAAGAAATAGCAAAACAAGTGTTGCAGATATATCATAGATTAAACAGTAAGTACAACAGAAGAGTATTATATGACTAGTGAGTGTGTGTCGGTTGACCCAGCGTTCAATCTATTCAATTGTTCTCCAAGGCCTTCTCTCCTACTAATTTTATAGTAGGCGGAAGAGTCCAACATAGACTCTTTAGAGGGAGGTCATCACAACAATTACAGACTCTTCTTTGAATTTTGTCAAGAATCTCGCGATATACAGCAGAAGCACCAGGCCAGATATGGCAGCAGTATTCCATGCACAGACGAATAGTAGATTTATAAATGTGCAAGATGGATTCTGACGAGAAAAAAATTTCTACCACGACACATTGACCTAACTCTCCACTTCAAGTCAGTGGGAAACGTGATACCAAGAAGGCGCAGTGTATTGCACTCCTGGAGTCTAGTATCAGCCACACTGATGGTTGGGAGTAAAGTTTCTCTATGGTAGATAAATGAGAGGAGTTTCGTTTCGGAGGCTTTAAAATTTACAAGCCATTTCCTATCCAGGTTAACCACCGACTGGAGGTCCTTTTCTAGAGCAGCTGTCAGGTTTACTTTTTCAGATCTGACGGATTTTCCGTTTGAGATAAATGGTAATATCATATGCATAAATATCTATTTGGGGACTGATGACGTCAGGAAACTTTGGTTCTTGTGAAAGGATTTGGAAGCGAACTCGCTTAAGACGACATTCATTTCACGATTTGATAGGAACGGTTGGATGAAATCAAACATTCGTCCTGTGATACCGTAGCCCTGAAACTTACCAATTCCTGTCAACCGCCTTCGAGATATCTAGAGAAACAGCTCGAGCTTCGACGTTTAGAGCTTGATATACAGTCAACGACGAAATTATACGTACACCCATCAATTTTTTATATTTTTAGTCATTTCTTATGCCCGTATGATGCAATTTTTTATAAGTTAATAAGCACAAAAAGGAATATAAAACTTCTTTCTCAGAATATTAGATTAAAACAACAAATATAACAGGCGAAATATGCAAAATAAGAAATGACAAAATTATTCGTACAGTATGAAAAATAGAAAAAAAATGAACAATTTTCATAATATTAATAGTCAATAGCATGGACGTTCATCTTTATAACTTGATGAAATCGTTTTCTAAAGTTTTTGATGAGTTTTTTCTAGGATTTTCTTCCATTTTTCATTGCACGTTCTAATTCCTGAAGGTTTTTTAGTGACCAACTATTTATTCGAACTTTCAATTGTTTCCATAGATTTTCAATAGGATTCAAATAAGGACTCATTAAAAGCCCATGGCAGAACGGTAATCTTCTTTTTCTGAAGACACGCAGTCACTGATTTAGACGTATGTTTGGGATCATTATCTTACTAGAAAGTAAATCGCCGACTTAGATGATGATTTTGCGATGATAGTTGTAGATTATTATCCAGAATTTTGATACAGTCTGCAGATTACATTCTTCCTCTTATTGCAAGTAATTGTCCAGTCCCCATTAAGCTATAACAACCCCAAAACATCATCGACCCACTTTCATGTTTTAATGTTGTCACTTTGTTCTTTAGGAGGAAAGCCTCACCTTTCTTGCACCAAATCTTCTGTACATCATTAGGTCCAAAAAATGTTTTTATTTCATCATTTGTGCTAGTTCCCAAAAGCAACGTTTAGGCAAAATTAAAACGAGCAACAATGTGAAATAGTTTGTGAAGAGGGGTTTGTCGTGTCAGTTTCCCTATAACCCATTTCTATTTAAAAAAACGTTGTATTGTGCAAGTACTTACGCTGATACCCATCGTATCCAAACTTTTGGAAAATGTCTTTCAAAACAACTTTTGGGTTTATATTAACCTCGCGACACAGTTTTCGTGTAGTTCTCGGTGACAATTTGGTTTTCCTTCCATGCCCAGTCTGATTCTCAGTCGTGCTAAGCCTTTTTAAACTTCTTTGTAATCGAGTTTACCGTAGATGTAGGGATAGCTAACCGGTTTGAAATAGCACCGTAACTATTTCCAGACTTGCGGAAGATAATAATTCTTTGTCTCAAGCCAACGCTAAAATGTCTTTCCCATCATGTGGTTAACGTAAAAATAACAATGGTGACACTTTATGCACCACATGATGTTCTTTGCTGGAATTATTACAAATATTCTACTGAATAAATAGTCTAGAAGGCTTCACCGATGAAATAATTATGTAAATTGCTTATACGAATCAGTCAATTTAAAGCAATATTTTCTATTATACGAATAATTTTGTCTTTTCCTATTTTTCATAAATCGCCTGTCAAATTTGTATTTAATGTATTCTTCTGAAAATCGAGTTTTATATTTCTTTCTTGCTTATTAGCATATAAAAAACCTGGCATCATCCGTGCATTAGATTCTGAGAAATGGATAAAAATATTAAAAATTGATGGGTGTACGAATAATTTTGTCGTTGAGTGTACATATTCAGTGATGACCGTTTACACACCAGCAGTAGATCTGGCGAAACTGAAGCTATTTTCTTTGTCCTAGAGGAGGTCATGAGAACTAAAAGAAAGACTTCAGGGTTGATTAGAGGCTTGAATACTTTGCTGAAAAGCGTGAAGAGACAAATTGGGCGATAATTTGAGGGACCAGAGGGTTCTCCAGAATTCTTAAAAACAGGAACTACAGAGACCTCCCAACAATCTGGAAAACAAGAAACAGTAAGGAAACTGTTGTAGAGTTTGGAGAGAGTTGGAGCTAGCTCGGCAGCACATTTCTTTAGGACGACGGCTGGTATCCCGTTACAATCGCTTACAATGATAAATATAATTGTGACATGCGTCATTACTTTCGGGGCATTCCGATATAATATAATTATTAATATAATTCATATCAGTGATATACGTCACTACTTTCCCAACACTGTAATATCTTATTTTAATTCTGCTTACTTAACACGACCGTTACACCCTGCCAGTACTTCATAAATAATGGAATATTCTTTTTAAACGTTCGTAAAGACATACCATAGACACTTTGGTTTCAGTGAGAAAATGGAAGAAAGAAAGTAATGAAGGAAGAGAGAACTTCTGTTTAACTTCTGCTAATACTTCATACATCATGGACTATTCTGTTTTGATCGCGTAGAAAGACGTAAAAGGCATAACAGCGACGACAGCGTTTTCAGTGAGAAAATGGAAGAAAGAATGAATGACGACAGGCTAGAATTTTTTAACGTCTGTTTCAGTGAAATTGGAAAGATTTTATCAATTTGTATTCTTTTCATTTGTACACCCTTATTTCATAAAATAACGACCAGAATTCATATTGATGATATTTATTCCAGTATGTTGTTATTGTTGTTAAACTCAAATACTTAACGATGCGATGTTGGAATTTCTATGTATGTTTTATTGTCATAGAACTCGCCATGATGTACGTCATTGTTTTCAGAACATTCCACTATAATGACTAATATAATTCATAGCGGTCATATATGTCATTACTTTCGTAACATTCCAATATACTATAATGCTTAATATAATTAAGTTTCCTTTCCCTAGACAAGTGTTTCTCGATCTTTCTACACATGCGTAACCCTTAAAATAAATTACATGTCTCAAGGAACCCCTACGCAGAAATAAAATTATATACTATATCTTTCTCATTTGATTTTCATCGTAGTTCACATGGTAAATATCATAGTATATATTTTTGAATAAC
>OZ038475.1:115668855-115676355 GCA_964036315.1 Acanthosepion esculentum
GGTGTCTGCTACAGGTCAGAGGTTAGTAAGCTATGTTTTTTTTTACAGACGATTAGCTTGTGAAGAACGTTCGATATTCACTAGATCTATTGCTATGTTGACCCTCTTCTCGACGAAGTGGAATTTAGCCATTATCAATGGGCATCTCCGTTGAGCAAGTTTTCACAATCAGGTCTAGCTAGAAGGTCATTCATTTGTGCAGTACGTTCGCCGATACTCTATAAGTTGGACACAATTATGACCAGGCGAACCAAAAAATAAACTAAAAAAATAGCGAATTTAGCAAATATCTTTTGCATCCAGGTTTTCAGGCGCTAAATATACAATAATTGATTGTTTTATCTTTTGGGATGTAATGTTTTCTTTATTATGCATTATTTACATATAGTTACATCTGCGGTTTTTTTATTCTACATGTTGTTTGCAAATGATTTATTGAGAGCAAGTCAGTGGTGAAAAATAATTATTATATTTCAATAAAATATACATTTTCAATAAATATTATTACTTTTTAACACTCCGTTTTCTTTATTTATGGGCGCACCGAGATGAAAGAATTTCATTCTATCTATCTATCTATCTATCTATCTATCTATCTATATATATATATATATATATATATATATATATATATATATATATATATGTATGTATGAGTGAAAAAAGACAAAACCAAAACTTATTTTAGCCGACGCGTTTCGTCCTCTGTGGGACTTTATCAATGCAACTGTGCTACGTGAGTGTGTTGCAACTATGACCATCTGTTAAAAGCTTTTTGATCTATCTAGGCATCGACCACTTTACTGAGTAGGTAGGTTTGCCTCTAGTCCTTTTTTTCAGTATTGTCGTTCTTGTTGAAGACTTTACCTGGATAAAATTTTTAGTTTTTAACAAGTTGTCTGTTGATTCCATCAAGGACTTTTTTCTTATATATATATATATATATATATATATATATATATATATATATATATATATATATATATATGGTGACCCAGAAAAATGGAAATGTTTGAAGTGCGTATTGCCAGACATGAGCAAGTGGCAACACTGCGAGACAGTGACCTTGAGCAAGTAAACATTGCGCCATTTTAGTAACGAAAATGAAATTCACAGTATCCCAGCTGAGATGTTGCAGCAGTCAATGAGGAATCTCAACAGCAGATTTCAAGAATGCATTCGTACAGGAGGACGCCATCTACAGGACGTAATTTAAAAAAAAATGAAAATTCCATCCTTGTTTCTGAAATGGCATGTTTTAAGGTTTCAATTACTATGAATTAAATATTTTTCTTCCATCACTCTTGGTTTTATTGGATTGTTAAAAATTTCCCGTTTTTTGGGGCCACATGCATAACAAAGTGGGAAAATATCTGTGTTAATGTTTTTTTGGTGGAATTATATATGTGAAAGAGAGGAGGGAGACATAAAAATGCAAGATTCAATTATAATTAAGCATCGATAGGTAAAGCTCAATATGTTGGAATGGTAAAATTCCACATATTTCAATTTAATTTTTTTTAAACGTGTCTGGGCATGTAGTCTAATCGAATTACGTCAGTTACTTTATGATTTTGTTATCTTTTTTTATCTTTTTCAATATTAAGTGTCTCACATCAATCTCACATTTAAATATCATAATCTCATATATATATATATATATATATATATATATATATATATATATATATATATATATATATATATATTAATGAAAATAATAGTTTTTGTATATTCTTGATGTTTTTATTTTATTTAGTCGGCGTGTGGATTTAATTTTAAATGCAGCCGACATTAATTCTTGCGCAGAATACATTGACGTCGAATGGATATGAAATTTACCCGAGTTCCCAAAAAACACTATTCGATATCATAAATGAATGCAGGCAGCAGGAGGAGCCGAAAATGTTGTGATTTCCATAAAGCTTCTTTTCACTCCCACATGTCAAATAAATATAAAACATAAAAATATACAAAATTTAGTGTTTATCTAAATCTAAAAATAAGCACGCTAAAATCCACCTTTATCTCTGCCGTGCGCCAACGGCTTGGTGGTAGAAGTTCGGACTGACGCAAATTCAGTCGGGTTTCGATCCTAGCTAGAGGCAACCGGACGTCTAGCCACACTGATGAGCTGCGAAACAGTCTGTTTGAGGACAATTTTCGTGTCATCTGACCTAATAACTTTCTTCCAGAATTCATCTGACACAAGTTCATAATTTTTAACAAATTTCAAAGAGTCTTGCAAATGTTTACGTTTTAATAGTGCAGTCTTTCTTGGTGATCTAGAATACAGTCCTGTCCGATTCAGTCATCTCATAATTGTATCTTTACTTACTTCAATTCTGTCATTTTTCAGATGGTTCTAAATTTCTCTTCTAGTCAAAAATGGTTGTTTCTTCACGTTCCGGGCTATAATATCATTCAGTAGCCTCGTTTAATTTACGTGGATGACCACTGCTTGGTATATTTTCATTGGTGTCATATTTTCTGAAAAATTAATTTCGGTTGAGCTCTCTGGTTTGAGGTGTGAATTTTAAACAGTGACTATTTAAGCTAACATTGCACGACTCTTCGGCAGAATTGAGTCACTGTCAGTCACTGTGTGTTTATCTAAATCTAAAAATAAACACGCTAAAATTCACCTTCATCCCTGCCGTGCGTCGATGGCTTAGTGGGTGAAGTTCAGACTGACGCAAATTCAGTCGGGTAGCAAAAGCATTTAATACATCGGCTTTTTATAAATTTCACAATAAAAATTGTTCAATTTGAATGATACTAAACATAAAAGAAAATCGCGAAACATTATTCTTATGTAATTTTATTGCCAATTTTCGAATTTGACTGTGTGCAAAAGTATTTAACATGATTTCTTAATATTTAGTAGCATATTCTCTGTTCTGCCTTACAGCCTCTAGTCTTTTTTTCTGTAGTTTTCAACGAGCTTCTTGCATGAATATTTTGGCTGTTTCACCCATTTCACCATGTTTCACCACAGACTTTCTTCAATTCCTTGATGTTTTTTTTTAATCACTTGCGTGTATTCTCAACTTCAACTTCTTCATAAATTTTCTGTTGGATTTAGATCCGGTGACTTGTGAGGCCATTCCAGGACATCAATTCAATTTTCACTGAACCAGTGTTGAGTTGTTTTGGCTTTATGGTTTGGATCGTTGTACTGTTGGAATACAAAATCTCGTTCAAGGCCCAAACCTGTTGCACTTTTTAATAAATTGTTAGATAAGATTTGCTTGTCTTTTGCGGAATTCATTCTTCTTTCGATGACTTCCATTTCTCATACTCCGTTATACGAAAACAACCCCAAATCATTACACTTCCACATTCCATATTAAACTGTTTGGATGGTGTTTACTGGGTTGAATTCAGTTCCTTTTTTCCTCAATACTTGGGTGCATATGTTTCTCGCGAAAACTCAATTTTCGTGTCATCTGACCTAATAACTTTCTTCCAGAATTCATCTGACACAAGTTCATAATTTTTAACAAATTTTAAAGAGCCTTGCAAATGTTTACGTTTTTATAGTGCAGTCTTTCTTGGTGATTTAGAATACAGTCCTGTCCGATTCAGTCATCTCATAATTGTATCTTTACTTACTTCAATTCTGGCATTTTTCAGATGGTTCTAAATTTCTCTTCTAGTCAAAAATGGTTGTTTCTTCACGTTCCGGGCTATAATATCATTCAGTAGCCTCGTTTAATTTACGTGGATGACCACTGCTTGGTATATTTTCATTGGTGTCATATTTTCTTTACTTTCGAACAACAGCACCCATTGTACACACAAGCAGCTTTAAATCTTGAGCAATTTGTCGATACCCCTTACCATCTTTGTGCAGTTTTATAATCTTCTGTCGCATATCATTTGACAATTCTTTTATTTTAACCATTTTTATAAGTTTAGATAGCGGGGCAGTCTGTACTGTATAAGACCTGTTATAACTATATGCCGATTGGGTGACGTACTTGCTTAGTACATATATTGAAGACAATCTGTGATTGGTTGAATTACTAACCATATCAAAATAACTGAAAATTGTTTTGAAACACACTTTTACTGTATTATTAGTATAGGTGTTAAATACTTTTGCACAGAGTCAAATCGAAAATTGGCAATAAAAGTACATAAAATCAATGTTTTCTCAATTTTCTTTTATGTTTAATTAAACAATGTTCATTAGAATAGTTGAAGTAATTATCATTGAAAATGAACATTTTTTTATATGTTTTAATATATATATATATATATATATATATATATATATATATATATATATATATATATATATATATATATATATATATATATATATATATATAAGGGTTGAGAACTTTACCCTCATCAACCAATCGAATATGTCCTACGGTGAATTCAAAGTAAGCGAAAAAGAAAAAAATTCGAAATTAATATTTTAGAAATGTGTCATGACCAGGAGTTGGTATATATATATATATATATATATATATATATATATATATATATATATATATATATATATATATATATATATATATTCAAAACCTGAGTACGATCTTTTGGGGACCTTGTGGCTCATGGTGTACCGTGTCTCTGTATTCGGCTCTTTGAAAAGTCTGGTTTGTTATGTACAAAACATTCACCACTGTAATCAAATCATATGTACACTTTGTCTGGATGTCAGTTTCTAGGAACTGAGTTGCCTGACCCTCAAACATCGTAAATGAATCCCCGGTAAGCGCGTGTAATAGCTCGCCTCTCGATCAACGATGAGAGAGTCAACGATATACATACATACATACATACATATATATATATATATATATATATATATATATATATATATATATATATATATATACGTGTGTGTGTGTGTGTGTATGTCTGTGTGTCTGTGTGTCTGCGTGTTTATGTTGAGTTTCCCCCCCCAGGAATGATGTAAAAATGACTCGTTTCTTCTCTATTGGTCTGGCTTTAGGTTAATAACATTCAAGGTTAGCTTCACTATTAGTATGTTGGTTCTTAACAGCATCACCCCATCAATTCAAAGAACAGATATCAAAAAACCTAAACAACACTGACAGCAATATAAGACTCATCTCAGAAAACCCTTGTATATGCCAAGGAATATCAAGACTGGTTTGACTCAAATGATCCAAGTACCCTTCCTCTTTTGGATAATATCAATGGATGTCAGACAAGAACAATGTTAAAAAGCGCAATGAATTCAAGAAAGCCAGAAACCTATTTCCTTTTCAACTACAGAAAATGCAACATGTACGCTGGCGAGAGAAGGCACAAGAATGCTGCTTATACATGCGACTTTAAATCATTCTTTTAGAATCTAAGGGGTATCTTTGAAACTAGGTCAATTGTTTCTACCCCCATCTTTTCTTCAATGTCAATCTTCTAACGGACAAATAAGAGATAACTAAACGCTGGAAGGAACACTTCTCAAATGTACTAAATATGGATTCGAATGCTATTGAGAATATAATCACCGCAAAGTCCTATTCTTGAAGTTTGTCATGTGTTCCATTTATTGCTGAGATAAAAGGGCCATAAGTCAACTGACAAACTGGAAACGATCGCATATTAACAGAGATATACAAATGTGGCAGCAATCTCCTGGTTCATAACGTTGTCATTTTTTTTCTATTATCTGGGATTCAGGATCAGTTCATAGGGAGTTTGAAGACTCTTCTATTGTCGATCTATACAAGCACAAAGGCAATAAATACGAAGGTGACAACCATATGAGTATCTCTCTTCTGTGTTTTGCTGGAAAGATTCATGGAAGCACCGTCGTGGACAGAATCAACTCTTCTCTGGCCGATTCAGTCATTTCCGAATCTCCGTGCGACCTTCCGTCTGGTCGAAACACTGTGGACATTATTTTTAGTTTAATGCAACGACAAGAGAACGCAAGGAGCATGACAAGGATTTATTAGTTTCGTGGATTTCACTAAGGCCGCTTGAAGAGAGGCTCTTTGGATCGTCCTTAAGAAGCTGGGTTATCCTGAAAGCATGCTCAGTGTCATCATGTCTTTCCAGAAGGGGATGGCGGCCTCATTTATATCCAGTGCAGTGGTATCATAGGAATTCGTTGTCTCTAAACAAGATTGTTCTATTTTCCACCTTGCTTGAAACAGCATTTGAGAATGTTAAGAAGGTTTGAGTTCTGACTTAGGACAAGTAGTGGATTGTTCAACCAACAAAGCTTCAAAGCAAGAATTAGTACGTCTGTACAAATAATTCGTGACCTGTTCTTTGCAGATAATTTTGCACTTGTAGCCTACACGCTTGAAGATATGCAATAGATTGTTAACGAAATCTCTCATACATAAAAAGCTTTCGGTCTGACTATTAGCATTAAGGAACGGAACTTCTTCATCAGCCTATCTGTAACCATCCCCCGGCTATTTATGTTAAGGAAAAAGTCTTGAAAACCGTCTCCTTTTTTTACCTATCCTGGATCTAATGCATCGGAAGTGCTAAAATGAACAAAGAAATTGAGTACTGAATTCGAAACCCTAGTTCTGCCTTCGGTAATCTTTATCACAGGCTTTGGAATACCTGTGATGTTTCATCAAAAGGGAAAATTGATTTGAAGAAGTGAGTAGGACTGACATCACTACTCTATTGGGGCAGAATCTTGGACTGTGTACCGACAGCACATCAATCAGCTTGCACAGGCTTTGCCTACGTACGATCTGCAACAGAAAACTGGGTGATCGCATTAGACACAGTGAAGCTCTGACTAAATGCAACATGACGGATACTGAAACCATTCGAATGAAACTCCAACTCAGCTGTGCAGGGCATCTTTCTTGTCTGTCCGATAGCAGATTTTAAAAAGAACTTTTGTTTAGACAGAAGAAGCAGGTCAGTTGAAAGGCCACACTTGCATTACAAAAACAATCTGAAACGAAGCATCATCCCCTTTTCTTCTTGGGAAATCGCATCGTCAGAGCGAAGGAGACGGCGCTTGTCCTGCTTCTCATCGATACAAAAGGGTTGAGCGAAGACGACTTGATCCTGGGTATTAACTGCGTGCACCTATTAAAGAAAATCTCTTCTCAATGATAGTCTTACTTCGGGTTTTGTCGCACCCAGTAAAGCAGGCCTTACTGTCTACTCACAGGAACATGCGACAATTGATGCTCAAGCACTCGTGAAAAATGACTCAACCACATATTCCATCTGTGTTTAAAGTTCGCAAAACATCTGCAAGCACAGGGAGACACATGCGTTGAACACCTCTTTATTTTACTCCGCGACGAGAGAGTCCACCATATATATATATATATATATATATATATATATATATATATATATATATATATATATATATATATATAAATAAAAACAATAAAATCTAAAATCATCTCATGTGGAGAATAGCCTTTTTCGGCAGACGAAAACACCGGTCGTCTTTCTCATCAACCCCGGCCTGGACTGAGTTCGTGTGAGAAATAGAAATTTAACTGTGAAAGCTAAAAAAAA
>OZ038475.1:115681355-115743855 GCA_964036315.1 Acanthosepion esculentum
TATAATGTATAGTGATTCGTAATTGTCAATCGGAGAACCGAGTTCCAATTCCAGTTGGGTTAATTATATTCACCTATGCACCAATACCTTTAGAAAATGTATGAATCCACCTATTCAGCCCCCAGCTGTGGGTTAATTAGTATGAGTTGTATCACTAAAATCAATATTATCTCATAAATTCTTGCGATCTAAAAATATTTTCTAGAGTTAAATAACATGCAAATGTTTGATAAGCTATAGAAAACGAATCGATCAAAGAAAAACATCTTTTAAACAATACATTTTAATTAATATGGAGATAATTAACATGATGTTTACTCACATACGAGTTAGAGGTAAAGATATTTCACATATGTAATATGCTACTGGAAATATGTTTGAATCACATAAGAAGTTAGTGATAATTATGTTTACTCACATATGAGGTTATTTGTAATGATGTTTTAGTCCCGTAAGATACTAATAGTAATGATAATTCACTCACGTAAGGTTTTAGTGGTGATGACATTACAGTCATGTAAAGTGTTTGTAGCAATGATGTATCACCCATGAAAGGGTTAATGGTTATGATGTTTCATTCAAGGAAGGAGTTAGTTGTAATGATGTACAAGGTTAGTGGTAATGTTTCAGTCCAGCAAAGTTGTTAGTATTAATGAAGTTTCACTAGGGTAAGGTATTAGTGGTAATGGTGTTTCAGTTCCGTATGAAGCCAGTGGTAATGATGCAAGATGCTTGTAGCATTGATGCTTCACCCACGCAATGATCTTTCAGTTCCATAGGCGATAATGATATTTTACTCTTGAAATATGTTGGTGATAATGACGTTTCATTCCCGTTAGGCAAGGGTGGGTAACCTTTTGGAGAGAGCTGGACAGAAATCTATGTATTGTCTCTGAGAAGGGCCAGGATATCAAATGTATTAGAACTGTTTCAACCTCAGACCGCTCCGTTCAGAAGTCTGCCTTGGTCTGGAAGTTTAAAGAAAAAACAACGAATTTTATGTTATATTACTTAAACAAGGTTCTGTATTTTACTGCAGGAATAACAGGGTACCAACTAACATAATAAAAATTCAAATTCCTTACAACAAATAAAATACAGTTAGAAATGTCAAATTATTTATTAGGACGCTTATTTCTGTTTATTGTTCAATAACTTCTCCACATCAGGTGAAATATTTGTTGATGACAGGATAAAAATATCATCCATGTTTTCATTATCCAATATTGTTTTTAAACGATTGTAGTATATTTCAATTTCGGAAAAAGTTGTTCATAAGTATATATTCTTCCAAGTAATTATACCGTCATTTTCGCATTATTCAATAAGGCTTTTATATTTTCCGCTTGGGAAAACATATTTCTTGTAGAAGTCAGCAGTGGATTCGGAATTTTGATTTAAAAAATTCTTCTCATTTTAAGTCAATTAACTCCAACTAATATTTTTTCTGGTAATTTCCCCACAAATTAATTAGATAATTAGTGCCCAGGCGTTAAGCTGGTGGGCCGGACAAAAATGCTTTACGGACCGGATTGGGTTAGCGGTAATCGTGTTTCAGACTCCATGAAAAGTATCGAAATTCTAGACGCCATTATTATACAAAAGAAACAATCAAAATTAAATAAACTATATTTCACCCCAGGAAACGGTATTTTGAAGAACGTATAAAATATATAACCTCCGCCTAAAGTATTAATAATAATGATAATGATATTAGTAATACGTATAAATATTTGATACGTTGGTGTTTAGCTACTTGTAACTATTTTTACTCATGACGTCATGTTGTCATTATTTTGAATACCAGTGGTCCTAAAAATTCCAACATTTTGTCTACTATATTAACAACACCCAGATATTGATGATGACTGAGGCCATGAAATTACATGAACAAAAAAACACACAAAACACACAAAACATGAACATGTGTTTGTGAATGTGTGTGTTTGTGGGTGCGCGTTCGTTCGTATACATATATGTGTATGTATTTGCATGTGTGTAAATATATTATATGCATGTATATATATATATGCGTGTGTATGTGTGCATATGTGTAAAAGTATGAATATAAGCATATGCAAACAAATTCAAGCAATAATAGATCAAACAATTAATACACTAGTCGTACTTAAGATCCTAGTAAATCAGATAAAAAACGAAATAATGGTCAAGTGAAGACATACATAAATATATACTTTATTATTTAAACATTAAAATTAATTATTTATGTAAAAAATGAAATAAAATTTTACTAATTCAAGGAAACACTAGAATGCACAAGTATTAAGAATGACTCCATATGTCTAGAAAACAGTAAGTCAAAATGGCTACAATTGAAAGAATATAGAAAAAAGAGAGAAAAGTTTAAGGATTGAGTGTAAAGCGAAAGAAAAAACGAAAAAATACAAATAACCACGGATACGTACGCATATAAGCGCAGATGGGCGCAAGCGCGCGAACACAAACACACAAATATATCCTATAACAAAAAAAATGAAAACTGCATATAAAAAAATAAAAATTGAATAGTATAGCAGTCGCGGTATAGATAGCCGAGTGAACAGAGTGATTCCCGGAGGATGCGTCTACGAAACTCTGAAGTCGGGAACGTAATATCAATCAGCTCAGTGACAAACCTTTTACCTGTATTAATTCTCTCTAATCTCTCTCTCTCTCTCTCTCTCTCTATATATATATATATATATATATATATATATATATATGTACTCTCACATGTGACTCTTCAAACCTGTTGCTGATCCACTCACTTTGCCACAAAACTGGCATAAATTACCTGGGGGTCGTTGTGGATGGAGGTCAACATAGTTTGCTTGGTATTGATTACAGTCATGGGATCTTAAGTGAAGAAATTTAAGATGATCATGCATAACTCGAAGACCATACACAAGTATTCACCTGCCATACAATCAGAAAAATCTGCATGGTAAAGCGGGTCTTTTGGTTCTCAAAGCCGCCGAAAATGGCCTTCGGCTGTCAAAATGTAGTCTGCGGTCATTAACGTCCATTTGGAGTTAGCATTTTTACACTATTCAATAGCGCGCACTGTAGACGAACGTTTTATGATTTCTCCCAAAATTTTATCGCGCTCATACATGTCAGCTAAATAAAAACATACAAACAATATCCCTGCCATCACCTTATATATATATATATATATATATATATATATATATATGTGTGTGTGTGTGTGTGTGTGTGTGTGTGATTGTGTGTGTGTTTCAGATGTTTAGAGACTTTTTTTTAGTAGAGGCAGTTATGACTGTACTAGATTATTGTAATTTTAGTATATGATTACTATACATCTAATAAGCCTGACCTACCAACTTTTTTTTATTCCAGATCGAAGGAGACGGCTGTAACAGCCATGTTAACACACTTTAGTAAACACAGCTAGACATAGCTGACTAAATTGTTGGAACGTGAAAACAATTTGGAAATCGTGCTATGGAATAATGTTTTGTGTTAAACTGGGTAAAACACTACAAAACTTCTGAAAAGCTTCAAACTACTTATAGATTAACTTGTATGATTCAAGCATCCGTTTTTCACTGGCACAAGGGGTTTAGGGACCTTAGAGAGGGAGGTGAGAGGCGATTAGAGACCTTGAGAAATGTGGAAGTGTGGAGTCAGAATATCAGAGCTGTTTGTGAAAATTCGCAATATTCTGGATGAAGACTGTCGTGTGTCAGAAAAGACAATAAGCATGCAGTTTGGAGTTGGTGTGGCAACTGTACACAGAATTATTCATGAAGATCTGAACATGTGCAAAATTTCTGCATAGTTTGGCCCAAGGGTAAGCATTAACGAACAGAAGGAAAAACGTGTTGTTGACACAGGGAGATGGTTGATGGGAATCAAAATTTTCACTAAACATCCCTTGTACATGATGACTTGTTCCCCGAACTGATGTAGAAACTAAATGACAGTCGTTTTGAAGATATTAAGTAGTTAAAGGAAGCTGTGACAACGGTTCTTGATATGATTTCTATAGGGCCTTTACGACAAATGCCTTATAGTCAGCACCCTGCATACATACATACATACATATGTATGTATAAATATGTATATATATATATATATATATATATATATATATATATATATTATGTAGTGTTACATTAGAATCTGCACATACAAACAACAAAACTGTACATCTGGTTTTTATCCTAGCTCATCTCGACCTTCCATTATTCATTTTTACCTTTCTTTATGCAATAGCATCAATTCCCTTTTCCAACTTAGTTTATAGAATTTTTAAATTTAATTCGTATTTTAATATTATTTTACCTTTATTTCTATCTAGATTTCACCACCTATTTATCCTTTAGAAAGATATTAAACGTTATATTACTTGGATTATTTTTCTCTTTTATAACGCGCATGCCAAAAAAATAATACTAAAGTGAAAAAAGTATGTAGTATTCTAATTCATATGGTAAAGTAAAATTTAGTTAAGTATAATAAATATGGCAATGTAAAGATTTTAAATTAGTTTAGTATTTTAATTAATATTAGAAAGTCCGCTTCCTAAGATACTGTAGTACACTTTTAAATTCCATGAAGAATTATCTCCGAGCATAGAATGTTTTCGCTTTAGAAACATTAACCTAACCAAGCTAGGAGACTGCTAAAGTTCAAATTCTACGATTCGACGGAATTCCATTGGCTGAATTTATCCCTTCTTAGTTTATATCACTTCCCTCCACTCCACTCCACTTTTTTTCTCCCTCTTGCTGTTACCAATCGCTTTGATTCCTTCCTTTCTCCAAATGTAACTTCTTGTATACCTTTTATGGGAAACTTCCTAATGACGGAAGTGGAAAGCATGCTTCGATAGCTGCATTTCTAAATAAAATATTTCAGTCACATCGTGATTCCCCACCTGATGAAACATTAGAAAAAGTTTTCGTTTTTTTAACGTCGAAACAAGATGTACAGTTTTGTTATGCGTATGTGCATGTTCTAATGTAACACTGCATAATAAATAAATATTTACGGCTCTACTTTTGTATTGAGCTCTGTTTTAAATTAATGTTTTGAACGCTAAAATCTTACTCTTCGTTTTTTTACATATTTATATATATATGTGTGTGTGTGTGTATGTATGTGTGTGTGCGTGTAAGTGTGTGTACACACACACATATATATACATATCATAAAATATAATTTTAAGATATGCTATATTTATGTCTACTTTTATATACATTGTGCAAAGAGTAAATTATCGCAATTTTATATTTTTATTTTTCGCCATGTGTATTTATTTCGTCAACGGCACCGTACAGTACGGCCAAGAGGGTGGCTGCTAAAAGACCTTATGTTTGGCAACAGAACACTTAACCAGGCAGGAGAACCTCGTCGTGGCTGTCCGACACTTTCTTCTACCACATCTGGCATCTAACTCCCTAGACTGCAACACCCTTGATTATTATGTGTTATACACAGTTGAGTGAGAGACCAACAAAACTCCTTGTAACACCAAAGATGAACTGAAGGAAGGAATATGGCAGCATTCATATAAACAAAGAGACCATCAAGAAGATTTGCAGGAGATTCCGAATTCGTCTGCAGGCGATGTTGAAGCCAATTGCGATTTTATTGAATAAATTTACTTTTTAGTATTTCAAGATATTTTTGTGTAATTTTGATAAATATATCTGTTAAAATGAGATGTCAGTTTTATTTATTTATATTTTTACGTAATTTAGACGACAATTTATCCATCGAACCCTGTGTATGTGTGTACGTGTATATATATATATATATATATATATATATACATACACGCACACACACAGACACACACAAAAATGAAAATATATATATATATATATATATATATATATATATATATATATATATATATAGTGCACGCGTGGGTGCCTGTGTATAACAGTATTTCATTAATACAGGATTGGTTTAGGGCTAACGAATTATATTTTTATTTAATTTTATTTCGACAGTTCGAACTATTCTTCAGGTTTCCAGAGAGAATTTGAACATAAATTGCCCAATGTCTTTTGAGCCCTTTTCGACATTCATAATCCATTATCAAACATATATGTGGGTTAATTTGGTTGCGTTTCGTTTTGTACTGTATTTCTTTGATGGTTTTCGTGTGTCGTGTCGTGGCTTCACGCTTCGCTGGATGTCAGGCTATTTAAACTTTTCCGTCTTCATGTATCACTTTGTTGTGTCTTTTTTCGTTTACTAATATTTACTTTGCTTATTGCTACATTGAATGACATTTTATTGATGATGCTTTGTTTTGATGGCTAATATCTATAATATATTTGTCGTTCTCAAGAGCTGACGTGGTATAGTATTTTCTGTAATAAATATTTGAGTCGTCTTTGTTTATATCCCATCTAATTGAGCTATTATCGGCTAAATGATAAGTTGATAATATAGACATTGTGTAACTGATATTCGTGATAACTAACTTATTAATTATTGGAGTGAAATTCTGTGTGGCTGGTCTTATGCGCAATTACTTATATTTTAACTTAATTTTGAGAGCCACTCAAGGTAGAGTGTTACCGTTAGAACAGTAACCATGATCGAGAAGTTTGATATAAATGGAAGAGAAATTGGAGATTACAAGTATAAAAAAGATCGATAGCTATTGGCCTTTGACTTGAGGTCAAGACTGAAATGTCCAGGGAAGTTCTCTCGCAAGAGTTTGTTTAACAAAGTGGAATTTCTTGGAAAAATGCTTTTTGAGAGGACTGATTAGATTTGTAACATGGGGAAAATGAAAACGATTCGACTTTGTGGAATTAGGTCTGAACTGGTGGGTCTAAAGAACTGAGCTCATCTGAATATTTAATATATCCAGGAGAGATGGGTTTGTCCGTAGGTAAGAGCTTGTATAGTGGAAAATATGTCTTCGCTACAAGAATTTGTAAAAGATTCTATTAAAACTTGGAATTGAATATTGAGCAGCTCCAGTCTAGCTATTGTAGCAATGATCCAGTTTTGCTCTAATCTGTCTCTTGTAAAGCAAATATATATCAGTAGGAATCAAATACTCCCCGGGAAAGTAGAATGAGTCGATCTTTTCTGACATCATTTTAAACGATGGGTCGTATAAGTGTTACTTGAGATCTAAAGTGAACTTGAGTCCTAAGAGTCGTTCAAAACATTGAACTTCATTCGGAGTGGAAGCGTTCACGTTGAACAGAGAAAAGTATTGGTGAAACGGTAATATACATGTTTGTTGTGTTTTAGGTATTTGTTCGCAAATATCAGGGCACAGGAAGAGAAAATCACTGTACACCGATATCTCTTTGAATTATAAAAGATTTGTCATAATGAATTAAGAAAATCAAAAGATTGTTTCCTTTCTGGGTTACATTGTGTGCTCATTTCCATCCAACACAATTTATAAGAATTTAATTTTTTTTCTGCGACGGAGAGAAAGTCCACTTCCTTAGCACGAATATTAAAAAGGCCCAAACAGTAACAAAGACTCGAAACGACCTCATGAAATTTGTAAGTTACAAATATCGATTTGATTTGTTTGGCTAACGGCATATTAACACCTTATGGGTCATTTAAAGCCGAACTTTATATATTTTGGAGGCTTTAAGTAATAGGAATATGATATATGTTATTCCGCTTTCAAAGTTGAATACATGGTAAATGTTATTCAATTTTTGTGCATATACATGTTTGTGTGGACATGATTACTAGAGGCGGTGATATGCGTAGTTTTGTTGAAGTTATGTTTTGGAATACAGTTTGATTTCTTTAAGAAATTGTAAGATATTATATGGACTAATGTCATGAAAGTGTTCTTTCATGTTGGTTGGTTGGTCGAGTGATTTTGTTTCGCAGCTATGTAGGTTATTTAATAGCGAAATCTAAATATTTTTAACACAATTTTATTGCTTCAACTAAATATATTGTGAAGGCAATTATATGCCTTCGACTACAAATACAATGTATTGTTTGTCATTTTGCTTTGAAAATTGTATTGCTGGTTATTTTGCTTTAGAAATATATTTTGGGTAATTTTACTGTAAATATATATTTTTGGTAAGTTTTTTTAATATAAATATGTATTGTTAATAATTTGTTTTATATAAAATTTATTTTTATACTTTCGTAATGATTTTTGGGTTGGGGCGGGTTCACTATTTCCCCATACCTGGAACGCTACTACCACCCATCAGTGTGGATCTGTAAACAACAGCAAAATCTCCAATCTCCCAATCAAAGTCCTTGCTGCAAGATGTAGTTTATCGTCATACCCAGGAATACAAACATTTATTAAACTGATACAAAGCAATATAACAACGTGCAAATCTGACAGAAAATACGCTGACTCGTGTTCTTAAATACTCTCGGGAGTGGCTCAACGGACACCTACTTTAAATTTATGATGTCGAAAGCCACCCTTTTTATTGGACAATAAATACGAGAGAATATATATTTTCTGATTTGGAAAAATGAATCTTAAATAGTCCACCATGACAGTTATTTCTGTCAGTCCTTTTTTTATAGTCAATTCTAAAAGAAACAAAAAATAACAACAAAAATTTTACACAGAAAATGAAAATTATTACTATACAGTCTGGTTTTCCGTTAATACTCTTCTCCTAAAAATAAGTGTATAAGACAAATTCAGACAATTTAACATTTATTTACTCACACTTTTTTAATTAATTATTATTTTTAATTATATTATGCTACTAACTAATAAAAACATTTTATAAAATGGTTGGTGTTCAAGATCAGTAGACCAAAGATATTGAATTATCACTTGGAGGATTTCTCCAACACAGCCTTCCTTGTTGTAATATCATCATAGTTACAAACTACTATGTTATGAATCCAAAATTTCTTTCCTTATTTCTTATTTTACTTTTAATAGTAATACTATCACATCTCTCTGTAAGACCATAAGTATCGTAAATTTCGACATATACCTGGTTAGTGGGGTAGTGACGAGAATTTTTTTTTTTTTTGATTTGAAATAAAAATATTCCACTGTATAATCATAGTTGGAAGTTACATGACTTATAAATAAGTGACATGCTCTGCGTCGTTATGATTAAGAGCGCGAGAACAGAATGGTCGAACCAAGTTCGGGCCTTGGAGTAAGGTATTAATGTCCATTATAAACTAATGCCCTTGAGACAAACATGACTCCAATTTTTTACCCATCTCTTCTTATTCATGGATGTGTTTTTTTTTCTTTGATTATTTCACCCCAAGTAAGGCAGTAAAGCCACTAAAGGACAAGGGGTTACAGAGTGGGAAAGAATACGAAAAAAAGAGAAACATTATTAAGGAACAAGAACAATAAAAGAAGCAGAAGAAAGAAGAGTAACCCCCCTTAAGTCTTAGTAGGATTATCGCCTTGCTTGGGTTGAAATGATTAAAAAAAATCCAGATTGCCATTGGATAATCGCAGACGCAGTGTAAAGAGCAGCTAGATTCTGGGACACTCGCTGCAGGGTGTTAATCAAAGCCTTCTCGTAACCAGAACGCGACACTTCACCGCTGATGTCGGTCGGTCGGTCCTCCATAGGTAACCTTACAAGTTACGACAACACTATAGATCAGTTGTTACCATTCCACCACGCTAAATTGAATGAGTTTAAGATACGTTTAAGTGAAATCGAACGTCATTTATACATATATGTTTTCGCTTTAAATTTTGAAATGCAAAAATAGAAAGATTTCACGAATCCCGCAACTCTCCTGAGGGTCTTAGGAACACCACATCTACTGCAGTAATAGCAGCAATGGTGTTTCCTGAGCAAGACAGCTTGTCTAAGCGTAAAGCTCTCCACGCTGGTCTGTCTTCAGAGTTCTGCTAGACTGGTTTCCAACCAATGGCCCAACCTGTTCTGCTATTTAACAATAGGTGGGAAGAGATGGATTCATATTTTTCTCAGGGTTATTAGCATGTAAGTGAATATAATAATATCGACTGGAATTCGAACTCGGTCTTTCGATTCCTCAATCCGGGACGCTATACATTTCTCCAACATTATGCATTTAAAAGGAATTGGTGTTTCTTCTTGACATTATTTCTGGAATTTATTAAAAATGTACTCTTTGCGTTAAACTTTGTTTTTATTATCCTTTCTTTTGAAGTGTGATAAAAAACGGCAGGTATTGTCTGAGAGTACACTAAGTCTCTATCTGGAATTTACGATGCTTTGACTTCAACTAACATTTGGTTGCAGACGAAAACACCGAACGATTAATTTATTCCAGACAAATATTCACCCTCGACAAAACCTAATTAACTTAGACGATGCCGCTTTAAGAAAATTTAAAAGCAAGCCACTTCTCAATTTCAAGTTATGTTCCATGTTAATGCATTTCCGTTCGATTATTTCTACAACAGATTTTATTTTATTTTCTCATCATGGATTTCTTACTAACTACACATTACAAATTAAGGAAAAGGATGAAAAATGTCTTAGTATCGTCTGGAGGATGACCAGTAAGTCCTAATATTTAGGCATGAAATCTTGAGTTAGTTATTCATTGTCACACTATTTTGTGTTTCTATGAATACAAGTTCGAGTAAACACAGAAAACTCAGTGGAATATAAAGTTTGCATTGACATATAAATAAAATCTTTTCTTTTCGTGAATTTAGAGAGAGAGAGAGAGAGGGGTGGAGAGAGAGAGAGGTAGAGAGAGAGAGAGGTGGAGAGAGAAAGTGATATAGAAAGTGTGAGGCAATTATCTACTGTACTATGCAACACGGAAAACAAATATCCTGTGCGCCAATAAGAAATGCATATTTTAGCGCCTTTCTCTCTCTCTCTCTATGACCATATTACAGTTTAGGAAATGCATAAATATAAAACTGACAAAATAAACTAATTTGATTACTTTAAATACTGGTTTTGACGAAAACACCTGCGATATTCAAATTTGGAAATTAGTAATCTGTTGAATTACGGTTTTAAAATAACTCAATGATATTATTTGTTAGTGATTTAAATATAAATGAGACTTATTATTTTACGATTCTAATACCATTGGCGATAGATATAGACGGTATCCATAAATTATATGTACAAGTTCCACAGTTTTTTGTATCCATTCGATTCAAGGTCAAACAGTACACTTCTCTGCATGTTAAATATATATATATATATATATATATATATATATATATATATATATATATATATATAAAGTTTATTATTTTTTAATTCACTTTCATTTGTCTTCTATTATTGATGCCCAAATGTTAATGAGAGTGAGGTAGAAATACAGAAGTCGGTTATCTCCCTTTCGTGGGGATAACTCGCGTGGATCGCATGACAGCTGCTTCATGACGTCACTCTAAACAGTCACTAAAGTGGCAGCCAAATTCAGTTCATTTTACAGCAGCCAACGCAAAAGGTTGCTTTCTCTAGCCCGAGTCTCAGCAACTTACAAGTCGATTGATAACTGTTCCCTTTAAGAATATATCTTTACCAGATAGAGAATGAAAACCAAACCCAAGTTTCTCTGTTTCCAGTTTGTTTAATATATCCTCGGCTAGGACATAGATGAATCCGGCTCGTTTGAATCTGGAGCGTCTACAGACACAGGTCTATCTTCATATATGCAAAACACTTCCTTTTCTTCTCTCCTTACACTTTGCTTTGCTGCACACACACGCACACACACACACACACACACACACACACACACATATATATATATATATATATATATATATATATATATATATATATATACATTTGTGTATTTAGGCAGCAATCCTTCTTTCATGCACATTTCATTAAAAACGACTGACAAGGTGCTTTTGTTTAGTTTTATTAGTTTTTTTATACAATTTCTCATGCGATCTAATAATGTTTTTTCTTTTCGGATAATATTTTAACTGTTAGAATTAGAAATAGTTTGTATATGTATGTTTTATAAAATGTTTCATTTTTTGTTTCAAAACACGTTCAAGATATTTTGTCCATGTTCAAAGTTAATATTATTAAGTGTTGGTTTGTTTGTTTGTAATAATAAGGCTTCCATTATTTTTAGCCTTTTTTGCATGTGGATGATGCTAAAATGGCTAAATGTATAGCCGAAAGCGCTCGGATAACAAGAACATTCGGACAGTTTGTATATAATTTAGCATCCGAAAAGAAAAACATTATTAGATAGCATGATAAATTGTATAAAAAACTAAATAAAAGTACCTTGTCTGTCGTTTTTAATGAAATGTGCATATATATATATATATATATATATATATATATATATATATATATATATATAGGCTCCTGAAAAATTTATTTCGGTTAAGCTCTCTGGGGAGGAAGTGTGGATTTGTAAACAGTGACTATTACGGCTCATAATGCAAGACTCTTCGGTAAATCGAATCGAGTTCTCTCTGTCACTGTGTGTTTATCTAAAAATAAATTCGCTTAAATTCTCCTTCATCCCTGCCGTGCGTCAACGGCTTAGTGGTAGAATCCTCGACTGACACTAATTCAGTTGGATTTCGATCCTAGCTAGAGGCAAACGGACGTCTAGCCACACTGATGAGCTGTGATACAGCGAAACATGTGGATGACAATATATATATATATATATATCATATTATCTTCGCGTGGGACACACGTGTATATATAGTTTTGTGCATGTCTTTGTAATATAAAAGTCACTCAGAGAACAATACATGTTTGTCATTCCGTTTCTTTGCGCCATTCCGTCCCGTCCGTTATTTACGTTTTTATTATATTACGGATATAATAATGCACGTGACAATGGCAATAAAAATGGGAGAAGAAAACTTTTCTTAAATAGGTTTCTCCTGTTACATTGACATGACCGGAAGAGAAAGCACAATCTGTATTCTGGTTCATAAATACCAAAATGGGACAGTAAAACCCATCGGAATTACAGTACAAAGTATGTAAAAAAAAATAACACCGAGTTGTGTTAGCACCTGTGTCGGACGTGAGAATTTTCCGGAAACAGAAAATTTCTTGCAGGAAACAAAAGTAGAGCATTATCTCGATGTGGAAAACCTCTTTATTTGTTTACCTATGTTTTCAAATAAACTCTGTAGGGTTATCTTGATCTGTTCTTTTTTTAAATTTTTAAGCCAATTCAAGGAAACTCTGTATGATAGGTCAGAACAAAAACATTTGTTTAAGTGATTTTCAATTCCATTTGGTTGATCTAGCGATTAAATCTTTTCTATCCAGTTTCGTTTTAGTAAATAGCTTTCTATGTTACTTAAAGTAGTATTTTATGTCGAAATTATGGTCAAGCTCATTACGGTGAGCATATAATTTTATTTAAATTCATTATAGTTTAACACTTGAGGACGTGGTCGATCATGACTCTCCACATCTTCCTGTCGTTTATACCTCCGAATATGAGTTGACATTTTGCTATTTCTCTTAATCTATCTTTTGCTAAACATTAACACGATTTCGTTACGTAGGTCATTCACTGTTTTTCTTTGTCCCTCCCGCTTTCAATATCCATAAAATTCTAAAAGCTCTCATTTCTCATTGTCCTTCCACGAAATTTAAATTGTCTCTTACTGATTCTAACTATAAGTGTTTTAATTTTCTTTATAACTTCCTCGCTATTCGCATGTTCAATCCAAGGGATTCTCAGCATCCTTCTGTAGAAGCATAGTTCTATTGCCTGAAGTTTCTTCATCTGTGAGGAGATTGTCCAACATTCACTGCTAGAAGAGAACTGATAGTATATACCAGTCTAGCACTCTTTTATTTATTTTTGCATTATTTATATTCCGAATACTGTCCTCATTTCTACTGTTATTATCACAACGTTTCGGCCGTTGTGTCCACCGTCCCTCCTCAGGTGTATATTGATCTGGGTAATCTATAAGAAATTCTGAACTGAACTATGTATTTAATCAACGGAAGTAGACTGTTCTCGTTCCACTGCTCATGTCTAGAGATATCGTCTAGTTTCTATTTTACTTAGTACTGTTCAGTGATTGCTCTTCTGTTTCCTCTGGGTGCAAGTACACACTAGTAATAACTGCAAAAGTTATGAATTGAAAGCATTTTTTCGGAGATAATAATAATTTAATGATACAAGTCTTAATTAGTAAGACTTGTATCACTAAATCTTTATTATCTCTGAAAAAAATTCTTACACTCTACAGAGGGTTGTTAATTTGTAGAAAATGTATCAGTCAATCAAATCAAACCAAATGGTTCTTGGAAAGGATACTAGAGATGATTCCCGTTGCCTTCTCTACAGAGCTTTTATCGAGACACTAACATTAAAAAATTGGTCGTTGACTCTTGAAGATCAACCGTTATTTGATAGCATTATATTTCTTGTTATAATTTTGCTAACCACCATCATCGCCCAAAGGAAAGTTGGGCGAAGAAACCGATTTAGTCTTCGACAATGCGAAAAAACGGTAACCTTCCCACATAGGTTACTGGAAATACTTGGATTAGTCCGCAAGCGAGTTCTAGAGAATTTAAAGAAAGGCGCATTTGTTGTGTGCTTTTCTAACTTCATCCGTTGGATTAGAAATTGACGTGTCTTCGACTAACGAGACGTGATATATGCAGTGAGGTTCGAAGGTAATTCATAAAATTTCGTAAGAAATCAGGCAAAAGATAACAGGAATATTTTATCAGAAGAAAGATAGAATGAAACCTTAAAATAGGTTTACGTTGATTGAAACATTTTAACAGCAATTCTTCTGAAGAAAATAAAATAAATCATTAACCTAAATAACGAATAACGAGATTTTTCGAGCAAAACATTCAAGATGGCTTAGAGTCAAATGCAAAAACATTCCAATTACTATATTGTATGTAATAAAAAAACGACGTATATTTAGAATCAGAAAAAGACGGTTAAAACTTCTCGTGTACATATTTAGGAAAGAGGGCTTGGAGAATTTGACACTCGCAAGACAAATTGAAGGCAATTGGGAGAGAGGAAATAACCTATGTAACGATCTTGTGTAATTGATAACAGTGATTAGGAGAGATAGAAAAAGACAAGCATTACTTACAGCAACAAAAGGCAGGAAGTGTGTGATATGGATGATGGCTAAGGTGATTGTAAGTGAAGCCTATGATGATAAGGAAGATAGAAAATAAGTGGCCAGTGATGTGAAGAGGTTAAAGTTGTAAGATGCAGGGAAGTACTCACGCAGGATCTTTTTTTCCACAGTTCTTGGGAAAATCTGTCTGAGTGCAACTTACTACTTACATTTGGAATACGGAGGAAATGAGGAAGATTCGAGTTTGTGGAAGTAGCTTGACGTGTCGCAGGTGTAAATGTCTTAACTGGTGGAACTAAAGAACGTATATAAACTGTGCCATAGAAATGTGTATAGAGTCGTGATAGCTTTGCAAGGTTGACTCTGTGGAAAAGAGGCTCTAGAGTGGAAAATATGTCTTCACAATGTCCTGGAAACGCTTTTGTACTTTACCGAGATTGAAAAATCAAGATTGAGTAGCGCCACCATAAATATGTCAGCAATAGACCGATTTTAGGTTAATCCCAGAAGAGTAGTAGAGATAAAGATTATAAGAAGGTCTGGCTGATGATCAAGTGTATAAGACAAAAAGAATTGCAGGTAAACGTTTACTTGAAGAATATCAAAGATAGGATTGCACGAAATTGTCACCTGAGATTAATTATATTTTATCTGCAGTTTTCTTCTTTTTTAAAAAAATGATGGTCTATGGCAGCAGCTCTTTGACCTTTAGAATGCGTCTCGAGGAAATATATTAGCTGAACTCTTTTTTTCATCACAGTTAATATATAAAAGCTAGATAAATAAATTCAAGCTTCATAACTATTTACTGGCTATGAATTGAGATATCTTTCGATTAAAACGTAAGTTTAATGTTAATGTGTATGTATCAAATATCTATGCGTTCATTTTTTAATGTCTTGCTGCTCTAAAAGGTTTGGATTTTATCATATATGGCTCTTACATTAAAAAAAAAAAACTTTGCCAAACATGGTCTATGGTATTTTATCAATGCAACGTCCTCTATAACCAATTCAGTTTTGTACAAAAAGTTTAATTTAATCCCGAGAATATTTAAAGACATTTTCCTGCTAATTTATGAAAATGTTATGGTTATCCAAACGTGGAAGACATATCTTAAAACTAGAAAAAGTGCAAGATAGAACTTTTTTAATTTCGGCTGACGAAATGTTTACAAAGAGTGTAACAACCGAAGCGAGAAGAGTAATATCAATATATTTCGGATGTTGGCAGCGATTCATCACAACATATCAGATAAAAATAGAATGATTTACATAGAACTGTCTTTGTCTTACGCTTGATAAGACTTGCGATCAACCAACAACGGAACGGTGACGATCAAATTGACCAACTTGAATATAAGTAAGAGAACATTACAAACAGATTCCACCGTGAGTGTAATTACAAATAGATGCAATAGCAATGCAAATAAAAATATAATTAGACAAGTTAGAGGAAATAAAATAGGAACTAATTAAGGTTCTCATGAAGAAAGAATAAATGAAGAAACATAAGCGAAAGCCGAAACTGATTGAAAATCGTGAGAAGTACTAAGTTTAAGAAAATTTCTGACACTCACTTTGTCTTGAATGCGTGGCACAGAATAATCTTTTTATCAACAAGCTTCGGGTAATTTCTTTTGTTGTTTTAGGTTTTGTTAAAGCTATTATGGATTTGTTTTTTTTTTATATCAAGTAACTGACACGACACATTAAATTCAAGAGGGACATAGGAAACAACGAATAAAATACCCACCGAGCTTGTGCATGTGATTGGCAGAACAGTGATTAGGGGAGATTGCAAAGAGAACTCACTATTCAATTGACTTTATTAGTATAAGTTAATATGAAAGTAATTTTTTGACAGTCGTTAGTTGTTAAGTAAGAAAATTCTTCTTCTTCTTTTTTTTTTCTTCTTCTTCTTCTTCTTCTTCTTCTTTTTCTTCTTCTTCTTCTTCTTCTTCTTCTTCTTCTTTTTCTTCTCCTCCTCCTCCTTCTTCTTCTTCTTCTCCTCCTCCTCCTCCTCCTTCTTCTTCTTCTTCTTCTTCTTCTTCTTCTTCTTCTTCTTCTTCTTCTTCTTCTTTATACCATGTCTCTTGAGGGCGTGAACGATCACGGCTCTTTACAACTTTTCTCCTTTGTAGCTCTTAATAAATTTGTCTTTTTGCGATCTCTCCTAATCCCTGTTCTTCCAACTATTAACACAAGCTCGTTAAGTAGGTTATTTGCTTCTTTCTTCTGTCCATATCTTCGGCATATCCTGCATGTGTCAAATTATCCAACCCTTGATTCTTCATTATATACTCAAGAAATTTTAGTTTTATCTTTCTAAGAATGTTACCTTTTCCCATTTTCCTTAAAACTTCCTCGTTACTCACATGTTCAGTCTATTGTATTCTCAGCTTCTGTAGAGCCGCATTTCCTTAGACTCAAGTGCCTTCTTCATCTGTAAAGAAATTGTCCAGCATTCACTGCCAGTGAAGGACCCGATATTACGTAACAGTTCAGTAACCTTTTCTTGTTTCTAATGAAACGTTTCTGTTGCTATTACTTTGCTTAGCTTTTGTAAAACATCTTTCGCTATCCCAATGCGGCTTCAGTGTCTTATTTTCTGTCTCCTGTTACAATATATCCTAGATATTTAAATGTTTGTTACTTGATTTTGCCATCTCAAGTTTGTAGTTCACATCTTGGGCTGTTGATTTTGCTGGAATATATGTATTCCGTGTTCTTACAACTTAGTCCTTTCTTCGCTATTTCCTTTACTAACTTCTGTAATTCTTAAGCAGTGATCCATTTAAACTAGTAAATGAAATAAGTCACCTACATTTTTTGAAAATTAATCACAGTTTCTTAATTTAGTCTTAAGAAATTACAATGATGCTATAATTAAGTGAGCAGTGTGGTCAGAACATTAACATTCCGACCAAGAGACCAAAGCTCGAATCTCGATGTGTCAATTTATGAAGGGGATACATTCTTGATAATATCCGTCGAATCTTGTACTACAGTACAAAACACCAAGATACTACTGACATTCACTATCTTTACATGTCAAATCAGTCCAAGAATAGAGTATTGCTGTCATATCCAGACTGGTCCTGCCTAGTTCTTGACAGATTTCAAAAGCGATTATATGACATTGTGTGTGTTTAATTATTTTCCACTCTACAATTTCTTTCCTTAAAACAAAACACTACTTTGCTCGGCTCTCACTGCACTGTCTCTATTACTATGGTAAATGTTCAAATGAGCTACAATCCTTAGACCCATTATGGCATGTAGGGTTGACATCACCATGCCCTTCGTCTTCCATTGTATCAAAAATAGAAAACTATCTTTGTATATTTCTGTGGGTTCAGTTGAAAGAAATTGGTGAGAATGAAGATCAAGCGATAACAAGGCGCACGGTAACAAATGAATAGTGATACACAGCGAGATAAAAAAACAAAACAATTTTATATAATAAAAGCAAATCTTAATAAATATTAGGGAGGCACAATTCTGGTGGAAAAAGGTGTAATATATTTCTGGTCAAGTAACTTATTTTTTCTAAAAAAACCCACAGCAAACTAGTTGTTGTTGGTTAAAAGATTAAGTTTACAACCAAAATCAATCACATAGCATGAAATATCTGAAGAAAAATGCCAGCGCATACAAAACAATAAAAATTACAAAAAAGTAGGTACAATAAAAGGGTTTCAGTGAGTTAGGAACCAGTTAAAAGGGTATAATTACAATGAAGGTATAAAATGCGAATGTTTTTAATACATATTGTCCTTTGATATGAGTTGCCGAAGTTCGTGCCTTTAGTGTTCAGAGTCTTTAACGTAAAGCGTTGTTCTAAGAACAGTACTTGTCATGGAAACGTCTATCTTGTTACAAATGTCGGGTTGAAAATAAGACTTAATTCTGTCGTGAAAACGACAATTTGGTTGTCAAGACTTCGTTGTTTAATCGGTTTTCTCGGTCACTCAGTCATGTTTTCAGATGTTTTAGAAAGCTTCGCGTCTCTCACTCCTGTGATGTAATGTTTACTACTCTCCGGCGTCACGTCTCCTGCTGCTAGGAAGCCAACACAAGATTTTCCCGATTTCAACCGGTTCGAGTGGCAATTGGTTAAAAAAATCACGGTTATCAAAATAACTTGCTGTAATAGAAAACGCTTCTGTTTTTTGTTCTCTGTTTTTCACTTTCATTTGAACCCCCTCCACTCCTTAGTAAAGGAGGTCTTCACGCAGGGTTCAGGTTTCAGTAAATTATTTTATTACCTTCATCCTTTCCCCCTAACTATCGGGAGCTGAAAGAGAAATAAAAATTTTGAACAGTTTCTAAGTAAAAAGTTCCACTCGTATAGCCTTTTACCTCTAATCGTGTTGAACATACCCCCGAGGGGTCATCTTCGCTGACCACTATAATCTTAACCTCTTCAAGTCTACCATCAAACTATTTTGCATATTCTCATAATATGTACCCTTCCTCGTTTTATAGCCCTTGCGCTCTCACAACAATCTCAATCAGTAAGTCCTTACCCATTGTGCAATGATATCAATTTGAAGAGACGCGCCCAATTGTCGGCACTGAAAAACATTGCAAGAACCTGACCCAAGTCTTGTGAGGGAAATTGGGTAGATGTCGATGTTTGTCCTAGCACAAAATCAACTGCAGTTTTATATAAGAAGGAACATTTCCTTAAACACTTGAGGTTAAGAAGTCCTTATATTATAATGCATATTGATAGCCTGTGTTTTACGATAATTTCAAATACTGCATATATAGCACATTTGCAAAATCCCTCGTAATAATAACAGTGTTTGAGCATAATGGCGTTGTTCGATTAATGATTACATCAGTGCATACGCTCTGTCCCCCAAAACTGTGAGTAACGTACCCTCAGCATAGTTGCATATAATTCATAGGTTTGCCCTGTGGTGGTTGAATATGCACCAATATGCCTGAGCAGATTGTCTAAAACAATGATTAGATAACCACTCTAACAAGTGGAAACGAGTTTCCGGTCATTTCTTACTTAATTCAGTTAAATAATTAAGCGTTTATAGTTTGAGAAAATATAGTAAAAATCTTGTTTCCGATTATTTATGTGATGTGAATCGTGGATCGATGACTTTGCTATTTGGCAGTCTTTTGTGATTTAGAAGAAAAACACAAATCTTTAAATTAGAAATGTCTATGTCACGCCAGGAACATAAATTTCAAGTTTTATGATAACAATATCAATCTTGTGCATTGTAATTTTAATCAAGGTATAGTCGAGTGAACTTATGCATGGCGATAAATACAATGCAGTAAATGAAGTAAAACAGACGACTCTTTTTGTGTTTGAACGAGCAAAGTGTCTTTGTGCACGACTGCTTCAGTTAGAATGCAAGCAAGCTGAAAATCTATACGTAAATGGAACGGTGTGCTTTGTAAACGCGTGTTGTTTGTACGAGAAGGAAAATGTACTTTTGCGCATGCGTGCACATGCGCATGTACGTTTGTGCATGTGCGTGCGTGTATCTCCTTGTATATATTTTTTATTGAACTAAAGCGTTGCGCTTATGATGGTGTTTTCGTGAATGTTGCTAGAGAACACGAAATGACTTGTGGCGTATAGAAATAGCAAAACTGGAAATAAAACAAATAAAAGAGAGAATGAACAATAGAAAAAAAGAAAGAAAGAAGGAAAAACTGTTGAACTACAAGGTAAAATAAAATAAAGAAAAAGTGAGTTGAAAGATAAGGTTGTATGTTTGATGTATTTTCCTACATCACTGTTAGGCCTCTGATTTATTTTCGCTGTGCGTGT
This sequence comes from Acanthosepion esculentum, assembly GCA_964036315.1. Classification (NCBI taxonomy): domain Eukaryota; kingdom Metazoa; phylum Mollusca; class Cephalopoda; order Sepiida; family Sepiidae; genus Acanthosepion; species Acanthosepion esculentum. Next base: position 115,702,186 of record OZ038475.1, read on the forward strand.
ATACAGAGTGTAATTAGTATGCTGCCTGGAGCAGACACCGAACAACGTCTGTAAATCTCCTTCCACAATAACTCTGCACAACTTCTCGCTGCATAGATCAATAAATTCACAAAACAAAAGAACAATTTTTCTCCGACATCTTTTATTATGTTTCCCGTTTCTTTTCCCGCTCTCTCCCACCACATCTTTTTTGAATGTAATCGGAAGAAAAACATCTAATTTTGCTATGACTTTGAGAATTCACTGAATGCCAAATACTGATTTGGCCAGCTATTGTAGAATTTTAAAAGCGAAGTCATTTCATAACATTTTTTTTTTGTAAAGCCGATAATGACTAAAATGGAAAACTGTATAAAGAAAATAAACCAATAAGTTAGAAAAAATTTAAAAGAATGTAAATATATTTGTTTGCGGTTTCTCTTATTGCTCGTACTGTCAATATTTTATGCCTTGAGTTTAGAATAAAAAAAACATTATAGGCAAAAAAGAACATAGCGCAAAAATTTTTCTCAAATTTTAGTATCCGAATGATGAAATTTCCGTTTGCAACTCAAAAAGAATGTTATACATTTGATGTTTCAATTTCTCTTATACATGAAGATGAATGCACCGAGGGAATATGGCCGCTTTTGTAAGATAGAAAAATTCTTGCTAAGAGAATTTTTACGAAAAAAGTTTATAGATAACGTAAATAAAATGAAAGGAATAAACTATTCACCTCTTTCTTACAAGGAATTTTTAAAAAACTAAATCCCTTCAGGACGTAGGTGATCATCTCTACACAGATTTCTTTTCATAGTCACCTATGAATTGTATTGACATCTTCGGGAAGATAGTGGAGTCATTTCTCTATGACTTGTTATTCTATTCTGGTTGATACTCAGTCCGATCAACCCTGCTATTCGATCAACTCTGAAATTTAACCCATAGATTGGGGGAGGAGAAACGACATTATACCATACTAAACGGTATTAGTGTGAAAGACGTCGCGATAATTTGAACTCTGTTCGCCAACTTCACTATCCACGCAGATAACTATGTCACTATCCACATATTCCTTCCTTATGAATTAATTTTGATTAAAATACAAATTAGGGTTCTCTCAGTTAATTGCTTTTGTAGAGAATACAATTCTCATTTGGGCTCATCACACATGCGGACATACATTCGACTAAAAATAACATATTTTGGGCACTGCCGCAGAGGAATTATCAGCAAACAAATTTTTAGCTCACTGGAGAAAACGTTGGCCTGTAACAAAGCTAGTCACTGAGCAAACCCTGAAAATTTGTCTGCCATAATCAATCGTCGTGCACTTAAGTTAGCACCTTGTTTTGAATGTATATTGAGACAAGTTCACTCCAGACCTCAAGTGGAACTCGTATATACGATCCATGATGGTAAAGTTGTCTATTCCTTGAACCGCTAGTTAAAGTACCTGACATGCTCTTCCTTTACCAGATCAGACCAATCAGAGTATCACTACCATATATGGGATGGAGCTGCCTCGTCCTCAATTTCCAGCCTTTTCAAAATAGTCTACGCGCTCTTGTCGGTGATGTATTATTTTTCACTGTACAATCACGTTCCCGTAGATGAAAACGAACATTTCCATGGCAACTACATTTTTTATTTTCACTAGTTCACACCTTCACATCTAAGATTCACCGGGCCACACATGCTGCGGTGAAATATCCTTATCCCATCATCATTCCATTGAGAAGAAGGAAGTTCCATTCGGTCAGATTCTCCCTAAAGATCACGCCTTTTTGAAATACACTCCTAAGAGGACGCTTCCTTGATCGCTACAATATACACTTGTTCATGTAAAAACCTCATTCAGTAAACCTCTATCTTGAGTGACTTTTGGTGCATATACTTGCTGAACAACAGTAAAGAAAAAAGATTAATAGTATAGTAATGAATTCGATAATCTCTGTTTATCCCATATTTCATAATGCTGTGCCAGTTTAATAAAGACGAATTCATTCGCGCTTCGTCGTAGAACAGCGGTTAGAAAGCTATCCTTGAAGGAAATTACCACTTTAACGATATGGGTACTCCTTAGTTGCCTTATATTTGCAATATTGTTCCGTACTCGTCTAAAGTGTCGTAGGGGCGAGTGGTTCGAAATCAGAAAGGTCCACGGACGTCATGTGCTGTCCCGGTCTTGTGTTTGTTCAAATCATTGTACTAAGCCTGAAGAGTCAATTATTTTCTGTCGAGGATCGAAGAAGGGTGGTGCAGTTCTTTTATGCAAAACGACACACGAGGTGCATTTTTTTTAGAATATAAAGCAACAGGTTGTTTGAATTCAGAGTTTTCTTTCTCCTAAACTGGTCGCTAACAATGGCTATATAGCTAGTTACTCATAGCTGGGAGGAACTGATGGATCCATACCTTTCCCAAGGGCATTAGCACGTAAGTGAATGTAATGAACTCGACTGGGATTCGAACTCGGCTCTCCATTTCTCCAATTCGAGCCCTTAATCATTACTTCGCCGTGCGTCCCCGTAACAACCTAAGCACGACAAAAAAAATAACAGAAGTTTTTAACTGTTACGTCTCTTCTGGAAATTTCCCTTCAAACTTCTTTTTTTTGTAACTTGTCACAAGTTCTTGGAGAAATAGATTTCATTGTCATCTCCATGGTTTTGAATTCGCGTATACCATCTGTGTTCCTTGCCAACCAAGTCTAGACGGCTCAGTCTACCCTGTTATTGAATCCATAACTTTAGAGAGAAGAAATATATTTATGCTTTTCTCAAAATTGTAACAAGCATTATTCTTTATAGGCGAGGGAAGAGGGGTTAGAAAGTTCGTTTTCTACCCATAAGATTCAGGTTCGAATCTCACTTTGATTGATTTGTCATGGTAATGACTTCTTGATAATACTGGCCTGTAGAGGCAATCCAAGTGGGTGACACCTTCGGAAAGCACCTGAAACCATAACAAGTTTTAGCCCAAGTCTTGTGAGTGAAGTTGGAGAGACGGAAGTATTCGGAAGCTTTCATTGCTAGCATGAAATTGCAAGTCACCGTGACCGAGGGTCTAAGCGTTCTGGTCTTGTTAAAAAACAAAACAAAAACTTGATCACGCTCTCTAGAAACTAGAAGCTGTGAATAAGGTCCTCTCAGCATAATTTCAGTGCTAACCAGAGGTGGACTCTGTGGGTTGAGCTGGCTTTTGTAATAGGGATTAGATAGTCGCCCGGGCAGAGGGGTGTGCCCAGAAACGAGTGATAATCAGCCATAAAGTGCGAAAATGAAAGCAACTTATCCTGAATTTTAACTCACTTCAGTGAAATATTATACAAGAAATAACAGTACGATCGTCTATTATCCAGAATTTAAAAAAAAATGTACAAAAATGATTTTGGATTGAATCGATAGTACCAATGCTGTTGGTATTAAACACGATAATTATATACACTATTTACATTATTCGGATTATTATCCTCATCTTTGTTGCCATATTTATTACAACGTTTCGGCCGTTGTAGGCTCCGGCCTTCTTCAGGTGGTTGGAATGTCGAACTGAACCTTATATTTCGCTCACTGGGGTAGACTGTTCTAGTTCCACGTGCCATGTTTTAATGGATGTCGGTTATCAGTTATCTCCTTTTAATTCCCCTCTCCAATTTCTCCACTGCCTTAACCGGCTATTGAACTCACATTCTTTGGGCCCTATCACTGGATCTAACCAACACCTTTTTCCACTGAAGAAAGCCGGAGCGTACAACAGCTGAAACGTTCTAATAAATATGGCGACAAAGATGAGGACAATATTCCGAATAATGTAAATAGTGTACATAATACCTCATCTCATAAATATAGACAGATACGATAGTTTTAGTTTAGGATTACGGCCATATGATGTTAAAATACCGGTTCTCGTAAAATCACCGAAATTCTAGCAATGTCGAACCTGGTCATTTGCGCCAGAGGTAGTTTCGCCCAACACCGCAGATTGCTACGAAAAAAAACATCAGCCTGATAACTCGTGTCATGTTCTTAAATAGCCTCGTCAGATCGCAAATTTCAAATGGATGTTTTACATGGCGGGAAACACGTGCAGAAATACCTAAACTGTCAGCTGTATAAAATATCTTCCTAAGATCCATGGTAAAAAATGTTTTCGAGCGAGGTCTTGGCAAAGATAATCTCCCTTTGAACGTTGAGGACTGGCGCTACAAAAATCTGTACCGAATAACAGAAACCACATCACCTGAGAACTGCCAACAGCAGAAACCACTAAAATGGATAGCACATGTAACTCGAAGAAAAAATAATGACATAATCAAAATGTTAACATTCTACACTACTTCAAATAAATGTTTAGGAAGGAAACCTCCATCAATACTTGAAAAAAAGATAACATCAACTGGAAAATTTTTCTTAGAGAAAAAAATTGATAAATTTCAACCGAAAGCAGTACTGGCTGCTCGGTCAATGGATGTCAAATGTTTGTTTGTAGGAAAACGGTTAATATTACCATTGCCCGTATCATTACCTAGGTGGGTAACCGCTTGGGAATACCAGGTACTGTAAGCTTGAATGTGCGGGTGGTGCAATGGATAACAGCTCAGAAATGGAAATCGAAGAGCCGAGTTCGAATTCCACTCAGGTCGTTATATTCACTGTCACGTAAATAACTTTGGGAAAGGAATTAATCCTTCTCCTCTCCCCCACAGCTATGGGTTAATTAGTAAAAGTTGTATTAGTAAATCATTATTATTCCTCCAAACTCTTACAATCTAATAATATTTTCTGGGTGTAATAACCTGCATTGGGCTGATAGACCGTAAAAAAACAAACTAATGAATATAATTTACTTCGTTGCTCTTTCTAAGTATTAATCGAAGCTGTATCTATGTTTTAACCAGAATGTTATGTTCAGTGATTGTGCAATAGCTGAGATTAATGCATATATGAACATTCTATGATTATATTCATTGAGACAAATGTCATGTGTGCAGCGGAATTGCATCGTCCTGCGATTACCTGATTTCGTTTGCATTCCTCTCACATTTGATTATGATACATTTTCTCGCTTGCATTCCGGTATCTACTTATTCAGCCAATCACGTTCCTTTTTGTAGGCAAAGTAATTTTTGTAATGTAATAATAACATTTAAAAACGATTTTCAGTTTTGTGCTCGAGAAACTTAACGCAACCTGGGCTATACTTATCTCAAAACATTCCGTTGTGGTAAAGCAACGGGTATTATCTTCATAACAGATCAAAGTAAAAAGGGAGTATTGCTACTACGATTTTATAATAATCGAGCAAACACTGAATATTTGCCTATCATAATCATTAGACACATCACAACTTTAGACTTACATTGGAAATAAAACAAATTTGAATAAAATATTTTGGACATTGCCATAGAGAAATTATCAGTAAACAAATTACTTAGCTCAATGGAAAAAACACTGATTTGTAACATTAATGTCTACAAAGCTAGTCAAATTTGAATAAAATATTTTGGACATTGCCATATAGGAATTATCAGTAAACAAATTACTTAGTTTAATGGAGAAAAAAACTGGTTTGTAACATTAATGTCTACAAATCTAGTCACTGAGAAAACCCTGAATATTTGCCTATCATAACGGTTGTATACTTAAGGTAGCTCCTTGCTTTGGATGTCTGTTTGGACAAGTTCACTTCAGTGGAACTCAAATATACAATCCATGATGGTAAAGTAGTCGCTTCATCTTACCGTCCGTTAAACTAAGTCCTCCTGATATGTTTCAACTTTACAAGAGCCAAATCAGGCCCCAAAGTGATGTATCACTACCATATTTGGGCTGGAGCTGCCCAATTCTTAATAATTTCCAGCCTCGACAAAGTTCAAATGCGTCTACGCGACCTTGCGGGAAGTGAATTATATTCCAGTGTATAAACCACTTTTCCACAGACGAAACGTCACACGCCTATTAGGAATCTATCGCTATTTCCTTGATAAAATTTATGACGAGCTACACTCCTGAGTTTCACAAGTTACATCACAACTAAGCCCCCTCCATACCGCGTAAACATGGACGAATCATCCCATTCCTTTCTTATTCCATTGGTGAGAACAAATTTCCATTTTGTCACTTTCTTCACAAAGGTCGCTGCTTTGCGGAACACTCTCAATAGGATGTTTTCTCGATCAATAGTATCTTAACTTCTTCAAGAATAGTGTTAACTGTTATTTCTCCGCTATAAGATCATAAACTTCACCTTCTCTAAAAGATCATAAAATTCACCTTCTCCTCTATAAGATCATAAACTTCACCTTCTCGCAAAAAAAGGAACATGTCAACATCCTATTTACATATTGGAGATGCGAAAATCAAACAAGTAAACCAACTTAAATATCTGGGAGGTGTTTTAGTACAGGACGGAAAGCGTGACACTGATATGCGAAGGAGGATTGGGATAACGAAATATGCCTTCCAAAAGCTAAGCAATGTATTAAGAAACAGGAAAAAGCCACTGCAAACAAAGAAAAGAGTGCTGAATTGTTACGTAATATCAGTGCACCTATATGGCAGTGAATACTGGACAATCTCCTCACAGATAAAGAGATTCAAAAAACGGAAATGCGGTTCTATAGAAAGATACTGAGAGTAACAAAAACCGAACATGTGAGCAACGTCGAAGTTTTAAAGAAAATGGAAACAAAAAGGACACTTATGTTTAACATCAGGTAGAGTTGAAATTTCTAGAACACATAATTAGGAAAGAAGGCTTGGAAGATTTGATACTCACAGGACAGATTGAAGGCAAGAGGAACAGAGGAAAGCAAACGCAAAACGTACCTAGTGAGCTTGCAAAGAAAACAATAGCATTCAGTGTCCTTCTATATTGAGTAGCTCTTGAGCCTTGCATTAATGAATATGATTAACATTAATTTCATTTGAACACGAACTCATTAAAATTTTGTCATCGATAAAGCTGAATAAAATTCTTTAAAGAAGTGTTGGCAATACTGGACTTTCATTAATTTAGTTAGATTCTATTTTCTTCAGGCCGTGGGTGATCATGGAACTCCACAATTTTCTATTCTTTGTAGTTCTTAGTAATTTATGTTTTTTGACTATCCCCCTCGCTCATTGTTCTGTCATCCATTTATACAAGTTTGTTAACTAGGTTACTGTTTGGTTCCATCTATCGCTCTTGACTTCGATACATCCTGTAATTGTCAATGTTTTGTCGTCTATTCTCATTATTTATCCGAGAAATTTGAACTGTTTCTTTAAATAATAGTTTTCCAACTGTTATATAGCTTTTCTGTTGGATAATGTCCTTTCCTAACTCCCCCCATGACTACATTCATTGTGAGATATATTTTCTCAGCAAACCACTGTACCTTGTCTCTACGGCTTCTAACTAGTTTTTTTCTACCGCCTATGATGTACATCGGACATATTCAACAAACATTTTGCTTTATCTGTTATCCTTTCACTCCCCCACCTTTTTTACATCATTTTACTTTTTTTTGGTTCAATCACTTCCCTTTTCTTTTGTCTTATTCTATTATCCATGTTGTTCTCTTTCAATATCTAAGCGTTATCACTTCTTCTTGTGTCATGTCCTTTCAGGACGTTGGCAACCATGGCTCTCGACACAATTTTGCGTTTTTGTATCTTTTAAATTTCTATGTCTTTTTGTTACTCTCCTAAACCTTGTTTCGCCATCCATTTACTCAAGCTCACTAAGTACGTTTTGCGTTTGCTTTCCTCTGTCCCTCTTGCCTTCAATCTGTCCTGTGAGTATCAAATCTTCCAAGCCTTCTTTCCTAATTATGTGTTCTAGAAATTTCAACTCTACCTGATGTTAAACATAAGTGTCCTTTTTGTTTCCATTTTCTTTAAAACTTCGACGTTGCTCACATGTTCGGTTTTTGTTACTCTCAGTATCTTTCTGTAGAACCGCATTTCCGTTTTTTGAGTCTCTTTATCTGTGAGGAGATTGTCCAGTATTCACTGCCATATAGGTGCACTGATATTACGTAACAATTCAGCACTCTTTTCTTTGTTTGCAGTGGCTTTTTCCTGTTTCTTAATACATTGCTTAGCTTTTGGAAGGCATATTTCGTTATCCCAATCCTCCTTCGCATGTCAGTGTCACGCTTTCCGTCCTCTACTAAAACACTTCGCAGATATTTAAGTTGTTTTACTTGTTTGATTTTCGCATCTCCAATATGTAAATAGGATGTTGACATGTTCCGTTTTTTTGACAACCATGCATTCTGTCTTTTTGCAATTGAAATTTAGTCCTTTCTTCTCTCCTTTCTTCACTACTTTCTGTAGGAGTTCTTGTAGTTTCCTTTCAGAGTCTGCAAACGACACTGTTTTATCCGCATATATTATGTAGTTAAGATTGTAGCCGCAAAAAATTACAGGACAGATAATCTAAAGGAACTTTTCAAAAATGCCGAACCGAGTGAGATTATGCAGTTCGGTAAAGATCAGCCGCTATAATAGAATATAATTTTGCGATCTATTGCTATACAATTTATAATGGAATTCTTCTACAATCTGACTTGAATAAAAAGGTTTATTATAACCAATACCAGTATAATATAGAAAAAAATTGTTGCATAAATTGTATGCATCCCCACACAATTATTACGATATTCCCTCGCAAAAAAAGAAAAAATATTCTTTTACAATCCAAAAATGTTTTTCTGCTCTAAATAATCCGCCAACCATGTACTCAAACTCGCCAGGTAGCTTATGAGTTGTTTTCCTCTGTTCCTCTTGCCTTTAATCTGTCCTGTGAGTATCAAATTTTCCAAGCCCTCTTTTCTCTTATGTGCCATAGAATCTTCAACTATTTCTTCCTAATGTTAAGTATAAGTGTTTCTATTTTCTCTAAAACTTCGCCGTTGCTCGCATGTGAGGTCTATGATATTCTCAGTATCTTTCTGTAGAACCGTATTTCTGTTTCTTTGAGTCTCAAAACAAAGTGATACATGTTCTTTCCTTTCATTTCTAAACTGAGTGATGATCCTATTCAGTTTAGCAAGCGGGTTATTTGAGATATTTTACAATTCGGCACTAGGTACATCTGACTTTCCATCAATTCTGCCCCTTAAAAACTAGACAATTCTACTAAACCTCTTTGCTCTGTAGAATCAGACCATCATTTCCGAAAAGAAACAATAAAGATTAGCTAAATACAGTAGGTTAATGGCGCCTCAGGAAATGTCACAAAATTAAAGTTGGGATGTCTTTTTATTTTTGATATGTCTATCCATTATAGAAATAAAAATGAAATATACGACAGTGGTGATAAACTGGAAGGCCTAAGTAGATCTATTTTTATAGCACTGCCTAAGAAGCCAGGTGCAAGCGAATGTAAACTGCACCGGACAATCAACCTAATGAGCCATATAGTAATACTTATCATCCGAATTCTGATGAATGGAGCGTGAAGCAGAATTAGAACGGGAATAGATACCATACAGCAATTCTGTAAATCACACCGATAGATGCTGTTAAGTCGAAAGATTTCCCCTTGGTTTGCTCTCCACAGACCGCTGAACAGCCAGCCCGGAAACACCTGACTGAAGATACAAGTCATGCCTACACATGTTCATTGCTGTCATTTCTAAACTGAGTGTGACCATATTCACTGTAGTAAGAGGGTTATTAAGGTTTTCTGCAATTCTGCACTGAGTCCTTCTTCTGAGTGTCTATTGATTCTGTTCTTTAAAAAACTAGACAATTCTAATGACCGTCTTGTTCTAAGGCATTGCTATGTAGATTACGACCATCAATTCTGAAAACAAACAATGGAGTTTGGTTAGATACTGGAGAACATTGGCGCCTTCTGAGTCGGAAATTTGAGAATTGGGACGTTTATTTACTTTTGTCATGTCTCTGTTCATACGTTGAGGCAAATATATAAAAAGAAGCATTTTACGTTCAACAAAGCAATTTAATTTTCAGCGTTTCAAGCTAACGCATACACACAAATGTCAAGTTTATAGATTAGGTTTCTTTTCATTTTGTTATTCCTCATTTTTATTAGAACAATTGATTGATATGGTTTGATATATATTTCGACTGCAGCAGCTAACAGCCGGCAAAAAATAAACGGTAAAGAAATAGGATAAAGTTCGCAATAAAATAATAGCAGTGAAAATACTTCAGCTAAAATTTAATAAAAATGAAAGTAGAAAATCGTGATGACAGTGCTCAGCTTGAGGCGACGACCATGGAAGATCTAGAACTTAGTTTCTTGCTGAGGATGTTAATGAATTTCTACTTCTGCCGCAAGCTGAAGTGAGTTACTTGATGTGTTTCCCAGCGAATGTCCGTCTTTGACGACGATCATCATTCCAGCAAAAATAATCCCGGAAACGACATAAAATATATTCAGTTCAAATGGAATGGTCCTTCTGATGACGTTAGTCGAGATAATCTGGCGATTCGGTGGAGGGCGGTATCGTGAAAATAGCTGACATCCGCTACTGGTTACGGGTGGGTGTTTTTGAGTGTCTATAGAGTTGTACTCTGGAGGATGTTTCGAGTGCAGCGTCAGTTGTCAGTAGGTTGTTGATGGTTTCTCCCCGGTGCCCAAGGACTGGGTGGATAGATATGGGGCAACGACTATTACCCATGTAGTCTGTCTCTATTCTCCATTTTTTGAAATGGTCCAATGGACAATGTAATGCTGCTACGCATAGTTCTAAGACAGTTTAAAATTTATTATAATGCAAGATTTCATAGACTACCAAATGTTAGTCTACATCACCTGGGTGCATAAAATGCATTTGTGGCTATGCCAACAATAAGATGAAATGCAGTCCGTGATAAAATATTAATATTTGCTGCATCTAGCCTTCTTCCATTATTTTCTTTTTTGTAACCTGAGGAAGGGTTACTGAATGATGAATAACCAAAACGAATTTTGGAAATGAAATGATAATCTTTATAACATCAATAAAATACAATACTCGCCAGCGGCGTGAAATAGGTAAACCACTGTTAGTGATGGACTACTTAGACAGCATATTATCCCCGCATACAATAGTGTCCAACATATTTATAAGAATTGGGACATACCCGTTAGTGTTCATTGGGTACGGTATATAACGCTTTTTTACTTGTTTCTTGTTATTTTTCTCTTTCTTTACCGCCATTTTCCTGGTCATTTGTACCGTCCTTTCATTCAAAACAATTTTAGTACATGCTTACAAACCTTTTCAAACGAAACTCATTCGATATGACCGAATTGTAGCCCCATCGACGACCGGCTATCAATTTTAATTATTCATGCTCGTTTCTTCATCAAACATTTCAATTCTCTATATTCTTAATATTTGTTAATACACTTTCTCTGTCTTCTCAAATGGAATCTGAAATAGTCTAGACCTTTCCTAAATTGTAAATAGATCAACTGCTTCTACAGTAAGATCGACTATATGTATAAGAAGCTAATAAAACTCTTAAGGTAAAATGGAAAATTTAAAAAAAGCTAGAATATGTAGATCAGTAAATGGCCCCTGTTTTCCATGCTTACATGAAAATTTAGAAATTTACCTGATTTTCTGGAAAAACTCCTTATTAAACTAAAGAAGGAATTTGAATGTAAATTGTAGGCATAGTCTACCTTTTACCTTACAATAGGTTTAAACTTTGAATTGGATAATACTTTTTCTTATAGTAATAATCAGTAGATGAACCGCGATGCACCTTATATGGCTTACTATTCATTTTCATTTAATATAGCTTAGTATTGATGATTAGTTAGTACTATTAACATGTTATATGGATGTACAGGTGATTACTTGCTATTATTAAAATCTTACATTGATTAGTTGCTATTATTAACATCTTGTATGGATGCTCTTTATTCAACAGTTGCATGTTAATTTGCCAAAATAGTTTTGTATTTTTTATCTTATTTTTTTTGCAAACGGTTAAGTTATTTATCACTTACTTAAAGGGGCCTTTTATTCATCAACTACAAAATTGTATGTAAGGACTGAACGAGCATATAACTGGTTAGCATTGAGTTAAATTACCTCCCTACCTTTTACTTATTAGGAAAGTTGAACGTCAAATTTCTATACATCTTACGAAATAATGTAACACCTTGTATCTGTCCATAAGGATATTGTCTAGTATTTATATGCAGACAACTTTATGTCATGATCTATACTAAAAATATTTTCGGTGAGTTTGAATTTAGCGCAGGTCACAATAGATTCATTAATCATGTCAAAACCCAGAAACCTATTATTATTCTGTTTTTTTTTTCTCGAAAAAAAAAAGAAGAATTATTCAGTATTTTAACATCGCTTGAGAAGACACATTTGTAGTGCTGAAACATAATTGTAATTCTGTTGCTTTTTTAAAACATGTTTTTGGTTTAATATCCTAAATGAATAATAATTAGCTCTACTCTGTCTTGAGTCCTCTTTTAAATTAAATGTTACGTACTTTGGAATTATGCTCCATTTGTTGTAATTTTCTTGGATATATATATAATCGACTCTCCCGTCGAATTCGACGTATGAGGGTCAAGTAGATCAGTTCCTAGAAACTGAGAGCCCCTCACCGACACATAAGATCTGATTATAGTGGTGAAGGTTTCGTGCAGGACCATCCACACTTTTTGAAGGGACGAATACAGACCTTGTGGCACTCAGTGCACAAGGTCCCCAAACGACCCCCCGACAGGTTTTGAATTCAGAGTTGTCCTTCTCCTAGACCAGTTGCCATCCAAGGCTATAGAACCCAGTCTGTCCTGCTATTTACCCATAGTTGGAGGGAGAAGAAGACTCCAACTATTTTACCATAGTTGGAGGGAGAAGAAAGTGTATTAGCACTTACGTGCTAATACCCTTGGGAAAGGGTATTAGCACGTAAGTGAATGCAATGGATTCGACTGGAATTCGAACTCGGCTCTCCGATTCGTCATTCCAAGCCGTTATCCATTACTCCACCGTCCCTTCTCTCTCTCTCTCTCTCTCTCTCTCTCTCTCTCTCTCTCTATATATATATATATATATATATATATATATATATATATATATATATATATATATATATATATATATATATATATATATATATATGCAGAAATATAGTCTTAAAGTGTGCTATATTTATGGGGTAAAGTGCTCAATATCAGAGATAGAGCGTGTGTAAATATAAAAGTGGACATGGAAGTCAGCACTTAGAGGCGACAGTCTGTTTCATGCTAGTGCAATCGTCAGGCGATATATATATATATATATATATATATATATATATATATATATATATATATATATGCTCGAGGTGTTATAAATTCACCATTCTTAGCTTTTCCTATTCTCAGGAACATTTTCTTTAAAAACATACGTGTAGACAACTGGAATTGGAATAAATAATAATCGTAATTCATTACAAATTTAGGCCAGTAAAACAGGGAGCAATTCTATATATTGTTAGTCTGGAGGATGGCGACACCAGCGTGCGGTACCTTTGGAAAGTGCCTGATAAAAATACCCAAGCTTTGTGAGGGAAATTGGGTAGAGGGAAACCTTGGGTGCCGTCGATGGCTGCGCTAGCATGAAGGTACAAATCATCGTGACCGAAGGTTTGAGCTTGCTGGCCTTGTTCAGACTGTTGATCAAGCTAGATAACAATTCTCTACCAGAAACTGTAAGTCCGCTCATCATAGTCACAGTATAAACGACAGGTGGGCTCTGTGAGTGTCGAGCAAACACAGTTGTGCCAGAAAGAGGAGGCGTCTGAAATTAGGATTGGTTAGCCGTCCTAGTAGACGGGTATCTTCGAATCACTCGTCGCCAGCTATTATATATATATATATATATATATATATATATATATATATATATATATATATATATATATATATATATGGTGGGGGGAATTCACCATATAGAAAAAAGGTTTTGTGTGACGGATTTCGTACTTTAAGACTTCATCGGACTAAATTTTTTTTAATGTAAATAGTGTATTTTTTTTATGTCGCTCCGATTACGCATGCGCACAAACAAAGGATGCTGGGAATTTAAAATTTTTTTAAATCATTTTTTTAAATTTTTTAATCTAGTCGATTTCATTTAGATTCTTTTTCTTTTCGTTTCCATTACTATAGTTATTAGAGATCCCACACTGTGATAAACGAAGATATGCGAGGAATAATGAAATGTTGTAAGCATCAGGCCGCAACTTTACTGCGGATGACCTTGCGATCAATGCTCCTCTATACATTTTCGTCGTATTAAATTGTTTTCTCCTTTGATCAGAGTAGCATTTTCATGTCAAAATTGTAGTCAGACTCGTTAGAGTGTCCATCCAAATCTTTCAAAAGAGTGACCGGGGGTCAAGACTTCCCAAAATTTCCAGCTTTATGTTTTTGATCACCCATTTTGGTTAGACATCGTTTTATTCAATAGATAAGTATAAATGCGCATTGACGCACAAATACACAAACCTTTCACTATAGATATATTTGCAGCCTTACAAGCACAGTGACATGGGACAAATAGAAATATACATCAATATATAACATATTGAAATGCCTATGCCCACACGCATATACAGCTATACAATAAATGCATACGCGTTTGAATGTCTCTGAACTGAGTTTTTGTTGTTGTTGTTGGGTTGATATTTTAAGTACGAATTTATCACAGTTCCCTGACGTCCAGACGCAAATTTGTAAAGAAGTAAGATTTTATTTCAATTCCCAGTTGTCTACGCGTATGTTTTTAAAGAAAATGGTCTTTAGAATAGCAAAACCTGCGAATTTAAAAACTGATGAATTTTTAATACACCTCGAGAAGCCTGATGTGTCTTCTATCCATATCGACCTAGAAAATCAATATATTTGCATACATATTTAAAGACACACACACACACACACACACACACACACACACACACACACACACACACACACACACACACACACACACACACACACACATATATATATATATATATATATATTAGCAGCGTTGCCCGTGCTACATTCTTAATTGTGTCCGGATGATTACAGCATTTTTCTAAATTTTTGGCCAGAGTTGTAGCATTCAGGAAACAAATATTATTACGACAATTTAAGATATATATATATATATATATATATATATATATATATATATATATATATATATATATATATATATGTATATATATATATATATGTACTAGCAGCATGGCTCGGCGTTGTCCGTGCTTGATTCAAAAATCGTACGACTCATACAGCAATCGCTATCACTTGACTTAAAATACTTTTGCCCTTCCTTGCCTTTAAAGGAGTGCCCTTTGCCGTGCTGATGTTGTTACATGCTTTACTTCTTGCCTATTTCACACTGCAATTTTTTTCTAAGCTCTATACTAAACATTAAATCTGTTACGAAAAATGAACTAAACAAAATGAACACAAAACGATCAGCTTTAAAAAAGGACTCGTCACTGGAAAAACCGAATGAAAAAAGAATGCTAACAACATTTACTTTTTCACACCCAACCCAGTTCTGCGGAATCAGAATCAACGTTGAGTTTAAGCAAGCGAATGAGCCAATTGGAGCAAAGTGCCATGCAGATTTAAATTTTTCCCACTTGTGACGAATGCAGCTATCGATTTTTTTTTGCATACTAGCATGCTAGTTAACATTCGTGTCAGTCATCTGTTGGCTCTCAGGCTGACCAATAGAATCTTCCTGCCTATCCGTGGCAACCAGCTATGGGCTCTCACTCTGGCCAGTAGAAAATGGCCGCAATCTACATGAAAACTTCTGTAGTAGCATGAAAAATCGATTATTTCCACTATCGATGGGAGTTTGGAAATGCAAAGTCGGTCTTGGCCTTCCCACTAACTTGGAGCATGTAAATTTTGGTGCAAATCCGTCGAAAATTGCAACCGTGTATACGTTACACACACACACACACACACACACACACACACACACACACACACATACACACACACACACATCCTGCCTTTTATAGATATAGATATTACGCATATCACCCCAAGCAAGGCGTAAGTGCCACTAGCACGCAAATACTTACAGAGCAGAGGTAAAGAGGGTCTTTGAAAAAAGGATATAGACAAGGACGCGGATCAGGTTCAAGGCATAAGAAGTTGTCGTTTGACATTACCTTTCAATATCTGAAGATTATAGCTATCAGGGAGCAAGCAAGAGGAAGGGAGACGGGAAGTGCAAAATAAGACTCTGTTGGAGTAGAAGAAACGGCTACATTTCATCGACATTAAAAGGCCCGGACCTAGATGTCAACCAAGTAGCACGCTTAAATTCATGCAGTTTGGAAACCAGTGAAAGTTGCTCGTCAGAGCAGTTGGGATGAAAACATAAAATAAAGAATCAGGGAAGCCGCAGGACGTCTGTGAGAGTGACTGTAGACGAGATTACAGATTAGGACATATATATATATATATATATATATATATATATATATATATATATATATATATATATATATATATATATATATATATATATATATATATATATATATATATATATATATATATATATATATATATATATATATATATATATATATATATATATATATATATATATATATATATATATATGATGGCTTAGGGGGAAAATCTCCGACCTTTGCCAAATCAGTCGGGTTTCGACTCTAGCTTGAAGCAATCGGATAGCTAATCACACTGATGAGCTCTGAAACAGCGAAACCAACTGTTAATGACAATATATATATATATATACATATATATATATATATATATATATATATATATGTGTGTGTGTGTGTGTGTGTGTGTGTGTGTGTATATAAAGTCGATCTCTCAGTAGAATTAGTTGATCTATTTACACTTTACAAAAGGTCCAGAATATTTTAAATTTCATTTGGGAAGACAGAGGAAGTGTATTAACAAAGGTTAAGAATATACAGAATTAAATTGATTGAAGAATAAACCAGCATAAAGAATTAAAAAGGATGACCTCTTGTCGATAGTGCTAAATTGTGTGCATATCGAATGAGTTTTGTTTAAAAAGGGTCGTATAGATGCATGAAAATAGTGTCGAATGGAAGGTCGGAATAAATGTCCAGAAAAATAGCGGCAATGCAAGAAAAAAAGAAACACGAGACACGTGACATATAAAACAAGTGAAGAAATATAGGAACAGCAAATATTTTTTTATCACTAATTCTATTCTATCGTACTGTTGCCAAACCCACCAATGAGTTGTATGCGACCAGATGATGTGGAAAAACATTCAATAGTTAAAATATTATGCACTATAAAAAAGACAACTTTAAATTAATATCGTATTATAATTTAGAAATGATTAAATCAAGTAGATGAGAGTATTTCGTCTGGTAAGGCAGTTGGTCTTAGATTACAATTTCAAACCTCCTCTTACCTTGAGGCCATGAGTCATGGAAATGTGAGGCCTTGAGTAATGGAAATTTATTTTTTTTAAATTGATAGGGATGAAAAAAGATTGATGCTGCTCGAGGTGTATTAAAATTTCATCAGATTTAAATTCGTGGGTCTTGCTTTTCTTAAGATCATTTTCTTTACAAACTGGAAGACTGGAAGCTGAAATAAATTCGTACATCACGGCAAAAAAACAAAAAAAAACAATGAAGTCTAGAGAACTTCAGACGTGTATACATTTATTATATATAGTTGCATATACGTGTGGGTTCACGCATTTCAATACGTTGTATATTGATGTATATATTTTCTTGTCCCAGGTCAATGGGCTTGGAACACTGCAAACTTATATCTATAGAGAAAGGTTTTTGTATCGGTGCGGCAATGCGCATTCATACTTATCTATCAAATAAAACGATGCCTATCCAATATGGGTGATCAAGAAAAGAAAGCTAGAAATGTTGAAAAGTCTTGACGGCGGTCACTCTTTTGAAAGATTTGGCAAATATCCAAAAGAGGAAAAAAGATAGATGGACATTTTGATTAGATGAGACAGCAGTACTGGCAGTTCGGCACAACTGAGTATAGTTTTCATATATGGAGGAAATTCGTCTTTTAGAAAGATCTGTATAACTAACTTAATCACGCGGGCATGAAGACACATTTACAAAAATTAGACACAAAGGACATACTGTCAGTTACTAGCAACGTTGATATAATATATATATATATATATATATGTATGTATTTATATATATATGGAAGGATGGATGTACGAGAGAGTGTTGAAACGTTGTTGGCCGTCCCAAAAAATTATTTCTCCCAAAATTAGGTTGCTTGTTCAGATTTTGTGATGTCGGCCAGACAGAGATCTTTTGATCACGCACTTATTATTCTATACTGGTATTATGCATTATATTACACTACCAGCAAATACACCCATATAGACATATCTATTTATTTTCATATATAACAAACATTTAATGCCATCGAATTTAACACTAGTCTTAAGGCATTTAGGCGACAATTTCTCACCTACCTTTCGACGAGCAAGATCTTTACTACCAATTTCTGGTCAGTTTTGCAAAAATACAGTTCCATTGCTATTTAAAGTAAAAATTTAAAAATGATCATAAGAGAGCGTGTTAACGCGTGTTTATTTTGCTTTAAATCAGCATCACAACGAAATGTAGATTTTATCACAGTTACAATAAGTTTATCTTGGTAATTCACACAGAGGATGGCCTTGGAGGAGATCGAAAGTACTTGAGTACGAAAAGAAACTACGGCAACTTCCTTGATGAATCTCATCTTAGCATCAGAAAGTGATTAGATAACTGGAAAGGATCATTAAGAAAAGAAAGAGATAATGTGTCTATATTATTTAATGACACATGTTTGAATGTAGATATGTTGCCTATATATATATATATATATATATATATATATATATATATATAGAGAGAGAGAGAGAGAGAGAGAGATAGAGAGAGATAGATAGATAGATAGATAGATAGATAGGCAGATAAATTCTAGACTCTTACGTCGTTCTCGCCATATGAGTGTATAAGTAAAACTTTCTAATAAGACAATATGTATAAAGACAATATGTATAAAGGACAAAAAAAAACAATAGGAAAACTATAGTTTTAACCGACTCGATTCGTCCAATGTGGACATTGTCAAGGCAACGAAATGAATTTGTTAAATTCTTTAACAAATGCATTAGTCCTACATAGAAATAAATTCAACTACAATTTTGATTTTAAAATGCTACACTCATACAAAAAGAAAATAATTCATTTAGAAGGAAAATCCTCGAGAGTGCTGCCATTGAATATTATCCAAATATTAATCTACGCCTCGGTCTTTTTCCAATATAACCTTTCCTAACAGAATCCCAAGCCAAAGTACACAACAAGAAATAAAACGAAAACGGATAAATACTTCAACACAATAATATTGACAATATTTCTACATGTGAAAATATTCTCTTCAAAACACATTTATATATTTTAAACAAAGTAACTATAAACAAAAACCAAGATGTTTTTTTCATTTTTTGCTATCCTCTACCAGCTGTAATGATGGATAAAGCATTACCTCGCAACATCGCCACTGAGACACACCGTAAAAGCCACTCCATTTCGCGAGGCCAGTCCCTTAATCGAGACGTAATCTTGCCAGCCCTCCGAAGGAACTCCATCGAACGAGGGCCAATAAGCCCAGAAGTCTCCACTCCAACTGGAGTAAAAATAAATCTGTCTGCAAGAGAAGAATATATGAATATATAATATATAATAGCATTTTCTCTAGATATCACCCCCAAACTATGACACTTCCTCCATCGAATTTAACACTAGTCTTAAGGCATTTAGGCGACAATTTCTCACCTACCTTTCGACGAACGTACCCTTTCCCATATGAGCGAAATAACATAAACTTAGGTTCATCACTGAAATGCACCGTTTGCCATTTTTCTTGAGACCACAACACATGTTCGGTTGCAAAGGTAAGACGACACTTTTTATTCTTGGAGCTGATCAGTGGCTTCACTGCAGGTGCTCTTGGTTGTAGGTCATGTTCAACTAAACGACGAGACACAGTTTTTCGAGATAAAGTTTTCTTCAGTAAAATGCTCATTTCCCGAGAAACAGCAGCAGCAGTTTTAAATCTGTCCTTTTTAACCAACTTTACCATAGCATGATCTTCTCTCTTGGTCGTTTTTCTTGGCCTATCTGTAGACTTTCTTGCTTCACACGAACCACAATCACCGTAGACGTTAAGAATACCGTGAACAACACTTTTTGACTTGTTAACAATCTTTGCAATAGACGCAATACTTAAATTATCCTTCTTTCGAAGCTTAATAATCTGCTGACGAATTGGTAACGGAGTAAGTGGCATTATATTAACAAAGTACACTGCAGATATTCTTACTAATGCTTAGTCAACGAACCGTCACGTAAACAAATTACAACAATTAGAGTTCGCCGGTTAAATATACTAAAACACGGAGTAAAAGCAACTGCTCTGAAAATTTTGGCCGCCATGGGTTTTACAGTAAATCACTAAATCATCCATAACTTTTGTATTATCCTCTCAAATTACACCAAAATATCAGACAATAACAAATAATATCGTATTTATTGTCTGTGAAAATTATAGAAAAATAAAACAACTTTGATAAAAAATTATACCTACTTTTCTGACGAAAACAATGACGTTCTGAACATTGTGGCCGCAACTGTATATATATATTACCAACACATTTTTATTTCATCAACATGATTCTGACTACTGGCACAATTTGATTTTTCATGGACTTTACATAAAATCTTTATTTGGAATACGAAGATGTGTTAAATTAAACATATTTTTAGGTGATGATGAACAAAAACAAGAGAAACTGTGTTGTTTAAAACTATTCAGTTTTAAAAAAGTGTAAATATTTTTAGAATCACATAATATATATATATATATGTATATGTGTGTGTGTGTGTGTGTGTGTGTGCATGTGTGTGAGTTTGTGTGCTTGTGTGCCTTTAAAATATGTTATTTCATCTATCACTTTATTTTCATTTTATGTAAATAGACAAGGCCGCGTCTGTTTGTTTTTGCCCAGTAAGACCACACACACACACACGCACACGTATATATATATATATATATATATATATATATATATATATATATATATATATATATATATATGTATATATATATATATATATATATATATATATATATATATATGCGTGTGTGTCTGTGTATGTGTGTGGCATATATATATATATATATATATATATATATATATATATATGCATGCTTTATAGTTTTAATTGAGTTTTTATATATATACTTTGAGATTCGATATTTACTTACCAGCCAACTTGTGCATTTAAGTTATTTTAACCTTTGTATCGCGATATATTAGATTGTCACTTATACGACTGCGTTTTTCTTACAAGAACACATAGCGATATAAACTCAACGAGGATGTTTTCTGCTCTAATCTCATTAGCTTGAATGATATTGAGTAGCGATGCATAAAAGAACGCAAAAATGGACGCTGAGAGGAAATCCAGAAAATGCATGTCGGGGATCAAGCAAGAAGTGTCACTAAGTGCTAAATAGGGAACCAATCGAAATGTTAAGTTGAGTTCAAGATGGAAGAAAGATAATACAAGGGTGAATAAGAGATGAAATGAAGCAGTGAGCTGGATAAAAACGTGGGTGGCAACGAGAAAAGAAAAAGCGGTAGAGAATGAAAAAGAACGGAGGGAAAAGTAGAGAGTGAAAGTGAAAGAAGGAGGGAAAACTGGAAAAACGTGGAGAGAGAATGTGGGAGCAAGCGAGAGAGAACGGGTAAATAAGGGGGAGAAATAGAGAAAACGGGGAAAAGTAGAGTTGGAGGACTGGAGAAAGTGGAGAGGGAATATGAGAAAGAGAGAGAGAGAGAGAAAGCAAAAACGGGTAAATGTATACAAAGAAAGAGAAAGAAAACGAATAAAAGTGGAGAAAGAAAAAGAGAGCGAGAACGAGGAAGTGGTAGAGAAGGAGAGAGAGGCAGACTGGGGAAAGTTGAATGAGATAGAGAGAGAAAGAGAGCGACTGGGAAAAATGTGAAGAGAGATAAGACGTGGAAAAAGTAGAGAGAGAAAGGAAGTGAGAGAGAGAGAGAGAGAGAGAGAGAGAACAGTGAAAATGTAAAGAAAGAGAATGGGGAAATATAGAAAGAGACATAGAGAGAACTGGAAAAGACAAAAGGAGAGATAGAGCAAGAGAGAATAGATAACCGTACATAAATAAAGAGATACAGAGAGAGAAAGATAGACAGAGACAGAGAGAGAGAGAGAGAGAAGTGAATAGGGAAAAAGAGAAATAGAGAAAAGAAAGAACAAGGAAAAGTGGACAGAGTGAGAGAGAATGGGGTAAAGTAAAGAAAAAGAGAATAGGAAAAGTTAGCGACCAAAAAAAGAGAGAGAACAGGGGAAAGTGGGAGAAAAAGAGAAGAATCGAGACAGTGAAGAGAGAAACAGAGAATGGAGAAAATGTGCATAGAGAAAAGTCGGTGAAAAAGAGAAAAAAGCAAGGGGGGGGCGGGAAAAGTGAAGAGAGGAAAATTAAAATAAAGAGAGAACGTGGGGGGGGAATTGGAAGATTATGCGCACGAGAGAGAAAGATAGAGAGAAGAAACGGAAAGGGAAAGAGAGAAAGAGAGAACGAGGAAAATAGAGATAGAATAAAGAAATAGAACAAGGGAAAGTGGTAGAGAAAGAGAGAAAGACAGTGACAGAATAGGGAAAGTGGAGAAAGAGAGAGAGAGCCTTGGGGGAAACGTGCAGAGAGAAAAGTCGGAGAAAAAGGGGAGAGTAAAAAGTGGGGAGAGATTGAGAGAGAGAGAGATAACAGGAAATGTGAAGAGAGAAAAAGAGAAAGAAATAAAGAAGGAGGGGGAAAGTGGAGAGAGTATGAGAAAGTATGAGAGAGAGAGAGAAAGAGCGGTGAAAACATGATCAAAGACATCAAACAATAGTCAAAAGAAAAATGAAGAAATCAAACAAGAAATTAAAAACATGTCTTAATCGCAAGGCAGTAAGAAAATATATCAAGGAAATTCAATCATGACACAAAAGCCTTAGAGCAAGCATTTAAGGCTTCCAGGATATCGTCGCCCCAGCAAATGCGAAATCGTCTTTTCGCGTCTTTCTCTATCCCCTGCATTTATACTTGGGTACGCATGCGCTCAGAACACACACACACACACACACAAACACAGAGAGAGAGAGAGAGAGAGAGAGAGAGAGAGAGAGAGAGAGAGAGAGAGAGAGAGAGAGAGAGAGAGAGCCTGCTCGGTTTAAAACACACGCAAATATATATATATATATATATATATATATATATAACCATATATATATATATATATATATATATATATATATATATATATATATATATATATATATATATATATATATATATATATAACCATATATATATATATATATATATATATATATATATATATATATATATATATATATTCAGGGTATTCAATAAAAGTATCTACATTTAAAGATCCCTGTCACTCATTTTATGGGGCTAATATGTTATGAACAACTTCCTTTGAAATTCCACGCGTAAGTTTGTAAGGAAAATTGTCACGTGAATAGTAAAACGAACGGAGTTAAAAGTTGATGATATGTTAATACACGTTGAAATGCATCACTCGACTTACGTCCTTATCGCCCTGGAATATCAAGAAACATTCCTGGAATTCGCATACTTAGGAAGCAGCATAACCTGCAACGCCAGCTTAGATAGAGAAATCAGCAACAATGATTTCATTCATATATGTTTTAGGGCAACAGTTTCAAAACACGAGGTTGCAAAACCATAGTGCTGTTTACCTTTTTACACAGTGCCGAATCTTGAATCATATACCGGCATCACTTACGGGTTCACCCAAATACGAACTAGAGAGCCACTCAACGTAGAGAGTTACTGTTATCATATGATAATAATGTAGGAGGTGTGCAATATGAATGAAAGATCAAGTTGCAAAATATTTTAATCATTTTAGCCAGTCAATGAATTCCATTAAATTGCAAGAAGGAAAATGAATTTTAAACAATACATGAAGAATATTAAAGAAAGCGAACAAGAAAAGAACAATAATTAAGAAGAGAGGAGAAAACGATTAACATTGCACTTAAAGATCAAAGTTGAAGTCAAAACACGAAGCCCCAAAAGAATTCCACAAGCGAGGAGTGCGATAGAGGAAACTGTTAACATAGAATATACAGTTATATCTACCTATTTCAACTGTAAAATGATGAAGCCTTGCCGCCAATCTAGTGCTACGCTTAAATGTCTATGTACGATAGAGGGAAATTGATCAGAACAGTTACCATGAAAATATTTATGGAAAAGGCACCAGGAAGGTACGTTACGGCGGCGGAAAGTGACTGAAGCCGAGATGCCAAGTCAGAGACAATAACCTTGCAGATGTTCGCTGGATCTTTATCAAGAATCTCTAAATATATCGTCGGTGTATGAGCAATATTGAAAGCACGGATGAACGGTGTAATAAAAATAAATATGTAAGATACTTTCTGACGAGAAAAACTGTCTTCTGTCACGATATAGGGAATAAAGTTTTCCAGTAGCAGACCTAGCAGTTGATTCGGTAAAATATTTCAACTTTATGTCAGCAGAAAATGTTAGTCAGTGAACGCTCAACGAGTCACTTTCCGGAAGGTTAGCATCAGCCATACTGATGGAAGGCCAAAAGGTTTATCTCATATGATTAAAAGAGAACAGTTCCATTTTGGAGTCTTTAAAATTAACAAGTCATCCCTTGCTCCATTTAACAACACACTATAGGTCATTTCTAAGAGTATTTGGTTTGTCTCGGTTTGTTTTACGGCAAAAATCTATCGCTTGTAATATTTTTTCTTCAAAAATCTATTGCTGCTAATATTTTTTTCAAAAATGTATAGCCGCTAATATTTTTTTTCAAAAATGTATTGCTGGTAATATTTTATTTCAAAAATGTATTGCCGGTAATAATCTTTCCTGTTAATATTTCTGGTATTAAAACCTATTTTTACACTTTCATTGTGTTTTGACCCCAGTTTAGGGGTTAACTATTTGCCCTTGGCTAGGACCCTAACAGGTGCTACTACACCGGATCAGCGTGGACCTGGGAACACAAGCAATTAAGAGGTGGTTCCACGCCCCTCAAAGCCATCTGATCAGAGGCATTGCTGTCGGACGTAGTGTATCGTCTTACCCAGGACGCGGATGTGGTTTATCGTCATACCCAGGACGATTTCTGAGAGCAGCTGCAAATTTGGTTGTATTCCATCGATCAGACGTACTATTAAGACAGGAGTAAATAGTTGTGTCATCAGCATAGACACCGAGTTGAGAACAGATGACATCAGGAAGGTCGTTTATGAAAATTACGTAAGTGTAAGGCTAAAGCTCTGGGTAACATCTGCATTAACGGAAAAAAGATCTAAAAGACTGTCTATTCAAGATAACTTTCAATTCGCTCTTTGATAAGAAAGACAGAATCAGTTCAAAATTTTGTCCGGTAATAACATAACCTTTCAACTTTTGAAGAAGACCAGTATATCAAATGCCTTCGAGATATCCAAAGCAATTGCCTGAGCTAAACTATCCTTATCTAAAGCTTCATAGACTCTTTCAGCAGTAATCGTTAACACATCAGCAGTTGTCCTAGAGAAGCGAACGGCATATTGCTTATCTGAAAGAAAACCCTGCAGGGTGAAATGCTTAACAAATTGAAAATTAATTAGAGCCACGAGGCCGATAGTCAGACGGGTCAGATGGTTGGCCTAAGTTCTTAAACACTTGAACTACGGAAGAAAATTTCCAACAAGCAGGAAAGCAAAAACCATCAAGGCATTTATTGCAGAGTTTAAAGAAAACAAGAACCATTCAGGTGCACAATTTTTTGCAGGGATAACATCAAGTCCACATTCCTTGAGAGGATCCAGATTGGAGATGACAGGCATCACTCAATAGGGACACATTTCTAAGTGAGAAGTTGGATAGAAATACCCAGATTAGTCAAAAACCGAATTTGAAGAGAATTTATGTGCAAAACATTATGGTATATCAGCAGATGTTAGCAGTTCAAATTGGGTCAAGAGAAGAAGGATAGAAGACTTACTCTTATTTGAGAAACTATTACAGAGCCGTCAGTTGTCCCGAGAACCAAAGTTGTTATACGTTATAGGGTGTCTCAATCTGTCAGTAATTATGATATATATTAATTATATAACTCATAAAAATTATGAGGATAGAGAGGATAGATATCTTGGTGGAAGGAGTATTGCATATCCTGTCGGTAATGTTCTAACTAAAGAATATTTGCCATGGAAATAGCAAGTAGTGATAGGCTTGCGAGGTTGCGTCTGAATGGGTTGCTCTAAAAGTGTACTGGAACAATTTCGTCTTGAGCATTGTGGTGAGAGACTTAGTGTTGAAACCATGCTACAATGTCTCAACTACAGTGGGCTGGGCACCTGACAATGATGGAGGACGGTCGTCTTACGAAGAACCTTAAACTGAGAGAACTAGACTCTTTCCGCGGCACAAGTTAAACCCTGCTGAAGAGATGAAAGACTTCCGAAAAAGGGGTCCTTAGTTGCTGTGTATTCAGGCATTATCAATGTGAAGCAGAGGGGAGCAAGAGAGCAACAGGGAAGCAGGAAATCTATTAGGTAACAGTCCTTTACAGTCCCGCAAATCAGTAGTCTCCTTGGAATGTCTAATACTCTACTGTTGTCGATGTGGAAAAACCATATATCAACAGAGTTGAAACACCGTCGCAAATCTTAATTCGCAAAGACATACAATATTAAATTAATATATATATATGTATATATATATATATATATATATATATATATATATATATATATATATTTGTGTGTGTATTCATATATATATATATATATATATATATATATATGGAGAGAGAAACAGACAGACACACAGAGAAGAGAGAGAGAGAGAGAGAGAGAGAGAGAGAGAGAGAGAGAGAGAGAGAAAGAAAGATAAAGGGTGTGAACATAGAAATCGTGACTGGCAGTTTCACGCCTTAATGATACATATGATCACTTCATACATGGAAATGCCAGTCACTATGCAGTGATGCTTTTTCTGTCCACACAATTTAGAAAAAACATTCTCTGCTCAAATATTGAGCACATTTTCCCCAATAGATCAACACACACACACACACACACACACACACACACACACACACACATATATATATATATATATATATATATATATATATATTGTCAGTTGGACACCGTCCGTGAGAAAGTGAGCATGCTGTATTGTTTGGCATTGTTTGGCATTTGCGCTGGAAAGGTTAGTCCTCGCTACCTTGAGGTTAGCCCTCGCTACCGAAAGGTTAGCCCTTTCTACCTAGTGATTATCCCTCGCTACCTAGGGGTTAGCCCGCGCGACAAAGTTGTCCATTTCAGTTTCATTCAAATCCTGTAGGCTCCTTTGCTTGTATCCCTCTGGATTTGAATTCAAAGAGAGATCTAAATCTTTTCTTCAAAATTTACAACTATTTTATTGGTAAGGTTGTTCAGAGAGAGAAAAATGTATTATTCCAATGTCTTATATTTTTGTGTACATGAAACAGTATGAGCACATTTCAGTCAATGCAACATATATTTACGCATATAAAGATTGATTGAATGGTAACTCCCTATTTTATGTATGATGGACTCTCCCGTCTTGTAAAAATATAGTTAGACGTGAGAGTTTATTATACATAAAATAGGATGTAACTTTTCAATCACCTTTTATATATTACGCATGCAAGGTCACACGTAGACAAAGAGTGGTGAACAGTGAATCTGTTCTGCTTTTATAATGAAGATTTGTTCCAAAAGTCTTTGCATCGATGTTCGTATTTTCTTTCATAATTTCGGCAAATATTTTATTGTTATGAGCAGACAATGAAACATTCTAATTCAACCAACATAAAGAATAGAGAACGGACAGTTTCGTAATTTTCCGAGGGTTAGCTTTGTGGGTTATCCCACTTGACCTTGCCAAAACGCCTCGTAGAGGGCGCTCTTAATGTCTATAAATAGACAATCATATTATCTCCATTTCTTTCTTTTTAACCTCAACTTTCAGATGTAGTCGCACATAGAGAAAGTACGCTGCCGAGTAGGAGCGTTCGTTTCCCTCTCCCTCTGTTGACTTCCGGACACTCTTACACGCGCATATATACAAACATGTCTACTACACACGCTTGTTTAAAAAAAAAACACACAAACAAGTACATTTTTCTTATAGCTTTTTTCATGTATTTTCTTTTCATTACAGTTTAGTTAATAACATACATTGTCATTTGTTTTCAATTTATTGTTTTGTATTTTTATTTTTTCTTGGGCTCATATTCAGTCCGGCAATATTGTTTGCATGATAAAAAATTGCATGCAAACTGCTCTGATTTTTTTCGCTGGTGCCCCGACTACATGAATTTAAGCGGGTTACTAGATTAGTATCTAGATCTCCTACCATTTTACTATTGAAATAGCTACATGCGATCGGTACTTCTATTCCAAATACTTTCTTTTCTCTTTCAGTTTACTTGCTTCCCTGATAGCTACAATCTTCAAAAAGATTAAATGCAACATCAGTCGCCATTTGTATTTTTGAATTTCGTTCATCCCTTGTCATTTCCTCAATTCTTTCTACTCTTAGTTTTCTCTTTAACTTTCTCTTCTTGTTACCTCTTGCGCACTAGTGGCATTCCTGCCTTGCTTGGAGTGAAATGATCAAAAAAAAAAAGTTCTAGGTGTCCGTAAATACTTAATTTCCAAAGTGTTGATTCTGTCGGGGATTCACTCACATCATACAGAATCCTCGTCTTCACGGAGATAAAAGCATACTTGACAGGAAATAAAACATACACAAATAACAAGAAAAGCATTGTAAATTGTATGTTAATTTCATGTGTTCATTTCGTAGTATTACAAGCTATATCAAAGAGAGAACTTGGACACATGTTGCCCGTACCAAGGCTCAGAGCTAAGATGTCGATTTTAACGTCTCTTTACGGGATGTCCGTATTTACGGCAGGAACAGTTTTTGTTTCATGCTGGGAATATTTTTATTATTTTTAGTCGCATCAAGGTATTTTCTATCAACAATCTAAGAAATCTAAGTATTTGAAACTATCTCTTTTCGTCTACATTTGAACGTATGCAAACCATGTATTACTTCGGTGTGCAACGAATTCTCTTACATCTATTTTAAATATTATTTTGTATCAGATCATTTAATCATTGGTATGGACATTTCCTCTTCTTTATAATTCGTTAAATCTACGGACTTTGAAGATATCTGTTTGACAATACTTCAAGTGTGTAAATTCGTAAATAGATTCCTTATTTTGTTTTGTTAATATTACCCATGTGTCTCCTTGTCATTACCATTTTTCATTAATATTCTTGGTGTGGGTAAATTAACTGTTCATTTTACCCCTTAAGCCCTACGCCACTATAATCCTCCGAATTCGTCTGTAGAACAACATCTCTGTTGCTGAGAGTCCCTATTTCATCTTTATGGAAGTTGTCCAGCATTTACTACTATATAGGAGAATAAAAATGACAGTCGTTTATAACAATTAATACATGACTTAGTTTCTTGAAGGTACCTTTGTCAAATTCAAAAGGTGCGTTGTAGAAATATATCTTTTGATGATCAATACTTCAACAGATTTAATCTTGCCATCTCAAACCCTACAATTCACTTTAGGCGAAGAGGATATTCCCATCTGTTTGAAAATCGGTGCATAAGATCATTCACACTATTTACATTATTCGGACTATTATCCTCATCTTGGTCGCCATATTTATTACAACGTTTCGGCCGTTGTACACTCCGGCCTTCTTCAGGTAGTTGGAATGTCGAACTGAACCCTTTATTTCGCTCACTGTTCTAGTTCCACGTGCCTTGTTTAATGGATGTCTATTATCAGTTATCTCCTGTTAATTCCCCTCTGCAAGTAATCCACTGCCTTAATCGGGTATCCTTGAGGTCTTCAAGGACACATGGCACAGTGGATAAAGGCGTTTTTGATCCAGTGTGGGACCCAAAGAGTGTGAGTTTAATACCCGGTTAAGGCAGTGGAGAACTTGCTGAGGGGAATTAACAGGAGATAACTGATAACTGACATCAATTAAACATTGCACGTGGAACTAGCGCAGTCTACCCCAGTGATCGAAATAAAGGGTTCAGTTCGACATTCCAACCACCTGAAGAAGGCCGGAGCGTACAACGACTGAAACGTTGTAATAAATATTGCGACAAAGATGAGGACAATAGTCCGAATAATGTAAATAGTGTACATAATACCTCATCTCAGAAATATAGACAGATACTGAAGATTATTTACATTATTTACATTCTTCGGACTGTTGTCCCTTTCTTTATTGCCATATTCACGACGTTTCAGCCGTTTCACGCCCCGGCATTGCTCGGGTGATTGGAATTTCGAACTGAAACCTTTATTTCGATTACCGGGGTAGATTGTTCTACCTCCACGTGTCATGCCTCTTCCGGATGCCAATAAATATGAGGACAACAATCCGAACAATGTAAATAATGTAAATAATTACAATATCTAATCTCAGAAATATAGCCAGAAACAGTGTATAAGAGTCTGTCAGTTCTTAGCTTATGCGATCGAAAGGAAATATATTGGCTGTTATGATTATGTTATGATAAATAATAATTTTACGACTTCTGATATTATCTTGCAGTAGTATGCAAAGAGTAATAAATAAAATAAGATAAAATGCTTCTTAAATCTTGTTTCTGAAAGCAGTTACTTGAATAAGCGAACGAAAAAAAAAAGATCAAAGACCCAGTACCAAAGCGAAGTACAATCCCATTCGCACTCACTGCACCACACTTATCGACCTCAGTATAAACTCAGGAAGAACAGAACATGGAAGTCACTCTTCTCTACCTTTTCAAAAGAATGCGGGGCAATCTATCCCAACAAATAACTAGTCAGAACGACTGCCTGCTACAAAGAAGAAATGTTTTTTCTCTCTGTTCCAACGTTCTGTGAGGTACGAAAACACACACACACACACACACACACACACACACACACACACACACACACACACACACACACACACACACACACTCTCTCTCTCTCTCTCTCTCTCTCGGCTTTAAAATGTATGTAATATTGTATTTGTATAAAAAAAACCTTCCAAATCAACATTCGCCATCTTGTCATTCATTTTCAATGTAATAAAAAGTCACACACACAAATAAAACAACAACATTCTTTGTCATCCGCCAGAATCTGTTCTGTAAACAATATTTTACAGCTTCTGTTGCAGAACTCTGTTGCCGGAAACACATCAAAAGTCTGGGTGTTCAAATCACGCTGGAGTCAATACTTGGTTGCGGGAATTACCACTTTAATTGCGAGGCGTGATCCTTTTTGTTAATAAATATTTAATGGTTCCTGGAACATTGGTCCCGCAAAAACAATATCTGGCGGACTCATGTGAGTAAATATAAACAAAAAATGTAATTTAAGCAAACAATTAATGTAGATATCGACAAAATGAACTTACATTAATGTGTATACAGTTGAATGAAAATGAGAAATCATTTAAAACCTAGCTATTAAGAATGCGCTTGATTGTGTGTGTGTGTGTGTGTGTGTGTGTGTGTGCGTGTACGTGCGTACGTGTGTGTGTGTCTAACACAAGCGTAAGTATGTTCTTGAGTGTGACAGTTCAGAAGACCGGAGAAAAGATCGTTACTCAGCTGGGATGTCTTCATCTGCGGTCGAATATATATTGAAACAAGGGGATATGTTTGTCTTTATAGAGACATAAACAGCGCCACATAATGGACCTTTGGCGAAAACAAGTGGATTAACTCACAAGTCCCGGTAAATATGGACAGAAAGTGTAATGAAATGACCAACATCGGCAGCAGTTTTTTGAAACAATTCAACATTATATTTGACAATGAAACGAAAAAACAATTATTGGGTTTAAAGTAAATGATAAAATATAGAGAAACAGGATTTTATACGAAAAAAAAAGAAAGAAATCCACCGTTTGACGGTGTCGAATGGTTGTTACACAATTTTTAGTTGGTGTTTCTGAAATGATTAAAATAAATAAGGTAAAAATACTTCTTAAATCTCCTGAAAAGTATCATCTACTTATTATTACCTTAACTCTTCACGAACTTGAACACCGGCATTCTTAAAGACAATTCAATCCGTTAATTAGGTTTCTGAAACCGGATACTTGAATAAGCGAAAGCAAAAGATTTTAGAACCAGTACCCAAGTGAAGTACAATCCTACTGGCACTCACCGCAATCCTCGGCTATTTACTCAGTGAGTATTTTCTATCCTTTTGCCACATGTCGCGTGTGTTGCAAGAAGGAGAAAAGAACATGTTGCTTCTCTCGTCGTAGGAGCAAGATAGATAGATAGATAGATAGATAGATAGATAGATAGATAGATAGATTGAGAAAGAGAGAGAGAGAGAGATGTTAAAAATAACGCCGCTGTGATTTAAAGTTAGGAGAAGTAATCAACATTTGAGCCATACTCTCTCTTTCAAATAATTACACTAATGGCTTTTTTTTTTATATAGAAGTATTGACAATGTTAAACCTTCGTTCACGCAATAAAAAAAAAAAAACCCCAAAAAACCATAGTCATAAGAACGGTTATTTTTTGACACCGCTATTACTGCATACACTTTTGACTCCCTCGGCATTGTTTTTAGTTTAAAAAAAAACGCTGAATAGAATTTTGATAAAACCCAAACATATGAACATAATTTTATATTTACAAAATTATAAAAATGTAAACCAACTATAATAAAATACTTATTATTTACCATTTTAAAAAGATATAGACCTGAAAAGAAATATTTTTTATTCATTAATCTATAAATTGTTTATGTCTGTGAACAAGAAAATTTAGATAAACACATAGCAACGATTAACTGTAATTATACATTTTGAAAAGGTGTATTTTGCTGCCATTTCTTTCATTTCCTCTTGCCACATGAATTCACTAAAATAGTTTAAGAGTGTCTCTTCTTCTGAATCAAACATTCATTTAATATTAGATCTTAGGCGAGACCAAAAGCACTCAATAGTTTCAATTTGTATCTCCCTATTGATGGATGTTGAATGTTTTCTATAATTACAGAATGTTTGTAATTTTTGCCGGTCGTATCTAAAAAACAAACAAACTTGTTCTTATAAAATGGAAAATAATAAATAATGCATTGTAGTTCGTTTACATATGTTGATACGTTTGTAATTCTTAAATAAATATTTGAAGAAAAAGTTTTCTTCTCAAATTTCTTTCTTTATGAAATGATAAAACTTTTATAAAAAGGTAAATAATTAATCTCGCATTCTACTTGGTTCACATATTTTTTAATAATCTTTAAATAAACATAGCCGGGAGTCAAAAGTGTATATAGTAATATTAGTGTCAAGGGAATTACCCGCTTTTTAAAACACTATTTTTCAGGGAATAATGGTTAAAACTTGCCAAAATATCTTTAAATGGTAACACTTGTTTTTTTTTACATAAGTGTAAGCGGTAACGATAACAAATTCAATTTGTAAAAACCGGGTTTCTAAATCTAGATAAAAAAGAAAAAAAAACATACAAACACATTGACAGTTGAAAATAAATCCAAGAGCTAATACATTGGTACTTTGCATCAGATCCAATGTTAAGAAAATTTGAGAGTTGTTGAGATCTGAGCTTTTTTATGTTAATCGCTGAGGGCCAACCCCGATCCTTTAAACAAAATCGTGACAGAAAAAAGGAACTTCCGAGTGCGATTTTTGAAAGCTTTAAGATTTTTTTTAACAGGTATTCTTGTGATTCTACACAATATTTGTCCAGGTATAGAATCTTTCAGTATCCCACATGATAACAGGTTTTTAGCAAATTAAAAAGACATTTTAAAATTATTTTAATGAAAAACAAAGATAAAATTGCCCCTGAAATATACGACTTTATATGTGTTAAATGCATTTCTAAGTTAGAATGGTGAAAACATGAGATGTGGCATGAATTTGAACACATTTCATCGAGGGATAAGGGTTACCGAAATAAAAGAATATTTCGCTAACCATTTACGTCGATGAATTGTGTTCAAATTCCAAGCTCGTCCGTTGTGCTCACTTTTATAACTGTTGTTCTCCCGGCAGTTATAAGGCAAATAGTAGGGAGAATGTATGTATGTATGCATATTTCATTAAAAACGACAGACAAGGTACTACAATTGAGCTTTTTATTTAATTTTTCTTGCTTCCTTTACAGGACAAAGGGTGTGTAAGAACTGTCCAAATGTTTTTCATGTTTCCGAGCGCTTTCGGATATACCTTTAGCCATTATCAAGGATGATTCGATTTTTCAGCTTAATTGAGTGTGTACATTATGTGTATGTCATAGTGTGTAATAGAGATGTTTTTAATTTCCGAATACGGTGAGCACATTGTGACTTTGTTCGTAGTTAATATAAATTAAGAGTTGGCTTTTTCTTTTTTATTATTAAAGCCTACATTATTTTTAATCTTTTTTTGAAGGTGGATGCATTTTATATATTTGTGTTTTCTACGAGTATGTTTCTAATGGAGTTCGGTAAATTTGTGTGCGTGTTTAAATGCATTCTAATGGAGCTGTGGTCAGATAGGTGTAACGTAAGAGGTCTGGATAAGCAGGTAGTTGTGTAACCGATATAGTTTTAAGGTGTACTATATTTATGGGATAAAGTGCTCAATATCGGTGCGTATGTAAATATAAAAGTGAACACTGAAGTATATATATATATATATATATATATATATATATATATATATATATATATATATATATATATATATATATATATATACATATATATATATATATCAGGTGATCCCATAACTTCTGTCCGAATTTTGAATAAAGAAAACAAGTGACCAAATGTTACATTTAGTTACAGATTCAATCAACAATGTATTTTCCCTGATTATCTATGAATTCCTTCCATCTATTAACAAACTTAGTAATTCCATTACTGTAAAATTCTTTTGGCTTTGATTCGAAAAACTCACAAATGTCAGTTTTAACCTCTTCCTGTGTTACAAAAGCTGTTTCTTCCAAATGATTCTGTAAGCTACGAAACAAATGGTAGTCTGAAGGAGCAAGATCGGGAGAATAAGGTGGATGAGGAATTTTCTCCCAACCAAGTTCTTCGATCTTTTGTGACGTGATTCTTGCTGTGTGTGGTCGCGCATTGTCCTGACGAAGCATCACCAGTTTTCGATTCACTAGAGTCGGTCTTTTTTTTCCTCAAAGCTTCGTTCAAACGCTCTAATTGCTGACAGTATATTTGAGCATTAATTGTTGCATTAGGTGGTAAGAATTCCAAGTGGATTATTCCTTGGCAATCCCACCAGATTGAAAGAAGAACCTTTTGCCCATGAAGTTCCCTTCTCGGCTGTGGCTGGGGTCCTTCCCCTTTACCAAGCCACTGTCTACGACGCTTAACATTTCGATAAAAGATCCATTTTTCGTCGCCAGTCACAAGTCTATCCAAAAAAGGTGAGACAAGTTGGCGAGAATGGAGAGAAGAGCAGATGTCATCTCGGGATTTGAGGTTGTTTTTAGACAATTCATGAGGCACCCATTTTCCAAGTTTAGGAACTTTTCCAAGTTGTTGAAGATGACGATGAACAGTTGTATGGTTTGAACGGAGAACCACTGGCAATTCCTCAACTGATAAAGCAGGATTTTCTTCAAGGGCTGCTTCAAGAAGCTTTTCATCAAACTCAACTGGACGTCCGGTTCGATCTTCATCTTCAAGGGTGAAATCTCAACCTCTGAATTTTGCAAACCATCTTCTGCAAGTTCTTTCATTCACATATTCCTCTCCATAAACTGAGTGAATGTTTCTAGCCGCTTCGGCTGCTGAGTTTCCTTTCTTGAACTCATAAAGCATTATGTGCCTCAAATGAATCTTGGGTACTTCCATGTTAGCAGGGCTTTAATCAAACAAAATTTTATTTTATTGTTCTCTGAAATAAAATTTGATCAGTTTAAATGCATCTAAACATAAAAATAATGTTCAGCTCCATTAGACATTATAAAATACTCTTTAAATTTAATTCATTTTAACAAACAATTAAAATTCGAACAGAACTTATGGGATGACCTAATATATATATATATATATATATATATATATATATATATATATATATATATATATATATATATATTCTGTTTAGACGTTATTTTTAAAGATACAATTTGTTTAAGGAAATGATCTTTTTTAAGTAAACAGTATTAATTACATTTGCTGGCCTGAATGTTCGAGAAATTTCGTAGAAGATATGCGTTCTCTGATAGGAATACAATCTGTATTCCTATTCGGAAACCGTCATTTGATTTGACGCGCTAGACAATTTAGCTACAGTGAAGCGTCTCTGTAAGAAAAGACCAAATTACTGTTTAGAAACATGATCATCGACTGTTTTCCTAGATCTATCATATCTGCTCACAAAACGTATCTTAAAGTGAACAATGAAAACATGATTAAATTATTGTCGGACTTAATCCATTTCATCATATATATATATATATATATATATATATATATATATATATATATATATATATATATATATATATATATATATATAATATATATATATATATATATATATATATATATATATATATATATATATATATATATATATATATATATATATATATATATATATATATTTATATATAATATATATATATATATATATATATATATATATGTGTTTGTGTGTTTGTTTACAGCGTTTGAAAAACAAACGCTGTAAACAAACACACAAACACAGTTTCTAATTTGATTTCTGAGGAAAGACCTAGGTGGTCTGAAATATTAAATAAATAAATATATACAAAAACACAGAAAAAAATACTTTCATAAAAAAAACACACAATTTTGTTTCATTCATTTTATCCAGATATTATATACATATCAAGAAAGTATACGTGGCCTCTCATTATGCTATATATATATATATATATATATATATATATATATATATATATATATATATATATATATATATATATATATATATATATATATACATATTTAAATTCCCAGATAAATTCTGTGGACAAGACAGATTAGTATAAAATGACAATTGGAAAAATCTTAGATTTTGCCGACGCGTTTCGTCTTCCGACTTTTTCAAAGCAAAAATGAAATCGATATATATCTGTTGTTATAGTTACATTAAAAATATAAATTTAAAAAGATAGACACTTCTGTCCAAGCCTTTTTTCTGGTTAATGTAAATTACCTTAAAAGTAAGAGATTTTTTTACATTAACCAGAAAGAAAAGCTTAGACAGAAGCGTCTATCTTTTTAAATTTGGATTTTTAATGTAACTATAACAACAGAGATATTTAGATTTCATTTTCGCCTTGAAAATGTCGGAAGACGAAACGCGTCGGCAAAATCTAAGATTTTTCCAGTTGTATTTTTATACCATATATATATATATATATATATATATATATATATATATAATATATATATATATGTATATGAAAAAGAATTGATGGATTTCGATGTTTTATTCCGACATATTTATTGCTTCAAGAAGAACGTTAATTTGTTGCTGTCAGAAGGAAAAATTTCTTTAAAACATTTTCTCGAGTATGCAGGACGCTACAAGAAATACATAGTGTTTAAAATAAAACGCATCGGTGATCCACTTACAATAATGTTTAACTCAAGACACACACACACACACACACACACAGACATATACACACACACACATATATATATATATATATATATAGAGAGAGAGAGAGAGAGATCGAAAGACAACCAGATAGACAGTGAGAAAGAAAGACAGAGTGACAGTTAATGCGAGAGATAGAAAGTGTGGGAAAGAAATAGCCAGCGATATATATATATGTATATATATATATAGTTAGATAGATAAATAGATATGAACAGACTGAGATACATAGATAGATAGATAGATAGATAGATAGATAGATAGATAGATAGATAGATAGATAGATAATGACGCCTGTCAATATATATTGTCGAGTGATATTAAGTGTTTTTTTTTAATTAGCTATTGATTGTGTACTCAGCGTTTCATGGAATGGTCCTCGTGTTTAGAGTTGCTGTGGGTTTAACCTCACTTTCTTATCTATCTTTCCATGAACGTCTTTATTTAGACTCTTACGTGAGTATACGGGCACATAACAACAGAAATATTTCTTCTTTTTATGATAAACTCCGAGCAAGTATAAAATCATATTGAAAAATGCAAATATTTAGATACATTTTGTATCAGAAACTATTAAAATTTTATTAAAAAATGATCGATTAAGTAAATGTACGCTGCCGAGGCTTAGTTTTAACTCAAGCAAGGCAATAAATTCACTAAGACACAAGGATTGCTGTGTGTTAGACATGGTGTGGAAAAACACTATTAAAGAAAGAATTATGTTTGGAGAAATCAGAATGAGGCTTGGAACACTGAATGTCTGCAGACGACCGAGAAACATGGCGGTATTGGAGTAATGGTGTTGGGCGCTGTCTGGTTTGGAGGGAAATCTGAGCTGATTCTCGTTGACGAGCGGTTGAATGGCCCAAAATACTATCAAATATAAGAGAAAGGAATACACCGACTATTTGAAACCAATAATATTGTCAAGAATGTTTACCTTTTTCAAGAAAATGGAGCGCCATATCATACGAGAAAAGTAGCAAAGGCCTGGAAGGAACCGCAACAAATCAAATCACTGTCATGGGTAGACCAAGGGAATACGTTTGGGAGCACCTTAACCGAAAACTTCGAGAGCATGCAACCAAAATCACGTCAGTGGCAACCCTTAAAGAAACATTGCTAAAGAAGTGACAAAATATAGCTCAGTCGATTGTTGATAACTTGATCAAATCCATGAAAAATCGAATACAAGCACTGAAACTAGTAATTGGAGGCCCTAATCTATACTAGTTCCAAATACTGTTTATTTATGTGCAGTTGGGATTACGTAGTTAAATTTTGAAATTGGATCTAGTTCATTTCTACTGGCTAAAAATGTTTCTTAGGCCACTGTGTATTAGAATCCATTTAGTTATTTGTTAGGTGTCCACGTTAGTTTGACGGTCTTACGTCTCTGCAGTGAATGGAGTTAACGTATTTTAATCTCTGTGAACAGGTCAGTGACTTTAGGCAGTTTCTGGTTCCGGTTCCATTTGAAGAGGCCGACATACAATTATTATTTCAATAAGATCTATTATTGTTTTTAATATTAAATTCTTCGAGTAGACGTGGAACTCCATAGATGCATAGATGTATGTTTCATGCATTGGCTTAAAAGCGACAGACAACCATATATTAATTATTCTCGTTTCATAATGATATTAATGTGAATATACATTAAGAAAATACGATATGGCTTTAGCAACTATAAACAATTAAAAAACAAACAAACAAACAACTATACAAACGTGTTACACTAAAATTGCAGACAATACATTGCTAAAATTGCAAGGACACATTTATATTTGTTGATGCATAAATAAAACAGAGAACAGCTGAGTGACTTAAAATCTCATTAAGCAAATGAAATTCTTTTGTCTTGTAACATTCAATGAATTATTTTATTATATGACATTCGATTTTTACGCTGACAAAGCGAAGCGAAAATTTCATCAATAATGTATCCGTAAAGAAAATTGGAATATTGGAAATGTTCATTTTAGACAAAATGTTTTAATGTAAAATATGAATTTCTGGTAGAATGGTTACTTGTTATTTTATATAAATTTTAATTAGTTTTTGTAAGGAAAATGAATGATCACAACTAAACAACTATATAGGGCTACTGTATGAAGGGGACTTTTTTTCTCTTTCAGAGAAGTCAGTTCATTTAAAATAGAAACGTCAAGAAAGCATGAAGTAAAAAGAAAAAAAATAGAAAAAAAGAAAAATGAAATGAACCAAAACAACCAACACCAAACCCATTCATTTTTTAAATTGCGGAATATAAAGTTAGAAAATAAAGTAATTTTCTCAACAAAATAACAAACACCCCCCACGCCCTCCTAAGAAAAAAATAAAAGAAACTAAGTAGTCTAAAATAGAAACTGAATAACACCAAAAAGAAATTTATTTACATTGAAACGTTATTCTGAATAAAAAACTTCATATTTTAGCTGTTCGTTGCTTCACGACGTTTCGATAGATGCATATTTTGCGGTCGAAAATAAAATACCTCTCGACACGCTATCTTTTATTACTTAATTGAAAATAACATACTGCACGTCTAATGTGTGGTGGGAGAACGCCGAACATACTTAACATGAAATTGAGTCTTTTGTAATATAACCACGTTTAAATTATATCCTTACACTAAAAATGCATCTATCCTCATACTTATTATTATTATTATTATTATTATTATTATTATTATTATTATTATTATTATTTCCTTTGATATCTGGCGTTTTCACATTTCTTTCCGGGTCCCGCCCAGGGACCTAAGGTTAGAAATGGCATCATGACACTTTCCACTGCAAAAAAAAATAAATAAATAAAAATAATTACATAGATAAAGCCCTTCGTAAAGCGTGGGCTGTACTTGTCAGAACAATTTTTTGTATCTCTTTGAAGCATGGACTTCCAGGGATCCCTTCAATCAGCCTATTATTATTATTATTATTATTATTATTATTATTATTATTTGTGTATGTTATATTTTCTGCACTGTATCCTTTAGAGCCGGGTCCAAACTATGGTCCTTAAGCTCTATAGGAGAATTGTCATTTAACTGATAGCACTTTTCTTAGTATATGGGATGTTCCTAGTAGAGCGACTTTCTGGGCAACTTGTATGTTGATGTTACCTGGGACACTGTTAGTAAAAGTTTCCATTACTTTTGTCACATGTCCCAGAGCTCCGATTACTATTGGCACAGTCTCAGTCTTCATTCCCCACAGCCTATTAATATCGATTCCTAGGTCCTTGTATTTTGATAATTTCTCTATAATCATTATGGAGGTGTTTCTCTCAGATGTTACCGCTATGTCAACAAGCATAGACTTCCTGAAATGTTTGTCTTTTATGTTAATATCAGGTCTGTCAGTTTGAATTGGCATGTCCCATACGATAGTTATATCGTTTATTATTATTATTATTATTATTATTATTATTATTATTATTATTATTATTATTATTATTATTATTTCCTTTGATTTCTGGTGTGTACTCATTTCTTTCCGGGTCGCGATAAGAGCCCTAAGGTCAGAAATGGCATCATAACATTTTTCACTGAGCAATTTTGAAAGAAAAATCGCACATCTTTTACATAGATAACGCCCTTCGTAAGGTGTGGGCTGAACATGTGAGAACATTTTTTGTATTTCTTGAAGTCATCGGCAACGAGGAATCCCTGCAATGAGTCTATTGGAATCTTTTCCAATCAATCCGAGAGCTCCAACTACATTGATGTTCTCAGGTGCCACATTTTTAAGATTTCGATTTTGATAGATTTTTGAAGAGCTTCAAAAATACATTACAGTCTTCAAGGACTGCCATGTTAATAAGAAGGCACATTATGTCTTTAATC
>OZ038475.1:115748855-115843855 GCA_964036315.1 Acanthosepion esculentum
CTAAAATAGATTTCAAATTTAGTAATAAATTTATTTTAGTCGTGGCTCCTTAAATCCCCCTTGGCCCAGTATTTACCTTTTACAGTTTCGCCATTTTGATTATTCTTGTTCCAGAGAACCTTTTTGAAGAAGAGTTGAACGAAAAAGGTTAATTTAAAAATTGTTTTCCATCATTTTCAAAGCCATATAAATTCTAAGGTACAAAATTTTTATATATATATATATATATATATATATATATATATATATTGACGATAGGGTCTCCAATGTTGATTTTATCGCAAAATCAAACATTGATGGAAATGAGACTTTGCTGATGCAGTCACAACATCGCTGGACGTATCGCCAGGTTGACGGTGGACAAGTGACAGGTATAATGATAGGCTAAAGAGTAACCTTTCACCTATCAACGTACCTCATACTAACCTCGAACGAGTTGCCATGGCTTGAAATAACCGGAGATATAGAGAATCAATATAGCGCCGCTCGCTCACATATTCCGTGGTGAAACTCAACTGATGCTATATTGAGTCTGATTTGCTATCTCTTCGTTACCGAGGTCCGTTGAACAGTTGGCATGACGTTTGCTTGATAGCCTAACTGTCCGGGTTTCAATTCTCGGTAGTGGATGCGCACTGCTGATGAGTCCCAAATATAGGACAAATCGGCCGTCCAGTGTTTTCTGCACTGAGGTTTCTTTCAGGCTCAATGAATTACTTTATTTTTTAAAAATATATATATATATATATATATATATATATATATATATATATATATATATATATATATATATATATATATATATATATATATATATATATATATATATATATATATATATATATATATATATATATATATATATATATATATATATATAGTCCTCTCCAAAAGTATTGGAACACCCAGGACATTTAAAATCTGACGATCAATGTCAGAGACGAGCTCAAAATGTTAGCTTTTATTATCTGGTATTTACATGTAGCCGTGATAAACAATTTAGGGCATACAACATTTTGTTTGAACCCATCCATTTTTCAAGTGAGCAAAATGTTTGCAACATTAAACTGACAGGTGTTTCTTGTTGCCCAGATATTGCCTTTTAGATTGATTGTTTACACAGATATCTCTGAATGACTACTACTAGTTTTATCATTGGCCTTCATGTGTGAAAACTGCATTTTTTCTTAAAGAAGATAAATCGACATAAATACGAGAGAGATTTCTATGGTAGATAAGTAAGACATTTTAAAGTTGAGACAAGAGGGAAAATCGATCAGAGCCATTGGAAAAAACATTGAGCATAGCCAACACAAGAATTTGTAATGTCTTACGAAAAGAAAGAAACTACTGGTGTATGTAGCAACAGACATATGACAGGTCGCCCAAGGAAAACAACTGCAGTTGATGACAGAAACATTGTGAGAGCTTTGAGTAAAAAAACAAAAATAACAGTTAGTGATATCACTGACAATCTCCACAGTGAATGATGAAAGTCTCATTATCCATCATTTGAAGATGACTCCGAGAGAAGTAATATAGAGGCCATACCACTATGTGCAAAACACGTAGCAGCAGTAAGATTCGAAAGGCCAGATTGGAATATGTTCTTATTGATTGTATTCTTATCACCCCCCCCCCACACCCAGCAAGGAAGTGAAAGTGAAAGTGAAAGAGAAAAAGAAAATTGAAATTGGAGAGGATTGAGGAAAGGACAAAAAAAGGAACAGCGATCAAGAAGACAGAAAATGGCGATTACAGTAAGGTGTCATTATTTTAAAGTTGAATTGGCTAGATGTAACCACAAGTTATATGCTAATATTATCTTCTGTCGCATTTCTTGGCTGTGGTTTTCTTTTACGGTTTCCTGCTTCCCAGTCAACTTTGATCTTCACACATTTATAGTAGTTTTTCTCATATTCTGTAATACTAAGTAACCAATTGCGCACTAATGTATTCGTTGCCTTGCTTGTAGTGAAATGCTTAAAACAATTGACGTTGCATTTAAATCTTTGAAGACTGTA
The DNA here is from genome assembly GCA_964036315.1 of Acanthosepion esculentum. NCBI lineage: Eukaryota > Metazoa > Mollusca > Cephalopoda > Sepiida > Sepiidae > Acanthosepion > Acanthosepion esculentum. Next base: position 115,750,880 of record OZ038475.1, read on the forward strand.
ATTAATAGGGAAGCAAGAAATTAGGCGGAAGTTCCACAGATGGGAAGCACGAGAAAAGAAACTGTTAAAATAGAAATGCCAGTTGCATCTAGCTATTACAACAGTAAAACGTTGGGAACTAGTTGTCAATCTAGCAGCGATCTCTAATTCATGTATTCGGGACGCAAGGATAAAAGTGAATCCGAGCAGTTTTCATGAAAAACATTTGACACATAGAGAGAAGTCTGGTCACGTCGGTCAGGATCAATTACATTACATACTCTACTTTGGATTTTGTCAAGAATCTCGGTATGTGCAACAGGAGCAAAAGGCCAGATATGGCACGGACGAATGACAGATTTATAAATGTGCAAGTTGGATCCTAATCAGAAAAACATTTCTGGCAGGACACAATGAACAAACTTTCCTCCAGCAGACGAAGCAATTGATTCGATATAATAGCTCCACTTCATTTCAGCGGAAAACATGGGGCGAAGAAGAGGTAGACTGGAGTTTAACATCATCAATGCTCATGGCAGACCTAAAAAGTTTCTCCGTGGTGATTAAATGAAAGTTTTCGTTTGGATGCATTAAAATTTACAAATTCAACTCCTTCCAAACCCTCTGCACTGTCCTCAAATTGACACCCAAACACTCTGAAATGTTCGCGAATTCCAAGCAGTACAGGTTGCCTTTTCCAAATTTCTGGCGGAATGAATTGCGTCATTTTGTTCTTTTTTTCGCAGACAGTGCCCAATTGACCACTATACTGTGCAGTCGAGAAAATCAAAATAAACAACGCGCATGCGCGAAATTAAAACTATCAAATGTGACAATTTACCCATCGCATCCTGTATTCGGCAAATAAAATAATATTTTAAATGTCTAATGTCTTGTGACAGCGAAGCGGACTGACACATAAGGCCTGTATTCAGTACATCCATGGTGCTTAACGTGTAATGGGCGAAAAAGACGAGAGAGAGAGAGTGTATGAGAAAGAGTGTGAGAGAGACGAAGTGATAGAGAGAGGATGTAAAGAGAGAGGGGGCTGCAAGCGAAGAAAAATGTAAGTGAGAAATGTAAATGCTGTAAGAGAGAAAGAGGAAAATCGTTTGAATTGATCAGATTTTCTTATTCGTGGCCTTTTAAACTATGCTTTCCACAAAATCAATACCGTATATTTAAACATTTAAATTCATTTAAAATATAGTGTCTCTGCGTATTCCATTTGTGTATACTATTTTATATTGTATTAATTCCAAAGAATCAATATATATACTGGATGTCATGAAAAAATCTTTATTTGTTATATATATAACGCATTCAAACAAAGGACAAACATCCGGATAAAATAAATTATTTAAATATTAATATGCGTTTGTCTGAACAGAAAACGGTAGGTGAGCATGGCATAGAAACATTGTTTCACAATTAAAAGAAGTTTTCTTTTATGCACCATGTCTCTTCAGGATATGGTCGATCATGGCGCTCCAGAATTTCCTGTTCATCCAGGGCCCGATGCAGCAGTTCTCCCCTACCATTCCTTCAAGTTCCAGTAATTAGCCTAATTTCGTTGGGTAGGTTATTCGATGTTTACCTCTGCTATGTTGCTTTCAGTATGTCCTTTGTTAAATAAACTAAGCACAACATCTTCATAAAAAGAAATACGAACAAAAAACACATATTTACGGTGTCTTTAATTTTGTTATTGAAATAAAAGGTTTTGTCCGAAATGTTTTTCGGTCTGGCTTCGGCGTTTATTTCCTCAGGTATATTTTGTAAATTGTCTTCTATTTAGTTTTTATCTTTGAAAGGAAATACGAGAGATAATCAAAATATGTATAACAAGTAGGTGATAGATTTTCAGGTAAATATAGACAAAAAAAATATATGTTTGTATCACGCAATTAATCTTTCCACACTATTCACGTGATAAAAATAAGAACTGATGTTCGCATACGCTAAACAATGTATATATATATATATATATATATATATATATATATATATATATGTGTGTGTGTGTGTGTGTGTGTGTGTATGCACATTTCATTAAAAACGACTGACAAGGCGCTGTTATTTAGTTTTTTATACAATTTCTCATGCAATCAAATAATAGATAATAGATCGCATGAGAAATTATATAAAAAACTAAATAAAAGCACCTTGTCAGTCGTTTTTAATGAAATGTGCATGAAAGAAGGATTGCTGCCTAAAGACATATATATATATATATATGTATATATATATATATATATATATATATATATATATATATATATATATATATATATATATATATATGTATATGTATATATATTAGGTCATCCCATAAGTTGTGTCCGAATTTTAACTTTTTGTTAAAATGAACGAAATTTAAAGAGTATTTTATAATGTCTAATGGAGCTAAACATTATTTTTATGTTTAGATGCATTTAAACTGATCAAATTTTATTTCAGAGAACAATAAAATAAAATTTTGTTTGATTAAAACCCAGATAACATGGAAGTACAAAAGAATCATTATGCTTTATGAGTTCAAGAAAGGAAACTCAGCAGTCGAAGCGGATAGAAACATTCACTCAGTTTATGGAGAGGAATGAGTGAATGAAAGAACTTGCAGAAGATGGTTTGCAAAATTCAGAGGTGGAGATATCACCCTTGAAGATGAAGATCGAACTGGACGTCCAGTTGAGTTTGATGAAAAGCTTCTTGAAGCAGCCCTTGAAGATAATCCTGCAGCCCTTGAAGATAATCCTGCTTTATCAGTTGAGGAATGGTTATCAGTTGAGGCAGTGGTTCTCCGTTCAAACCATACAACTGATCATCGTCATCTTTAACAACTTTGAAAAGTTCCTAAACTTGGAAAATGGGTGCCTCATGAATTGTCTGAAAACAACCTCAAATCCCAAGTTGACATCTGCTCTTCTCTCCATTCTCACCAACTTGTTTCACCTTTTTTGGATAGACTTGTGACTGGCGACGAAAAATGGATCTTTTATCGAAATGTTAAGCGTCGTAGACAGTGGCTTCGTAAATGGGAAGGACTCCAGCCACTTTCGAGAAGGGGACTTCATGGGCAAAAGGTTCTTCTTTCAATCTGGTGGGATTGCCAAGGAATAATCCACTTTGAATTCTTACCACCTAATACGACAATTAATGCTCAAATATACTGTCAACAATTAGAGCGTTTGAACCAAGCTTTGATGAAAAAAGACCTGCTCTAGTGAATCGAAAACGGGTGATGTTTCATCAGGACAATGCACGACCACACACAGCAAGAATCACGTCACAAAAGATCGAAGAACTTGGTTGGAAGGAAATTCCTCATCCACTTTATTCTCCCGACCTTGCTCCTTCAGACTACCATTTGTTTCGTAGCTTACAGAATCATTTGGAAGAAACAGCTTTTGTAACACAGGAAGAGGTTAAAACTGACATTTCTGAATTCTTAGAATCAAAGCCAAAATAAATTTACAGTAATGGAATTACTAAGCTTGTTAATAGATGGAAGGAAGTCATAGATAATCAGGGAAAATACATTGTTGATTGAATCTGTAATTAAATGTAACATTTGGTCACTTATTTTCTTTATTCAAAATTCGGACAGAACGTATGGGATTACCTGATATATATATATATATATATATATATATATATATATATATATATATATATATATATATATATAGAAACAAATGTAAAAGAACGAAAAGAATATAAATTCAAACTTTCATAACATTAATTTAAAAAAGGTCGCAATACAAGAGTAGAGCGATAAATATTTATTATAAACTGTTACATTGGAACATGCAAATTAATGCATATTTGTTTCGACGACTAAAGACATCTCGTCAGGCGGTGAACGTTGGTGGTAACAAACGATTTTATTTAAAAGTACAATTTATGAAGCATCACTTCTTTTTATATTTTTGAAAATTTTCCATACAAGACAATATATATATATATATATATATATATATATATATATATATATATATATATATATATATATATATGTATATATATACATATAGATATATATTATTCATTCCATAAAAGGAAAAGAAAGAAAAGCAAATTAAAGTACAAAAGGAAAGAAAAAAAAGAGAAATCAATAAAAAGAAAAAGAAACAAGAGAGAAAAGAAAGGCATAAGAAAGCATAAGAAATCAATTCTACTACCAAGATATATATATAGTTTTAACGTATGCTATATTTATGGCTAAAATAGTTCAGTATCAGTGATAGAGCGTATGTAAATGTAAAAGTGGACACTGAGGCCAGCATCAAGCGGTGGCAATGTATTTCATGCTTCAAGCAATATTTTGGCCATGTGCGTTGTGTCTTAGCTTGGCTATTTATATGTGCTAGTCAATGGTGCATTTTGGGTAATGAAGTCTATCATATTATGTGCGGTAATGGTTATGTTTCAAATACATTCAAATACTGTTAATTATAAATTAAAACGTTATTAATACTACTGCGTTTTAATTGTAAAACAAAGTTTATCGTCTTCTTTATTCTTTTTTTAAGTGGTGTAGGAATTTTGCAGAAAGAACACTTCTAATCAGAATCCGGAAATTCCGATTATGGGGAAAGATGACTTTGAAAACATAATTTTTACGGGGCATATTGAGGCAAAATAACGAGGACTTTGAAAGTTTAACCGTCACGGGGCATATTAAGGGCAGGATATTTAGGGGAAGGCAGCTAGCAACCGACTTGACGAGCTTGTGTGAATGGATGGCGGAACTTTGGAATGGGGTGTGGTTCTGAACTAAGAGAGGAAAAGTAAGTGCCACCAGGGATATGAAATTGTAGAGAGCCATGATCATCTATGTCCCGAATAGAAGAAGAAGGAGAATAATGATGATGAGGAGGAAATAGGTAAAAGTATTACTTGTGGACGTCTCTCTCTGGAACACTGAACTTGTCCCGTAGACCATTACTGATGTGGGAAATAAAATTCATCACTAGGTGTCCTACATAACAAAGGTAGTTCTTGCCTTGTAGTTGAATATTTCCAGCGGTTGGTGTTTGAGCATATCCTATGCTCGAACACGAACCACTGGAAATATTTTCTAAGTAGACCGACTGCACTCATTCTACACAATTCCATACAAGTCATTTGCCTCTTCGTTGAGATAAGCTAATCAAGAATTAATTACTTACGTTCTCTTCGATGCAAAAATCGATATCTGCTAAATCATTTAATGTGACGGCTTATCTGCATTCCTCGTGGTACAAAACCCGATGACGGGTCGCTTCTTCTTTCTATTTTTTAAAGTTGTTTTTCAAACATCAAGCGCAGAAAGGTGCGTGCAGCATTGCAGTGTTAACAGAAAATACCGTGGAATGTCATGACCCTCTCCCTTAAGTGCAAGGAAGAAGTTTTGTCCAAGGAACGGATTTCCGGTGACCTGCGGAGATACACTTTGTCATTTTCACTCGATAGAATTGAAGTCACGAAGTTTTGTGTCTTGAGCACTGAAATGTCATTCTCCCAAAGAGAGGTATCCCCCTGTTTCTCCGGGTGAATATCTTCCTTCAAATCAGCATTTAATTTAAAACAGGAGATCTCATTGCTTGCAATCGCAGCTTACAGAGCCAAAATATATGCTCAAGTCCAACTGCATTTTCACAACTCGTTATGCATCAAGTCCTTGATAAAAACAAATACTTTAATTGTATGTGGCTTTGCAAAACGCAGTCTCAATAACGTTTTACCAACAAAAAAAAAACACGTCAAAAAAGACAAAAAACAATAAGTGGGGTGAAAATGACATAGAAACAGATTTTTGGGTGGAAGACCTTCGTTTTCGAGTTGTCCTTTACAGTTATTTTTTCTTTTCTAATTTTGGACAGGAGAGATATTTTCCTGATTAAATAATGAAATTCTTCTTTAAAAAATCAATATTTGAAATATTGTATTCATCGTTCTGTGTAGGATCTTCCTAGATTACATTGATAGACTTGATAAAATTATACATGGTTCTACAGGACGAATAAATGCATAACTAATCACAGATTTCCTTTATTTATTATTTGTAAATTGCCATTAATACTTGGGGATAATTATGGAGTGGTTCTCCGTAACCTGTTCCACTATTTTGAAATCATATTCTACCCTTTTCTTATACTATTCACTAATCAAGGCTAGAGAACCTAGTATACCTTTCTATTTAATCTTGATGGGCGGTGGGGGTAGACAAGAGACAAATTAATTATTTTTCCAAGGTCATTAGTAGGAAAGTTAAATGCCACTGGAAAGGCACGAATTATTTAATTATATTAATTGAAGAAGAAAAGGAAGATATTTAAAAAGAAATAAATTCAACGTATTTTGTAATGAAAAGTGATTCTTTCTATAACACTTAACTTAATTTCTAAACATAGACTATCACTTTGCATATGTATATTTTAATATGCAAAGTGACCATCAATACTTGCTAAAAAGAATTTTAGATGGAAACGACATTTTCCTGATTAAATAATGAAATTCTACTTTAAAAAATCAATATTTGAAATATTGCATTCATTGTTCTGTGTAGGATCTTCCTAGATTACATTGATAGACTTGATAAAATTGTACAATGGGCATTGTGGTCAAAAGGAACTGGGATCAGTAGGCAGTAGGATCAGTAGGCACTGGGTTAATAGGCACTGAGATCAATAATCACTGGGATCAGTAGGCACTGGGATCAGTAGGGAATGGGTTAATAGGCACATAGATCAATAGGCATTAGGATCAATAGGTACTGTTGTCAATAGGCACTGAGATGAATTAGCAGTGAGATCAGTAGGGACTGGGTTAATAGGCAGTGAGATCAATTGTCACTGGGATCAACAGGCAGGGGGATCAGTAAGCATTGGGTTAATAGACACTGAGATCAATAGGCATTAGGATCAATAGGCAGTGGATCAATAGGTACTGAGATCAATTGGCACTGGTATCAATAGACACTGGGACCAGTAGGCACTGGCTTAATAAGCACTGACATCAATAGGCACTTACATCAATTGGTATTAGGATAAATAGGTACTGTGGTCAATAGGCACTGAGATCAATTGGCACAGGGATCAGTAGGGACTGGGTTAATTGGCACTGAGATCAATAGGTAAAGATCAATTGGCACTGTGATCAATAGGCACTGGGATCAGTAGGAACTGGCTTAATACGCATTGAGATCAATAGTCACTGAGATCAAATGGCACTGTGCTCAGTAGGCACTGGGTCAGTATGTCCTGGGATCAATAGTCACTGAGATCAGCAATAATAATTTTCTTTTAAAATTTCTTTTTCATAGTACACTAGATTAAGTACTCCAGGTCACGAAAATATATTTAAAAAATCATTAGCTATTATACAATGTAGTAATTATATAACGATATATAACTTTGTATAGTTTTATATATCACTAAAAAATAATTAGAAAAATATGACAAACTGGAAAGTTTTTTTTTTGTGACGTGTTTCATCCGTTAGGATTTCATCGGACTGGGCTTTGTTGACGTTGCCACGTCTACACATGTGCACGAAACGAGAGACGCAGGTAGTTTCAAAATTTGTAAAAGAATATTTTTAAGAGATTTTTTTTGAGAGAAAATTTCTGAGACAATATAGTAAGGGGGAACAAAGCATATTCATCCTAATGCCTCCCCATTACTACATAGGAACCACCCCCGCAAAAATGCCCATAATACCTGATATATAAAATGCAAAAAATAATGTAATTTTTTTCATACGTTATTATCGATTATGTATTCCACATTACGTATTCGTTTTTTTTCTTACATTTCAAGATAGGACTTTGAACATATTTGTTTTTGCTTCTGTATGGGAACCAATTTCAGTGAATTTATATAGTAAAATGGATACATTATTAACTTTTATAAACATTAATAATTTATTTTTGATATTCCAGGGCGCATCAGCTATATCAATCTACAGTAATAGGAAGAACACATGAAAAAAAAGAAGATTATTTCTGGTCTCAGTGCCTATTGTATATCCACCAAACAGTCCTGGGTATGACGATAAACTACATCCGGAAGGACGGCCAATGATCAGGAGATTGAAGGTTTTGAGGACTCGGGAAACACATCTTCATTGCTGTTGTTCCAAGGTCCATCCTGACACGAGATGATAGCACTTGTTAAGGTCCCAAGTTATGGGCAAATAAGGAAACCCAAACAAAATCAAATTATTCTTATGATCACTACTTTTATCATGGCGTCGTACGTAATCAATTTGTGGCATTATTATTAATGAGAGAGAGAGAGAGAGAGAGAGAGAGAGAGAGAGAGAGAGAGAGAGAGAGAGAGAGAGAGAGAGAGAGACGCACGCCATCAACGTGACGCTGAGTTACAGATATACGGAACCCAATATAGTCAGCATGACACCCATGCTGATAAGAGTATGTCAGGCACATGCATCACATGAAATTGTGGGCGATGTGAGGATAAAAGCAGTGCACAACCTTACAAATGAGGGCCGGTTAGAAATAACTTCAAGTCGGGGAACACAGTCCATACGGTCTCTGTGTGTTCCCATGTGTCTAGATGTAAGTTCCAAGTTGCCTTTTCTGCCTCAGTTTTAAAACACCGCAATTGATACCTGTCTATGATCTCCCGCTCATGCATAGTAATGCAGAATGGGGAATATCCAACAGGTAGCTGACAAACAAATCTATGGCAGTTTTTTCTTACTGCTACGTAATATTTGATCTTACTACAAAATGTGTTAATTCAACACGACAAAATTGTATATATTAACACCCCCAATCAGTTAGGATCACAAGCCATGAAACCCATTCCTGGTATAGCATTAGGACATTTTTCTTCGTCTTTTTCCTCCGCCTCCTTCTTCTTTCCCATACTCCCCCTTTTCCTCTTCTTTCCCCTAACAGATGAAGTTCCACACACACACACACACACACACACACACACACACACACACAGAGACACACACACAGACACACACACACACACACACACACACACACACAGATAGATAGATAGAGAGAGGGAGAGAGAGAGGGAGAGAGAGAGAATGTAATTGTAGTCACGAATTTGATCCACATATTTGCTCCTACATTTTGATGTGTTACCAAATCCAAGCTAACAATATCGTTGTCTTGATATACGACATTCTACTGATTTCTATCTCGAGGTCTTTGTATTTACTTAGTTTCCCGAATGTTTTCGTTTTTGCTGACTGGGGTTGCAACATTTTTTCGAAAACGTGTTTTATACATGATTTTTAACATGTATATTTGGTCGATTTGCCTTGATTTCCCTAACAGTCTAAATAATAATGGAAGACACAGACTTCCGTCCACTTGAGAATTCAAAAGAGCCCATCTTCCAGGTGGTCATTTGCTGACACAATTATAAATCTGAACAGTGTTTATCTATAAACTCAAGTACAAAAAACAGACCACTATTTACCTGTAGATTTAGGAATAAACGTGAACAAGTTTTATAGATATACTCAGGTATAAACCTGATCAATGTTTATCATTGACTCAGGAATCAACATGAACAATGTTTATCCATAGACTCAGGTGTGAAAAAAGTTATTCATACCGAGAATTTTCAACAGCCGACGTCTATGTTTCATGTTGAGTGCAATTATTCTTCTCTTTGGAGATTTACGAATCGGATAATTCGAATATCGTAGAAAATATAAAATATTTACGCAGTTAGAAACTTTTGTTGATACGATAGTTCGATTCCAAATACCCAGAAGGCAATCATTTATAAAAAGACAGCTGACGAAAGCCTTAGACTACAATTGTCGAAACGTTACGACTATTTCGGCTTGTGTGGTTTGTTAATTCAAACTCAGTATTGGATCCTTTGCCGTCTTACAAACAGCTTGGGCTCCTCTTATTTTGCTTCTAGGATTGAACCTAACTTTTCGCACGATTCCGATTCTATCTCATCACATCAGTTTTTATATTCCTTAAGAGTGAATTAATTGCACATTTCCTGTACGGTTCATTGTATTATTCTATACATTTGCCGCGAGGGACATTTGATGTTTTTTGTAGGCGACGTGATTGATTAGCTTTGAAAATTATCCTTTTAGGTTTAGATGCTTGAATATCGACTTCTGGTAAAAGCAAGCGGATCATTTGTGAGGTTTTATCGATTCCGTCTTGAAGTAATTGGTTCTAATGCGATTATTTTCGGGTGACCTATTAGTACATACATTTATATATACATATAAGTATATATATATATATATATATATATATATATATATATATATATATAAGTGATAGAAATTTTTAGGGGGATTTGAGATAATCATAATTAAGTAATTCATCGAGTATAGAAGAAACCTCAGCAGAATGCAGAAAGCACTGGACGGCCGTTTCGTCCTATATCTGGGACTAATCTCCAGTGTGCATCCACTACCGGGTATTGAAAACCGGACAGTTACGATTTGAGGCAAGTGTCATACCAACTGTACCAACGAGTCTCGACGACGTTGAGGTATCGAATTAGGCTCGATATAGCGCCTGACCTGTATACCCTTGCTTGAAACGGCTTCTAATGATCTGGATGTAGAAGCTTGGGGATAGAAATCGTGGCTCGTGGTGGGGTCCTATGGTTAAAGGAAACTCGGATGAGATACACCACGGAATTTGTGAAGAGCGGCGCTATATCGAGCCTAATTCGTTACCTCGTTGACACCGAGGCCCGTTGGTACAGTTGGTATGACACTTGCCTCATATCGCAACTGTCCGACTTTCAATTCCCGGTAGTGGATGCACAATATTATCTTATTATTATCTCATTAATAACTGCGTTATTTTACATCTGACTGTTCAAAGAAGACTGTTCATCCTGTTGATCAAAAAAGTCACCAGTAGCAAATATGAAGTCATCATCAATACTATACTATTTGCCAACCATGTGTTTATTCATATTGAGGAACAGATGATAGTCAAATCACGACAATAAAGTGGGTGATCATCTAGTTCAAAACCACAACCACGCACAGCAGACATTGAAAGCAAAGATTTGTGCCCTGGTGAAACAAGAATTTTTTCATTAGTTTTCCTGCGGATTTGGTATTGATAACTTTTTGTAAGTGCCTCAGCAATTCGGCACATTACTCTCCATTGATGGTGTAGCCCATTTGACTATATTCAATGAACACAACCCTTTTTGCATGTCAAAAAATTGAGGAAATCACCTTCGCTGCAAATGAAAGGCCATTTCCCTTCATTGTAGGAAGGCCTTTTCCACTGTATTTATTGTTTATTTGTCTCTGTCTGAAAGTGATGAACACAACACTCACCCGGATTTATGAAACCTTCAAGAAAACCATCTGTATCTGCCTCAGATAATTTCAGATATTCCTGTGATGTCCACAGACTGTTGCGCTTTTGATCAGGTGTCAGAAGACCCGGAGTCTATCGAGCAGAAGCCTTCTTCATGCCATGTTCATTGCGAAGAATATTCTCAACTCTCTCACGGGATATGCTAATAGCATTGGTCATTTGATTTATAGTCAGTCGCCTGTCATCCACCACCATTCAGTGAACACGATCAATGTTTTCCTCGGGGGAGGCAGTTGCAGGACATCCAGACCTTGAGGCATCTTCAACAGACCTTGGCTCATTTTCAACACATTCCCTTCCTCCCCTAAATTCAGCAGCCCACCCACTTTTGCACTGTTGGTAAAGCAAGAGCGTCTTCCCCTAATGTACGCTTTTTGCGTTGGTACTTGATAGCTCCATCATACCAAATTTGGTCCATTTTCAAGAGAAGTCACTACTAGTTACGTTTGAAATCTTTTTTGAAGAGTCGAATATCAGTTTACTTGTAGTTATTAATAAGAAGAGTTGAAATTAATGACTGCAAGATTTCATAACTCTAGTATCACGCCCTCGTAGTCAGTCCGTGAACTTTTCATCCCACCTTCGTATTTGTCTTCTGAACTCTCCGTAGAGTTATTTTTGTCTTTGAATTCGATGTTAATATATTGTTGCTTGGTATTATTTTTTGCTATTTTCATTTTGGAAGCCTTTTTATAATTATTTCATTTTTAGTTGGTGTTCGTGTTCTTTTATCAATTTTATAAACATTTTAAAAATGACTTCAATACAGATAAGCTCTGTTTCAGTATCTGTCTATATTTCTGAGATGAGGTATGAGGTACACTATTTACATTATTCGGACTATTGCCCTCATCTTTGTCGCCATGTTTATCACAACGTTTCGACAATAGTCCGAATAATGTAAATATCACTATTTCTTCGTTTATCTTTTTATAAACACCCTCAGCATCATCTCTGCAATGTGATCATTAGTGTTATTCTTCAAATAACATATTTGATTTCCTCCTTTGTCCAGATTAAGAAGGATACCGAGTATTTAATTAAAGATGCAGCCTATTTGTTTATAGAATGATTGTGAACGAAAATTAACGTTCTCTATTAAGTGTTCAAAGTAGTAAAATATACCAAAACAGAAACTATGATCTGGAATTAGAATGAAAACTGTTTTGGCACATAACCTGAATTTATTATAAAATTCTGGAATTTGGAATTAATGAATTCTAAATGCGTCAATTATCTAGGTGTATAGATCCGTTATTATAAATTTAGTATAGGGGAAAAAGAAATTAATCGTAGAATAAGTTGCGCTAGAGACATCTTTGTCCAACACCAATATTTACTGTAACACCAAAACATTAACCCAATACGTATTCTTAAATAGACTTGCCAGATCAAAACGCTCATAGGATGCCATGCCTTGTTCAGAAATGTCTAAACTATCAGCGGTACGTTAATCAGATCTGTGATTAAAAGTGGTTTCAAACGAATCGACTCTCTCGGTCTGGAAGAAAACAACTCGTCACCAGACCATGTTGACTGATGCTACGGAATAGCAAAGAACTTCAGTAGATAACAGAAACCACATCACTTAAGCAATTTCAACAGCAGCACCAGTTAATATGGATATCAAATGTAACCCAAAGAGAAGATAATGATATGCCCAAAATGTTGATACACCACAGTACTTAAATAAAAAGATTATGAAGGAAGACCCCAATCATTACTGCAAAGAACAATAGCAGCTATAGGGCTTGAGAAATGTATTTTCCTGAAAAATTGTCTTAATAGAAATATTTTATAAATTTCAACCAAAAGCAACATTAGCTGCTTGGTCAATGAATGCTGAATGTTTCCTTATATGGAAACAGCTAATATTGTCATAGAATGTTTTCAGTGTGTATACAACTATTATGTAGCATAGGATTATATTCATTACTCATGTTTTCTTTTGTAAATTAGCTTGAAAGCCGTAACATCACAGATGTTTTGACATTTGTTATATACTATCATTGCTATCATATAATTTACGCATAAAGAAGAAAAACTAAGACGCTATACCTGTAGTGAAAAGTGAAAATTGAATACATAATTACATTGCGTGTACAGTTTACTATTATACTGAATATGGAGCTGTCCTCCAAAGATTGGATAGATATGTGGTTCGAGTGAGTCACAGTCACGTACTACCTACACAGCCATGTCATTTTTGTTTTGCGCATGGTCTTACATTAAAGTATGAAATTACAACGTATTAAGGAAGACAGTTCATGAGATAAGGGAATAGTACAAAAGTAGTCTTGAAAAGATTTCATCACGTGAGGACCGTCCTTTTTCGAACATGGTAGATTGGCGCTACAGAATCACAAAAGAAATTATCTGATAAGAGAAACCACATCACTTAAGAACTTTCAACAGCAGAAAGAAGTAAATCAGCGAGGATTATAATTCTTCGAGACAGAGTCACAAACAATGAACTCTACCAAATAACCGAAAACATTTCCCTTAAGAACTTTCAACAACAGCAGCAACTAAAATTGATAGCGGATGTAACTGCAAGAGAAAATAAAGACATAATCATAACGTTAATGTTAAACACGACTACAAACAAAATGTTAGGAAGGAAAATCCAATTAATACCAGAAAGAACAATAATAGACTTGAGAAATGTAATTTCCTGAAAAAAAATTTTAAGAGAAAGATTTTATAAATTTCAACTGATAGTAATGTTAACTGTCCGTTCAAGGGATGCTGAATGTTTCCTTATAAGGAAATGGCTAATATCATCATTACCATTCCGACAACCATGATTCAAGTAAAATTAAAAAAGAGAAACAACCCACATAAGAAAAGGAAGATAACCTAATACTTACAATCTTACGCATAAATATGTGTGCCTATGTTTTTTTGTTTCTTTTTGTCACAGAATCCTGTATCTGTTCTTCAATATGAAATCTGAAAACTTATCTGCGTAAATTCAAATCATATATATATATATATATTTGAATTGGACATAGGCCGACAATTTATTTAAAGACATTTTATAATATGTTTAACGTTCTTTTTATGGATACAAGTAAATGTTATTTAATACTGTTTATTATAAAACAGAGCATTTGCTTAAATACTTGTATCTATAAAAAGAACGTTAAACATATTATAAAATGTCTTTAAATATATATACATATATATATATATATATATATATATATATATATATATATTTATTTATTTATATATATATATATATTGTACCTTTTCTTAATAACTTAAAGAATTTATCCCATGCTAAATGACTCTCGAACCTTGGGTAGCAACCGGATTAGGGGAATTAAATTTCTTAATTGAAAACCGCGAAAAGACAACGAAAAACAACTCCACTCTCTTGCCCGGGAAGAGATGACTGTTTCCACAACATTAGGGTAAAGGAATGAATTGAAAACCATGAAAGTTTACGCATTGATAGAGGCATAGCATTTTGCCAAAAATAAACAAATACTATCCCCAAATAAAACATTCTTGTTAAAAACCTTGGAAAAACAAAATGAGTAACAAAGAAAGCGTATATATTTATTCTTGTAAATATAATAATTGCGGTATATGGCCAAAAAGTTGGGAGTGGGTTGAGTCTGATCATCGTTAACTATCCTATATCTAGCTAATCTGATTCACGACCAATTCATTTAATACAAATAACAAATATACCAAAAGAAGACATACTTCACCTTTTACTCCTACATATGCCACAATACCACATGCACAAAGGGAACCTAAAAATTATAACCAACTAGCAGCATGGCTCAGCGTTGCCCGTGCTTGATTCAAAGATCGTACGACTCATACAGCAATCGCTATCACTTGACTTAAAATATTTTTGCCCTTCCTTGCCTTTAAAGGAGTGCCCTTTGCCGTGCTGATGTTGCTACATGCCTTACCTCTTGCCTATCTCACGCTGCGAATTTTTTCTAAGCTCTATACTAAACATTAAATCTGTTACGAAAAAGAACTAAACAAAATGAACACAAAACGATCAGCTTTGAAAAAGGACTCGTAACTGGAAAAACCGAATGAAAAAAGAATGTTAACAACAAATACTTTTTCACACTCAACGCAATTCTGCGGAATCAGAATCAACGTTGAGTTTAAGCAAGCGAATGAGCCAATTGGAGTAAAGTTCCATGCAGATTTAAATTTTTCCCACTTTTGACGAATGCAGGTATCGATTTTTTTTTGCATGCTGGCATACTACTTAACATTCGTGTCAGTCAGCTGTTGGCTCTCACGCTAGCCAATAGAATCTTCGACTATTCGTGGCAGCCAGCTCTCATTCTGGCCAGTAGAAAATGGCCTCAAACTACATGAAAAATGCCGTAGAAGCATGAAAAAATCGATTATTTCTACTATCGATAGGA
Source organism: Acanthosepion esculentum (assembly GCA_964036315.1). NCBI lineage: Eukaryota > Metazoa > Mollusca > Cephalopoda > Sepiida > Sepiidae > Acanthosepion > Acanthosepion esculentum. The sequence goes on from OZ038475.1 coordinate 115,766,627, forward strand.
GTTGGGTCTTGGCCTCTCCGCTAACTTGGAGCATGTACATGTAAATTTTGGTGCGAATCCATCGAAAATTGCGGCCGTGCATTTGTCACACACAGACACACACACGCACACACACACACACACATAAACACACACACACATAGAGACACACACAGACACACACACACATCCTGCCTTTTATAGATAGAGATGACATAAGAATTTCTTATGTATAAATTTGCTATATACAAATATTCGTAATATATATATATATATATGTATATATATATATATATATATATATATATATATATATATATATGAAGATGATATGAAATAAGGGCGAGGGGTCTAAATCCCAATTCCAAACAAAATATAACAAATATAAAAAGAAACATAACAAATGTTAAACAAAGAAAGAGTATATGCTGTTAGCGTAACGGCTATTGGTACAAAAAGTTGAATCGCCAACCGGGTTCAAATTCTGACGGAGTCAGTTACGTTGGGAAAAGGAATAAACCAATTTAATTTTACCCGTAGCTCTTGCTTATGTAACAAGCTATATTGGGTCCTGGGTTTTGGTTCCTGGGTCCTTGGTTGTCAGCCAGTCCAAGAGAATGATAATTCCGAATTTGTTATTGCAGAAAATGTGGAATGCATTCCACTGTCATTGCCAAGAAGTTATGTGAAAAGTCATGACCAACTATGCCCTGAAGGGACGAAGCATTTCGAAAGAAGATTTCTAACAATGATAACGTTCCATTAAATGTTGTCAGAATTAAATTGTATAGTTGACCTTCGAGATAAAGCCCCGTGGAAACACTTAAGATGTAAAAGTGGATAGCCTAACGATGTTTGAAAAAAAAGACATGTACATCAACACATATTTAAATGCGTGCACACATAGAATATATGCAGCGCACGCGCGAATGTAATTCTAAGAGAAAAACTAAAAAAGTGAGTTGTTAAAGTAAACGGAATTAAAACTATAGAGACAGTAATATATGTACCACGTTCACATGAAAAAAATAAATGAATAAAATTGTCCTTCAGACTTCATGCATAAGTTTACCCAAACCTTTACATTGCTGTTAAGTGTTACTTTAAAACGTTTTATGAGTTAATTCTCTAAGTAATCTAATGCAAAAATATAAAATGAAATAAACAAACTGAAAATTTAAATAAGATACCCAAAAGTAAAAGACCCATTCACTCTCGAAAAAAAAAATCGATTTATTTTTTTAAGAAGCTGTCTTTCTTGGGGCCTCATTCATTAACTTTTTTAAAATGAATTTCCCGCCGGAATATTTTAGACTTTTTTCAACTCTAAAAAAATAAAACAGACTTGGAAGCAACGAATCATTTAAGTTGTATTGTTTCATTAGGCAGAATCAATGAAAAATTTCTTCGATAAATACCGAACTCCAACGACGGAGAAACTCGATAGCAATGCTAAAATGTAAAAAGAGATTTCTTTTAAGAAAGAAGTTCAATCATTCCCACGAGTTAATCGTGCTTAAACCTCTTTAGTCTTTTAATCAAGGCAATCGTTGATACATCAACAGCATCTTAAAGAGAAGTTTCATAATTGTGAATTTTGATACGTAGCATTCATTTAATGTTAAGAGACAAGGAGAGAGGGTAAGAAGTGAGTGGAGAAATCAAGGAAGAAGACCGGGGAAGAGAAAAGTAAGAGGAACAAGAGACAAAGATCCAAATACGTCGAAATAATCAGTTGTTAATAAATCGGTGAAGAATTTGCTGGATGGGGTTATAGATATAAGATGACTGAAACTGATGAAACAGTGGGAAAGATTGGAAAAAACAAAAGCGAAAAAGAATTAGATAGATAGATAGATAGATAGATAGATAGATAGATAGATAGATAGATAGATAGATATCGAATGGCAATAAAACGGTTATTTAAGAGTAAGAAAAGGAGAGCGTGAACGAAAGTGAGCAGGCATATAACAAAAAAAAGAGTATATGTCAGCGTAACGGCTATTGGTACGAAAATTAGAATAGGCAACCAGGTTCATATTCACACACACACACACACACACACACACACACACACACACACACACACACACACAAACACACATATATATATATATATATATATTTCGAAATGATTAGGAGGATTTGAATAATCATAATTAAGTAATTCATCGAGTCAGGAAGAATCCTCAACAGAATGCAAAAAGTTCTGGACGGCCGTCTCATCAGCAGTGCACATCCACTATCGAGAATCGAACCCGGACCAAAAGCAACGGGTCTCGGTGACGAAGAGGTACTAAACTAGACTCGATATAGCACCTGCACTTTACAAATTCTGTTGAGTGACTCATCCAAATCTACTTATACCAACGGACTCTGTCCCCATGAGTCACGTCTTCTATCCCCAATCGCTCCACCCAAAGCATTAGGAGCCGGTTCAAGAAAGAAATTATTAGGGGGATTTGAATAATTAAAATTAAGTAATTCATCGTGTCTAGAAGATTCCTCAAGAGAATGCAGAAAGCACTGGACTGCCTTTTCTGACTTTCGCTGTTAAAAGGAAACAGATTCCAGACCGTGGACGTGATGAAGCAAAACGACGCGGTAGATGTTGCCGATGCCGAAAGTGAACTTAAAAGCCAATTGTAATAAACGTTTCGATATAGTTATTTGAAAAATACAAATCAATTCTAAATGTCAACAAGCTCTCTCACTCTCTCTTAAAATCGTCTGAGAGAACCGTTTCTGCCTTTCACCAGAATTGCTGATGCTAAACTCCAGGTAAGTGACTCATTGTACCTTCTCACTTAACGTTTACCGCTGACATGAACTGAAATATTATATTAAATCAGTTGCTAGGTTCGCTGCTCGGTAAGTTGGTTAGCTGTGTCGTGCTAGACAACTTTTCCCAACAGAATCTATCTTACATATTAATAAGTCTAACATTCGTTCATGCCTTGAATAATGCTGTCGGATAGGATCTGTTGCTCCTGATATATCTTTAGATATCCTTGGTTATTTTCAAAGAAGCATCTGAAATGTTATTGGTCCGGATCTGACATCTCTGCTTCAGGCATTTCGGGTTCGATTCTCGGTAGTAGATGTGCACTGCTGATGAGTCCCAAATAGAGGACGAAACGGCCGTCCAGTGATTCTGTTGAGGATTCTTCTAGACTCGATGAATAAATTATGATTAATCAAATCGCCCTTAATATCTATGTGTATATCACTGCTTGAACCGGCGTTTAATGCTCAGCATGGATCGGCTTGGGGATAGAAGACGTGACTCATGGGGGCAGAATAACAAACAAGACTCGATATATCATAAGTTCTTCACAAATTCCATCGTCCGGGTCCGATTCTCGGTAGTGGATGCGCACTGCTGATGAGTTCCCAAAACAGGACGAAACCGCCGTCCAGTGCTTTCTGCATTCTGTTGAGGATTCTTCTATACTCGATGAATTACTTAATTATGATATATATATATATATATATATATATATATATATATATATATATATATATATATATAGCGTAAAATCTGCTCTATTTGTGGTACATTGTGCAATATTTACAGAGAAAAACATCGATAATGGAGATAGCGCTTTTATACATATGTGAACATCACTAGTTTTGGGTGTGACGATAAACTACATCCGGCAGCAATGCCTCTCATCTGCAGATTGCAAGTTTTGAGAAATTGACATTTTGGTTGTCGTTTTTCCCAGTTCCACCCTAACCCGGGGTGGTAGCACATGTTAGGGACCCAGCTATGGGCAAATACTGAACCCCCCAAAACAAAAACACTATGAAAGTATAAAAATATATTTTACGTAAAAAAATTACCAACAATACCTATTTATACTAAAATTATCAGCAAGACCTAATTATAGTATTATATTTAGTTGAAGCTATAAAATTTTGTTCAAAATATGTAGATTTGTAAATCAGATTAAATGATCGATAAGGGTTGATATGCCGCTAAACAAAATTGACAATCGACTGAAGTACACAATGGAGTGTGTGCCTGACAGTGTTGACTACTCTGTCCACACCATCTATCTATCTATCGTTCTTATTTTCTTTCTTTCTTTCTTTCTTTCTTTCTTTCTATCAGTCTTTTTCATCTATCTCAATGTGTTTAATCTATCTATCTATCTATCTATCTATCTATCTATCTATCTATCTATCTATCTATCTACAACCCCACCTCCAAAAACAAAACAAAAAAGAAGATACAAAGCAAAATAATAGGGGAAGAGGAAAACTGGTCAACAATGTCCTATCATTCAATATAATTACTCACATTCACCCATTCTATAAAGAATCTCACTGCAAGTTCACATTTACACTTTTTATTCATGCTACAGGCACCATAATGTTCCATTTTCCTAATAAGCCCGATATGTACAATTTACGTGCACGTTTGTGGAATAATATAACAATTCTCTGTAATTAAAATATCCCATTTATTTATTAGCATTGAATAACAGGATTTAACAAACACATATTTTTAATATGTGAATCCCTGGCAGAACAAAGAATTTACTAGTTGTAAATAATATCGTGGTATTAAATGTTGAAAAAAGCATCCACGAAACTTCCATCACTGCTTTAGAAAATGGCGGCTAACCCATTGTTTAATATATGGGCTACCAATCGTAGTATTTGATGTGAATTAAGGATCTATTGTCCAGGGTAGGCAATCTGTGCTAATGTTAAATAGCTGGATAGTTTCAGGACAGCAATCGATCTTCATTGTCTTGCCACTACGGTGGCTTTATGTCAGACTTGCCTAAATTTAATAACGAGGGTGCAAAAGATATCAATGACTTCTAAACTCAGAAGTGGTAATAATCAATGTGTAGTTATGATATTAAAAACGAGCTTTCGACAGACCTTTGCGATTCAAGTCAGAGCATCTAACTTCCTACGTTCAACTTTAGAAAGACAAGCGATAACTTTTTTGTAAAATATTTTTTATCAGCCAGTTATGTGCCATACGTGATACACGCTTAGGCGATCATGTATCTTTCGATACATGACTAAGAAAGCAGATTTTTTTCCCGCGGTAGACCAGTTGCCATCCAAGGCTACAGAAGCCGGTCTGTACTGCTATTTACTTCTTCTTGTCCTACTATTCTCCCCCCCTAGCTGGGGGTGGGGGAAGAGAATTCATACCTTTCCCAAGGTATTATTAGAATGTAAGCAAATGTAATAGATTTGACTGAAATTCGAACTCGGCTCTCCGATTCCTCAATCCGAGCCGCTACCCATTTCTCCACCATGCCCCCTATGATGTTTTTATACACGGGTGTTAACATTCTTTGTTTAATTGCAATAAGAATTCATACTATTTAGATTGTGTTCTGTCATTGTCTAGTATTTAGCTTATATTAGAGAATTCACCAGTTATTGATCCTCTAATTTATATTATATCGTATACTATTATTATATACTGCTTTTGTTGGCATTTCGACGTTGTCTAGCAATTTCAATTACGAATAAGTAGTCAGTTCGAGAACTGGAAACAAAAAGACATATTTGGCATGAAAAAGAGACAAAATTCAAGGGAACATAAGGAGGAAAGTGGGCTTAGAATGCTGTACAATGTCCTCACAGATGGAGAAGAATCTAGAAGCCGATGATACGTGATTCTACAGAAGGATGCTGAGAATACCAAGGACTGAACATGTGTGCAACGACGAAATTTTAGAGGAAATGGAAACAAGAAGGACACTTATAGATAATATCAGAAATAGACAATTGAAATTTCAAGGGCACATAACAAGGAAAGAGGGTTTAGTAATTAAGTATTGAAGGCAAGAGGGATATAGGTAAACAGGGCGTGACCTACCTAACGACCTTGTGTAAATGGTTCACAGAAAAGGGTTTAGGAGAAATGACAAAAAGGTAAAATTGAATAAAAACTACAAAGGCCAGAACATTGTGGAGAGCCATGATCGCTAAAGGCACGGCAAATAGAGAAAGAATAATATTCCTGAGCACAAAAGTCTTCGTTAAGAATATTGTTTGAAGAAGAATCATTTCCCTCGTATGATAAGTTATTTTTTGTTTTATTTTTGAAGCTAGCATCACAACAACAACAACAGCAACAACATCAATAATAATAATAATAATAATAATAATAATAATAATATATTACAGCGGATTGATTCTTTTCAGAAAATAAAGATATTTTTCTTGTTTGTTTCCAAGGTGACGAGAGCAAAGAAAACCTGCCAAAACCGAAACATTCGTTCTCAAAATACTACTGTGTGATCACGTTTGCATTAATTTTATATATATATATATACATATATATATATATATATATATATACATACATATATATATATATATACATATATATATATATCTATATATATATATATATATATATATATATATATATATATATATAAATGCGTTCACCGCTAGCAAGGCAGCAAAGACACAAGAGGTTATTGGGTGTGGAAGAATTAGAAACAGAAACATTATTAAAGAGCGAGACAAAAAAGAGTAACCAAAAAGACAGTAAATACGTAATTGTCATTGCATTTAAATTTTTGAAAATTAAAGTTGAATGAAAAGCATGTAGCCGAAAGGCAGTTTCACAATCATGAAGTGCGATATATATATATATATATATATATATATATATATATATATAAAAATATATATATATATATAAATATATATATATATATATATATATATATATATATATATATATATATATATATATATATATATGTTGTGTGTAGTTAGGCAGCATTTTTTGATTGATGCAAGTTTCATTTAGTAATATAGACAAGTGTTGTCTATTTAATTTATGTAAATTCTTTTCATATCGTCTGATAAGCTTAATAAAATTATCATTAAACGAAGAAAGAAAATCACAATATTGATACATATTTTTTAATCCTATCTAAGCTTTCGGCTTACATAACCCATTATCAAAGATGACAATTACATTACAATATATTAAGCAATACACGGACAAAACAGTGATAATTGTCGGTTTCTGTTTACATGGATGATTTCCAAGCAACGACAAACTCGTGCATATAAGACGCTGGAAGCGAAAATCGCAGGGCAGCTCATGACGTCACACATGACCACGCGCGAGTGAAAACGACAAGTATTAAGTATGGGAAGTATATATATATATATATATATATATATATATATATATATATATATATATATTTTAATATCGGTTTTGTAGTGCGTATTCAATTTATGTAACGTAAATCATTCAAACGAAAAACAAATACTGAAGCTAATTATATGGCGAGAATCACTCTCACAAACAATATTTAATAATAAATTACAACCAACTTCGAATCTGTTAATGAATGGTGTGATCCTTGTTCATAAATTCCGGGTTTATCTGGTCTTATTTTTTTGTACGAGCCGGCTTTCAGTCGTTCCGAACGACCATCCTCAGGTAGACATATTAGCGTGTTTTTGTTAAATTCCGAATAGTAATGCGACATCGAAAGATATTGCATTAATCGATGTCGCATTACTATTCGGAATTTAACAAAAACACACTAATATATATATATATATATATATATATATATATATATATATTAGGAAATATATATATATATATATATATATATATATATATATATATATATATTGAGAGAGAATATGCAACCAGTTTCAATGCACATATTGTGTATTAAATCTGTTTGCATATATTCACATTTAATATTGATGATGATGATGATGATGTATGCGTTGCTGTTATGTTTACTGCACGCAAAACTGGCGTCATGAACCTAATATCTAAAACACACTGCATCAACTTTATGCAAAATATTCTATTGCATACACAACAAGAAACAGTTTTGCAGAATTATTTTTTGTCAGTCTAAAACTTACAATTTCATTATTCGCCATATTGTCATAATGCTTTTCTCACTTCTTTTTTAAATTTTTTCAAGTTTCGACTTCTTTTAATCAAAACTGTTTATCTTGCGTCATGTTGTGCAAGTTCTGTGGATTAGCGTCATCGTGCCACTTCTATCTGCAGGGATATTTTTACTCGAAAATACAGCTGAACTAAAAAACTAAGCGCTTTCTAAACACACACCTGATACAGCGAAATATAGATAGTCTACAAACAACATATGTATATTTATTAAAGTTTCTTGAATAAAAAGAGTAATTCATTAATAATTGCAGTTGTGGTTGGATCCTTCGGTTTGTTTGGAAAATTTTCCGATTGGCTCACTGAACGGATCTCTGGGGCAGCATGCCTTAAAGCCATACAAAGTACTGTTCACCTACCTTACGAAATACTTTATCTATGTAAAATGTGTATGATCTGAGGTATTTGTTTTTGCCAAAAATGTTTTTGGAAAATGTCATGATGGCATTTCTGACCTTAGGTCTCTGGTTGGGATCCGGAGGGAAATAATATTAATAATAAATAAATAAATGAGAAAAATATCAAAGTACAAGGAGATTGAAATCGAAATCTCAAAAATGTGGCACGTGATGAAATCAACAGTTTCAGTTGCAATTGGAGCCCCAGGTTTGAGTGAAAGTGATTTTGAGAGACTCACTGAAGAGATCACTGGTATAAAGAAATACAAAAAAAAATACTCCCACAAGTAAAACTTGCACCTTACAATGGGCTTTATCTATGTAAAATGTATGTGATCTCAGTCTTTTTAAATGCTGAGTGTAAAATGTCATGATGATATTTCTGAACTTAGGTCTCTGGTTGAGATTCGGAAGGAAATGAGTTTACAACATAAATCGAAAGAAATATAATAATAATAATAATAATAATAATAATAATAATAATAATAATAATAATAATAATAATGAAATGGAAATCTCAAAAATGTGGCACATGGGAACATCAACAATTCCTGTTGTAGTTGGAACCCTTGGACTAGTTGGAAAAGATTCCAGTAGGCTGATTGAAGGGATCCCTGGAAGTCCATGCCTCAAAGGGATACAAAAAATTGTTTTGACATGTACAGCCCACACTTTACGAAGGGCTTTATCTATGTAATTATTTTTTTATTTTATTTTGTTTTTTTTTGCAGGGGAAAGTGTCATGATGCCATTTCTAACCTTAGGTCCCTGGGCAGGACCCGGAAAGAAATGTGTAAACGCCAGATATCAAAGGAAATAAAAATGATAATAATAATAATATTTTGCAAGTTGCTAACAGTATAGGAAAATATTTAAATATGCAAAACCGGCTTTTATTGGCATTTCAATATTGTTATTGGTATTTCTTTTTACTCCATTGAGGTTTCCATGCACTTTCGGTCGTGAAAAAAAGAAAATGTATAAACTGCTTAACTCAGAAAAGGGTTTAGTGAAATATCTATCGAATTATATAAGTTTTGTAGATAGACACAAATTCTGTACTTTATATTGACAATCGTTAAATATAAATTATTTTTGGACAGAATCATATATGGAAAATAACGTAAATAGTGTTCAAATACGATATACAAGGTCAGCGTGGCTTCGTATGTTTGGAATATTGTCTTTAGTCAAACCGCTAATTGAAGTCTGATATATTTATCTAAGCTCAAACATGTATCAGTGGGGGCAACAGATTATTGCTACCATAGCCGTAGATAATCTAAAGCGTTTGATAGGGTCTGGACACAGGCCTTCTTCGTAAGCTTTACTTTTATTTAACTTAATAAAATCATTTCTGTCAAATCGTGAAATGAAGGTCGTCCTAAACTGGTTCTCCTCCAGTTCCCTTCTCATGAACGCTGGTGTTCCCCAAGGACCTATTCTGGGTCATACACTGTTTCTGATCTTCATCAACGATTTTCCTGAGGTCATCAACTCCCAAGTTGACATCTGCGATGACGACACTACTATTTACTCCTGCCTCAATAGTAAATCCAGCATCGTTGACAAAACTGACCTGGCCGTAGGACCTCCAATCTGTGGTTGACTGGGGCAGGAAATGGCTTGCAAACTTTAATGCCTCTAAAACGAAACTACTCTCAGTTACCCACCATAGAAACTCTCCCTGCCTCCCATCAGGATGGCTGATGTCCAACTCCACAAGAGCGCCTCTGTGCGTCTGCTTGGTCTCAAACTGTCCACTGACCCGAAGCGGAACAAATACATTGAATCTATAGCTTCATCTACCGCAAGGAAAGTTGGTTCTCTATGTCGCGCTAGAAGTTTTTTTCTCGCCTGAGTCCATCTTTCAAATCTAAACATCAACCATTCGTACTTGCATGGAATAATGCTGCCATATACGGTCTGATGCTCCCGCTGTTCATCTCAAGGTCCTCGACAAAATCCAAAGACGGATATGAAACGTGGTTGGTTCTAATCTGGCCTCTCTCTGTCTTTTCTACAAGTACTTTCCTGGCAACTGCTCCTGTAACTGTAGTTACTTTCAATGGTTCACAAACTGCATGAACTGCAGTCTAGTTGTTTGGCATCTCGTTACCATCTATACACTGTCGAAAGGGTTAAATGTAGCCATCTCTTCTACTCCAACAGCTTCTTATCTCGCACCCCCCTCCAGTTGAACTCCATTCCTATCACTTGCTTCCCTGATGGCTATAATCTTCAAATATTCAAATGTAATGTCTATCGACATCTTCTGATACCGTGACCTTGATTCCTGTTCTTCTCTTTATTCTTTTCCCATTCACTCTTCTTTACACTTACTTTCACACTCTGAAGCACCTGGCGTGCTAGTGGCACTCCCGACTTGTTTGGGGTGATTTGCTTAAAAAATATCTGGACTGGAGCATTGTAATCCTCACTTTCAAGACTTGTTTGAAGATCTTTTGCATGCTATTTGGTGTAGTGGGACGATTTATTGCCCACTCGGCAACAACAACTCACAGGTGCAACCCAGCAAGCCTGTCAATACTTTGTCGTTATTTCCATGTCAAATATTCTGATGAGAACCATAGTCTAGACCCTTGAGTACAAACCTTTATTGGTAGGAGATCGAGTCGAATCCTTCTAACTAACATGTTCCAAATGTAAAAAAGAACTTCCATTCAGACAGAGATGCAGGTGTCAGCTTGTCTCGCTAGAAGAATTACGACTGAGTAGTGAGTTCGATTCTCATTGGAAGATTCATAATTTCGCCCTTATGTCACATCTAATCTTCGCTTATCATATCGCCATACAGATGCAGATGTATAGGGCGTCAAAAAGAGGAAGACAAACCAATGATCCCACAATACAATGGAATGATTGAAAGCTGTTATCAACACGTGATGACCAGTATGAATAGGATTGTTTTTATATGTCTTTATTTTGTATTAAAATTTGTTCTAAATTCGGTAGAGTACCATCAATGCGAGCGTATGTGTCTATTTATTTAACTACTTGTATGTGGTTTGAAGCCAATCATAGTGGATAGCGACTCGGATTGAGGAATCGGAGATTCGAGTTCGAATTCCAGTCGAGTCCATTACATCCGCTTACGTGCTAATGCGCTTGGGGAAGGTATGTGATACAAGTTTTAATAATTAACCTATGACTTGGAGGTGGAGTCATACCTTTTCCAACTGTATTTGCCTATAACTTAATATAAGGAACCCGACTGGAATTGGATCTCGGCCCTCCAATTTCCAATTCCGAGGCGTTATCCGTTACACCACCCGGACACCCAAGCTTACAGCACCTGGAATTCCAAAACGGTCACCCATCTAGGTACTGATCAGACTCGGCAATCTTACGATAGCCGGTATTTCAACCTGATATAGCTGATGAAAGTATATTCTTTGCTACATCAAGCCTAGACTATGCTGTGGTCAGTGCCGTACCAATATAGGCCTATCAAACCTGTACACTTAGAAAAGAGAACATACAATAGCTTTAAAAAACAAAAGGCATAACTGCGAAGTATATAAGAAGCAGTATCAGAATGGAAGCCCCATGGAAAAAGAAGCTAGATGTGAAGACAGGAATGATTATCCTGATTAGAAGAAGAACATTAAAATCGTTTAGTCATGTAAATAAAAAAGAAAGACGGAGGCTTGTGTATAGATACTGGTAAAAGACCACGTGGTAGATAACCTTTCCCATCTTTGGAACAGGAGTAAAGAATTATTCCTTTTTCCTGTTTAGGATTTGTGTTCCGGTTCCTTGTAAAGTTTTCCTATTCTCTTTCATTCTTGCGTCTCAGTGACATCACCGCCTTGCTTGGGGTGAAATGTTCTTTTAAAAGAAGTGTCAAGAAGAACGAATAAAAGAAGGAACTGGAATGCAACTATTTACACGTGAAGAATTACCTTGGATAGTAAGAAGGAGCAAATTTGTAATCGCACAGATCCCTTTGGGATTATGCAAGTAAAATCCCAGTTGGCTATCAGGATATAAAAACACTATCAATGTAGTTACATTAAAATATCCATCTAAAATGGTTCAATATATTTCTTAATTTACGCATCTGGTCTGTTTCACAAGGACTTGTTTCAACTTTTCGAAATTCACCAATTTCACTATGTTTTGCGTAATAGTAGTCGTAGTACAGTTCTCCATGTCCTAAATAGCATCCGGATTTGCTAGGCATAGACTCCCACTCTCATGTTCGTCAGTTGTTCTCTATTTATACTTGTCTATCTAATTTGCATACAATACTACAGATATAAAAGAAAAACGTCTTTTCTACAGCTTTTAACATTGCATCAGACAGGTAAAAAAGGAAATGTAGAACAGGTTAAAATCTAAAAGGAAACTCAAATGATATTGAATATTTTTCAAACCTAACTGGCTACACACAGAAAATCCTTCCAGAGAATGAGAGACAACTTAAAAACAAGAAAACAAAACGACTGTGTTTATGAGCTAAACTTATAGTATTTCACTTATTACCAAATGACTTTTCAGGAATATGTTTAAAATATTTACGAAATAAACTTTAGGAAAGGAAGAAAGAAAACAAAAAAAAAAGTGACCTGTTTATCAAAATCCACTAATGAAATCATATCATCTGGAAATCTTCACCATGAAAATTATCAGGAAATGAAAAAAAGAAAAATCGTGAAGAAACTCCATCAATATACATTAGCGACAAGGGGAAATAATTTCAGTAAAAGCAGTAGACATTTTTCTTTTCATCCATTTAACTTTATTCCGTCTATTTAACGTATGTTTCCATTTAGCACAAGCTAATTCTTTACCAGGGCTTTTAAAATCATATTTGAAGGTAGAGACATAAAAGTTACTTTCGCACCTTATTGTATGCAGTCCACACTTATCTCTGACTCAAAGAGATAAAAGAAGAAAAAGAAGAAGCGTAACATAGAAACATATTCGATCGACACACCAGGAGAAAATCCAAATGTTTTGGCTTTTTAATAGACATCACTGCCATCTTTGGAAATTCCTTTTCTTCACTGTTATTTTATTTCTTAAGATATATCTTTTGTTGACATTTGCTTTTCACTTGGCACCTCTAGTTTTTGAAACCATCTTGTCTGTTTTGCTTCTACATCTAAAAGGCTTTTTGCTATTGAGAGTTGGAAAAGATATTTTTTCATGCGACGGAATGTGTTGGAGGCAGTATATAGCGTATTTAAAATGCATAAACAAATTCAAGCAAAAAGTTAATGAAGATGAACATGTTTCGATGCATTGTAAAACTTTTCCCTCTCACAGGAGAATATATTTATACGTTAGCTTTTAGATAAACTCTATAAAATCTAATTCGCCGCTGTTACATTCGAGAAAGTTATGTGAAAGGAATTTTGTGTGAATTATTCACTCTCAGGAGCTACAGTCATATCGATATTTCCGAAATATTTTCAACCGACGTTTATAAACATAATTTCTAAAACAACTCCAACAAATTCGATTGCATTCAATTGTGAAATTTTATTTGAAAAAAGAATTTTTAAGTGTTAGGGGAATTTTTTCAGGCAAACGCATTCATCGTAAAGCATTTTGCAGAAGAAGTTATGTGAAAGGTTTCTTTTTCTTATAACGAATTCTGACAAATGATACATTTTTGCATAACTCTTTACTTGCAAGGCCATCTGACAGTGTTTCCTTCATTCATCGAGAAATAAAATATATAACATGTTTTGATTGATATGCAGACGTATTTAGCGAAAAAGAAACATATTTATTAACATTATATTACGTCAGAAATATCAAATATATCTCTTCAAAAATGTATCGATACACACACACAGACACACACACACACATATATATATATATATATATATATATATATATTCATATTGCGAATATTTTGGCAGAATGTATTCATATATATATGAACATATATATATATATGTATATATATATATATATATATATATATATATATATATATATAAAAGTGAACATTGAATCAACACTTAGAGGCGACAGTCTGTTTCATGCTAGACGCAATCGTGGCCTGACGATTGCGTCTAGCATGAAACAGACTGTCGCCTCTAAGTGTTGATTTCAATATTCACTTTTATATTTACACACGCTCTATCTCTGATATTGTTGTGGTGGGATCCACCTAATCTGCATAGGTGACTACCAACTATATAAATAATGGTTGATACCGGAAGACGAGGAGAAGAATCACGAGATCCAACTAGAGACTCTGATCGACTGCGACTAGTCAACACATTCTCCAGGAACGTCTTCCCAGAAATATACAGAAATACTATATGTACTTATTGTGTACACTTTCTTGTTATAATACATTCTTGTTCCAAGTACATTTTGTGTTGCATTATTATTCCATGCAATAGGCGAGATTCAACATTGAGTCAAGACTCAACAGATATTGAGCACTTTATCCCATAAATATAGTACACCTTAAGACTATATTTCTTCATATATATATATATGCATACATACATACATACATATATATATATATATATATATATATATATATATATATATATATATATATATATATATATATATATATATATATATATATATATAAATGCCTATATTTTGGCAGAATGTATTCATTGAGTCATGTTTCATTGAATAATCTAGACAAATTTTGTTTACTTACTTTCGATTGGATCCTTTCATATTCACGGACAGGCTTTTTGGTGTCATTGTTAAAGGAAGAGATAAAATTGCCATATTTTATTCCAACTACTTTCGACATAGCACAATGTCATCATCAGGATGTTGTTTATTTCAAGACAAATATTGTGATGATTATCATTTTCAAAGACAAAGACTGTGTTCATCTGTAAGTTAAATAGTTTTTTTACTTGTGAAGAACGCTGAGTCAGTACGTGAACGCTTGACAGTGGAGGTCACTAAGTATGGGTTGTCAAGAGTTTTGAAGAAATATGTATTAAAATTATTAGTGGAAACCTTGATATTTTAAAATATCTGTTATAAACATTTTAAAATATTCGTGCAGTATTCATAATTAATTTTATTAAGGATTGGTTTCAAATTTTTAATATAGATAGCTTCAAGAATTTTTAGTTTATGTTTATTATTTTCATGAAAAAATATAGATGTATTTTCAACAAGAATTTTTCTAACTGCATAAATTCGTGCACTCTTAACTATAAGAGTGAATGTCCAAATTACTATAAAATAGAAATGATAAAATGCTTAATAAACCTCAATCACACACACACACACACACACACACACACACACACACACACATATATATATATATATATATATATATGTAAGACTTAAGACTTTGGATTTCGGAAGAGGAATTTTCTAATATGTAAGCAAGGAGTTAAGTCTTCGGAAATCATTGCTTACATCTTCTTCTTCTTCTTTTTCTTCTTCTTCTTCTTCTTCTTCTTCTTCTTCTTCTTCTTCTTCTTCTTCTTCTTCTTCTTCTTCTTCTTCCTCCTCCTTCTTCTTCTTATAATAATATAGCGTTTATTTAAAAAAAAATAAAACATTAAGAGGTCATTTAATAAAAATCGCCTGAGGAATCCTTAAGGTTGAAACCAAGGTAGGGGATTCAACTGACCTCCTGATATTTAAACGTATAAGCTCTAGATGTTATTTTTATTTGATTTGATTTTTTTAGATGTGTATTGAGCACTATTTAATACTATTTTTCCCAGTCTGATTCAACTATGACCAGTGATATTTTATGTGTGTGTGTATCTATCTATCTATCTATCTATCTATATATATATATATATATATATATATATATATTTGAATAAAGTATATTTAGACTGCAAATATTCATGCAAACACGTTGCACGTGACGTCACGCTAAACAATTTGAAATGTTCAGCTCCTCAAAGAAAACCAGGGTGCAGAAAAAGGATGTCTAAATAACATACAAACACCATATCGATTCTTCATAATAACTACGAAAGTGGTAAGTACTTGAACAAAAATAACAAAATAGGAACCTCTGACATTTTAGCCACAAATTCGGGCACAATACTCAACATCTTGTTGCGGGACGGAGGCGCGTTGAGAGATAAAAACGTGTATCTCTTGAAATGCCCAAAGCAAACATCGCAGACTCTGAGTATGAATCCACCAAAAAAAAAAAAAAAAACATGAAAAGAAACAAGAACTGATATATATGTACAAACAAATGGCAATGTATTAACAAGTAAAGGGTTACATTATACAAATACAATGTATGTAACAAATGAATGTAAAATGGACCAAATTATGTAAAGTGAGTGAATGTGCGTACGTCCGCGTGTGTGCATGAATTGTTCATGCGTGACTCAAAAATGGAAACGCGATATTCCGCCGGAGATTTACATGTCATATAAGCGGAAAAGTAAGAAGAGACTGATAAAAAATTATCGCATAGTATTTATAATACCGGAAAGTGTCTCCAAGTAGCGGTTTCGAACATTAGGAGGAGGTAACCCGATAATACATCAGAAAGGTATACATCTTAATTAATTTTTTTAAGCAAGGGAGCTAATTCTCAATTGTCTTATTGGTGGATGCGACAACCTTAATCCAAAAATTGGAAATATACAATGAAAAATGAAACAGGCAGACCGACCTTATTCGTTTTTTTTAATCAAGCATTTGGATCTCTCACACGCTCTCTCTCTCTCATTATATATATATATATATATATATATAACATTTCTTGAAAGAATTACTTTACCAATTCAACATACGCAACCATGAAAATGTTAAAAAATCAAAAGAAAACGGTTAACTCATTAACCTCATGTTTTTAAAGATGTATAGCACATACGCCCATCTCAAACCATCAAAATCTGATCACAATTTAAACAATATTCATTTCTTTTAAATTCTTGAATAGTACTCGCTTACTTTTGTCTTAGCAGACTTTGAATTTAGGTGTTTTGAGTCCTCCACATGTTTTCACTGATGAATATTCATGAACGTCCTGAAATTAAAAGGCCCTGATAAAACAATGACATCCTTGTTCTTGTATAAATGCACGTGCAAAAAACAAT
The DNA here is from genome assembly GCA_964036315.1 of Acanthosepion esculentum. NCBI lineage: Eukaryota > Metazoa > Mollusca > Cephalopoda > Sepiida > Sepiidae > Acanthosepion > Acanthosepion esculentum. The sequence continues at coordinate 115,784,011 of OZ038475.1, forward strand.
CGTTAGATATGCCTTGATAAAGTCTCTCAGACGAAACGCGTTGGCTGAGATTAATTTTCCCCTTGAATTTTTATTCTTTTTGCTCCGTCATAGATAGATTCTATGGGAAAATAATTTACACACACACACACACACACACACACACACACACACACACACACACACACACACACACACACACACACACACAATCATATACATACTTAGTGTTTTTTTTTGTTATTAATAAAAACAAAACAAAAAGCAACAGTCAATAATATCAACTATGAACATGAAAACAATGTCTTGACCGACTGCGTTCCCCACCAAAAAAAAAAAAAGAAAAAATGAAAACATTATATCAATACATACATGCAACAAACAATTTCTTATTTAACATTTAAAATATTTCGTCCTTGGAAATGGCTAAATGTATAGTCGAAAGCGCACGGGGGAAAAGACAATTCGGACAATTTTTATATAATTTATCATCTGAAAAGAAAAACTTATTAGATCACATGAGATATTGTATAAAAACTAAATCAAAGCACCTTGTCTGTCATATTCAATGACATGTGCTTATATATATATATATATATATATATATATATATATATATATATATATATATATATATATATATATATGTGTGTATATCGAGAAATTTGGTACATTTATTGGGAAGGAAATAGACTTTGGATTGAACCTTCATAGATGGAGACAATGTGGGGCAAGTTTAAAAATCACATTGATACGTGAAACTGGGTCACCATGCAGTGTTGATACATATGTTCACACTATCTATCGATCGATCTATCTATCGATCTATCTATCGATCTATCTATCTATCTATCTATCTATCTATCTATCTATCTACCTATCTATCTATCTATCTATCTATCTATCTCAGTCTGTTCCAACTATCTCAGTCTGCTTCATCTATCTATCTATCTATCTATCTATCTATCTATCTATCTATCTCTCTCTCTCTCTCTCTCTCTCTCTATATATATATATATATATATATCTAAGTCTGTTCCAACTATCTCAGTCTGCTTCATCTATCTATCTATCTATCTATCTATCTATCTATCTATCTATCTATCTATCTATCTATCTATCTCAGTCTGTTCCAACTGTCTCAGTCTCTTTCATCTCTCTATCTATCTATCTATCTATCTATCTATCTATCTATCTATCTAAAAGAATATAAAAAATGTGGCACATTGCCTAAAAATTGAGGAAAGGGACAGCTGTAATCATTGTCATCTCATTTTATCTACTTATTCACAACAACCCCAGACCTATTCGTTTAAAATTATCCTTTCACCCGCAAATTCTCATTTACACTTCGCACTACAGACACCATAATGTCAAAACTTCTCCTTGATTTCCTAATTAGTCACACATACAGCATTTTTGCGTATGTGTGTTGAATAATAATAATAACGATTCTATACAATCACAATATATCGGCCAGGTTTATTTTCGTTGAATAAAAATATTTGCTAAAGAAAAGAAAATAATTTTAGTATTAACCATATTTCTCTGTGATAGGAAAACATTTGACTTGCCGAAAATAAAATCCTGGGATTCTTCATTTGTACCCCTTTTTCCAGTAGTGGAGCAGGCTTACGACCATATCACGTTGAAGCATCACTTCCCATGCAATTACCGAAGTTAAGCAAAGTCGAACCTGGTGACCGATTGGGTAGACTGTAAGCTTTGATGTTCGGCTGGTTTAATGGATAATGGCTCGGAATTATTAATCGTAGAGCCGATTTTCAATCAAGCTAGTTAAAGAGATGAATCAACCACTTCATCCCAAGCTATTAGTTAATTAGTAAGACTTGTCTCACTAAAACGATTATTATTCCCCGTCCCCGCTCTCCCCCCGCCCCACAAAAAGAAAATTAGATGCAAAATAATTATATTTCGGTATTAAATAATCCATAGATATATTATGCCACTAAAGAAAGCAACCAATCAACGAGTAGAACATGTATTTTAAAATGTCAGACGCGCTTTAATTGTGATTATTTCATTGATAATAAACATGGGAAAGATTAAAATGACGTACATGTTCACAATTCTTTTTCAACTACAATTTATAACTTATTCATTTCTATTGATTTTATACTGATTTCCGTGGAAATTTAGCAACCATGACCGGAAAAAGGTTAAATAATAATAAAAAAATAATACCATCGTACACTCATATATATACATATACTAAAGATATACTAAAACACACACACATTTCATGCATATCTCTATCTCTCCCTATATATATATATATATATATATATATATATATATATATATATATATATATATATATATATATATATATATATGTGTGTGTATATATATATATAAATACAGAATTAAAAGCACATCGTAAAATCTAATACTTTCTAGCTTCTTACAAATGGTTAAAACTCTGAATTGATTAAGTATCTCACATCGCATGGCCTTTCAGAAAAGCAATATGGCTTTCGCTTCCATAGGTCAACTGTTGATATATTAACGGTTATTGCTGAAAGAGTCTCTCAAGCTTTACATAAGAACAGTGAAGCTTGGGCTGCTGCTTTGGACATCTTGACAGCGTTTGACAGGGTTTGGCGTAGCGGTTTTCTTCGCAAGTTGAAAATACCTTTTAACTTGAATGAAATTTCGAACTGATTCCATCTTTCTTATCAAATCGCGAACTGGAAGTTAACCTGAATGGACACTCTTTTTGAACTAATGTGGGTGTCATCAAGGGCTGTATCCTTAGACCTACTTTGATCCTAATTTTCTTCCATGACCTTACTGATGGCATAGGTTCTTAACTTGCTACATATGCTGATGACACAACCATTTACTTCTGTTTCGATAGTAAGTCTGATGAGTTCGATACGGTTAGAAGTTTTCTCTTTGTCGTAATTCATATATATATATATATATATATATATATATATATATATATATATATATATATATATATATGTGTGTGTATTAGTGTTTGTTCAGACCTTTTCCGGCTCTCATAGTGTTTGTCTTTGCTTAGAACTGCTACATTTTGGAACATACCACGGAAAGTATACTTTCCCCGATCACGAGCATTTTAACTACTTCATGTGGAGGTTCAATTAATATCAATGCTCCATATCTTCATAACATGCATTTCTTGCTTTACAAGTTTGTGCCCTTGAAGCAACTTCATTAATTCATCCTCTATCCTGAGTGGTTCTTGTGCCTTGTCTTAAGTGATATTTTAATTTTCCCCGGAGCAGGTGATTCTATTAATGTTTTGTTTTTACATCCACATGAAGTGGTCTAGGTACATACTTTTGAAATATAACTCTCTTTATTTATCTTTCGTTCACTGAATCATCTGAGGATCGCACTACAGCGTGAAACTTGAAGCTTTTAGTTAATAGTCGTTCAGGACTTTTAAGACTTTCATTGGCTTTTTCTTTCTCCACGTATAGGTGATACTACATTCATTTGTTTTGCTACATTTCCCCTCCAATATATATATATGTATATATATATATATATATATATATATATATATATATATATATATATATATATATATATATATATATATATATATATATATATATTAACGATGTTTCATACAGAAAAACAAGTACTCACGACAAAGATGCATTTTTGTTCCGCATCGAATGTCTGTATGTAACATCTTCATAATAAATAACTATTACTCTATTCTTGGTATTGAGACCTCTTTTAAATTAATGCTACGAACGTTTGAATTTATATTATTTTTGTTCTCGTTACATTTGTAAATATCTATCTATCTATCTATCTATCTATCTATATATATATATATATATATATATATATATATATATATATATATATATATATATATATTCTACACTATCTCAAAACTACATAAACTCCCCAGAATCCTTTTAGAAAAACACCCTAACACCATTTCATCCAACCCACATCAAAGTACGCAATCAAATAATGAAGAGAACATCTATGAAATTTCAAAATCCCTTAAAATCATACCACCTGGTAGACCCATAATATCAGGCATAGGTACCCTTACAGAACTTATATCTGGGTACATAGACAATATCCTAAAACCTTTAATGCCTGACATACCTAGTTATATTAGAGACACTACAGACTTTCTCAACAAATTACAAAACATTAACTTAGTCCACCATGATACAATCCTAGTAACGATGGATGTTTCGTCACTTTACACGAACATCCCACATGCTGAAGGAGTATCAGCTTGCTATGAGTTCCTTAGTAAAACATTACCTAACAACCAAATTACAGATATATACCAATTAATAAATTTCATTTTAACACATAATAATTTTAAATTCAACAACACTATTTACAGATTAGTGGCACAGTACTGTGCTCGAAAATGGCACCTAGCTATGCTAATATCTTTATGCACATTCTAGAAAGGAAGATACTAGACAATTCAGAATGTAAACCATTACATTATTTTAGATATATTGATGACATTTTCTTATTATGGACATCAGAAAAACTAAAAAAACTTTTTTACTTTCTGCAACAACTTCCACGATACAATCATATATATATATATATATATATATATATATATATATATATATATATATATATATATATATATATATATATATTCAGCATCCGATCATCACTCATTCTGACTTGACCAGCCCATCTGAACTGTGATTGCATCAGAAAGGATTCAATACCACCAAAACCACATTTGATGAAAAGATCAGTCTTAGAGATTTTGTCCAGCCGTATATAACCGCATATTAACCGAAGACAGTACACCCACACCCACACACACACACACACACACACACACACACACACACACACACACAAACACACATATATATATATATATAAATATATGTATATATATATATATGTATATATATATATATATATATATATATATATATATATATATATATTCTTAATTAAAGAATATCAAACACTTAAAATCCCATAGGTAATTATTTTTTTATTTCATGAGAACTCTAAAAAAGGCAGGTCTCAAACTTCACACCCTACAAACAAATAACAAATGCGTACGTAGTTTGTAGGTTTTGAAGAATGAGAGCTGCTGTATCTTAGAGCTCTCATGAAATAAAAATTATTACCTATGGGATTTTAATAATAATTTTGCCCTGTCTTTTGACATATGGCTCTTCCTGGATCTATATCCTCCTTAAAATTCCATACAGATTACCATATTGTATCATTACTATATATATATATATATATATATATATATATATATATATATTCTTAATTAAAGAATATCAAACACTTAAAATCCCATAGGTAATTATTTTTTTATTTCATGAGAACTCTAAAAAAGGCAGGTCTCAAACTTCACACCCTACAAACAAATAACAAATGCGTACGTAGTTTGTAGGTTTTGAAGAATGAGAGCTGCTGTATCTTAGAGCTCTCATGAAATAAAAATTATTACCTATGGGATTTTAATAATAATTTTGCCCTGTCTTTTGACATATGGCTCTTCCTGGATCTATATCCTCCTTAAAATTCCATACAGATTACCATATTGTATCATTACTATATATATATATATATATATATATATATATATATATATATATATATATATATATATATATATATATATATATATATATATGTGTGTGTGTATATATGAATGATACTCAGTGTTATTAAGGTCAGTCTGATGAGGCTATGATTAAAACAAGTGTTAGGAGGCTATGATAAAAGCCAGTCATATGTTGCTGTGATAAAAGCCAGTCATATGTGGCTATGAATAAAGCAAGTATTATGCGACTATGATTAAAACCAGTGTCATGAGGGTATGATTAAAGTAAATTTTATGAGATTAGGATTAAAGCAATTGTATTCTAAAAAGAATCTTGCAGGAAGTAGGAACTTAGAATGAATCGACGACTATTTATTAGTAAAAACCAAAACAAGATTAGAAGAATATTAGCATTAACCATGAAAATGTCACGATTTTCCTATTTTAATTTTTTCATGCATCGGAATTCTTATATTAAATGACGGAATAATCTACTTGTAAATTCGTCGACTATAAATACCAGTAAAAATGACTCCATTGCTTCGCTATATAGTTGTGCTCAATTTTAACAAAATTTTGCAATACGTATCATAACTTGGCATGCCGGTCACTTCGCCGTGATGTAACGGTGAGCCAGCTTGTCTCGCTAAAACAATTACTACTGAGTAGCGAGTTCAATCCTCAATGGCTCCCTCATGCTTTCGGTCTCGTGTCACATTTAAGCTACACTCAGTAAATCACCATAAATATGCATGAAGGCTACTATTTAAAGAACCTTATCGTTTAGAGTTTCGTTCTTCTCATTATACTTTCTTTTTCATAAATCAAATCAACCAACCTCTCTTATACTTTTTCTCCCATCTTTCGATGCAATCAAAACAGAAGGGTTAGTTATTTATCTGGGTAAATGACAGGGATTAACGCCCGTGCTAATTTACTAACGGAAGAACAAACGGAATTTTGATATGCGATTAAACTTGTCTAGTTTGCGGCTCAATTGGCTGCGTATAGGAGATCAAGCGCAGATAATGCTAAAAGATTAAAATACTTTTTTCAAGTTCTTATGCAGGTACAAAGCATTTTTCTCATTTAAATTTAGTTCTCTTATTACTTTTTAGTCTTGTGTCGTCCTGAAGGTGTCTGAAGAACGACCAAATAGAAACGTCGAAAAATCCTATCAAGTACGAGAGGAAAGTCTCTATTTTGTAAGTCTGATGAGTTCGATACGGTTAGAAGTTTTCTCTTTGTCGTAATTCATATATATATATATATATATATATATATATATATATATATATATATATATATATATATATATATATATACATGTGTGTATTAGTGTTTGGTCAGACCTTTTCCGGCTCTCATAGTGTTTGTCTTTGCTTAGAACTGCTACATTTTGGAACATACCACGGAAAGTATACTTTCCCCGATCACGAGCATTTTAACTACTTCATGTGGAGGTTCAATTAATATCAATGCTCCATATCTTCATAACATGCATTTCTTGCTTTACAAGTTTGTGCCCTTGAAGCAACTTCATTAATTCATCCTCTATCCTGAGTGGTTCTTGTGCCTTGTCTTAAGTGATATTTTAATTTTCCCCGGAGCAGGTGATTCTATTAATGTTTTGTTTTTACATCCACATGAAGTGGTCTAGGTACATACTTTTGAAATATAACTCTCTTTATTTATCTTTCGTTCACTGAATCATCTGAGGATCGCACTACAGCGTGAAACTTGAAGCTTTTAGTTAATAGTCGTTCAGGACTTTTAAGACTTTCATTGGCTTTTTCTTTCTCCACGTATAGGTGATACTACATTCATTTGTTTTGCTACATTTCCCCTCCAATATATATATATGTATATATATATATATATATATATATATATATATATATATATATATATATATATATATATATTAACGATGTTTCATACAGAAAAACAAGTACTCACGACAAAGATGCATTTTTGTTCCGCATCGAATGTCTGTATGTAACATCTTCATAATAAATAACTATTACTCTATTCTTGGTATTGAGACCTCTTTTAAATTAATGCTACGAACGTTTGAATTTATATTATTTTTGTTCTCGTTACATTTGTAAATATCTATCTATCTATCTATCTATCTATCTATCTATCTATATATATATATATATATATATATATATATATATATATATTCTACACTATCTCAAAACTACATAAACTCCCCAGAATCCTTTTAGAAAAACACCCTAACACCATTTCATCCAACCCACATCAAAGTACGCAATCAAATAATGAAGAGAACATCTATGAAATTTCAAAATCCCTTAAAATCATACCACCTGGTAGACCCATAATATCAGGCATAGGTACCCTTACAGAACTTATATCTGGGTACATAGACAATATCCTAAAACCTTTAATGCCTGACATACCTAGTTATATTAGAGACACTACAGACTTTCTCAACAAATTACAAAACATTAACTTAGTCCACCATGATATAATCCTAGTAACGATGGATGTTTCGTCCCTTTACACGAACATCCCACATGCTGAAGGAGTATCAGCTTGCTATGAGTTCCTTAGTAAAACATTACCTAACAACCAAATTACAGATATATACCAATTAATAAATTTCATTTTAACACATAATAATTTTAAATTCAACAACACTATTTACAGATTAGTGGCACAGTACTGTGCTCGAAAATGGCACCTAGCTATGCTAATATCTTTATGCTCATTCTAGAAAGGAAGATACTAGACAATTCAGAATGTAAACCATTACATTATTTTAGATATATTGATGACATTTTCTTATTATGGACATCAGAAAAACTAAAAAAACTTTTTTACTTTCTGCAACAACTTCCACGATACAATCATATATATATATATATATATATATATATATATATATATATATATATATATATATATATATATATATATATATATATTCAGCATCCGATCATCACTCATTCTGACTTGACCAGCCCATCTGAACTGTGATTGCATCAGAAAGGATTCAATACCACCAAAACCACATTTGATGAAAAGATCAGTCTTAGAGATTTTGTCCAGCCGTATATAACCGCATATTAACCGAAGACAGTACACCCACACACACACACACACACACACAAACACACATATATATATATATATATATAAATATATGTATATATATATATATGTATGTATATATATATATATATATATATATATATATATATATATATATATATATATTCTTAATTAAAGAATATCAAACACTTAAAATCCCATAGGTAATTATTTTTTTATTTCATGAGAACTCTAAAAAAGGCAGGTCTCAAACTTCACACCCTACAAACAAATAACAAATGCGTACGTAGTTTGTATGTTTTGAAGAATGAGAGCTGCTGTATCTTAGAGCTCTCATGAAATAAAAATTATTACCTATGGGATTTTAATAATAATTTTGCCCTGTCTTTTGACATATGGCTCTTCCTGGATCTATATCCTCCTTAAAATTCCATACAGATTACCATATTGTATCATTACTATATATATATATATATATATATATATATATATATATATATATATATATATATATATATATATATATATATATATATGTGTATATATGAATGATACTCAGTGTTATTAAGGTCAGTCTGATGAGGCTATGATTAAAACAAGTGTTAGGAGGCTATGATAAAAGCCAGTCATATGTTGCTGTGATAAAAGCCAGTCATATGTGGCTATGAATAAAGCAAGTATTATGCGACTATGATTAAAACCAGTGTCATGAGGGTATGATTAAAGTAAATTTTATGAGATTAGGATTAAAGCAATTGTATTCTAAAAAGAATCTTGCAGGAAGTAGGAACTTAGAATGAATCGACGACTATTTATTAGTAAAAACCAAAACAAGATTAGAAGAATATTAGCATTAACCATGAAAATGTCACGATTTTCCTATTTTAATTTTTTCATGCATCGGAATTCTTATATTAAATGACGGAATAATCTACTTGTAAATTCGTCGACTATAAATACCAGTAAAAATGACTCCATTGCTTCGCTATATAGTTGTGCTCAATTTTAACAAAATTTTGCAATACGTATCATAACTTGGCATGCCGGTCACTTCGCCGTGATGTAACGGTGAGCCAGCTTGTCTCGCTAAAACAATTACTACTGAGTAGCGAGTTCAATCCTCAATGGCTCCCTCATGCTTTCGGTCTCGTGTCACATTTAAGCTACACTCAGTAAATCACCATAAATATGCATGAAGGCTACTATTTAAAGAACCTTATCGTTTAGAGTTTCTTTCTTCTCATTATACTTTCTTTTTCATAAATCAAATCAACCAACCTCTCTTATACTTTTTCTCCCATCTCTCGATGCAATCAAAACAGAAGGGTTAGTTATTTTTCTGGGTAAATGACAGGGATTAACGCCCGTGCTAATTTACTAACGGAAGAACAAACGGAATTTTGATATGCGATTAAACTTGTCTAGTTTGCGGCTCAATTGGCTGCGTATAGGAGATCAAGCGCAGATAAAATGCTAAAAGATTAAAATACTTTTTTCAAGTTCTTATGCAGGTACAAAGCATTTTTCTCATTTAAATTTAGTTCTCTTATTACTTTTTAGTCTTGTGTCGTCCTGAAGGTGTCTGAAGAACGACCAAATAGAAACGTCGAAAAATCCTATCAAGTATGAGAGGAAAGTCTCTATTTTGCATCAGAAATAAATCCTTATAAACATTTACTCCTGGTGGAAGAGTGCTCTAGCCTGTTCAACAGTTAAACTCTCTGCCTTGAGCAGAGAGGGACCCGGACGAGGCTTTGCTGAAGGGCAAAGGTTCGTCCGAGGAGGTAGAAAGGCCCTGAACCCGTTTATGCGGGTATTAAGGAAATATTTATAGCCAAGCCTACGGTCTCGGAGAACCCATGGTAATTTAGGCCTTGTGTCACATACATCTCTCGTTGGGGGGAGGTTCTGTTAAATATAAGATTGCCATAGCCTGTTCGACTGTCAAACTCTCTACCACGGCAGAGAGGTACCCGGACGAGTCTTTACCGAAGGGCAAAGTTTCGTCCGAGGAGGTAGACAGGCCCTGAACCCGTTTATGCGGGTTCTAAGGAAATATTTATAGCCGAGCCTACGGGCTCGGAGAACCCATGGTAATTTAGGCCTTGTGCCACATACATCCCTCGTTGGGAGGAGGTTCTGTCAAATATAAGATTGCCATAGCCTGTTCGACTGTCAAACTCTCTACCACGGCAGAGAGGTACCCGGACGAGTCTTTACCGAAGGGCAAAGTTTCGTCCGAGGAGGTAGACAGACCCTGAACCCGTTTATTCGTATTCTAAGGGAATATTTTTGTTCGAGCCTACGGGCTTGGGGAACCCACGGTAAACTCGCCCTTGTGCCGCATACATCCCTCTTGGGGTGGCTGTTAAATATTAACATTTATTTCTGATCTGTACTATGTATGCGATTTTTTATATATGAAATTAGAGAAGCGTTGATATATCCCCATATTTTTTGCTTAATATATTTTCTATCGACGAACAAGCAGAACATACAATTAGAGTATGTCACTTGTTTTTTCTTCCCAAGGCGCCACTCAAAAAAATAGTTCGTAGTTTTAATTGAACTAATGATTATCTAGCCAACTTCAAATATCTCTTCGTATCTGTCTACATAACACCACTTGACAATACGCTTTTTAGGTGTGGTCGACATTATGTGTATTAGGCTAATATTATACATGAAGTTCTAGTCGGCAGTAATATTTGATGTGACGTTTCAAAACTTAAGATTCAGGCATTTAGCATTAAATTAAAATATTAGATTATATAATATAAATAAATGAGAGAATATATTTTCTGTAGGTTTCCTCACTGCATCAAATATTACAGAAATATCAAAAATTAAATTTAATCAATGTCAATATTTAGAACTTATATTTAATACGGCAGACATTCACATCTAGGAAACTAGGGACACGTAAATTCTCTTCTGTGCCTTCGTGATCTCGATAATCACAATTCACAACAGATTCCGTTTCTTTATTATCTCTGAATTGCTATGACGTCTGGTAAAATATAATGGACTTGTTTCTTGTTGTTTTTTTGTATGTTCATGATCTCAGACTTGTCCTTCTACAAGCCAATAGATTATTCAAGGCTAAAGATTTCAGTTTAACTTGCTTATTTAACTTGTATCTTAGAGATGAACATATTGTCTGTAACAGCAAAATTGTCCGAATCGTCTAACAGCAAAATTTTCGAATTGTTAAATTAAGACTTGAACTGTTGAAATGATTAAATATAACTTAGGAGAATTTTCCGAGTTTTTTATAAAACTATTGGACTCTGCATTGAGCAATAAGAATGTGTAATTACTCTTCAAGCTTAACAGAAGAATCGTGACGAAATCGATCATAAACGAAAATGACATGTTCATCATTAATTAATCATAGTTAATGATCGGAAGCTCATGAAGAATTGAAATAATATATATATATATATATATATATATATATATATATATATATTGTTTAGGATCATTTTACAACTTATTCACGATAATCCTCGCCCTCTCTAACCTTCTAACTTTCTGTCCTGGAGTAACAAGGTGCCTCACAGGTATCACGTACGATTTCGTTTTCATGTTTTTCTTCACTGCTTTTTGGACTGTCGTAGCTGAAATCCCTTTCTAACATGCCAAACATCTTATGAACTGAGTTGGATCTTTTCTAATTCATTTCTTTAGCTCTAAATTAAAATGATGATACCTCTTCCTGATTTGACTTCCCCATCGAGTTTTTCTCTCTACCGATCCCTCTTGTTTAAACTTATTCACCATTCTCTTAATGGTTCTTGAATGGACTTTGAAGATGGAAGTCAGAGTATGAATGTTTGTACCATTGCTGAAGGCTTGAATGATCTTTTTACTCTCACTATTGCTCAGTTGCGAAGACAGTAGGGATGACATAAAACAACTGTAACCTGTTCTCTTTCTAGCTGAATAACTTAAATACCTTTTTAGTGATTATTATGATAAATGGTGTGAAGATGGCTAAATGTCTAATCTCAGAACCTGGAAAAATCAATTAGTTTAGTGTTTTTTAGATAGTAAACCTTTTGTGGGATGGACAATTATACTGTTACACGATTTGCACGATTTTGCTGTTACACCGGTCATATGTTTATGCCTTTCTCGAATAAGAAACTGAACGCAGAGAACTAGGCTAGAATTTGAAATTGGCATGCCGTCTCTTCTTCGCACATCCCTTTGTTCCTTTGCCATTGACCACGGTCCACTTTGCCTTCCATTCACACAAACTAGTCTGCTGTTTGGTCTGCTGTCACTCACTGTCCTTTTTCCATTCGATATGAGTGTCAATGTTTCCAAGCACCCTTTCTCCAGTATCTGTCTATATTTCTGATACACTATTTACATTATTCAAACTATTGTCGTCATCTTTGTTGCCATATTTATCACAACGTTTCGTCCGTTGTACGCTCCTGTCTTCTTCAGGTGGTTGGAATGTCGAACTGAACCCTTTATTTCACTCGGTGGGGTAGACTGTTATATTTCCACCTGGCATGTCTAATGGATGTCAGTTATTAGTTATCGCCTGTTAATTCACCTCTCCAAGTTCTCCACTGCCTTAACCAGGTAATGAACTTACAACTCTTTGGGTCCTGTCACTGGATATAACCAACGCCTTTATCCACAGTGCCATGTGTCCTTAAGGAGCCAAAGAGTTGTTGCATCCCGTTTTCTTTCTGTTGTGGATTCCGGGATGAAATCAGATATCAATAAATAACAAACGCCAGGAATAGATAAGGAAAATAAATGTATTAACGTAATAATACAAACTGGTAATACGGGTTAGTAGATCCAGGAAAGCGGGTTAGTAGCAATAATATATATACAGTCTTGGTATTGAAGTATCACGGTATGACTTCTTACTGAGTTTAGGTGCTGTGACGGTGACTCTTGTGTTACCTTCCTCTAATACTCCTCTAATACTACTCAGCGTACTGACTTCTCGACTGTCTTAACGAACTGCCGGGTATTCTGGTGGTAGTATATGCATACCTCGGTTGAGTCCATTTGGGTAAAAAGAGGAGACCCCTTAACACTTTCAATTTGTGATATTAGCTGGCGTATAATTCAATATTCGAAATACTGAGTTTTCAAAGGCCTTTAATGCTGACTTGGCAACTATGGGATATAATCAAGTAACTCAGCTATTAATAAAGCAATATGTATATATATTGAAAAGTTTAATCAATGGGCGCACAATACTTTCAGCCTTGTACCACGTCTAATCCACGCTTATTAAATCTCTATACAGAAAAGTTTCCTCATAATAAAAAAATGTTTTAGCCCGATTATCCAGCCCGAAAGGTGATGTAGATAGAAACAAACAACAGTGGCAATATTCATGTAGTCATCTAGATTTTTCCTGACGAATTGTCTCCTCATTCGAGCCGTTTCCGTACATAAATATTTACCTCATTTTGGGAAGGTTCATAAATGAATCATTTCGGTTTGTATATGCAATGTCAAAACCAGCGCAAAAGGTGTATTTGAATTTCCCAAGAACTCACTTCGAATGAAGATCATAAAGCCATCATAAAGGAACCTGTTGAATTTGATCTCTTAGACTTGCCCAAAGGGCAGCGACATTCTACACAGCATCTGACGCGGGTGATTGGCCAAGTTATGAAGAATTAAAAGACGAACAACAAATGTTCAGAAAACTGATACCCTCGCTAAAATGTAGGTTTGGTTTAGTGGATTCTCTTGGGAAATCAGTAAAATGTATTGATGGTAAATTCATTTGAAGCTGTTTACATTGAAGTCGGTTTTATTGAGATATATATTCTCATTATATATTTATTCATGTATGGTAAAATTAATGATGAAATTAGACGTTTTCAGAGAGGAAACTTTCAATGTTCATTGACCAATCAGTTAGTATTACAGTCGGTTAATATTTATAAAATCTTTTTCTTAACCCTTTATTTCGCTCGCTGGGGTAGACTGTTCTAGTTCCAGGTGGCCACGTGGGGTTCCTTTCCAATTTTTTTGTTTTGGTAATCTTGAAATCTATCACCTTGATTATGTCCTTATCTTCTGCTCTTGTGCTACTCATTGTTGCTCTGGCTGCCGTTGGCAGTGTTCAAGTGATGTGTTATTTATTATTTCTTACCGATTGTGATTTGTAGCGCCACTCTGGTGAAGGATTGTCTTATTCAAGATTTATATGATTTATTCAGTTAAAACCATTTTTAAGCATTAATAATTTTTTCATTGTTATTTAACTCAATACCAGGCCCAAGTGCCACTCAAGGTAGAGCGTTACTGAGTGAGATACTTGCACGAGAGAGGAAGGGGGATGTAAGAGGATATTATGCGGACGAGTAGGATAGATATCGGTTGAGGCTTGACTTAAAGTGGACAAAACTGTAATTGTTACGGAAACATCCTGTCGGGAGTTTATTCCACAAAGTAATAATTGTGGGAAAAGCGCTGTCTGAGCGGAACTTGATTTGTATCAAAGAAACACAAAGGGAATGAGGGTGGTTTGTCATCGTGATCTCGGCATGGCTGGTCCTAGCTGTGAAGGTCCAAGATGGAATGTAATATCCGAACGTCTGTCACAGTAATAGCGATATACAGTGGCCTAAGAAAAGTTTTAGTCAGGAAAAATAAACAACGTCCAATTTCAAAATCTAATGATGCAATCTCGATTCAACATAAACAAACTGTATTTGGAACTAGTATGGAGTAGGTTCTCCATTTACTAGTTTCAGTGCTTGTATTTGATTTTTCATCGATTTGATCAAGTTATCAACAAACGTCTGATATATATTTTGCCACTTCTTTAGCAAGGCTCCTTTAAGGGTTGCCACTGACGTTCTTTTGGTTGCACGCTCACGAAGTCTTCGGTCAAGGTACCCCATAACATGCTCTATTGGGTTCATGTCCGGATTTTGCGCTACACATGGCAGTGACTTGATTCCTTGCGATTCCTTTCAGGCCTTTGCTACTTTGTTCGTATGACATGGCACTCCATCTTCTTGACATTCTTGTCAATCTGATTGGTTTCCAATAGTGGAATTAGTCCTTTCTCTAATATTTGACAGTATTTTGGACCATTCAACCGTTCGTCAACAAGAATCAGCTCAGATTCCCCTCCAAACCAGACAGCGCTCCACCACATTACTCCAATACCTCCATGTTTCACGACCGACTGCAGATATTCAATGTTCCAAGTCTCATTCTGATTTTTCCCAGCATAAATCATTCTCGAATTAGAATATTGGCAGAATTTACTTTCATTTAACCAAATTACAGCCTGCTAAAATTCATAATCTTTGCTCTCGAATTCTCTTGCCCAGTCCATATGAAGGTTCCTGTTAACCCCTGAAATCAAGGGCTTCTTTCTTCCAACTCTTCTTTGATAGACTAGATCTTTCAGAGTCTTTCTTATCGCATATGGCGACATTTCCATGCTGAATTCGAATTCTCATTGCAAAATATAAGTCAACTATCGGCCATAGACGAGAGTAGCTTGATACTAACACGTATTGTCTGAAAAAAGAGACGTTATTAAGCGAGCCAAAAATTGTTGCAATCAAGGTTGGATAAAAATAATAGCCCACTGTAGTAGTAAAAGACTGGCAACGTTATCCGTCATCACCAAGTCATCACCAACAAGGCCGTGTAAGAGCTTTTGGACTATATCGAGTATGAACAGTGAGGATTTGGCAGTACATGCACATTTTTGGTTTGATATCATTCTTATAACAATAGAGTATGGTAACAGGAAATATCTGGGGAATCTTTTGCAGTGGCACGAATATACGCGTTCCAGCTGAGGTCAGAAGTTAGCCTTACTTCTAGTAGGCGTTCGAGCGAATGGTCTTCTTTGAGTTTATGGCCACTCATCAGCCTTGGTGCAGTTTTAGATGAAATGGTCGTATACAAAGGATACTTTAAACCTTTTTAAATGAGTTAGACATCATGCGTGATATCCATATAGGTCTAGATCTGACTCGAAGTTATTTAAGAATATAATTTGAGTTAGCATATTTGAGTTATTTAAATATATGGCTCGTGTTTTCAAGTCTATATACTAAGTACTGTCCATCTTTAGAGGATATAGCTCACCAAACACAAAAGTGTCTATGAAACGAACAAGCTAATATGCTAGAATTTCATTGTAGAAATCAATGAGTCTCTTTCAAATTATATAAGCGGTTTTCATTCTTAAACAAAAGTGTGTTGGAGCGAACTGAGAATTTTATAAATATACTAGACTACCCCTAACCCGTTTGGTCACTGACGGTTCAGGTTATAAAACACTGAAATTGCTTTTCAATATTCCATTGAAATGAAAGGTAATTTCATCATGATTCAGTTAAATATATCAATTCGTTCGTGTTATCATTGATCTGGTTTACAAGTTCATGTTTAACGTTTTACTGTTTCTTTACAGTATTTAATAGGTACAGAACGTTTGGGATGAACTGTAAATCAGATTAACTTAAAAATATTTTTAATATGTCCAAAATATTTTAAATCATATTTACTTGAAAATATATTCCAAATATGCCAAAAATATTTTTTAAATATTTAATATGTTGTTTGTTTAACAAAAGGTGAAATATAAATAATTACTCTCCAAACAACTGGACGAGACAGCAAAGCGGGATCTCTTTGTGTCTGTCTTTAACGTAAAGATATATTTTAATTTGAAAAAAAACTCTCTGTTGAAGAAAGTTAAAATAAAAATACTGTATAATAAACTCGAATTTTAAAATCTTATTAACTTAAATTATTTTTTAAATCAGATTAACTTAAAAATATTTTTAGATATTTAAAATATTGTTTGTTTAAAGAAAGCTGAAATATAAATAATTAGTCAACAAACAACTGGACGAAACAGCAAAGCGGCATCTCTTTTTGTTTGTCTTTAACGTAAAAAATATTTTAATCTAAAAATGTCTGTTTGAAGAAAGTTAAAATAAAAATAGTTATTTTCTTAACAACTCGTAATGGATGGATGGGCGGACGGACGGTCGCACTACACAAGCACGCACAGACTTTGAGTATTATATGGATAGTTTACTTCTCGAGAGCTCCTCTCTGCGGCTGCTCGGTCTCACGCTATCCGCTGACCTGAGATGGAACAAATACATCGAGTCAATTGCTTCATCCACCGCAAGGAAAGTTGGCTCCCTGTGCCGAGCCAGGAAATTTTTCTCCCCGGAATCGATCCTCCAAATCTATAAATCAACCATTCGCCCTTGCATGGAGTATTGCTGCCATATATGGTCTGGAGCCCCTGCTGTTTGCCTCAAGGTTCTTGATAAGATCCAGAGACGGATATGCAATGTAATTGGCCCTGATCTGTCATATCGTCTGCAGTCGCTCTCTCACAGACGCGCCATTTCCTCGCTCTGTCTTTTTTGAAAAATACTTTCACGGTAATTGCTCCGATGAGCTGCTTTCGCTGGTTCCCAGGCCTCATGAATTTAAGCGTCCTACGAGGCTGGCATCCCGTTCCCACCCCTTCACCGTTGAAACTGTTAGATGTAGACGTCTCTTGTACTTCAATAGCTTCATGTCTCGCACATCTCGCCTGTGGAACTCCTTTCCCTATTCCTGTTTCCCTGACAAATATAATCTTCAACTATTTAAGTGTAACGTCAATCGACATCTCCAGTTGCCTTGATCTATCCACTTCCCTTCTCCACATCCTTTCCCCTTTCATTCCTATCTGCTCTTCCTCCAAACCTTCTGTAACCCCCCCCTGCCTTGATCTTTCTCCACATCCTCTCCTTTATCACTCCTATCTGCTCTTCCTCCAAACCTTCTGTAACCCCTTGCGTGCTAGTGGCTTCCAGCCTTGCTTGGGGTGAAAAGCTTAAAAAAGAAAGAAGAAAAATAAGTTAAATCTTTTTTCTTTCGACAATATTATTTTTCTGCTTTCTGTTCACTGAGAAAAAAACTATGTGCTTCTTTGTTTTTTTTTCTGGATTATCAAAACAGCTGAAAAAGCACAGAAATAAATATACTTGGGACTTCAGAAAGTAAATAGAGATTACCATACGGGCTACAAAAAAGAAAAAAAAAAGAAGAAAAAAACTAATATATATTAAATTTACTGCTAAAGGAAAATGTACATTCATGCCTTTCCCACGGGTGTAGTGCAAAGTGATCAAAATATGCCAGAATTTGAACTCGGCTCGTCAATTAATCGTTCCGCATCGATAAGATTTACAGAATAGGTACATTAATTATACGCTAAGGCAGATTAAAATCAACTTCAAAAGGATTATAAAACATTTCATTAGTGGTCGTCAGTATTATCAGAGGACATTTTCATATAATATAATTGAGGGCAGAGGGCAATATATTCGATTCATTGAAAGGATATAATATTATGGACTGTCGGGAATACGCCGTCCGTTATTTGCGCATACGTATCCACGCCTAAGTTCATGTTTTGTAAAAGAAAACCTGCTAAAAAGTGATAATTATTAGCTGGGTTTGCGGAAATGTTTGCTCATCTACTTTGCATCTAACAGCATGGCATTTATATGCAAAATCTAAAAGGATATACAGGCATTCCTCGATTAATACGCATTCGATTAATGCGTTTTTGATTTGTGCGCTAAAATTTTTATATACCAAAATTCGTTGGCTGCATATAATAACACACGATTAGAGCCATATAACATACTTCAGTTTAACCATAATAATTGAAAACTGATTTTTTTTATAGTTACCGATTAGCTGTAATAATTGAGGGTTTCATATATATATATATATATATATATATATATATATATATATATATATATATATATACCAAGTATAGAACTGGTATATACGGAATAAATTCCAATAACAAAAAAAAATACTATTCTTAAAAGAGTGCTCAATACGGAGCAGAGCAAATATATATATTTCTGGCGAACTGATATTCTCAATTTAATACTAAATGTGTTTCTGCACAGTTAAATTTTAATAATCTCACCACAAGCAAGGCGATAATCCAAGTAAAACACAACGGGTGTTTAGGAATGCAAAAGAATGAGAAGACTTTAGTGAGGAGAAGTGCGGAATATGTACACTAACACCAGGACATATGAAAACAGGAAATGGCGATAGGCATTGTATTTAAATATTTACAGATTGTAAGTTGCAGAGTCCCAGCTCTGGGTAAATAGTAGGACAGAGTGGGTTCTATAGTCTTGGGCGGCAACCAGTCTATGAGAAAAAAAAACTCTGAATTCAAAACCGTCCTGGAGAGGGTTTGGCTCCGTCAGGCTACACACCACTTCTAGTGCGGCTGAAGTGCACATAGTGCCCTTACGACCCTATGGGTCACGGGATAAAAAAACGGTTGCAGGGAAGCAAGAAATCTGAAGGTAGTTCCACGTTGAAGAAAATGGAACATATTGTTGACTCTAGCTTGTTCGACAGAACGGTGAGACCTAGTTGTCAATCTAGTAGCACGCTTAAATTTACGCAGTCGAGGCACCAAGGAGGAAACCTCATCAGAACAATTTCCATGAAAATAGTTCTAGAAAAGACAGAGGGAAGCCCAGATGCCTGGTCAGGATCGCTTACATTACAGACTCTTCTTTGAGTTTTATAGAGAATCTCGATATATATATATATATATATATATATATATATATATATATATATATATATATATATATATATAGTATAAATTAATTGATTTAAAATATGTTTTTTTTCGCTACACAGTAGTAACCATGTTTCAAAAATGGAAGCTAAAGCGTTTGAATTTAAGTTTGTTATTAAATTAAAGACATTAGTTCCATTTCCGCGTCAAGCGAATTTTGGAGTAACTTATTTTTAAAAATTTACGGTTTTAAAGGCACGGCAAAGATTCATAATTGAGGGTTTCAAAGTATATATATATATATATATATATATATATATATATATATATATATATATATATATATCAGCGTATCAGAAATAGCAGCGATATTCAGTGCCCGTAAGAATTAGCATCAGAAAGAGACAGTTGAAATTTCTTTGGATCATAATGAAAAAAGAGGGCTTGAAAAATTTGTAAACCACAAGACGTATTGAAGTCAAGGGGGACAGAGGAGAACAGTGCAGAACCTACTTAAAAAGCTTGTGGACATGGTTGGCAGAACAGGGATTAAGAGTTAGAACAATCAAAATATTACTCAGAACTACAAAGTTCAGACAATTCTGGAGAGTCAAGCTCGCCCACGTCTTGAACCGACAGCGCTTGCTAGGAAGTTTAGCATGATCGATGAAGTGCAGTTTCTCTTTCTTTTGTTTTTGCTGAGGTGAGCTTAGTCTTGGTAAATTTGCAAAACTAGTATATAGTTCATTGGACCACGGCAAGATGGTAATTATGGTGTTATTATTTACTAAGCCTATCTTAATTCGGGTAAAAAGGACACAATCTTTTAAAATCTTGATCACTCAATACAAATTCCAAAAGGCATTCATTTTTCTCATTTATTTATACTTCTGATTAATCATCCAAATATGTATTCCTTTCATATTGACAACGATATGCTGACTGTTATTACATAAATTATTACTGAATGTTATTACATAAATTATTACTGAATGTTATTACATAAATTATTTCGTTTCTTATTATTATTTTGATATTTGTCATTTATTAATAGTTCTGATTAATCATCCAAAAATATATTCCCTTCATCTTGCCAGCGATACACTGACTGTTCAATGACTCGACGATGGAAATCACTAGGTTTTGTCTTGAAATATTCATCAATTCACGTTTTAAGCTCTACAACGTTGTCGAACGAAACACCCCTTAAATTGTTAGAAAGCGACTAAAAAATATTACTCTTATGGGGCTAAACTAGGAGAATATGGTGGATGTGGCAGAATTTCACAACCGATCTCTATAAGTGCATGGTTTATCATTTTAGCGACGTGGGTGCGAGAATTGTCATGTTGAATAATCAAAATGTATCGCTGGTCAGGTATTTTCATCTGAATTACTTTTTGAATCTGTTCATTTGTTCCACATACACCATAGCATTGGCTGTTGTGAAGCATTTCATATCATTTTGTCGGTAACGATGTCATCTCCGTACACAGCACAAATGTCTCGAGCGACTTTAGCCGTTTGTTGGCCTTTATTAAAAGCAAAGAGAAGAAGATTCCAAGCATGTTCATTTTTGTCTACTTTGCATTCTATCTCAATGTTACACAGCATTTTCCCAGGATAACCAGAGTTACTAAAAAGGAAAACTGATATGAAATATTATTCTTCGTGATCATTCGCAGAACATAAAAAAAAAAAAAATAGATGTAACAACCCAATAATTCTAGAGTAGTCTAAGGAACTGAACATTTTTCCAGCGTCTTTAGCAATGCATCATACACATGTGTTTCCATTGAGTTCCCAGCTTCATATAATATCCGAGGAAATGTCATTAAAAAAAGCGCCCTCAGACAGGAAGGCGTTGGTTCGAAACCTGCCGAAGGGCGCATTTTTCTTTTATAAGATTTCTCAATTATTCAGACTGGTAGATGAAAATAAACATACTGTTTAAAAAATAAACTCATATATGTGAATCCACTACAAGTAACGTTTAAAGTTATAGAAAATAATATTTATAATTTAATTTCAACACAGGACCACCTATATGAAGCACCAGTTTCAATCAAACCCCCTTCTTTATATCAGTGAGCCTATTGCCCTGTTAGTGTTAATTTCTATTTCAGCAAGTTTAACGTTCTTCCAAAATACAATGCAGCCAAACGATAGCAACACATGTACGTAACTTAAGTATGTTTTTATATGAAAAGTATTTTATTCTCAAGTTATTCTGTAACCGGTGGGAATATTGTTATTATTATAAGTATATATATATATATATATATATATATATATATATATATATATATATATATATATATATATATATATATATATGTATATATATATATATATATATATATATATATATATATGTATATATATATATATATATATAATATATATATATTTATAAATATATATATATATTTATAAATATATATATATATATATATTTATAAATATATATATATTTATAAATATATATATATATATTTATAAATATATATATATATATTTATAAATATATATATATATATTTATATATATTTATAAATATATATATATATATATATGTATTTATAAATGTATATATATATATATATATAATAATAATGATGAAAATTATAAATAAAATAATATTTAAACCTCGTTTAAAATAAATTAAATAAATAAAAATAATAAAATTACTCCCGGCATGCACCAGGGACTGTTCCTGCCAAAAATACGAACATCCCGTCAAGAGACGCGAGATTCAATCTTTTCGCCTAAGGACTGTCGGGATGATAACACGTGTTTAAAAACTTCTCCGTGATAGGACTTGTTACATCACGGAGTGACTTACTCCCTTTTATAACATGAACCTTTTCACAGTTTTAATATAAAACATCCACATTAATACGCATAAATAGATAAATAAAATTGTATGAAATTACCATACAATTTACCATTGCTTTTTTAATTGTTATTATGTACGTTTGTTTATTGTTATTCCTCGTGAACAGTAACCCAAACTGATGACCACATAGTGTGACTCAATATACCTCCACAAACTGCAAAATATAAAATCAAAAAATTTTGGAAAATACATAGTGATGGTGTTGCTTCAGTGACAGCAGGAGACGCTTTTAAATTTATCAAATTATTATTGTGATTTATTAAGGTTAAGGGAAGAGAGAGTGGTTTAATGGACTGCGAGTCGGAACGAGAAAATGGAGAGCCGAGTTCGAATTCCAGTTGTGTACGTTACATTTAATTACGTAGAAACATTCTTCAGAAAGGTATTAATCCGTTTCTTCTCCTCGCATGTATGGGTTAAATAGTAGGAATAACCTTACATTAGTACGACAAAAGTTCAGATACTGTAAAATATGAATAAGAAACCCTTCTTGTTCTGAAGCCCTACATGCATTACATAAATGGATATAAAGTGTTTGCCTGTTGATAAGGGCTCTAAAACCGCCACCTGACAGTTGTGAGATATAGTGAATTAATTAAGCTAAGGGCCTCCCCATTTCCATTGGTCAATAGAAAAGAACATTCAGAAGGTACACAGCAAATATATTTAGAATGTACCCAAAAAAGAAAGGAGGGAGAAAACAATGCTGAGATAAAATACATTTAGAAAGTACTCATATAGAAAATACACAGAAAAAGTACGTTTAGAAAGTACACAGGAAAGTACAGGATGGTCCGAAAGTCTTGTTACTCCTACAGAATATAATTTTCTATTTCAACGCTCTGTATGGCATTAACAAGGAGAGAATTTCACATGAACGATACCAGAATACCCATCAACTGAAGGGCGCCGTCCAGAGAGACTTTGTAACAATGAAAAAAAATAAGCACAGCTTCGTAAAATACCACACGGGACATGGCGCCGCATCATTTTGTGCCACAAAAATGATGTTCGTCTCGACCTTCTCGATGTGAGACAGCGCCAATGAAAGTGAATGAACTGAATCCGGTACATGTGCTTTGTATTACTGTATTAATTGTTCTATTGTTCTCATTACTTTTTGCTTGGAGTGACAAGAGTTCGGACCACCCTGGACATTTAGCCCATTCTTGACTGGTCATCACCTACACGTGTGTAGCATCCAGTGAGGTTTGAGTTTGTTTCAGTAGGAATGTACTGTATTGTATAATCTAAGTACTCACCTCGCGTGGCTTGAACTCTATCTAGACAACCACTGTGTAGTAATTGTTTAAGATAGGGACACCCAGTCCTATAACGGGAAAGGAAACAGAATCTTTTCCTGTTTCTCTCTCCATAGTTTGAATCATATAGACCGGTTGCCCTTCCGAGCCTTCAAACATCCAGTTTCACTTAATACTTTATTATAGACTCTGTATAAGTTAGGGTAGTTTCCCATTGCCTTCTACATGGTTTTAAATGAAAGTTGTCCTTTTCCTTGACTTTTTTCCAAATAGTGCTATAGCTCATAGACTGTGAACGTATTCATTCCGATGGCCATTAATGCATAGTGAAGATAACTGCCTCGCTCTGATTTTGATCTCAACTAGCTAATTCCATTTTCTGCGTTAATAAACGCTGCACCATCCGCATATCCATAACAGGAATGGCTTCTGGCTATATTCACTAATACACAGTGAATTCTTATTTAGAAGCCATTAGAATGGAAAGCATTTCAAAAAATTGCGTACAAAAAAAAACAAAAAACAAAACGGATGACATCTGAATTTAGAACACGTTAATAAATCGATTGATTCTTCTGAACAGAAATATTTCCGATAAAATCTGGTATGACATTTTCAAATATAAAGGTAACGACGAAATTCAGAACAAGAGAAGCGAAATTAAAAAAGTCGAGGAATATTGAACCATAGAATTACATTGAACCTTTCAACGTGATATTAATAACTGCGATTTGCCTGCCCCCATCAGTTTATTAGAAAACTGTAATTTTATTCATTTCTTCACAAAATACACCAGTGACTTAGAAATGATTAATAGAGTGCTGCAAACGATTCAGTATGAAGTCTCACACCATTCAAAAAAGATTAAGTAAAAGAGAAAATACATAGACTTTATATTAATGTTCGTTTTTTTAAAATAACAAACTAGATGTTGTTAAATGTGGTTTACCATATCGGCCATTAATGGTGAATCATTCAAAAGGGGTGAAATAATAAAAAAAAAACAACAACAATTCATTAATATATTCTAATTATATTGTAACGGCATTCAATAGAAATATTGACAAATTTCCAAAATAAATGAATGCGAAATTTATTTTCTGCATTTACAAAATATAAGAATGGAAATGGAAATTTTGATCGATCTTCTCAAAATGTGAGTACAAACAAAATGGAAAAACGACAAAACGAATTAATATTGTAACAGCATTAGGTTACCAGTTTGTAGTGGCGTTGACCAGTCTGTTGAAGGTGAATATATACTTGCGTTGAATGAAGATATATCGATGTTAGTTCAATACATGGCTACAGCAGAGGTGTACAAAAACTTGGAGAGTTGAGATAAAGGGAGATAACTGATACAGCGACATCCGGAAGAGGCATGAAACGTAGAACTAGAACAATCTAACACAGTGGACGAATTAAAGGGTACAGTTCGAAATTCTAATCACCTGAAGAAGGCCGGAGCGTACAACGACCAAAACGTTGTGAAAATGTCAATGAAGATGCGAACAACAGTCCGAACAATGTTAATAGTGTAAATGAAGATATACGTTTGCATGATAAGTTGTTGTTGAGTTATTATTGTGGCCGCGTGGAAGTAAATAGTGTGTTGTATGCGATGCGACATATGCTTCGTTTTGGTCTGCTAATTCTCCACCGATGGGAAAGGGGGTAAATTTTGTCACTGCTCCATCCTATACTTAATGAGAGAAATAGGGTTGAGAAGTTTTGTGCTCTTACATTTAAAAACAGCTTTATATAATGTTACTTAGCGGTCGTTAGAAAAGGTTCTGTGACAGAAAAGGCGGCATACTATCAGCAATATACAAATGTAGTCGACGGGTAGATATTGTAGGTGTCAGTAGGCTAAAAACAAACAGTATATTTTCTCTATATATCTCGCATCTACTGGGCATTTCGACGTAGTGTAATGCATAGCAATCTCTCTTCGCAAGATGAATTACGAATGAGTAGTGAGTAGGTTCTCCCCAGTTTCGGCTTGATGCCTGACCAAAACTACCGTTAGAAAATCATTCACTAACGCAATTGAGTTCAGTCCTCATTGGGTGCTCCCAATTTTCGGCCTTGTGTCACGTCTGTTAGGCTTTGAAATCATTTGAGCACTACAATGTGGTGTAATGCTTAGTAAACTTGTCTTACTAGGTCAGTTACAATTGAGTTGTGAGTTCGGCCCCTGTTTGTTCCTCCACACTTTCGGCCTTTTGTCACATCTAATTTAGGCCCAGAAAATCATTCGGGCACTTCGACGTGGTGTAATGCTAAGTAAACTTGTCTCGCTACGTCAGGTACGATTGAGTAGTGAGTTCAATCCTCATTTAGTGCTCCACATTTTCGGCCTTGTGTCTCATCTACGTTAGGTTTAGAAAATCATTCGGGCAATTCGACGTGGTGCCTCGCTAGATCAATTACGTCTGAATAGTGGGTTCGATTTTCAATGAGTTCCCTATACATTTTGGCTTGTGCCACTTGTAAGCTTCATTTAGAAAATCAACATATCTAGCATCTTGTTAGAGAAATATTCTAATTGATCTTGATTCCGTATTTAATCAGTTGTTGAACCCAAAAGTTGAGTCCTCTACTCTCGGACAACGAAGCTCTGCCTATAACTTTTGATAGGAATTCATCTTTCTCCACTGAGGTAATTTCTAAATTTTGAAGCGCTGATATCTGTCTTCCCGGCATCCACCAAAACTAACAATGATAACATTAGTTGTGAAGCCATTTTGTCTACAATAACGTGATTATATTTAATAAATTCTCTCTCCATTCGTACTTCAACCGTCTCTCTAAGAGTTTCATTTTATTGTTCTGATTGACTTGTCAGTTTAGCCTAATTCGGTTCATCCTATTTATTATTTCCTATCATTCACTTTACTTCTAATTTCACAATTTGCTCGTCTCCTTCCTATTTTTTTTTAATATTTCGTTCCTAGTTCGCCCTTTTTGTATTTTGCACTGTCTTCCCAAAATTATCTTTTGATGATAATAGCACACAATACAACGCACCGAAGAGGTAGGTATCATTTAACCCGAAGGCTACATTCTTAATTGTGTCCGGATGATTGCAGCATTTTTCTCAATTTTTGGCCAGAGTCTGTATGTGTCGTTGTAGCATTCAGGGAACAAATATCATTACGTGAATTTATATATATATATATATATATATATATATATATATATATATATATATATATATATATATATATATATATATATATATATACTAGCAGCATGGCCCGGCGTTGCCCGCGCTTGATTAAAAAATCGTACGACTCATACAGCAATCGCTATCACTTGACTTAAAATATTTTTGCCCTTCCTTGCCTTTAAAGGAGTGCCCTTTGCCGTGCTGATGTTGCTACATGCCTTACTTCTTGCCTATCTCATACTGCGAATTTTTTCTAAGCTCTATACTAAACATTAAATCTGTTACGAAAAAAGAACTAAACAAAATGAACAGAAAACGATCAGCTTTAAAAAAAGACTCGTAACTGGAAAAACCGAATAAAAAAAGAATGTTAACAACAAATACTTTTTCACACCCAACTCAGTTTTGCGGAATCAGAATCAACGTTGAGTGTAAGCAAGCGAATGAGCCAATTGGAGTAAAGTGCCATGCAGATTTAAATTTTTCCCACTTGTGACGAATGCAGCTATCGATTTTTTTGGCATGCTAGCATGCTAGTTAACATTCGTGTCAGTCAGCTGTTAGCTCTCACGGTGGCCAATAGAATCGTCTTGCCTATTCGTGGCAGCTAGCGATAGGCTCTTACTCTGACCAGTAGATGGCCGCAAACTACATGAAAACTGCCGTAGAAGCATGGAAAATCGATTATTTCCATTATCGATGGTAGTTGGGAAATACCAAGTTGGTCTTAGCCTTCCCGCTAACTTGGAGCATGTGCATGTAAATTTTGCTGTAGGGTTTCAGTAATTTCTCGCGTCCATTTTACAAAACAAACTTAAATTTCATGACAGTAGGCCATTAACCGAAGTTTTTTTTTATTTTTTAAATCATTACATTCCAAGCAAGGCTGCCGTCCTGAGTATGACGATAAACTACATCCACCCCCTGGGTAAAACAATAAACTACGTCCAGTCGCAAGGCCTCTGATCAGGCTGATTTGAGGAGCTTGGAACCACCTCTTAATTGCTGGTCATCCCAGGTCTCTCCTGACCAGGGGTGGTAGCAAATGTTAGGGTCCCAGGTATGGGCAAATAGTTAACCCCCGAAACTGGGGTAAAAACACTATGAAAGAGTAAAACATGTTTTAATATAAGAAATACTTTGTAAAAAAATATTTCCAGCAATAAATTTCTGAAGAAAAAGAATTACCAGCAATACATTTTAGAAAAATATTATCAACAATGTTTTTAAAATAATTATATTACTAGCAATTCATTTTTGAGAAAAATATTACCTGCAATACATTTTTGAAGGAAAAATATTACCAGAAATAGATTTTTGACAAAACAGAATATTACCAGCAAGAAAAATTTTGTCGGCATTAAATAACCCATTGAGATTAATATGCCGTAAAACAAACCAGACCAAACCAAACCAAACCAAACCAAACCAAGAAAGGCAGTAAAGCCACTAAGACGCAAAGTATAAGCAAGTGTGAAAGAATTAGAGAAAAAGAAAAAAAATTATTAAGGGAGAGAACAATAAAAAAACAGGAATTAAGAGAGGACAGAAGATAACCAGGGCCGGATTCAGATGAAGAGAGACCCTAGGCTATTCCACTTGTGACGCCCCTCCAAATCACACATTCTCAGGAGTAGAGGAAAATGGAAGAGTGTTAAATTAAACAATTTGAGTAAATCCGATGATAACGGGTGTTTAAAATTAATGAAGTGTTATTTAGCGCCTATAACGCGTTATGACAGCATGTGTAAGAAAGGCATATGCCAGTGTCAAAAATATTATACACTTTAGCTGGAGGCCCTTAGCATTTTGCGGTCTTAGGCTTCAACATGCAAAGCCTATAGGTAAATCCGGCACTGAAGATAATGATTCTTATTGCATTTCAATTTTTGAAGATCAAAGCAAATTGGAAAGCAAGATGTTGAAAGAGAGTTCCACAAGCGAGAACTTACGGTTAAATCTAGCCATTTTAACTAAAAAATAACCAGGCCTAGCTTCCAATCTCGTACTTCGCTTTAATTTGTAAAGGCGACGTATCAAAGAGGTAAGTTCATCAGAACCATTACCATGGAATTTTTTCAGAAAATGCACAGGGAAGCTACAGGACGAAGACCACGGTCCCAACAATGTAAATAATCTACTGATTTATATGCATTTTAAACATTTAGATTTCCGCATCCTAAAGGTAAACTCCTCATAAAAGAATAGTATACTTTATTAAAAAGCATCATCGAATACAAGGGAAACTCCAAAATTAATGCCTTCTATTTATTTCCTTGGAAATAGCAGCATTTATACTCAGTCAGTTATTTCCCATGCGTGATACACACTTAGGCGATCAAGTATCTTTCAATACATGACTGGCGAGGCAGATTTTTTCCCGCAGTAGGTAGACCAGTTTCCATTCAAGGCTATTGAACCCGATCTGTCCTGCTATTTACTCATAGCTAGGGAAGAAGAAGATTCATATCTTTCCTAAGGGGATTAGCATGTAAGTGAATGCTATGGATTCGACTGGAATTCGAACTCGGCTCTCTGATTCTTCAATCCGAGCCGCTATCCATTAACTCCACCGTACCAATAATATGGTATGTCCTCAGCAACATTTTTTTTTCAAATAGTCACCATAATTGTTTTTGCTTTTTGTAAACAACAGCCTGATTACAGCGTTCGTAAAATATAAAATCCAGTGAGGTGTCATATTTGTATTCACAAGCATCGGTGAGACGCGTTTAGTCGCTAATATCAACTGTCTAATTGCATTCACATTTGTCTATTTGGTCTCCCATTAAAGAATTCAGTGGTACGCATATGTTTCGTACGCACTTTCATGTCAGACTCTGTTTTACCAGATTCTTACTCAGCTGCTATATTTAACAATACGAAAAACAATACAGATTATTAGCGGAAATGTATACCTTCTATTTCCACAGAACCTCCGTTTGCATCTGACGTTGTGGACCAATGGAATAAAACAGAGAGTATTGCTTTCAGAGTCAGCATCGTATTGCAAATCCGATAGGCACAAGTGATTTAGAAGTAATCGGAATATCTTTAAAGAAAATAAAATTACAAGTTATGCACCTTAAAGCTAATGACCGTGGGCGAATATGTAATCCTGGATAACAGATTTTGATTTAGAGTCTGTATACTCGTATGAATACGATGGGAATATTATGACGATGTTTATATCATCGCAATTGTACAGATAATGAAAATTAATGATTTCGAATGAGGAAATCTGAAATTAATCGTCTTTGTATATCTAGGCTTAACAGAATGTGCTACGTTTGAATCTTCCAAATACTTTTAATTAAATAATACGAAACTGCACATTTTATTTATTCTTCTTGTCGAGTACCTCTCAAAATCTATTGATTCAATTCATACTGTATAGTTCTCTAGATTAGTGTAATATGTAGACGAAGCACGATTGAATCATTCCTTTCCGTTATCTGTTCGTTAAAGGCTTCAACAAGGATACGATATAAATTCACTCAGTGAGAAAGCAGATCAACAAAATTGACCTGCGATCATAACTTACTAACCAAACGCATGAAATAATTTATTATGTATAATTTCTTCTTTTTTTTAATCATTTCACACAATGCAAGGTAGTAAAGCCACTAAGACACAAGGGGTTAAATAATAATAGAAAAAGAGGAACATTATTAAGTAGCACGACCAATAGAAGAGTAATCGAGATGACAGTAGCTAATGATTGACATTACATTTAAATTCTTAACTGGAAAACATAGAGCTGGAAGAGAGTTCCACAAGCTAGAAGTGCGAGAAAAGAAATCGGTAGCATAGAACTTACGGTTCCATATAGCCAGTTTAGCTGAAAATTGATAAGACATTGTTGCCAGTCTAGTACTTCGCGTAAATTCGTAAAGTCGAGACCGTGCTGTGTTTGAGGATAAACTACATCCGTGTCCTGGGTAAGACGATAAACTACGTCCAACAGCAAGGCCTCTGATCAGGAGGTTTTGAGGAGCGTGGAACGACCTCTAAATTGCTGGTATTCCCAGGTCCACTCTGACCCGGGGTGGTAGCACCTGTTAGGGTCCCATCCATGGGCAAATAATTAACACCCAATCTTGTGTAAAAATATGTTTTAATACCAGAAATACTTTGTAATAAAAAAAAGAAAAAAATTATTACCAGCAAAGATTTTTGAAGGAAAAATTATCAGCAATACTTTAAAAAAAATACCAGCAATACAAACAGCTATAAATTCTTTGGAAAAAAAATGACCAGCTATAGATTTATTCAAGTAAAAATATTCCCACAAATAGATTTTTGAAGAAACATTACTAGCAATAAAAATTTTGCCGGCATTAAATAACCCATTGAGGTTGATATGCCGTAAAACAAAACAAGCCAAAACAAGACAAGCGTAAAGTCGAGATGCCAACTAGGAAAGATAACCAGAACAATTAGCGTGAAAATATCTATAGAAAATAAACAGGGAGGCGACGAGAAGACGGTGGGAAAGTCAAGAAAGCTGAGATGCCAGGTCAGGACCGATAACATTTCATATTTTTCTTTGGATTTCATCAAAAAATTTTAAATACAGAACAGAGGCACCAGACCAATTGTGATTACAATTCATACTGAATAAGTTTAAGTTAGTACAGCACAAGAACAAATTAGATAGAAGGACATAAAGAAAATGTCTTTTTGTTTGTTTTCGATGTGGATTCATTTGAGGTGGATTCCTTGAAATTCAGCATTCGAAATTCTTGATGACAGAAGACTTGTCTCTGTCACAGGTGGAAAACAAGCAATTTCTTCAGATGTGGCAGGCTATAAATTAGGGGCTAAACAACATCGGCGCTAGAAGAAGCCTAGGTGTGCTGGTGCGATAATCTTAATAGTGCAGCATGACTATTAAAGTCGAATGTAGTACTGCTCTTAAATTTGTAGAATAGAGGTTGCAAAGAGCAAAGCTCATCAGAACAATTACCATGAAAATATCTGTAGGAAAACACATTGAAGCTATGCTACGGCGGTGGGAAAGTTTCTGAAGCCTGTCAGGTCAGGACCGATAATATTGCTGATTCCTTTTTGGATTTTATCAAAAATCTCTAAATATATAACAGGAACACCGGAAAATACCTTTCAGCAATATTCAAAGAATAAGTTCGACTAAAATTCCTTTAACTTACTGAAAAGTATTTTTTTGTATAAGAAACTATTAAGTCACACAAATGTATGCCTTCAACTCAGTCGATTGTATACAATCTCAGACTATCTCAGAGGATATAACTTTATTCACGGCACATTACGACTTTTCATTGAGTAATAATTCATTTACTCTTATAACTGGAGGTAAACTTCACTAAAAACGTTTTTTTCAGACGATTAGAAGTTTTGTGATGCTTTTCTTCAAGAACACTTTTAATCGATTTAGTTTCAAGAAGAGGTGTTTTGCATCTCATTTGAATTTGCAAGAAATGCATATATTATAAAATAAAACTAAAGAAGGGAAGACATTTATATTTTGCATAATAAACAAAACAATTTTGATTTTGTCGATTAGACTTGTGAAGAGGTAATGTTATTTTATTTTTTTGTGCCGTAAGATTGGACGTGCGGGTGGTGTAATAAATAACGGCTCTGAATTGGTTAAATCGGAGAGCCGAGTTCTAACTCCACTCGTGTTCGTTATGTTTACTTACACCCAGTTACACTTGAGAAAGGCATGGATCCTCGTTTCTCCCTCCAGATAAGGGTTAATTAGTAGGACTTGTATCGTAAATCATTATAATGTCCGAAAAATTCATACAATCCAAAAATATTCTTTGACTTTAAATAACCTGAAAAAGGCTGATAAGCCGTAAAAATGAATGAATCAATTTATGTCTTACATGCCAGCAGGATGGGGTCGATTATGAATCTCCACAACATTCTCTGATATGTAGCTTAGTAATTGTGTCTTTTGCCGTCCCTCCCAGTCTATGATGGGCTATTCATTTACATAGGCGCGTTAGGTAGGCCATTCGCTTATTTCCCTAAGAGTATATTGCCTTCTTGTTCTGTGTTTCAAATTCACCAAGCCCTCTTTTCGCATTAAGTGTAACTGAAGTTTTAAACCGTCCCTTTTTGATTTTAAGTAAAAGTCTCCATTTTGTTTCCATTTTCATCAAAACTTCCTCGTCTTTCATGCATTGCATTCTTAGAATTCTTATATTCTCTCAAGTCCTCCCCGTCATCTGTAATGAAATTTGTGCAGCATTCATTGCTATACAGAATTCTTGATAATACATAACATTACCTCGCAAATGGTTAGAAAATAGAAAGTGTTGGAATAAGCTTTTCCCATCTATCGAGATTCGGGCGGCTTGATGTCGAGCGATGGTATCAAGTTCATATCATAGGTTGAAACCAACTGTCATATAGGTTTTTTCATTGTCACTTTTCTCTAAAATAAGCGCGGTACAATAAATAACTAAACACACAGCTTGGTAGGTTAAAGTGTTGGACTTTTCCCTGGTGCTTGTGGTTAGGATTCCAAGTAGATAAAAAAATAAGTTGTTTTAAATGCAGATTTTTCAAGGCAGGTAGGCCTTTTCCCACTTTTGGTTTTGTTTACCGGAGTTAATATCTACAGTCAACTTTCAATTATATAGGTAAATTTAACAAGAACGATATTGATAAAAAATACAATAGCTAACTTTCTGGTTAAAAATAAGAGTTTTTGTCATATAGAAGTGTTGAAAAGTACTCAAAAAGTACTCAACCCCTTTTTATATCATCACACCAAATATCAGTATTTAAAAAAAAAATATTTTGGAATTGATTCTTGTTCAGGCAACACCCCTTTTTAGTTATTTCCAAGAATAGATCTTAAATAGTTATCTCCCTTGTATTGCAATGCAGATTTTTACTAAGGATTTTACATCCAATCAGATTCACCCATGGCAGCTAACAGAAATTCAGACCAAATGCTATCAGCAATTAGAGACTTGAGCCAGTCAAGTCACATTTGGCTGGCCTTATATTATTTCTATATATAAAAGAGTATGTATTCAATCATTTTTTTCTTTCTTCTGCTTCCTCTTCCTCCTCCTTTTCCATAACTACATTCTCTGTTGTGGCCCTATAATTGTCTTCGAGAGCCAGCATGCCCTGTCACCTTTTTGTTAACACAGCCCTGTTAAATCTCTTTTCCACTACAAAATTCGACCTTTCAGGACTTGGATCCTTCCCCTTTCTGTACCAGGCACTTTCATTCGTTGCAAATCATATCGTAATCGGACGTCTTGTTTGTGTTCCTATCAATTCGGATGGGCTTTGTCTTCTGATTGCACGCGGAATAGCTCTATAACTTAGGAGTAGTCTATGTAAATATCTGTCTATATTACAAGATTTTAATCCCATTTTTACCCTTTGCATCATTCTCTCCGCATTTCCTTTCGACTGTGGCTGGTAAGCTGCTATTTTGTGGGGAATGCAGCCAATAAGTTTTAATCATGTACATAAACTGTCTTCACAAAATGCAGATGCATTGTCGTAGACCAATGTTTCTGAAAATCAATTCATCGAAAAAATATCCTCGATACCCGCTTCAAAGTAGCGGCTTTTCTATCTGCGACTTTAATAACTTCAATCCAACCTGAATACAAGTTGACTAATATCAGAAATAGTCCTATACCTTTAATATAGGCATGATGCATACTCGTCCAACTGCACCATTTCCTTTGGTCAAGAGTGAATTTTAGTTTGTCTAAATTTCTTTATTTCTGCACACTTTGGGCATCTTTTAACATACTCTTCCACGTCTCTCGAATAGCCTGGCCACCATGCTTGCAACTTTAACCACATTTGCGTAGCCAATATACCTCTATGTATATCATCATACACGGCTTTAATTACTTCTTTTCTCAGAGACAGTAGAGGTACTATATCTCCATTAAATATAATTGCTTTCTGTTTCTATTGTTAATTTCTGTCTTGTCTCTTTATACGGCCTTTCAGTTTTTCTCTTTATTCTATCCATAATTCTATTAAAAACTGGATCTTGCCTCAGTCGATGTAAGAGCAATACGCCCGTTTCTATCCAGTGCAGAATCCTATTGTCAGAATTTTGCTTCAACATTTTTAGTCTCAAAATTTAAACGAGATAATGCGGAAGAGTATTTCGTTTAATATAAACGATGTCAAAGTCGAACGCCATAAGATTAATCCTCCATCTTAATATCGTGGCAGATGTGACTTTTGGTAACTCTCTTCTAGGGTTGAATATAAATTCCAAAGGCCTATGCTCAGATTTTAATAGAAATTTCCTACTCAGCAAAACATTTCTAGCAATCGACAATGCATCCTTCTCAATATTCGAATAATTCGCTTCCGCCGATGTTAGTTTTCTGGATAAGTACATTACATGGTAATCATTCTGCGAAAATATTGCGGTCATAGCACAGTTTCTGGCGTCAGGAGTTAGCGTCAGTTCTTTGGCTGGGTCGAGAATTTTAACAACTGTTTTTTTTATGAGTGCCTTTTTTAATTACTCAAAAGCAACCGCCTGTCTTTTTGTCCATGGAAAATCGGTATTTGTCTTCCT
The DNA here is from genome assembly GCA_964036315.1 of Acanthosepion esculentum. Classification (NCBI taxonomy): domain Eukaryota; kingdom Metazoa; phylum Mollusca; class Cephalopoda; order Sepiida; family Sepiidae; genus Acanthosepion; species Acanthosepion esculentum. The sequence goes on from OZ038475.1 coordinate 115,820,156, forward strand.
TATTTCATTAAATGATTCCACTGCAGATATGTTATAGAAATTGGCTAATACTAAAAAAAGATTCTAACGCTTTTTTATTTCTGGATTCAGCTATCGCTGATATCTTATTAATCAGTTTATCTTTCGGCGATATACCGTCTTTGGATATTTTATATCCTACGTATGAAATTTTTTCACAATTAAGATTTATTTTATTGCGATTGTCATACCCGCGTTATTTAATTTTCTCAAATCTTGCTCCGTTTTACATTTGAGATCTTCTCTACAGCGTGCACAAATGCCAATGTCGTCCTGATATACAATTATATATTTAATCCACTTTAAAACTTTTTCTTTGGCATTTTGGAAAATGTGATTTGACGTTTTTAATCCAAACGGCAAACGAGTCCATCTTATTAATCTCAGACGTGTTCATTTTAGTGACTTCTTGAAACTTGCTATAAATTTGTATCTGATTATATGCTGACCTAATGTCAACTTTAGCAAAGTATTTCATACCAGTAAACTCATGGCACGCTGTTTCAATGTTTGGCAACGGGAACGAATCCGAACAGATCTGGTGATTTACGCTATCTTATAGTCGCCACAAATTCTTAAATCTCCAGTGAACTTGCGTATCGCCACATTGCTACCACCCTGACTGACTTTTTCTTATAGTCATTGTTCCACAATTTTGTTCAGCATAGCAACCACCAAGAGTAGCATGTGAACAGAAACTTTTCAGGCTTGAAATACATGGGCTGGACGCTTTTCTTCAATCCGAATAATGCTTCGCCTATTTTATCCCCTTAATAATCCAGATTTCATGGAATTTATCAGCTTCGATGTATCAACTATTAATACGTCAAGACCTAATGGACCGTGACGTTTAATGCTTTCCATCACTCTGATATGTACAGGGTGACCCCAAAAAACGGGAACTTTTTAACAATCCAATAAAACCAAGAGTGATGGAAGAAAAATATTTAATTCATAGTAATTGGAACCTTAAAACATTCCATTTATGAAACAATGATGGAATTTTCATTTAAAAAAAATTACGTCCTGTTGATGGCGTCCTCCTGTACGAATGCATTCTTGAAATCTTCTGTTGAGATTCTTCATTCACTGCTGCAACATCTCAGCTGGGACACTGTGAATTTCATTCTGGTTACTAAAATGGCGAAATGTTTACTTGCTCAAGGTCACTGTCTCGCAGTGTTGACACTTGCTCATGTCTGGCAATACGCACTTCAAAAATTCACATTTTTTGGGTCACCCTGTATTATCTCGAATCTTTTTTCCCTCAAATGTACCCTCAAAATTTTGATGATTGACCCATCGAACTGTTTCAATTGGAGATTACTTTTCTTTGAATTTGGTCTATTCATACTTTTCCACAAATTGATCGGTATCAACGTAACATCAGGGCACAGAAATTTCTAAGGTCCGAACAGTCTAACAAGTGGGACAATCTAGCAGATCTATACCGGCTCTTCTTATTAACATTCTATCCAGATAGTTGGGTAGACGGCCACCTAAGTGCCCACACTCACCTCTTCCGCGAAGGTGATCCACTCGGTATCTATCGACGAGATCAAACTCGCCAATCAGTTCAACCAAGTTACAATCGCCTGACCTCCCGCTAGCTCTCTGTCTATTACGGGGTCTAGGATGGCATTGCAGTCCCCTATTAAGACTGACGGAAAAATGTGTCTGATCGTTGGGCGCATAAACCGCAATGATGCGAAACGAACTACTGTTCACGACTATATCGGTCATGATCAACTGCCCTCCACACACACCCACATGGAGAAGTTTCACCCTAGAATTCAGTGTACGTTTATGCAGTAAGGAAACATCTCGTTCCAACCAGTCCCCGTATCCTGAATAGACAAAAACGTCGCTAGACAGCACACATGCATTGACCTTGCAAACAACATGTGTCTTCTTAAAGTACAAGAAATCATGAAGCAGGCGGGCAACCTTACTCCGATCCATCAAGCACCCTTGCATTCACGTCGGCTATCTTGAGAAACATTTTTCAAGTTGGATCCCCTAATCATGGGCGGATTGTCCTATGCTCCCTCCACCCATCTTTGACGTCAGCCGTCCATCTAGGACAATGCCGCCGACGTCTGTGTGATAGAAGAACTTAAGAAACCTACATAAACAGGGATGGAGAACCACCAGGATCATCCCTACACAAAATTTGGATATTTTTTTAATATTAGGGTTTCCACCTGGGCCATTCGAATTACGGAGAAGGCGTCTTTTGCCTCGTACAAGTGATTCTATAGTCTTAAATCTCTCCCCGTCTCACTTATCCATGATATAACATCCGAGGCATTCAGGAAATTACGGAGATTTTCCCGTCAACGGAGGTTACTTTGAATAACGGATATACGAGGGCCTTTTTCTGAGTAGAAAGGTCCCTCTACATGCCCTGTCTGTCTATTTGGCAGATTTCCCCGCTTTGGGGAAATGTTTTTTTGCTGTTTCATTTGGGAGGGGTGGAATTGGAGGGGAATGGAGCCCTAGAAGGAGAAGTAGCGGCTCCTTTACTTTGGGATGGTATCTTCAATTTGTGCTGGCGAAGCAAGGACGGATTGGGACTTGGCTTTGTCCATGTCTTTCTCCGTCCTACTTCGTCCAGCCCACTTTTCCATCTTGTTAATTTTCCCTCCGTCTTCATCCCTCGTTCCCTCCTCTTTACAAAAAGGAGGACCGAAGAAGGGGCATTTCCTCCGCCTCCATATCCGAGTCAGACAATTGATACCGTTGTTGTTGCCATTGCTGTTGTTGTTGCTGTTGCTTCCATTGTTTCTGTTATTGCTGCTTTTGTTGTTGCTGCTGTTTCTATTGTTTTTGTTGTTGTGGCTTTTATTGTTGCTGTTGTTTCTATTGTTTTTGTATTTGTTTTGTTGTTGTTGTTGCTTCTATTGTTTTTATTGTTGTTTTGTAGTTGCTGTTGTTTCTATTGTTTCTGTTGTTGCCTTTGTTGCTGCTGTTGCTTTTCCTTTTTTTCTTGTGCTGCTTTTGTTGTTGCTGTTGCTTCTATTGTTTTTGTTGTTGTTGACTTTGTTGTTGCTGTTGCTTCTATTGTTTTTGTTGTTGTTGCTTTTGTTATTGCTGTTGCTTCTATTGTTTTTGTTGTTGTTGTTTTTGTTGTTGCTGTTGTTTCTACTGTTTTTGTTTTTGTTGCTTTTGTTGTTACTGTTGCTTCTATTGTTTTCTTGTTGTTGCTTTTGTTGCTGCTGTTGCTTCTATTTTTTGTTGTTGCCTTTGTTGTTGCTGTTGTTTCTATTGTTTTTGTTGTTGTTGCCTTTGCTTTTGCTGTTCATTCTATTGTTTTTTTTTGTTGTTGACTTTATTGTTGCTGTTGCTTCTATTGTTTTTGTTGTTGTTGCTGTTGCTTCTATTGTTTTTGTTGTTGCATTTGTTGTTGTTGTTGCTTCTATTGTTTTTGTTGTTGTTGCCTTTGCTGTTGCTGTTTTTGCTCTTGTCGCTGTTTTTGTTCAGGTTGCTGCAGCAGTTCCTGTTGTTGATGCTTCTCTTTTTGTTACTTTTCATCTTGATACCGTTGTTGCTGCTATTTGTCTGCTCCGATTGCTCCTGGTGTTGTTGTAGGACAACCAGCTGAGGAGGGTTTGCCATCTTTCGCCTCCTCCTCACCACCCCCTTTCAAGCACCGATTTCGTCGGGGTCCTTGCCAGACTCCTACACCTTTTACACTGTTGATGTTTTTGGGGGAAGTTGTGGCGCCGTGTTCTTACCGGGGCCCACTTTCGACATGTACCCCGACGCACCATACGTCCAGCAGTAGTGTCGACAGCCTTCTTCAACCAGAGGAGTCCTTTTTCCCGGCATATCAGAATGGGTGTGAATATCTGAAACGTTCTTGCAGGTCATTGCTACCTGGACAACAGGTCCCTGGTAGCAATGCGCGCTTTAATTATTATTACCGAGACGTCCTCTACTTGTTCATATCGGGCGAAAAATGACTCCATCCTGTCATCGGTAATATCCACGGACACTCCATGTATGTTTACTCTTGTCTTTTGAATGCCCATATATTCGGTCTCGAAAAGAAACTGTTCTTGTTGTTAATATACTGCCAGCCAGCAGCCTGCCCTCTTGCTTTGTAGCCAGCTTGATGTCCCACATGGCCTTCGATCTTCTAGTCATCTTCGACTCAATAATCAGACTCCTTAGCGACTCCTCCTTTGTTTCCGGGCTGACCCTAATTAATTTTCCGATTTTTTACGTCAGTAGTCAGCAGGAAGATTGTTTTCATATTCACGGCGTCGAGTACTTGCGGAATAGTGAGAAAATAATTTCCTGTTATATATTCCTCATACTTTGCCTGAAGTTGTGCGTAGTAATTAGCGCTTTTTGGGACCTGTTTTCAGTCCAGGCCGTTTTTTAGGAGGTGTAGTTTGTTCCACCTGCACTGGCGGTGCCTAGTTAAATCCGCCATTGTAATTGAGACACCACCGCAGCTAAAAAAAATAATAAAAAGTTTGTCCCAAATCATTTAACACACAAGAATTTGATGCACATAAACACACACGCACACATACACACAAAACACACACACACACACACACACACACACAAAAACAGCAATAAAGATTAACAACGAAGAAGAGGGGAACACGTATAAAAACAAAACCAATTACAGCAAACTAAAAGAAAAATAAAATAAAAGATTAACCGAAATCAAATGAAAAATAGCTTCAAGCTAAACGTGGACTGCAAAATTACGAAAAGAAAATAAACCGAAAAGAGAAAATAAAAAAAATATCAAAAACTCAACAAAAATTAATCAAAATGTAAAGCAAATTAAATCAAAATTCTACCTGCAAAAAAATGTTTGTGACAAATATGACCCAACTCATCCGGAAAGAAATTCGACTTTACAGCAATTCTCAAGACTGAACAGTGAAAAACAAGGTAACTATCCAAGGAAGGATAACTCAGCCCCAGGAGAAGATAACTCCCCTCTAGGTATAGCGATACTGCTTTTATACAGTACCTCATTTACATATCACTACATGTATAATTCTTAATATAAAACGATAGTTGTTTAAATAGAAATAAATATTTATTTAGAAATTTATTAAAAAAAAATGTAATTTAGAAATAGACTTCGTACCTCCTTACTAATGAAATACGAAGGAAATGAGTGCAGCTAGCACGGCGGATCTAAGCTGTAAAGGTTTAACATTGTGGAACTACAGAATGTAGCTCGTCTGAACATCTGCCATCAAAATAATTATAGGATAAAGAGAGGCTAGCAACGTTTCGTCTGTATGAAAAGAGGCTATTGAGTTGATAGCAGTTCATCACTCTCAGGGCCGTGTAAACTCTGTCAATGTTGGGAGATGAGGTTTTTGTAAATTCCATTCTGAGTGACGACATGTTGACACGCACCAATATATTTATTGATGTTGTACGGTCATATTAGAATGGCCAATAAAAATTCCTCTGGAGTATTAAAGTTTTGCGGAACTTATACCAGTATTTGGATAATTTTTTTCACTTTCCAAATAATTATCTTGATTCCTTCTATATTTATAAAAATTCATGACCGTGGAGATGACACCGGTAAACCATTATACTATCATTCTTAAGACGTCATATCAATTCAAATAAAGAGAAAGAATCTGTGGAGAGCAGTGATTAAAAAAAACCCCATTAAAACAGCTTAATTAAAAGAAATTCATGCCTGAATTTAAAACTGGAGAAGTCAAAGTGAAACTCCTCTACTGAGATTCATAAGGCGTCATGGCAATTCACTGGTCATTAAGAAAACGAATGTGTGGCGCCATGATTGTAACGTCCTGAAGAGACATGGTATCTCAAAAATGTGTCGTCGATTAAAGTTTCGATTTCTTATGAATAAATAATTCAAATAAATATATTGACAATGACAACAGTACAGACTTAAGTAATTAATTAGATTTCCATGGAAAATATTCGTAACAAATTTCTTATCAAATTGGTAAAAATAATTATTTCTTTCAGTATCAATTATCTATTCAGCTAACTTTGCCAAACGCAGAGATGCATATAGATAGATTTTTGTAGCAAACATTAAATATTTCTTGTGCATTGATTCAACAGGAAATTGCAGATTATACAACAGGAAGGTTCTGGAAATCAAAATCTTTTCGGTATCTGCTGAGTTGAGTCAGGCAAGCGAAGTAAGAATGTGAATAATGTTTTGTCTTGTTAAAATATCAGTAGGTTTTTTGTATACATCTCATTATTTATATGTTACTATGTTACTAATTATTATGTTACTGCTACCATCTTTAACATACTCCTACAAATACCTTACTATCAAGCAGGGGCACCTCGACGTAGTATAATTTTTAGCAAGCGTTTTTCGCTAGAACTATTACAACTGAGTAATGAGTTAGATCCTTACTGGGTAGCCTATGCTTTCAGCATTGGGTCGCATCTAAGCTGCACTTAGAAAACCACATTACGATCAACCAGTCAAAAGTAATACAAAATATCAAACGTAGTTTACAGTTTTTATTATTATTATTTGAGATCCTCTCCGAATCTTCGTTGTTTCGACGGGCTGATGATGGCCAAATCTCGCTCCTACATTCTTCTTGAATTCAATAACAGGTTCCTCTATTTTATGAAAGAAATCTGGAATCAGAAATGCACCCACAAAAAGTGAACTATGTCACGCATAAATGCATTATGGAAACAAAATGCTAGCCCTCAAGACCCTACAGATGTATCTCAATTGGATCCAAAGTATCAATGAACATTATATTAACTAGGCTCTCATCATTTTATGAACATCAACTCCTCACGACCCAAGTTTGGTTTTCGTTCTGGTAAAGGATGCAATGATAGCATATATGTTATCAAACCTTTTATCCCTCTAATAGGAAACTATACCTGCCTTGTCAACCACACAGCAGCATATAGTCAGATCAGTAGAGTCTCGCTTTTCTCTTTCACTAGAAATCGCCTTTCCAATCTCAGAATCCATTAAAAGAATCTAATGGAGGAGCTGTATCTATCTCCATAATCTTACATGTCTCGCAAGGAGCCCAATGCGAAAACATTTCACAGATCATCAGAAATACGACAAGAAGGAAATGAGAGCCCCATTCTATTTAATCTCTTCCTAGACAATGCTCTGTGCATTTACAAACAAAAATGTGATGCGATGCTTACTGTCCATTTAAACATTACGTAGCACATTTCAAACGAGTCTAACAATAGAAGAGAACAATTCTGCTTTCCCTGATGTTCCTGATGAGAGGGAGGATATGCTGATGACATGGATGTTCATAGTTTCCATAAGAACAGAACAGAAAATCAACATCGTCTATGAAGTGTTCCAAGAAATGGTACTAAAGATAAACCTTTCCAAAACAAGCTATGATGTGAAATTGGAATGAAAGCAGTGATGGCAACTACTCTGAAGCCATCATAAAATTACAGGATGTAGAATTATTAAATATAAAAGCGTAAGATAACTCGGCGTATGGCTAAGCTATAACAATATAAGTATATGGGAAAGAAACTGAACATAGAATAGGCTGCGCTAGAGGTAGTTTCGCCCAACATGACAAATTGCAACGAAACCAAAAGAGTCAACCTGAAAACTTGAGGCATGTCCTACCATAAACTAGTCAGATCGAATCTTTCATATGGATGTCATGCATGACGCCAAATCCGGTCACAAATATCTAAAAATATCCGTTGTATACAACCGCATTCTAAGATCAATGAATAAATGTTTTTTTAGCGAGTAAAGTCCGAGTGTCTTGGCAAAGACTACTCAGCTTTGAACGTTTTGGAGCTATAGAATCACAAAGAAGTGTACCCAAAAATCACGGGAGCTATAGAAACACAAAGAACTGTACCCAAAAATCACGGGAGCTATAGAAACACAAAGAACTGTACCCCAAAATCACGGGAGCTATAGAATCACAAAGAACTGTACCCAAAAATCACGGGAGCTATAGAATCACAAAGAACTGTACCCAAAAATCACGGGAGCTATAGAATCACAAAGAACTGTACCCAAAAATCGCGGGAGCTATAGAATCACAAAGAACTGTACCAAAAATCACGGGAGCTATAGAATCACAAAGAACTGTACCAAAAATCGCGGGAGCTATAGAATCACAAAGAACTGTACCAAAAATCGCGGGAGCTATAGAATCACAAAGAACTGTACCAAAAATCGCGGGAGCTATAGAATCACAAAGAACTGTACCAAAAATCGCGGGAGCTATAGAATCACAAAGAACTGTACCAAAAATCACGGGAGCTATAGAATCACAAAGAACTGTACCCAAAAATCGCGGGAGCTATAGAATCACAAAGAACTGTACCCAAAAATCACGGGAGCTATAGAATCACAAAGAACTGTACCAAAAATCGCGGGAGCTATATAATCACAAAGAACTGTACCAAAAAATCGCGGGAGCTATAGAATCACAAAGAACTGTACCCAAAAATCACGGGAGCTATAGAATCACAAAGAACTGTACCAAATAACAGAAACCACATCACTTAAGGACTACCAACAGAAGCAGCAGTTTAAATGGATAGCACATGTAAATTTAAGAGAAAATAATGACACAACCAAGATGTTAACCTTCCATACAACTTCAAAGAGAAGATTCCGGAAAGAGCAATAAAAGTTACTGGGCCTGAGAAACCTGTTTTCATGGAAAGTGTTTTAAGAGAAAGCATTTATAAATTTCAAACGAAAGCAATACTGGCTCATCGGTCAATGAATACCAAATGTAGGGAAACGGCTAATATTACCATTACCATTACCCGCAGTTTAGAGACACAAACCTTTCTTTAACACATCAATTATCCGAAGCAATGCTGCCATCAGTGCACTCCCAATGATAAGAGGTTATTCCCAATGAGTCATAGGAGTCATAGAGATTATTGAAGATACTCCTACTTGCACCAACTACAACAGCGGCCACTTAAGCTGCTGTCTGGTACATTCCACTGATCTTATTATTATTATTGAGAATGATATGCTCTCGGACTACTCGATGTTACTGCGGGGTAATCATGCACATATCTCTCTTGTTTTCTGCAACTCACAACACTTTCAGTAGTACACGAACTGTTCTAAAGCTGTTTATTATTGTTATTTATTTAGTTATTATTATTATTATTGTTGTTGCTGTTATAATTTAATTATTATTATTATTATTTATTTAATTATTATTATTATATTATTGTTATTTATTTAATTATTATTATTATTGTTATTTATTTATTATTATTATTGTTGTTGTTGTTATTTAATTATTATTATTATTGTTATTTATTTATTTATTATTATTATTATTGTTATTTATTTATTTAATTATTATTAGTAGTAGTATTGTTGTTATTTAAAATATCATTATTATTATTATTGTTATTTATTTAATTATTATTATTATTGTTGTTGTTATTATTTATTTAATTATTATTATTATTTATTTATTATTATTATTGTTTTTTATTTATTTAATTATTTTATTATTATTTTTTATTTAATTATTATTATTATTATTATTGTTATTTATTTATTTAATTATTATCATTATTATTTATTTAATTATTATTTTTATTATTGTTATTTATTTATTTAATTATGTTATTATTATTTATTTAATTATTATTATTATTGTTATTTATTTATTTAATTATTTTATTATTATTATTAATTATTATTATTGTTGTTATTTATTTATTTAATTATTATTAGTATTATTATTATTGTTATTCTTCTTCTTTATTTATTTTATTATTATTATTATTATTATTATTATTATTATTATTATTATTATTATTATTATTATTATTATTATTCTAGTTAATAGAAATTCTGTACTTAGGGTATGTTGTCAACAAGACGCCGCACAAATCTTTACGAAGAAACCTCGCCGTGTATATGATGACAGTTTTCTGGCGTTCTACATTTTTGGTCTCAATTCCCATTCTCTCTAAGCGCTCTTTCAAGTTTCTAGCTGGTGTTACAAGGGCAGCCATTACATGAGAAATTACTCGAGCAGTCATGTTCCATAGATTATTTAACTCCCTATACAGATTCTGTTTTTTCTTAATGTTTTCAGTTTCTTTGTATCATATGGAATAGCAAAGTCAATAATTTGACAGTTGTTCTTTTTCTTTCTCTATCACAATTAGCTCATACTTTAATGACACACTAACCCGAAGCAAACGCATAGACACTACACTGAAAAGAAAAACCCGAGAGGAACACTGATTCTAGACAAAGTACACAGATACTGTACTGATACGAGGCAGAAGTCCATAGAACGACTCTCTGATTCGAAGCTAAATTTATACATACTACAGTGTTCCTGTTCAAAGAGACAGGAATCGAAATTCTGATTCTCAGCAAAGCACACAGATACTACAGTGATCATATTCAAAGAGGCAGAAATCGGCATTCTTATTCTCGGCAAAGTGCACAAATACTAAAGTGTGTAGAATCAGATTCCTACATTTGTTTTAAATCTCAAATTTGTGAAAGTTAAACACATAGAGGCTCCCAACCAACTATAACAACTGATGCAGTCTGATTGATTGAAAAATATTAATTAGGTGTCGTCAAATACGTCTGAAGGTACCGACCCAAATTTTGACCTCGAGTTGACGCCACAAAATGTAAACATGTTCTCGATCCACTACGTCACCAAGAGAACTAATAAAAACGAAACTTAGACGCGACTTGGTCAGTGGGTCCTTAAAATATTCAACTCATTCACTTGACTTCATTGGAAATCCACACAACAACAAAAGAGACGAACCAAATTCTTCAACGCGACAACGAACCATGTCACCAATTCCAGGCTAAACGTTAATTACTTAAATTAACATGAACCAAGCTTGCGAAAGAACGCTCACCCCAGCAAAATATATTATTCCACAACAAACGTCTCCGGTAAAAGAGAGACAACTCTGTAGAAATCACAGTGAGTCAAGAACAACACTTTTTAAAAAATTTAATACAAAAAAAAAGAACTGTTTAATTTTCCTACAACGACAATTGTTCTTATGCACATCTTCTCACTTTCATACATACAGATCAGCAACTTAAGTACTTTTAATATAACCCACAATCAAGAACTCTAAATTGTTATAACAACTTTAGCATCATATATTTTTGTATTTGTTGTGTTTTATAAAAAAATATTTATTGTTGAACAAATTCTTCTACTTGATTATTTCTCTTGTTGTTGTTGTCTTTGTTACATTCGATATATAGTAAAAATAGTAGAGGGTCAGTTTTATTTGTATTTATAACCAATACAGATTGGCTAACCGACTATAAGTGTTCGTATTCAGAGAGGCAGGAATCTATATTCTGATATGCAGCAAAGCGCTGAGTTACTACAGTGCTCGCATTCAGAGAGACATTAATCGACATTCTAATTTTTAGCAAAGCGCACAGATGCTACAGAGATCGTATGCAGAGAGACAGGAATCGATATTCTGAGACTCAGCAAAGCGTATGGATACTACAGTGCTCGTATTCTGAAAGACAGGAATCGACATTCTTATTCTCGGCAAAGCGCACAGATACTAGAGTGCTCGTATTTAGAGAGATAGGTATCGACATTCTGATTCCCAGTAAAGCACACAGATACTACAGTGATCAAATAGATAGGGTCGACATTATGATAGCAAATCACAATATACTACAGTGATCGTATTCAAAGAGACAGGAATCAACATTCTTATTCTCAGCAAAGGGCACAAATACTACTGTGCTCGTATTCAGTGAGACAGCGATCGGCCTTTCTGATTCTCAGATAGAGCGCACAGATACTACAATGTTCGTATTCTGAGAGACAGGAATCGGCATTCTGATTCACCTATTTTACAATAATTCTAAGCTTAAACATCAATTAATATGTAAGTCAATCTCGTCAATTTTGATGGGTAGTCTGTAAATTATATTTTTATATATAATTAATTAAATATATTTATATAGTTATCTGTTTCTTTCTTTATTTCACTTTAGTGCAAAGTGTCATGTGAACCTAATTTACATCAGCGGGTTACGCTTTATTTGTACTATAGAGTTTCTCGTGCATTGGCTCAGACGGAAACAACACTTTGTACTGTTTACTGTCATTATAAACATTTTCGATTCAAGTCTTGACCTCCTATCCGGTGTAGACTGTTACTTCAGCTAATCTTAAAAATACGAACGTGTGTTATTTTTAATCAATTCTTTTGTGGAAGAGTTTTTAAAAACAAAATTAATATGAAATCAAACACACTTTTCAGTAACTTTGGAAACGGGGAGACGATGTCTAGAAAAATTACATGACGAATATAGCGTGAACGCCATTTTTATATAATTTTTATAACTTCCCAATAATCAGTTAAAATTTAAAATATTTTAAGCATTCTAATATTTTATTGAATTTTATGTACTTTAGCTTTAGTCTTGCTTACGAAGACGTTTAATGAGAAGATTTTAGAAAATTAACAATACATTTTCAATTTACTATAGGTATTTCTCTTATTTACTCATAATATCATGTATGGGCGTCCGTATTTACAGAAATCGAAACGTTTATATAGGTATACAAAGTATTCAAGATACTTTTAAAAATGCTGACGCTCATTGAATTGTAGTAAGCCTTTTCCATTTATGATTACTAAATACAGTTTTAATGTAATAACAATATTACTTGTCCTTTACAATTTAATAAAATATTGTAAAATATTTACAAGTTTATAAATTATTCTAATTAAAGTTTTAACAAATAAAAACAATTCTTGTAGAAATTAATTATTCATTAAAAAAATATTTCTTAAGTTAATTGTGTCCATACATATTTTATTCATAAAAGCTATTAAAGGCTTTTCGAATGAAATAATCTTTAATCATATTTTATTCTACGATACAGAACAGATTTTGGTAAGTAACGATTCTATTTGCCCGACCCGCTCCACCAAAAGGAATTGTTGATTTAAATTCTTTGAAGATTTGTGAAAATGGAAACGAGAAAGATACTTAAAATATAATTCAAATCACAACAGGCAGTTAAAATTTTTTATGCTGAAAGAACGCTTGGAAAATTTAACACTCACAGGACATGTTGCTGGACAGAAGGGCAGAGTTAGTTGATTCGTTTAACGGCATATCAACTCCTTATGGGTCATTTAATTTTGAAATTTAATTTTCTAGGAGCTTTGAAGTAATAAATATATGATATGTTATTTATGTTTTCACAACTGAATACTTGATAGATGATATTCAGTTTTCGTGCATATACATGTTTGTGTGGATATAATTAATTGAGGCGGTGATATGTATGTTTTATGTTGTATTTTTTAAAGATATATTTTGGAAATCAATTTGATTTAAGAAATTCTAGGGTATTATATGGATAAATGTCGTGAAAGAGTTCATGTTGCTTTTTGGTTGATTTTATTAACAGCATATCAACCGTTATGATTAGTAAATACAGTTTTAATGTAATAACAATATTACTTGTCTTTTACAATTTAATACAATATTGTAAAATATTTAAAAGTTTATAAACTATTCTAATTAAAGTTTTTAACAAATGAAAACAATTCTTGTAGAAATTCAATATTCATTAAAAAATATTTCTTAACCCAGTTGTGTACATATATACTTTATTCATAAAAGCTATTAAAAGCTATTTGGCGAAATCTAAATAATTTGAACACAGTTTTATGGCTTCAACTAAATATATTTTCAAATCAATTTAATGCCTTCAACTACAGATAAGATGTATTGCTGGCCATGTATTATTGGTCTTTTTTATATAAAAATATATTCCAGGTATTTTTATTATTAAAATGCATTTTTATACTTTCAAAGTTTTTTTGTGTGGTTCACTATTTGCCCATACCTGGAACGCTAACAGGTGTTACCAACCCGGTACACGATGGATCTAGGAACAACGGCAACTAAGAGGTGGGTCCAGGCTCCTCAAAATCTCCAATCTACCGATGAGAGGCCTTGCTGCCGGGTGTAGTTTATCGTCATACCCAGCACTGCGAGGGCAGAGGGGAAAAAGCGAGTTATCAACCGAATGTATTTTGATGAATGTATGAAAGAGTGAGGAAAAAATATGGATCATAAAACTTTGCTTAGTAATCTAAGCAAAATTTTACAATCCAGAGACAGAAAAATGTGGATAGCCATGATCCCCATATCTTGAAGAGACACGGCAGATAAAAACAAATTTTGACATTTATGAACTCCATAAAGGGACACTCTACGATTGTAATTGGGTAAACATGGTGTTTTCTTTCCTTCTTAACGCGGGCATAGCTTTCTGCAACCTCGTTTCGTCCTGATGCTATTTGCTTCACTGTTTGACGTGTCTGTCTTATTCACACACCAGCAATTATACACCGTGCAGCTTCACAAAAGTTACTTTCAGCTGTGTTTGATTTTCTTCTTGATATCTACTTCCTCCGTTTAAACGGATAAGTTCTTATAAACATGGTTTAAGACTCGGACAATCTCGAACAAATAATAACGGATATACTGTTGCCTGGCCGGTAGCCAAAAACAATAGCTCGCCGAACTTAATTTGATAGCAGAGTCTGCAAGATTAGACATTGGTAAACTGCAAGAATAATGCTGTTATCGTAATTTTATTAGCGCTTATCACATTTTAAACATTACCAACGATAACAAGGAAGTAATGGTAATCTTTGCTGTCTGTTCTCGAACTATCGGCAGCAAATGGCGTAAGGAGATAGACGCTTACCAGAGCCCACCTATAAATAACAATCGATATTTGACACTCGACTATCTTTCAACGATGCGGACATGACTTACACGCAACTGACTTCCAGTCGAGAAACATGCTTCTTTCTCACGTTCTTTATGTGGCACGCATTAGGAAAATATATATAGTTAGAATTTAACGTCTATATGCCGAGTTATTTCAGGACGTGATCATAGCTCTCCACAATTTTCTGTTTATATATATATATATATATATATATATATATATATATATATGGGGATTCTCATATATATATATATATATATATATATATATATATATATATATATATATATATATATATATATAATTTATATAATTACAAGTAGGTAAAATTCACTACCCAATATGATATATGGCCATTTCACCCAAAACGGGATTGTCATCAGCAAGGAGTTAGGTAAAAAAACAATGTATCACAATGTTTTTTTGTAAATGGGAAGAAAGACATATATGCTCTTTAATAAATATATTGAGCTCTCTTCTGTGGATCAGTTTTTATTATATTATACTTCTAGGATTCACCTGGATTACTTACCACGGATTTTTACGTATATATATATATATATATATATATATATATATATATATATATATATATATATATATATATATATATATATATATTCGTCGGATAATATTTCGCCCGCTTCGGTGAGGTTGGATGGTATATGTATTTTTCATACTACTACCCTTTTACCATCTTGAACTTGCCAAGTACTCATTTTCAAAAATAACTGTTACCAACCAGCTGTTGATTTCGTGAGAAGGCATGAAAGCCTTAGTTGTGGTTGGCCAGTGTTCACTGAGAAATATTAAGGCTCTGTTATTTACTATGGCACTGAGTTATCTTTCTCCTGTGAGTTTTTATAGCAGACTCTATAGTTGCCTATTCTTTTAAAAATTATACGCTAAGTTCTTGGTGACTTTGAATGTCTGGTATTACTGATCCTTATGTTGCTTTTAGCAGTGTGCTCCTTCTTTGCTCGTTTTAATGTTTCCCAGGATATCGAGCATTTTTTTATACGCCTGTGATGTTTTTTTCTGGTTTTGTTTTTCTCAAATAATGGTGATTTTATGGCATTTCTATCTTGCCCGGATAAGCATTAACCCCCGGTGAGTTTGATTGATGTGTGCATGGTATGTACGCATCAACTACCCTTGTAACATCTTGAACTAGCCTAGAAGTACCCGTTTTCCCAAATAAATTTTCTCGGCCGCATGATGATTGTTTGAGATCACATGAAACTGTTAGTTGTGAGAATATATATGCTGATGACACAGTGTTGATAGCAGACACAGAAAGAAAACTACAGGAACTACTACACAAGTTAGTAAAGGAAAATGAGAAGAAAGGACGAACTGTAAAAGGACAGAATATGCGCAAAGCAAAGAAACAGCCCAAGATACGAATTATAAATTGGAGAATGAAAATTAAACAAGTGCAAAGTTTTAAATATCTGAGAATTGTTTTAATCGAGGATGAAAATCGCGACACCAAAATCTTAAGACGCATTGGAATTGGTAAGCAAAGTATTAAGAAAGAGAGAAGCTTCATTAGAAGCAAACCAAAAGTTCTGGAATGCCTTAGCCTGGAGGTGTCAATTACATTCTTTACAAAACAGGGATGTCTACTCAATTACGTTTATTCACTAAATATAAGCTTTATAGTAGGTACCTTCAAAAAAGTGATACCTAAATTTTAAAAATGAAAAATCTTTCTTGAAGCTTTTATTTTAGTTTTAATTTCAACCTAATAGATTAAATTTAATATTCCATATAAGTAAAATTGAGTGTACTTCAAACCGAATTTAAATTGAGGGAAGTTTTTATTGTACTCATCAGAAAAAATCAATAAATTCGTCTATATTGACAGAATTCTTAAAAGAAAATAAAATATACTTTTCTCAGACGTTATTTTTGAAAAATTAACCGGTGTAAAGTTACGTTAATCTGAACTGAAACAAATATTACTAACTTTTATTTTAAAATATCGTAGAAAAGAATATTTTTAAGACGGAATGTGTATTTTTGACGTATTGATATCCTGATGCATAGGAAATCTAAATAAGGGGAACATAACTAGAAATATTACATGAGATATTACATATTACATTGTGAACGCCCCTATGTGTATAATTTAATAACTACTCAACGATCTTAAAGATTTAAAATATTTTAAGATTTCTCATATTTTTATTGAATTTTAGGGACTTTTGCTTTATAGTCTTACTTACGAAGACGCATGTATGGAAAATGTTAGAAAATTACCAACATATTTTAAACTTATTATAGGTGTTTCTCTTATTTGCTCATAATGTCGTGTATGGACGTCCGTATTAAAAAAATGAAACGTTTATAAACACAGAAATATTTAAAATACTTTTTAAAGTTCTGGGGATAATTGAATTGCAGTAAGTATTTCCATTTGTGATTAGTAAATACAGTTTTAATATAATAACAATAACTCTTGTCCGCTACAATTTAATACAGAATTTTAAAAGATTTGAAATCTTATAAATTATACTAATTGAAATGTTTAATAAATGAAATCAATTCTAGTAAAATTTTATTTAACCATAGAGAAATATTTCTTAAGACAATAGTGTCCGTATATATTTAATTCATGAAAGCAATTAAAGACTTTTCTCATTAATTAATGTCTTAGATTTATTGCATTTTTATTTTCCGATACAGAGCAGATTTTCTGTAACTGACGATCATGTTTGATGAAAAAAAAATGTTCACTAAATTTCTGAGAACTTATAACAAATATAAACATTACGCGATCCCTCCCCCGCAAAAAATCTGGAAATTTCATAAAATTAAATGAATGGGAGGTAACAGATGTAAAAAAGAAATAAAATTACCAAGACTTTCTAAAAAGAAAAATTCAAAATTAATTTTTATTAATTTTTAAATAAGAATTGAAAATTTCATTAAAATCCGATAATCATATGATTTTGCAATAATATTTTATCAAATGTAATTGTCACCGCAAAAAGACGCCCAAGTTTCCTGTACTAATTTATTGTCCCGCGTTGACGCCAGAAAAAAACAAGATTTTTAACCAAAATTTCGAAGGTTCTAAAAAAGAATACAAAACAATTTTTACATATAAAGATCTTTTGATCTTCCGTCTTAATAATAACACAAATATTTGACGATAAAAGTTTAGTTTTATTATGTATTAGCCATTTTTTCATCATGCATTCTCTTTTTAGAAAATTTCTAGCGGTACCTAGTTTATAGTAATAAGTAATATAGGTATGTATATGTGCGTTTATTTGTGTGCGTTTATGCATTTGTGTGTGCATTGTTTTCTGTATACTTATCTATATATCAGACAAACGGTTTTATATATACTCACAAAATGAAGCTGAATGTTAGGTAAAATAAAAAAAAATATTAATCATTTCACCCCAGACAAAGCAATAAAATCACTAACATGCAAAGGGTTACTGAGTGTGAGAAGATATAGGAAAAAGAAAACCATTATTAAGGAGAGAGAAAAAAAAAGCATGAACTGGAATTAAGAAGACAGAAGATAACGATTGACCTTGCATTTAAATCTTTGAAGATCTATGTTGACTGGAAAGCAAGAAGCCAGAAGAGTGTTCTGGAAATGAGAAGCGAGACAGAAGAATACGTTAGCATAGAACTTACGGTACCTTCTAGCGATTTCACATCTAAACGTGATGAAACCTTCGCCGATTTAAAAGTACGCTTACATTCATAAAATCAAGGTTACTTAAAGAGGACGGTTCAACAGAACAATTACCATGAAAATATCTATAGAAAGTCACAGGTAAGACAATGTTGCCTATATATTTAACCAACATTATCTGTTAGATATATCAGTTAGATGTCGGAATATGGAAGATGAAGTACAGATAAGTATAATTACTTATTTCACACCTGTATGAGCGGTGGGCTTTCCAAAAATGCTAAATGCTAATATTTTCAAATACTGAATTTCCAGGGAGACAAGCAAGCGTTGCACACATACAAGACTGCGACAACTCCATGACTTTAATTCCTATTCTCTCCGAATCTTATATAATAATTTATCAGGAAAGATATGTGTTTAAAGTCAAGGTTATCGGCGTGGAAAGTGAAATCGGCGAACCGAGTTCTAATTCTGTCCTAATCTGCTACATTTACATTTGCACAAAAACTCTTAAAAAAGTCCTGAATCCGTTTCCTCTCATGTGCCCACCGACTGGGAGTTAAAAAAGCAGAGGGTATCCTTGGGTGGCCAACAAGTCTAAGGGGAGTAAACACTAAATTCAAAACAGCGGAGAATGCAACGGGAAACCACTCAAATACACAGTGGGTCCGCCAAAATTTGACATCATTTAAAATGTGAATATATGAGTAACTACGTGTCCCAGGCAAACGAAATTAAATAGGCTTCGTGTTAAATAATAAAAGATTTATTTATCCAAATTTGAACAAGATATTCAAAGCGATGTAGATTTTAAAACCGATCTCACAAAGTTTCACAAATGTTCAATATGCGCACCACCTGTGACACGATACACATCAAATCGGTAGACCAGCTTCTGCCAAAGACGCTGTAGCATGTCTTGCGTAACATTATCCAGCGCCTCAGTGATTCTCTGTTTAAGTTCTTCTAAAGTTGTAGGGAGAGTGGGGATATAGATCTGTCCTTTCACATAGTCCCATAGAAAAAAAAATCACAAGTTGTCAAGTTAGGTGAACACATTGTCATTATCACTGGTACGCCTGGTCCATTTTCCTGGTAGATTCTCATCGATATATGCCCGTACTGAGGCAAACCTATCTATTCCTTTTAATTGCACTTTTGTTTCAGATTCTCAAAGAACGAATTAAAATTTGGAAGGTCTCAGCACAATGCAAAATAACACATTCATATAGAAATATATCCGTTTTGGATGAATCATTTTAATAACTTTAGAAACAATGAGACCGTTGATAAAATTACCGGAAACCATTTGAAATGAAAAAGTACACTGTTATAGAAGTAAACGTTTGTTTGTATTTTAATACTTAATAATTATGTTGTAGCTTTCATCAGACCAGACGATGGCGTATGAAAAGCAAAATAATCTTTTCGATATTTTCAAATGTTTTGAATGCATAAAAACTTTTTTTTTATTATTTTAATTTTCATATTTGATTGAATAACAAAACATTTATATAGAGTATATATATATATATATTTTATTAAGAAAATATTGAAACATAACAGATGTTCTGACTTGAAGGTTTATTTTGAAAAGAAATAGAAATAGATATAGATAGATTAAATATATGTCTCGTTAAACATAAGTTGAATTTAGTTTTTTATCGGAATTAAATTTCTACTATCTGCTCCGTGTTGAGAGTAATTTTGTCAAGTGGATGCAAGATAAACACAAAACTGAGCGTTTTAGTTAATGAAGGAACGTATTCTTATTAAATAGCTTGTTCTGCTTTCTTATAAGCGTAGAATCAAAGACTGAGTAAAAGTATCGCCATAAAAGAATCTGGAAATTAAGCTGAACGCAAATAATAGTTAAAAATGAATAATAATGTGTGATACACCTTCATCTAACAACAACAACAACAAAGCAAACAAACTTACTATTGCTATTACTAATAAAACTAGTCATAAAAATAAATATGGCGCTTACAAAAACCGTGTAGTTAAGGATTGATTTATAGGTTAGCTTTATATTTCTGCAAATATGTTTAGTTTTCGAACATTAGCAATTAAAGTCACGGGTGCATATAATTAGGATTCCCTGGGGCAAATGGGAAAGGAACTTGAATCTCCTGAGAGCTTTTAATTTAAATGCGATCACAAATTGTTTACTAAGTGTCGAAGTAGGACTACTCGAGCAAAAGCCGGATACAAATCAATTAAAATTTGAGTTGAAGATAAACACTTCTAATTACTAATAATGGTTGACAATGGTTCTTCTAATAAGAATAGCAACAAAAAAGCAACTTAAAAATTAAGACGAAAGTAAATAAATTTTCTAAATTAATAATCATGGTTAACAATGTTTTGCCTGATAATAATAGGAAAAAAAAGAAGATAAAATATACTGTTATTGTCCGATTATGACAAACATTCAATCATCTTCGTTATTTCCACCACTAAAGTTAATAACCTTGCCACAAAATTAGTACTTTTCTAGCAAGATCACTGGCATTATAAAGACGTGGATTGTGAAGTTATGTCGAGGTATATTTTTATGCTTCGTTGGCTACGCTACATGGACGCTAAAATGTACTCGATTTGTTGTAAATTTAAAATTATTGCAAATATAATTTTTAATGAGAAGCAAAACTGGCTGAGACCAAAAAGAAAAATCAGGAGTCAGTGTATATACGCACATTCCTTTAAAAAATCAGCAGTTTCATTGTTTTGTCATACGGCCAATCCGAAGTTGGTTAACAGTTAGGAGGAAGCAGTGTCCGGTCATTTGAGTTGAAGAAAATTCCCACCATGAATGTGGTATGTCTTCTCTTTCACATTGTAATCAGATGTTTTCTTGCATCATTTAACGCCTGAGATTTTGTTTTTACTAAGCGCCATGTCTTTAGCATTTATCTGAAAGTTTTCATGATTGCATCGACATTTTTTTATATTGATAAATGGCATGTAACCGTTTTTAGATGGCTTTGTTTGTGATCCTTTTGTGAACAAGGTTACGAAAATTTAATCTAATTTCGCTAGCATATTTTTTGATTTTCAATAGTTTCTTCTTTTCCTTCCTCAAGACTGTGTTTCTTGAAAGTATCGGCACGAAACCCCAACTATACTATTTCTTCTCTATCGGGTGATTGTGCTGATACTGACAATGAACGCACACTTCCCTCTCCAACGCTGAACGTTTTTCTGTCCCCAGATTTTCATATTCATCACTTTGATACCACCCCAAAGACGTTCAGTTTCAAAAGCATGACAGGTGCTCCCTGAGGCGATGTCCACATATGTAAATATCGTCGATGTTTGCTGACAACGCCCTTTTTTACCGACTTTTCTTGCGATAACGATTTCAACAATGACTCTCATTATCATCGGCATGACGTTAAGACCGAATCGCAGGCTCGTTATGCAGTACCGTTGCATCATTTCGTTTTGATACACCGCAAATATGTGAGCAATCGTTGTATCGTTTTGATACAATCCGAATATACCGCCGATGTTCGTATTGATGCACCTCGAATAGTCCAGCGTTAGTTTAGATACAGTCCGAATATGCCGCCGTTGTTTTTGATACATCCTGAACATGCGACCGTTCGTTTTGATATATTTCGAATATACAACCGAGCATTTTTATACACGTTGAATATGCCAATGTTCATTTTGGTACACTTTGTATTTGGCTCTGTTTGTTTGGCTGCAAAAATAGTTTGTCATTTAATTTAATACTATGCTTTTAGAGATATGCATAAAGCATAACTTGGTTTTGGTATTAAATCGTTGTAGAGACAAACTCTGTGAGGATTGAAGTTAAATTGTCAATGGCGTAGCAAGATTAACTTTACAATTATTATTTTATTTTTCTTCCATAATAGAATAAATTAATTATTCTAAAATACTTATGAATGTCTTTTAAATTAATCATTATTATACATTACCACAGTAATTAAATATTGAAGTAAATAATATTCTTTATATATTGTGTTTTAATGAAAAGCCGTTCACGATATTTGAATGTTTTCTCGGAATAATTTATAAGTTTAATTTAATCTGATGCAAAAAATAAAAATGGATGACTTGCTTTGAATGTGCGGGTGGCGTGAAGGTTATCTGTGCGAAAAATGGAATCATTAAGCTGAGTTCAAATTTCGGCCTAGTTTGTTGCATCCACTGTTGCATTATTTTCACAGGGGAAAAATAAGAACCATTTGTTTTACCTCAGGTTATAAGTTAAATAGCAGAGTAGACTGCAATTTCTAGCATTGGGTGTCAGCAAGCGTAAAAGAACTATGATTTTGAATTTAAACACAAGTGCCCTATCGTTTCCAAGAAGCCATAGCAATTCACAGATAATAAAGAAAAATAATCATTGTAGGGCCATTGCTGCCTACGTTCTCATGGGATATAGCATAAAAATTACTTATGTATATTCTACCGGCGTCGAGCTTTGGTAATTTCGGATTTCGAGTTTAAACGAAAACTAGAAGGTAGGCCACCCACTTTGAAGATTGGTGCAGCAATATCTTCCCCTGCAGTCGGCATTCCTTATTCCATCATTTAATAATGAAATCTTGGAAAATATCAAAACCGCTGAATAAAGTTGTGTTAATCTTACAAATAAATTGCAGGGAAATCCGACTTTAAAAAATCAGCATTTGAATCTGGAGAGATTTACCTGGGCGCGAACACCGACCACTGGGTCTGGCGAGAATTATAGCTTCGCCACCAAACAGAATCTAACATTATTGTATTTTGAGAAGATCATAGTTGTCCTAAGTGATACGTGTTACCTAGAACCAGCCGATGACTTGCAGATTAGTTACAGTCTCTATAAAAGTAGAACATATTTTTTTTCTAACAATACGCAATAGATTGCTTCCAGTTTTATTGATTTACCTATTAAAGCAAGGAACGCGAGAAGATGTGAGTTGAAACGAGAGCGTCTGTTCGAGACAAACCAGGCGAAGGAGCTGCCGAGTGTATCGTCTGACTGGAGCCATAACCAAGCGCGGGAACTTGTTCTGTATGTTAAGCAGAGATCACTTACACTATCTAAATTACGTAACGAGACGTGCGTCTAAAAGGGTAGGCATTTTTATTGTAAGGTTAATCTCTATCGCAACTCATCAGAGATTTACGACGAGAATGCATACAAAAGTATCGGTGCTTGCTTTACATAAGTGAAACATTGTTTTTCTCTAAGCCTGGCACAAGGCTACAATT
>OZ038475.1:115846355-115851355 GCA_964036315.1 Acanthosepion esculentum
ACGAAACCATTACTCCTTAAAATATCAACCGTGGCTAAAAATTGCTCTTAACATCTCGACTGATACACGAGTATAGACGGCATATATTTAAAGCTATGTTATCGTTTAGGTGATAAATATCTTGCGCTGAAATGAACAAGATAAAAAGGAAAATCTTAGAGAAGGTATATGATGACTGAGTCTTCTTTACCGAATTTGTCTTTGTTTGGAGATAAGAGAAATGTTCAAAGGAATTATAATACTTACGATAAACAACGCAGGCTAAGCAATTTGAATACACTTCACAATTCAGAGAGCAGATTAGGAGATTGAGCAAAGTAAGAAGTGGCAGCTGCAAACAATGCTCACACAATCGAACGCTCCAGAATCTTATTAGACAAACATAACAAAGCATATTTTTAAATAATATTCCGCCAGATGTCTCCTCTTGTTTGAATGACAATATCTGGGAGAAATGTGCTATATAATTTCTATATAGCAAATCAGTGGTAAGTAATTGAATGACAAAATAGAAAAAATATCCATGTAACGCGTTTCCTCTTTCAAAAGGACTTCATCAGGTTAAAATAATATTCATTGATAGAATTATATATATATATATGTAGTGGGAGGAAACGGAGAGATAAACAAAATCGTCGGTTATGATTAAGCATTGAGAGGAACGTTGAAGACGTAGGGGCGTTATAATTCGAAATTTAAATTCTAAATCCCTGGCGTCCGATGTGTCTAAACATATTTTTAGCCAACTTCATTTAGTTTTCTAATGCATTTGTTCGTTTTTGTTATTGCTGTTTTGAAATAACACACATTGTGAAAGAAATCGATTTATTCAGAAAAGTGAAATGTGGTATGAAGCTTGTCGTAAATTAACGTGAAAAACTCAGAAATTAAAGCACTTCCTATACATTTTCGCCCCTGTTATTTACAGTGCATTTTTTTTTCAGTCAAAATTATAGTCAGCTATATTACGATTAAAGACTAAGACATTTGTTGTAGAGTAGGACACAGGAAACTTCCTGTCCCTCCCTACTACTGTGACAATGGACTGATCCTACATATAAATATGACAAATAACCACATTAGAGTAGGATTTGAGGAGTACTTGATTAGGCAAAGATTTTCCATTCTTTGTAAGAGTATTTAATAACCTTCTTCTCAATTTTCCCTACCTAGTCTTCTGTTCCTTAGATACTCTCTCTATGTCCTTTGAAATTCTCGGCTATTTTGAACAATGACATTACAACACCTTGAAGATACATTTTGTGTTCATAGTGGCTCAGGACATCGGCAGGCAAATCCTTTATATAACGACAATGCTTAGAATTATGTCAGGTCACTCTTTGAGTGCGACTGGTATCATGTAAACCAGTATAATCTGTTGAATAGGCGGTTCATCGGTGCCTAAATCGGTTCCCCCTACCAGTCTTTCCTGGGGATGTACGTAAAAGAATAGATATCTATCAAATGGTGGATGAACTTCCTCGTAGAGTCAACGGCCATCTAGTACAGTGGGATAAAGTGGGCGCCATAGGTATGGATATAGCATATGTGATGATGTCGCTGATTGCAGGCTTTCCTAGACTGTAGTCATCTGTAATGGGGGAGAGTTCTCCTAATGGAACTGACGGTCATATATCCATGACCAAGACGAGCCTTCAAGTTGGAGGAATTCGACTGTGGTTAGACACGCCTAAGACACGCTACGCATGAATGAATACCTCTCCGGGTTTCAACCCCAGTACGCCGGGGTGAGGAACTAGCCAGGTGATCACCAGCGCATAGCTCCTTTTACTACTAGGCCATTGGATTAATGATGACGATGATGGTGATTAAAGGCACGTTAAAGTAGCAAATGCAGAATGTGGAGAGACAGATCATCAATCATATAATCAGCATATGAGTCAAAATAGATCAGAAAGAAGGTAAAAGTAGGCATTGCTGGGTGAAGAAGGCATGTCTGGGTAAAAACAGTGATCATCTGGGAACTGTACAAACGACAGTTATTTAAACATAGACACCAAAATAGCATATGTACAAAGTATATTCTATCTTAAAAAATGAACAAGCTGAAAACTCACTGTGAGTTCAAATCAATCAGTGAATCCAAATAAAATAAAATAAAAAAAAAACATACATCTTAAATAGACAAAAACTCGTTTAATAATGGACTAAAACCGAAAAAAAAGGAAAATCCTTAAATATAACTCCAACTAAAGATAAATCTGAAAAAAAGTATGAAACAGTGAGAGTTGTGCTCATAGTTGTTGGAGTACTTGGGAAGCTTGTAACTAACCAAGCACAAAAGCTGAAAAGCTGTTGGATATGTGAGGATGAAATCGAAACCATCCAGTTAATAGATTTGCTAAAAGCAACGAGTTCACTTAGGAGAGAGTTGAGGCATTGAGAAGAATTGGCCTCATTTAATCCCCAATGTAAGCCACCAGTTACCACTGGTGTGAATAATCAATTAATTTAATGCAATAATAATTATATTAGCTTTGGAGATTGTGTCAATTCATCTATCAAAGGAAGATCAGACCGCGCAGAGGAAATCAAAGAGAGAATAATAATGATAGCCATAAATTGCAATGAAGCGAACAAATGGCCAAAAGTCGGATTATAATCCCCAAAAGTAGGAGCACAAAACAGGAAGGGCTTATGGACATATCACGTCGAAACAACAAAGTTAAGCCACGTCGATCTTCCAAAATTCGCTTGAGGATGAAACAGAACTAGGTACTTTAATTTAATTTAATTTCTATAATTGAAATGGAAATTTTTAGTTTCTGTTTTTGAAACATGGAATTCCTATGTAGCGATAGAATCATATTTTAAAAAAAGATAATTATAATATAAGCTCTACTTGTGTATCGATCACTGTTTTTTAAAAATGAATCAAGTGAATTCCACAATGAATCTCCAACTGCAGCATATCTACCAACTGCCCCATTATGTGCCTGATGAAGGTCAGAAGACCCGAAACACATGTAGCAAAATATATAGAATAAAGTATATAAAAATCCACATTATCATCAAAAACATTTGCGGATCTTTCTCTCTTTAATATATGTGTGTGTGTGTGTGTGTGTGTGTGTGTGCGCGCGTGTGTTAATTCACTACCAAAGTAGTATACAAAAGTGTCAATGCCAAAATGGTAAAACATTGACACACACACATACATAAATATATATTGCTTGGTCACTACATAGATTGGTGACCGCTTGGGAATACCAGTAACTGTAATGTTGAGTGTGTTTGTGGTGCAATGGATAACGGCTTACAATTGGAAATCGGTGAGTCGTGTTCCAATTCCAGTCGTGTTCGGTACATTTACCTACACATAAATACCCGTGGGAAAATTGAAATCCACCTCTTCTCCCCAATGATATGCGTTAATTATCATGACTTGTATCAGTAAATCATTATTATCTCGCCGCCCAAATTCCTTCCATCAAAACTACTTTGGGGTCGTTAAATAACCTGAAAAAGATTGATAGGCCGTAAAATAACAAACAGACAAATCAATCAATCAATCAACCCAAATCCGAAGGCAAGTAACTCTGCGATCATTTCCAGAATAAATTAGAAGTTATTTCCGATGAAATATTATATGTCTGTGCTCACAGAGGACATTTGAATTTGAAAAACTGAGCGAGACACTTTAAGATTAAATTCAACTGCATCTGACATCAAAAGTCATTACCAACCACGATGAGATGGTCACAGAACACAGCAGAAACTGTAGACAAAGGATCGACATCAAAGGAAGAGACATGACTTTCAAATGTTTGTAATGATATTAGTGATGAATATAATTTTTTTTTTTTTTTTAAGCGTATCACCCCAAGCAAGGCTGGAGGCCACTATCACGCAAGGGGTTATAGAAGGGTTGGAGGAAGAGCAGATAGGAGTGGTAAAGGAGAGGATGTGGAGAAAGAGAAAGACAGTGGGTCGATCAAGGCAAGGGGGTTACAGAAGATTTGGAGCGAGAGCAGATAGGAATGAAAGGTGAAAGGATGTGGAGAAGGGAAGTGGATAGATCAAGGCAACTGGGGATGTCGATTGTCGATTGACGCTACAATTAAACTGTTGGAGATTGTATTTGTCAGGGAAACAGTAATAGGGAAGGGAGTTTCATAGGCGAGATGTATTTAACATCAGAATAAAAATTTAAAACTTCCACGAGGATGGAGCTGTATGATTGCAAACAGAGAAAGTGAACCAAAATGATTTATTGGTAGTAGTGAAGGTGAAATGCCCAAAGACTCACTATATCGGAAATATTAGGAATAAAATAGACAAGTTATAAATTCCTGATTAATAGGTTTAGGCTAAAGTGACCCTGAGGTGTTCTTCCTGGCAACAATATTCCCATACATGCGCTTCGTCCAAACTTATGTATAGACCCTATTTATGCAGTAACGTTTATTTTAGCCTCTTTTCGGCTAAGAGTTAGTATTGTTTAATTACTAAATATTCAATTTCGTGTATAGTTGGTAGATTTTCTGGTGTTGATATGGAGCGAAAAGTTCTCTTCAAATACTGGCAATTTTTAGATTCGAAAAATGTTTTGTTTCTGGCATGTGTTGAAATTCGTCAATGAGAGACCAAGGGTTATAATGATGGGCGAATGTAAATATATCTGTCATCGGTAGAAACAGATGGTCCGTTACCTCTGTTAATAGCAGTAGTGACAGAGGATAAATGGGTTATGTATAAGCGTCTGAATAGTAGTAGTAGTTGTAATAGTAATGTATATTTACATTAAATACTTTTTTATTGAATATTTCTTTTGAAGGAAAAAGTCGTTGTGTTAACATAATGCTCAGATAGTGTTAAGATTTTGTCAGAAATTTTTAATTATTCATAACATATTTACGTTTTCATTTGCGGAGTTACAATTTTACGTGCAGATTTATAAGCTAATGACTACAAAAGAGGTGAATGGAGGAGTTTGTACGGAGGTACCCTTTTTTTTTCTCACGTACAAATGTATGAAT
>OZ038475.1:115856355-115926355 GCA_964036315.1 Acanthosepion esculentum
TCATATGTATTATTATTATTATTATTATTATTATTATTATTATTATTATTATTATTATTATTATTATTATTATTATCATCATCATCATTATTATTATTATTATTATTATTATTATTATTGTCTTAATAAATTAGGAAAGAAATTTCAAGAATTTTATTTGAATTTATACTTTATCATATCTTACTTATATCTCATATATATATATATATATATATATATATATATATATATATATATATATATATATATATATATATATATATATATATATATATATATATGTGTGTAGGTATATTGTACTTTTGCGGCAGTAAACTTTATTTTACACACGTTTCATAAAAGCTGATAGACAAGGATAATCTTATAACTTTTTAGTCAAACGGTTTCTTGCGTACAGGTTCGAATCCTGCTGGAGGGCAAGTTTCCTTCAATGTCTTCCCCGGTAATAAAATATTGTTTAAAATAAACGGAGAGTCTACTCAAATAAAGGGTATAAACTGAAATTAACGTTTGAAGTAATAAAAATATGTCGCATTAAAATATAAAATCTCTTTTTGTCTGTCTGTCTGTCTGTCTGTCTGTCTGTCTGTCTCTCTCTCTCTCT
Source organism: Acanthosepion esculentum (assembly GCA_964036315.1). NCBI lineage: Eukaryota > Metazoa > Mollusca > Cephalopoda > Sepiida > Sepiidae > Acanthosepion > Acanthosepion esculentum. The sequence goes on from OZ038475.1 coordinate 115,856,960, forward strand.
CTCTCTATATATATATATATATTTAAATGTATGTGTGTGTGTGTGTCAATGTTTTACCATTTTGTTATTGACTCTTTGGTATACTACTTTGGTCGTGAATGAATACACACACACACACACACATACATATATATATATATATATATATATATATATATATATATATATATATATATATATATATACAGGGAGTCCATATAAAGTTCGTGTGTACTTTTAAACAAATTATAACTTTATTTGTATTTGCGATAGAAATAATTTGTAAAAAGGATTAGAAAGAAGTAAATCTATATTTTTCAATATTTTATTGAAATTTTATTTAAGTTTCCACATGTCCTCCTCCTCCATCATTAGCAATACAAAGGCTAATACGATTTTGCAGTTCACGGAAAACATTTGCCAACTGATTTACAGTAATGCCTGAAATCACATTAGTTATTTTAGCTATACTTAAAACTAGCTACATTAAACTTTATAACATTTTTTACAGATTATTTCTATCGCAAATACAAATAAAGTTAATATTTTTTTAAAGTGCACACGAACTTTATGGACAACCTGTATATATGTATATATATATATATATATATATATATATATATATATATATATATATATATATATATATATATATGTCAAAGAGAGAAAAAGCCGCAAACGTTTTTGATGATAATGTGGATTTTTTATATATATATTTTTTTACACGTGATTTTTTTATATATATTTTTTTTACACGTGTTTCGGATCTTGTGACATTCATCAGGCATATACTGGTTACTGCCACATATTATTTAAAGGAAATAATTTTTTCTACCTATGTTCTCATCTTTTTATGTACCCGTGTATCCTTTCATTCCTTCCTCTATTCTTGTGTATTGCGTGTGTGTTTTTTGCTAGTATATATTGTATTATTAGAAGTAAGTATATATATATACACTTTTTATGGTCTGTAGGCTTCATGTGTTTGGGTGGGTTTGTGTGTGTGCGCGCGCAAGTGCTTCTGGTCCATCGAGTGTGCTTGTTTTTGCCAGTATGTGTGTATATATGCATTCTCCATATATACATATTATAAGGAAACCTATACAGTAGATATATATGCATATTGTATGGTGTGTTTGTGTGTATGTATATGGTTCGTCTAGTGTTTTCCCACTATGTATATATGGTGTGTGTTTATGTGCCTGGGATTATGATTTGTTTAGTGCTGGTTCAAAATTGTCTATGAGGCTTTTTCTTGTATTTGAAGGTAAGATTAATCGTTTGTTTCATATATTGGCATAATTTTAAAGTTACCTTTGTTGCATTTGTGGATTTGTCGTAATATAAAGTGTTTTCTGTTATCTGGTAATATAATTTTGCATTTGTATAGGGAAATTTGCTCTAGGGAAATGTTGTTTCGTGCTGAAATGATACCTATATAAGATTTGTTGCATTTTGTGCACCTGAGTGCAAAAAAATTCATTTTGGAGTTACAGTTTAAGTTTTTCTTTATTGTGAATTTTGCTGTGGGGGTTTCAAAAGTTCCTTCAAGAGTTTCCTTCCATAATTATCTTTTCTTCTTGCATGTTGTGACTCCTTGTATTGTGTGTTGACTAAATTTGAATGACGTTAATATGTGCTTTAGGTTTTTTTTATTGACGTTTGCATTTAATTATTTTGTTTGTTTTTATTATATCTTTTATTTTATGATTTATGTTAAGTAGTTCGTGGTTTCTAGTTATTTCTGTAAATAAGTCTGGACGTTTCCTTGTATGCTGAGAAGTATGCTAGAATTTGCTCGTTGTTGCGTTACTTTCAAACTTTACTAGTTGGTCTCAAGGTATTTTTCAGCTCGTTCAAAACCTTTGTTTATTAGTGGTGTAGGGTATCCTAGCTTTTTGAGAGTTTCATATAATTCTTCTAGGTGGATTTTTCGGCCACCATAGGACAAATCCTATGTGCTAGGGAATAGGAGATGGATTTTAGGCAGCTTTTTGGGTGATGGCTCTTAAAATGATATATTGTTTGGCGTCTGTAAGTGAGTGGTAGATATCTGTGAAAATATGGTTATTTCTATTTCTGATAGTTATATCTAAGAATAGCAGTTTGTTAAAATTATATTCTTGGGTCAATTTAATCTTCGGGTGTAAGTTTTGTAGTAAATTGTGTAATTACTTAATAATGCCCCAGGAAGATTTCCAGAAGATGAAGCTATCATCTAAGTATCTCTTCCAAAATTTAGTAGAGTGGCACTTATATTTCCCCATATATCTTTTCATAAAGATTTGCTATGTAAATTTTCATAAATATTTTCCTCTAGGTAATCTAACGTTAGGGCGGCTTACGTTGGTTCCAGTTTTGTTCCCATGACGGTACCAAAGGTTTGGTTTTTCTCTCTTTAAAATATACACTTTACTTTCGTTGGAACAAATATAATCTCTCCTTCATATATATATATATATATATATATATATATATATATATATATATAAACTGATTTAAGAATATGGTTCCATCGCTACACAGGAATTGTCATGTTTCAAAAACAGAAACTGAAAACTTCAAACTCAATTATATAATTAAATTAAAAGCACTAGTTCTATTCATTTACAAGCGAATTTTGGAATGACTTATTTTGAATTTTACTGAGTTTTAAAAGCACATACATTCATAATATTTGTTTCCAAGGATACAGGAAAATACAATCATTTAAAAACGGGCGGTAGCGTGTTCATTTTCATTAACAATTATTGTATCAATGATGAGTTACTTCCGAAAAGCGGTTAAGTCTAGATAGGGTAGGGGTGCATTTTTCCAACGAATTATGACATCCGTTCAACGCAAGTCCTCTGTTTTTTTTTAAACAACAAAAAGTTTTTCGGCATTTTTATCCGTTAAATTTGTACTTGTATACATAAAGATTCTTTCTAAAAGGGGTGTTTGGATTAGAATACACAGTATTGAACTACAATTTTACAATATTATTTTTACTTTTAATTACTAATAAACTATATTTCATTTTAAAACAAATAAATGTAATAGAATTACTTAAATTATTTAAAAATTATTATTAAATATCAGATATAAGTATGTATATTACTATTATTTTCAAATATCAAATGTAAGTATGTATATTATAGCTCTTTTTTATTAAATTTTATTTAATGAAAATTTTTGACAATGTCGGCAAAGAATAGCTATTTCATTTCTTTGATTCAGCAGATTTTGATTTTTATAAACCTGGTAATATATAGTTTCTCATGTATGCACAAAGGACATGGACCATTTAATGACCTACATAATCTAGCTTTTCTTATTAATTTCCATTTTATTGTAGGTGTTTTATTGGTTACTTTTAAGTGCCAGAAATATTTCAATAGGGACGTCTGATTTCGGTTTTTGTTTATCCTAAATGTACACTGATGTTGATTGAATCGTTTCTTAAACTCATGTCTTGTGCATTCAATGTAGAATTTTACGTTTTCGGGATCCTCAATAGATGAGATATTGAATTGGTATACTAATGATTCCGTGCGTCATTTATGTTTTAGAGGACAGTTATAGGATTTCTGCAGTTACATAATTTTTGTTTATTTCCATCTCTTTTTATTTTTTATACTGTCTAAATATCTTTGGTTTTGGTGTAAGTGTTTATTCAAGATATTAGCATTGTGTTTCTTAATATTTTTTCTAAGTTTTCAGTACAGCTGTAACTAAATTTTAGTGTATTTTTATTGAAAATAGTACTGAGGTTACTATCTTTAGGAAAATGTTTAACGATTAATGCAAGGAATTTTTGTCCTAATTTATTCTTTACCATTTGGTTGTATGGGGATGTAAACCAAATTATTTTTCTCCATCTGTTTTTTCTATGCTTTCCATTTTCATTTTTTATGTAAGTTAGTAATGGGCTTTTGTAGCCACTATCTTTAAGAGCTTTATTATAGAAATTAATATGTTCCTAGGAAATCTTCTCATTTGCTAAATTTGTACTTATTCTTTTTTCGATAGACAAACGTATATTCTTAATTATAGATGGAGGGTGATTAGACTTAGAGTGTATAAACAAAGGATTAATATTGTTTTTTTTATAAGGTATGTATACATTTTTCATTAAATCTAATGTTATAAAGGATGTTCACTTTTTCAATTTAGTACTTACTGTAATTTTTATGTTCAGGCATTTAAATTCTTTATATATCTTTCTAATTTTTTCGATTTTAATGTTAGTAGAGTTATTTATAACCATAAGTTCATCGTCTCTGTATAAACCAACGTCGTATTAATTTCATGGTACGCTGTGAGATTGTATAATATGAAAAGACGTATAAGGTCAGAAGACTCAGCTGAGTCTAGTGATACCATTGTAATGTCAAAGTGGTCATAAAAATCTTTTATCCATTGCTCATTTTATGTATCAGTACTGATTTTTTCGCATTTATAATCATGCTCATTTCTTCTTCTGTTACGTCCGTGTACTGGGTAGCAAAGTCCAACGCTTTGATGAACAGATCTTTTGATATTGATTGATAATAATTTTCAATATCAAACTGCATTAGTGTACAGTTTGTTTTATCATTAATATCAGTAAACCAGATTGTCAATTCTTTAGTATTAATCCGAAGTTTCAGCCCTATTTTTCTTTAATTCTTTGATTAACACATTCAATGATTTTTTAAATTATTTTGCCGATCTCCGGTCTTGTTGGGTTTATTATCCTTGTAGTTGGATTAGCTTCGAAATCTGGTTTGTGGTCCTTTAACGTTATATAGATTCTCTCTCTCTCTCTCTCTCTCTCTCTCTCTCTCTATATATATATATATATATATATATATATATATATATATATATACGAATACAGGGCTGATATAGATTGAATAAAATTCCGTTAACAAAAACTACTATTTTTAAAAACGTGATCAATACAAAGAAGAGGAAATAATATTTATTCAGTAATTATAACATAAGCATCTTATAACATCACTACAACGATAGGCATTTTGTTTCAACACTTCTGGTGTTTTGTCAATTGATCATGTTGATATGAACACGATCACTTGATAAGACACCAGAAATGTTGAAACAATTTGGCTATTTTTGCAGTGATGTTATAACATGCCTCTGCTATAATTTTTGAATATATATATATATATAATATATATATATATATATATATATATATATATATATATATATATATATGTGTGTGTGTGTGTGTGTGTGTGTGTGTGTGTGCGGAGAGAGAGAGAGAAAGAGAGAGAGAGAGAGAGTGATTTATTATTTTTTTAAAGAAGAAAAAAAATGGTGAAAGGTCGTGTTATTCCTGTCATATTAGCAATTTCTATTTGTTGCATTACGTATTAGGCGAAAACCAATTTTCAGTAGTGCGTCACCACACTTTGCTACAAAGCCAAAACATTATTCTAAAAACTCATGTCTTTAAATTGACTCGACAGATTTCGTCAATTTCATGTGGATGTCATACAAAGAGACACACACGTTTAGAAATATGTAGACCATCGGTAGCATGAAGACGCTTTCTCAGATCTATGAATAATGGATTCGAGTGAACGAATAGACTAGCTATTACAAGTCTTCTTCGAATTTTGTGAACTGGCGCTACAGAATCACAAAGCTCTGTACTAAATAACTGGAACCACATCACTTGTGGACTTTCAAAAACTGCAACAGCTAAAATGGATAGTGCATATTAATCGATGTGAAAATAGTGATGTAATCAAGATGTTTACATTCCACACGAATGTTAGAAAGAAGTCTCTAATTAATACTGGAAAGAGTAATAACAGTGAACTTGATGAACCTATTTTTCTGAATAATTATTTTAACAGAAGGTTATTATAAATTTCAACCGAAGGTAGGTCTGGCTTCTCGTCAATAAATTCTGAATGTTTTCATATAAGGAAATGGTTAACATTCAACTATCTTGAATAAATAGTACGGAATTTCATAGAAGAATGCTTTGAGGACAATTATCCTAATGAAAACAGAGAAGTATTGACAGTAAAAAATTGAGATTACACTTTAATTAAGTTGAGCAAATCATTAAACTAATCAACATACGTCTAATAGCGGTGAGATGATCAATTATAGAGTCAATGCAATTAGTTTAATTTTTTTTAAATTGATAAATTCTAACCAACAAATCAGCGGATACAATTTGAACTTGCTGTTGGCGAGAATGCTATAGTCGGAATGGGCGTATCAGAAGTGAGGAAGATCTCACCTAAAAACTAAACAAAGTATTAAGAAACGGGAAGTTTAAATTAGAAACAAAGAAAAGAATGCTGAACTGCTATATAATATCCACCTGTATATAGAGCAGTGAATGTTGATCAATTTCCGTAAATATGAATCAATCTAATTTTAATCCTACAGAGGGATGATGAAAATACCATAGTTAGAACACGCGAGGAACGACAGAGGTTTAAGAAAATTCGAAATAAATAAATTCTTTTATGTAAAATCAGAAAGAGATAATTGAATATACTGGGATACATAATGAGGAAAGAGGGCTTTGAAATGTGATACTCACAGGGAACACTGAAGGCAAGAAAAATATGAAAACAACTTACCTCATGAATTTGTGGGAATGAATGACAGAACAGACAAAGAAAGAATGTAAGAGTAAGGTAAATATATATATATATATATATATATATATATATATATATATATATATATATATATATATATATACAATGAAATTGACTAAGTCGGACAACAATTTTAATATATTTTCTGTGTATACGTTATTTTTATAGATACACATTTTAAAACAAATGTCGGACTTAGATCCATTTCATAATATATGATGCCATTTGTTTAGGTTAAGATATACTTCGAGCAGATATGAGTGTTCCAAAGAAATCAGGGGAAAGTTTTAGTTTAAAAACTAATTTAACCTAGCTAACCAAACTCTTACTATGTAGGTAAATGGTATAGCACATCAGGCTATATGACGGTTCCGTGTAGGATACAGGTTCGATTCCTGACGGAAGACTCAAAATTTATTTGAGATTTCTTGGACATTCTGGCCGGTTAATATTGTTTTTTATAAACATAACATTTACTTAAATATTTTTATCTGTAAAGATAACGTATAAACAATATATATATATATATATATATATATATATATATATATATATATATATATATATATATATATATATATATATATATATATATATATAAGTAATTAATTGAGTCTGAAAGAAACCTCAACAGAATGCAGAAAGGACTAGACGGCCGTGTCGTCATATATTTGGGACTCATCAGCAGTGCGCATTCACTACCGAAAATTGAAACCATGACAGTTAGGTTATCAGGCAAACGTCATACCAACTGTTCAAACGTGCCTCATTGACGAAGAGGTAGCAAATCAGACTCAAGATAGCGCCGCTCGCTCACATATTCCGTGGTGGTACTCAAATGAAATTCACTGTAACCATAGGACTGTGCCCCCCCATATATATATATATATATATATATATATATATATATATATATATATATATATATATATATATATATATATATATATATATATATATATATATATATTGGCCGCCTGCCATACGAAAGGAACATTGTTTAACTATTAAATACTTATTTTTGCAACTTGCTTGACACAAAATATAAAAAGATATGATATTTTTTAAGAAAATTAAGAATAAAGAAAAATCATAGCTAGATTTAGGGCAACCAACGTAACCTAAAATGAATCGACAAGATAAAACTATTTTCAGCATTTGTTTGGATTCAAAAACATTATATTTTCTGAAGAATTGTGGGGAGCTGGACAGAGAGTTTCTGCTTAAGGATGAGATGAGCATTTTGCTCGTTTACATGATGAACTGGTACGAAACATTCGTTTGGCCATACATTATTATAACCATTATTTTAAAATAATCATGAATATGGATATTGAAGTTTTTTTCTGGATTTCGGGGCTATCTCCATGGCTGTCAACATTAGATTGTTACCTCTTTCTCGCGTCCGATATTACTTTTATGCCCAGCAGTGAAAGAATATGATCAGATGGAATAATTCTCTAATAATAATAATAATTATAAAAATAATAATAATAATAATAAAACTAGTATCATCGTTAATGATGGAATACACAAGGTAGCACAACGATAGAAAGCTAAAAAAGCATTTTAATGTCTGAATAAGACTATGAATTTATACGGATGAAATGTTTTGACAAAAATTACTGGAAACGTTTGCACCATTCTAATAAGGTTTTACACCTAAAACAGCGAAAGTGTCGGAGATATTGCTTTGAACTAAGTTCTCAAAGACAATTGGAAGTGGTAAAATCTAATTATTTCTGTCAGAAAAGAAAAATTACAAAGATAATTGAAACATACACGAATTCATATCTTTCTGCCGGTGTCCAGTATATAATTAAATATAGAAAGAATAAAACTGACTTTGAGAAATGACTCAGCACTTGATTAACAAACAGAGGGTGTATTTGATTTGAAATAGTCACTTGTTAACTGGCATCATCTTATGAGTATCTTATATGGGCACAGGAGGTGCGTGATCAAAGCTCTTCTCTACTTCATATACTTTTTCTTTTAAATATTAATTTAAGTATGACTTGTGGGTGTCAAATTCGGCAAGCCATCTTTTATTCATATGTTCCCCATACATTTCAAATATCTCTTTCTGCATCTACACCCTTGTGCAAATTAATTGAAAGAAAATGAATAATTTCGTTATTATTTACTTTTTTTCGTACTTTTCCAATGAAACATGGCCCAGTGCACATGTTAGTAATTCTTAAGTCCATTCCACGAAGTCGTTCTTTGAAGACTGACCACACATTGCCGATTAGATTTAAATCACGAGAGTTTCCGGGCCAGTCTATAATACTTTGATTTGCTCACTGGTAAGGCTTTTGAGTGTGTTCGTGCAGCGTTACAAATTTTAATACGCTTCCTTGGAGTAATGTCCATCAGAGACAATGGTTGTAGGACAACTAATCGACAATCGGGACAATAGTGTCTGGGCGTGATAAAAATCTGATCATGAATGACGCAATATTTTCCAAGGCCAATCAAATTTCATCACAGACCGCGAAAATAGATTCATATTACTGCACACCACTGTAAATGACCTAATCTGAGGAAAAATAGAAATGGATTACACTCTGTCATCCAGTGGGTCTAAAACTGACCGTATAGTAAAAGAAAGAATACTAAAGCAGTTGTTTCAATAAATTTGCACAAGGATGTAAGTATATGTAACTGCTTTGTTTAAATCTTTCATAAAGCTTCCTAGTAATTTACAAGTTCCGTTTATGGTAGACTCAGAAAGTTACAGTAGAACATTATCTCTGTTGCTTCGTTCTCGCTTTATCTTTACGTGAATATTTAATTCCAATATTACATCTGTAGTGAAAAAGTGCAAGTGAAATATATTTTTTTAAATTTTTATCCCGCTTTTCTAGCAGGCCATTTGCAGTGTGACACACTACGTCTAGAAATCATCTAAATGAGCGCGATTATTTATATGGTTTATCACGATATATTCAGTAAGTAGGTACGAGGATCGTTCAAAAGGTTCTAAGCCTTACGCAGAAAGAAGAGCCGTAGCTGAACATTTCTTATAAAACTAGAAGAACGAATTCAGATTTCAGTCTTAGTTTCTGTGCAGGTGAGGTACATACAAATGTGAGAAAAGTGTGTGAAAATTTAAAAAAAAATAATTAAAACATAGACACGAACAGTCTTAAAACAACTGCAAAAGAAAGGAATGACATCCAAAGAAATACAAGACGACATGGTACCGACACTTGTTGAAGAGTACTTTTCCTATACAACGATGAAAAAGTGGGTTGTGGTCTTCAAGAGGACAGAGACAGAACAGTCAGGTTGTCGAAAAAACTCAACCACTCATGAATAAGTTGATGCTATTGATCGTATAATTTTGGATGACAGACGTCTTACTGTCCAGTAGATAGCTAACTCCATAGGCATTAGTTCTGTTTCGGTTCATACTGTTTAAACTGGGATCTTGATGATGAGCATAGCTGTCTACAAGATGGTTCCTAATAATTGCTAACACCAGAGCAGAAGTTGAAAAGGGTTGACATTTCCAAAACAATCCTGACTCGCTTCCAGGCCGACACTGCGAATTTCCACCGCAGATTAGTAACTCAAGATGAAACCTGGGTTCATCACTTCGAACCTGAATCAAATATTCAAAGTAAACAGTGTAAACACTCTGGTTTTCCACCTCCGAAGAGGTTCAAAGAGGCAACAGAGAAAAGTAATTAATGGGCAGTATTATGATTTAGAATTAAGACAATAGAAGGAAGCAATCAATTCGAAACGCAAAAGTAAGCTAAGAGCAGGTACGGTCTTGCTTTAGGATAACGCGCTCATTCACACTGCCCAGATAGCGGTTGCTGAAGCAGCCAACTATGGCTTTGAATTGCTACCCATATCCCCCTTGTTCCTGAAACTCAAATTCTACCTGCGTGTTCGCCATTTTGGAAACAATGAGTAGATTATATGTGCTGTGGAGATGTATTCGCGGACCAGGAGGCCACCTTATCCGTGATGGGATTGCAATGCTTAAGCGTCGCTGGTTAAGAGGGACTATATTGAAAAATACTAAAAAAACTGCCTTGTTTCTTCAACGTCTTCTGGGTGAGGCTCATAATTTTCAAACGAATCTATCTATCTATCTATCTATCGATTCATATATATATATATATATATCTGTCCGTGTATGTCAGTCTGTCTGTCTATCTCGAAGTTAAGCTACGTCGTGCCTGGTCAGTAACTCGATGGATGACCGCTTGGGAATACAAGGTGCTGTAAGCTTGGATGTGCTGGCAGTATAATGTATAATAACTCGGAATTGTTAATCGGAGAGCCGTGTTGCAATTTCAGTGATGTTCGTTATATTGCCTCATCCGCTAATACTTTCTCTCTCTCTCCATCTCTCTCTCTCTCTCTCTCTATATATATATATATATATTGATATATATATATATATATATATATATATATATATATATATATATATATATATATGTGTGTGTGTGTGTGTGTGTGTGTGTGTGTGGTGATTTTCTAAGCGTTGTTTAGATGTGGCACAAGGACGAAAGTATGGGGCACCCAGTGAAGATCGAGCTCACAACTCCGACATAATCATTCTAGTGAGACAAGCTTGCTAACCATTACAACACGTCAATGTGTCCAAATGATTTTCTAAGCGTAACCTAGACGTGGCACAAGGCGGAAAGTTTGGCGCACCAAAAGTGAATCAAACTCACTTTACAGTCGTAAATGATCTTGGGAGACAAGCTTGATAACCGTTACACAAAAGCCGGAGTACCGAAAATGATTTTCTAAGCGTAGCTTAAATTTGGCACAACGCCGCAAGTTTGGAGCACCCAGCGAGGATCGAACTCACTACTCAATAGTAATTCAACTTGCGAGAAAACACCGCGGAAAATAACAAGCTCACTAACCATTACACCATGTCGAATTACTCGCGTGCGTTTATATATCTGTCATGTAGGAATATGTTAATGTGTTCATTAACTCAGATAAAATATATTTCATGTTGACAAAGCCATTTCCGTCCAAAGATTCATCCCCACTCAATGTTCATTTTCTGTTAATGAATTGAAAAAAAAAAGCCTATTAAATTCCAGATAGGTTTCTTTCTATTTTATTTCTAAGTCTAATTTTCCCCTGCTATATCCAACACATTATAAGGTGATAAGACTGCAAATTCAATGCATCAACATCACATCCTCCTTCGATTGAATACATTGTTTTGCTTTTATTATTCATCATCAGTTGGAAGTTAATTTCCGCGGTTTTTTTCTTGAGCTAACACTCGTAATGCTCACATCGATTGCTTTCTTTTACTGTATAACAGAATATCAAAATGCCGGATTGATTTGTAAGAAGTTTAAAATAATTATCTGTAGTCATACTGAAAATTTATTGCCTCAGTGTCGAGCACTGCAATATATTTCGAAAGACAACTATCAAGAAGGCATATAAGAGGAAAATAGGCTAATGCGTAAAGAGTCATTGAAATAGCACACAGAATAATTCAGATATGATACGTTCGTCAAACACTTATGATTTATATAGAATGACTGATAACAAGATGGTTATATAGACGGCACGGAGTATTAATCTTCCGATATATATATATATATATATATATATATATATATATATATATATCAATAGTTGGATTTCCACATTAGGCGTTTCTTGTCTAAGGTAGCTAATAGCAACGACGAGAATAGAAACATAAACAATAATATTAATATTTTTTATAAAAAATAGATTAACGAAAATTATAAACAGGATGAATGCAGAATTAAGAACATTATAAAAAATGCATAACACCAGTTGATAATAGCAAAAAAAATTAGATTAATTATTTATTATAAAAATTTAAAACCTCTAACCTTATAGTTAGAAATAATAATTCACCTCTTAGAACAAAATTAAATAGGGCAAATATTATTTACGAATTCAAATGCCCATTAAGGAATTGTATTCCTGATCAATTAAAATTCGTAAATAATTATATATATATTTTTTTTTAATCATATCACCCCAAGCAAGGCCGGATGCCACTATCACGCAAGGGGTTAAAGAAGGGTTGGAGGAAGAGCAGATAGGAGTGGCAAGGGAGGGGATGTGGCGAAAAAGAAAGACAGTGAGTCGATCAAGGCAAGGGGCCCACAAAAGATCCGGAGCGAGAGCAGATAGGAATGAAAAATGAAAGGATGTGGAGAAGGGAAGTGGATAGATCAAGGCAACTGGAGATGTCGATTGACGCTACACTTAAACCGTTGTAGATTGTATTTTTCAGGGAAACAGTAATAGGGAAGGGAGTTCCATAGGCGAGATGTGCGAGACATGAAGCTATTGGAGTAGAAGAGACGTCTACATCGAACAATTTCCACGGTGTAGGGGTGGGAGCGGGATGCCAGCCTGGTGGGGCGTTTAAATTCACGAGACCTGGGGACAAGCGAACGCAACTCCTCAGAGCAATTACCGTGGAAGTACTTGTAAAAAAGGCAGAGCGAGGCAACATCGCGTCTGTGAGAGAGCGACTGCAGACGAGATGACAGATCAGGGCCAATCACGTTGTCTATCCGTCTCTGGATCTTATCAAGAACCCCGAGGCAAACAGCGGGGACCCAGACCATATATGGCAGCAATACTCCATGCAAGGGCGAATGGTCAATTTATAGACTTGAAGGATCGATTCCGGGGAGAAACATTTCCTGGCTCGGCACAGAGAACCAACTTTCTTTGCGGTGGCTGATGCAACTGACTCGATGTATTTGTTCCATCTCAGATCAGCAGACAGCGTGAGACCGAGCAGCCGCAGGGAGGAGCTCTCGTGAAGTTGGTCATCAGACATTCTAATGTGATACAGGGATGGATCCTTGTGGTGGTTGATAGAGAGCAGTTTTGTTTAGAGGCGTTAAAGTTAACCATCCATTTCTCACCCCAGATCACAACCGATTGGAGGTCCTTTTCAATTTGAGCTGCCAGGTTAGCTTTGTCCGTCTCACTAGATTTGTGTTTGAGGCAGGAGTAAATAGTGGTGTCGTCAGCGTAGATGCCGACTTGGGAGTCTATAGCGTCAGGAAGGTCGTTTATAAATATGAGGAACAGAGTAGGGCCTAGGATGGAGCCTTGAGGAACACCTGCGTTAGCGGGATAGGATCTGGAGATGAATCCACTAAGAACAACCTTCAAATCCCGGTTTGACAGGAAAGATTGTATTAGGTCAAACAATCGACCTGTGATACCATAACCCTGGAGCTTGCGGAGAAGGCCGGCATGCCAGACTCTATCGAATGCTTTGGAGATGTCAAGGGCCACGGCACGAGCTTCACCGTTATTATGGATAACTTGGTAGACAAATTCAGTGATGGCCGTAAGCACATCGGCAGTAGATCGGGCAAAGCGGAAACCATACTGCTTGTCTGAGAGCAGATCGTGCGCATTTCTTTAGGACAATGGCTGGTATTCCGTCACCACCAGTAGCCTTGTGGTGATCTAAGTTAGAAATAATGCCCAATACCGACGACGGGGTTATGTGCAATCCGTCCAGGAGGGCCTCAGTTCTGGGAGGGAAATCGGTCAAGGGCACCCCGGAAGAATCTAGCGTAGAATTGGAAGAAAACTTCCGAGCGAAGCATTCGGACTTGTCAGCAGAGGTGGTCAGGACCTCAAACTGATTGAACAGGGGAGGAATGGAGGGTTTGTTATTGTTCAGGACGCTCTTGCAGAGGCGCCAATAATCTTTGGAGCCAAATTTGCGGGATGCAATACGTTCCTTCATCCGAGCCGCAAATAGTGACTTGGCATCGTCGAGGATACGCTTACACTCGTTGCAGGCAGAGGTAAATAGACGTCTATTGGAGTCGGACATATCACTTCGAAAACGGTGGAAGAAGTGGTTCCTATGGGCAATGGCGGCTGAGCAAGCAGCTGTGAACCAGGGGGAGGAGCGAGGTTTGACCTTGAATTTCCTGGAGGGGATGAAAGCTTCGATACCGGCTTTAATCCAGGAAGAGAACTCATAAGCACAATCATGAGTGGGGAGCTTAAATACAGCATCCCAGGGGACATCGCGGAGGAAGTCACGAAACGCGTCCCAGTCAGCCCGTTGGTAGCAGAATGTGGTTCTGGTGGTAGGAGGCTCTTTGCAGGGGTTGGGGCTGAAGGAGATGCTAACGGACACTACAGCATGATCGGAGTTACCGATAGGACAGAGCTGCGTGGCACTACAAGACTCAGGGATGGAGGTAAAACACAGATCGAGGAGTGAGGCCTTACCGTCACGGTTGTAGGCAAAACGCGTGGGGAAATCGATTATCTGAGTGAGGGATTGAGAGACTGAAAAGTTGAGAGTATGAATGCCTGCGAGGTCGGTAGTAGCGTTCTTAAGCCACTGGTTGTGATGGGCGTTAAAATCGCCAAATACAAATATGTGAGCGTACGGATGGGCAGAGAGGGCCCTATCTATGCTGTCAGAAATGGCATCAAATATCCCACAGTCCTGAGAGGATGGATAGCGGTAGAGGAAGAAAAGATAGCTAACGGCATTGAGAAGAGATAGCCGGAGACACAAGAACGAATGATCCGGCGATTCGAGAGAGGACTCTCTAGCGAGAGGGAGATAGTCCTTGACGTAGACCTCCAGGCCATGCATGTGGGTTAGAGAGTCTTTTCTGAGGAGAGGAAGGTATCCAGGGATCGAGAGATCAGAGGAAGGGATAGCGGAGTCATGATTGGTCTCACACAGGGCCAGTATATCCGGGCAATTAGCAATGAGGAAGGACTCAACGCTGCAGAAGTTGGTTCTGATGCCACGGATGTTGGAGGAGATATTTAAAGGTTTGGGTGATTTTTGGAAGGCTGGTTTACGTTTATATTTCTGGTTTTTGTACTTCATGGTGGGTAATTGGTGTTGGAAAAAGAGAAGGCCTGAGTTACAGGAAGCCGACGGTTAACACCCATGACGCGGGCAGAGAGGGGGTTTGACACAGCCTGAATCGTAATGTGGCCTCAGGGTTGCCCACCGGACATGACTGCAGGGACACCTATCCATGCGCGACATGGCACTACAGACACCCCGATATTATGCAACTGTTGATCAGAGCGGCCGCTCAAGACGCTACGCAAGAGTTAGGGCTCCTAACTACCAGTCGGAAACAGCAACCAGGGAACTGTCAACCGTGTACCCTCAGAATGAACAGGCAATGCCACAGACTACACGCATCACGGGTGAAACTCCGCAGCACCAGCACAGAGGCCAGAGAGAGATAGATAGATAGAGAGAGAGAGAGAGAGAGAGAAAGAGAGAGATCCGGGAACCCCTTCCTAGACACGAAACAAGGTTTGGGCCTCTAAACGTGTCCAATAGAGGGGGGAGGCATGTAGACCACACTACAACATGTTTGACACGCAGACTAATTCTACACCTTTCTGACAATAGCTCAATTAGATCTCATTTAAATATTCATGGAGACCTACCGGACACTATACGGAACATAATTGTCGACAACACTAATATAATAGCATCATCTACATGCAAAAAAAGGCTAAAAATAATGGAAGCCTTATGAATAAAATCAAACAAACCAACACTTAATAATATTAACTTTGAACATGGACATAATATCTTGACCGTGTTTTGAAATAAAAAAAATGAAAATATTTTATAAAACATACATACAACAAACTATTTCTAATTTTAACAGTTAAAATATAAACCTTGAAAATAGCTAAATGTATAGCCGAAAGCGCTCGCATAAAATGAACATTTGGACAGTTTTTATATAATTTATCATCCGAAAAGAAAAAATATTATTACATCGCATAAGAAATTGTATAAAAAACTAAATAAAACCACCTTGTCTGTCGTTTTCAATGAAATGTGCATAAAAGAAGGATTGCTGCCTAAATACACAAATGTATATATATATATGTACTGGGGTTCTTGAAGAGTATCCAGAATAATCAAGAAGGGGTTCTATTCAAATGCTGTATTTGGTGAAGTGTGAGATTTGGAGAACTGGGTCAAACGGGTAACTTTTCAGCACTCTCTCATATATATTAAACGGTCTAAACCGCGTCATGTACTGAGTTTAGAGTTTTATTATCAAATGGTAGAAAAAAAAACCCCAAAAAACAAAAAATGCAAGATCATAAAATTCACACGTCTAAGGATAAAATTTGAAACATGACGTCATAGCACGTGTCATGATAAAAAAATTCCAATTAAAATATGACGTCAAAGCAATAAAATAAAATATCGGCGTAAGCAAACACGAAGCCGCATTATATGTTTACTTCTTAAAGTGCTTAGAGAGAATTAGAAAATTACGATTAAGCGTAGCTTAGATGTGGCACATGGATGAATGTAAGAAGAACACATCTAATCAGTGGTATTTGATCGAACGAGACAAGCTTGTTAACCGTTTCAGCACGTGGAAGTTCCCAGCTTGGAGTGTAATAATATCAATAAATACATCTACAATCATTAATCGCGAATAAATAAAAAAACACAATTGTAGGAAAACTTAGATAAAAAAATGATTAAAAGTATTTGTGATTGAAGATCTAACATATGAAATCGCTTTCAGAATACGCACAAAGAAAATATACTCATCACGAAATGCCTTAATATAATAAAAAAAACTCAATAAATCCAAATCCTCTATCCGTTCACAAAATCATAAAGATATGTAAATTAATCACTGACCACTGTTTCTTTTCTTTCAATAACATATTCTACAAACAAAACTTCGGTTTACCCATGGGGTCTCATATCAGTGGTGTTCTCTCTTACCTGTTTCTAGAATTTTGAGAATCCGCCCGATTTAAACATATCATACCTAACAGTTCTACTTAGTTAAAATGCATTGATGGCTTCCTCTTATTTTATATCCAAGATACTAAACTTTTAAAATATAATAGCTAAACTCAATAAAGTTGAACCAACCATCGAATTTACACACGGATTTGAAACAAATAACTCTCTAACTTTCCTCGATATCCTATTAATACGTGACTATTATAAATTAAATTTTAAATTTTACTAAAAAACCCATTAACAAAAATAACGTCATCAATTTCGATTCCCACCACAAACGGAGAATGAAATCTGGAATAATTATAGGATTTTATCTGAGACCTTAGGATATGTAGCCCTGAATACATTAGTGAAGAAGATGATTGTATTGAGAACACATTCAATGTTCTACACTATCTATAGCATTTCCTATTATATCCAAAAGAAAAACAAGCTCACAAAATCCATAATACTATAAAAGCAAATATTTCCAACAAAAATTATACAAAATTTATAATCCTAACCTCCAACACATCAACTAAACTCGCAAATGAATTCGCTATCCCTGAGAGGAGGATCGTTACTACCACCCCCAAGACTATCGATATATAATCAGGATGAAAAATAAAACAAACACAAATTCAAATGGCGGAGTTTATCAAAACAAATGTCTACAGTGAAATAACATGTACACTGGGGAGACAACACGCGATTAAAACCAGCATCGAGAAACATAAAAGAGACTTGCGATTAGATAGGCATTCAAACTCTCTCGTCTTTCATCGCAACGACGTGGGACATAACATTAATTTCACCATTGCCAGCAGTATTAAAAAAAAGAACATAACTCTTTAAAGAGAAAATAATATGAAAAGAAATTTATAGCAATACTACCAACTATTAACACGCGTTTAACAAACTACATTACATCACCATATTTCAATAGATTCATTATTCATGAATCTAACTTATGTCTATCTAAAACATAAAAAAAAACATCAATGAAGATATACACAAAATACGCACGAGATATGCTTTTATCAAAAATCAAACCAAAACCAAATTTTTCAAAACATCCTGCTACGTGTCACTAAATTTTACACACTTTAGCATCCAGAATGACTCTCAAATATATTTGAATATAATCTGTTGCTTCATTACACGTGACACATATCTAGCCAATAAGAACTAACCAAACCACAACATATTATTAATCTCCGTCTCTGCCTTTTTATAATTTTTTTTATCATTTCTCTCTTAATCTCTGACGAAGCTTTAATAAAGTGAAAGAAACATGTTAGATTGAAATCTGCTTCCTACTTCTTCTTTATACTATCATTTTGTCTGATTCCTATATATATATATATATATATATATATATATATATATATATATATATAGTCTTTATCAAGCTAAAACGTGAGAATTTCACTTTGCAACATGTTATTTATAAATAGAATTAAACATATCGTTAAGTTTTCAACTTTGTTTTATTTTAAAAGCGCTCTAGAATATTATTTCATTACTTTTTATACATACACACACACAGTTTCGCTTCTTTTTACACGCACATACACACACATGCATTTATGTTTCTTTTTACAAACACATACACACACACACACACTCTTTCACTTATTTTTACACACCTACGCACATATATATTTATATACAGACATATATATAAAGTGACGCTTTGACGTGGTTTATTGGTTAGCAAACTTGTCTGCCGAGGTGAATCTATTACGACTGAATCGTGAGTACGATCCTGAGTGGCCCATACATTCGTTCTTGTATTGAATCTAACCTACGCTAAGAAAATCGCCATATGTAAAATGAGTGTGTGCATTATGGAGAAATATGTTTTTGCATATGTGATATTTTAGGAGGCACAGTGGAGTAATGGATAACGGCACGGATTGAGTAATCGGAGGACCGAGTTCGAATTCCAGACAGACACACACGCGCGTGCGCGCGCGCACATATATATATATATATATATGTATATGGGTGGGTGTTTGTGTGCTTGTGTGTGTAGACCGTCAATCGCCCTCTTCTGTCTTCTTGAATCGCGTTCTTTCTCTTCAATTGCGTCATCTGTTTCTTACCTTTCCAGTAAACCCTTGTGGTCTTATCGCCTTGCTTGGTGAAATGATTGACCCCGCCCCCATATATATATATATATATATATATATATATGTGTGTGTGTTGTGTTGTTTAAAGAGGAAGAATGTTAAATAACGCAGATGGATGGTTTAATATACGGATATAAGGAGAACTACTTCATGGAGTCTCTCAGATTAATACCTCAATGGGCTTCTGAAATCAAAAGCTCTAGATTGAAAATCGCATTGAAGCGAGACACTAGCAGCCACTACACAATGTCGATTCCTATGTCCACGATCTCTGTGGGTAGGTGGAATCTCTCTCCAAAATGACCAATGACTTTCCATTTACGTCTTTATGCAGTAATTCTCAGTAACCTTTTTGTGTATATATATATATATATATATATATATATATATATATATATATATATATATATATATATATATATATATATATATATATGTATATATATATATATAAAAGTGAATATTGAACGCAACACTCTGAGGCGACAAGATGTTTCATGTTAGACGCAATCGTCAGGCAGCGTGACGATTGCGTCTAGCATGAAACAGCCTGTCCCCTCAGAGTGTTGAGTTCAATGTTCACTTTTATATTTACATACGCCCTATCCCTGATATTGAGCACTTGATTCTATAGATATAACACACCTTAAAACTATATTTATTCATATATATATATATATATATATATATATATATATATATATATATATATATATATATATATGTGTGTGCGTATATATATATATATATATATATATATATATATGTATGTATGTATGTATCTGTCTGCGTGTTTGTGCATGTGTGTTGTTGTTGAGCGACATAAAGAACGCCTGATCAGGCGGAGTATTCTATAAGAACAGACTAGTTCTACCCCAGTTGAAAAGCATATTTCTGTTGTATATATATATAAGGAGTATATGTTAGACTCTTCCGCCTACGATAAAATTTGTAGGACAGAAGGCTTCGGGGATCTAGCGCTAGTTCAATCGATACACTCTCACTAGTCGTGCAATACTTTTCTGGTGTACTTACTGATTAATATACGATATATCTGCAAACCTGCTTTTTGGTATTACTTAAACACTTACTTGATCACAACAATTTCCTTTTTTATGTCGCTCGAATACACAGGCCATTAGACGTAATTCACACGATTTAACAAAAACGCGACGTCTACTCAACATCTGTATCCACTGAAAATAACTTTTAGTGAAATATATATATGCTTATTAGTAGTGCTTCAAGTTTTATGTGTGCGTGGACAACGAATGCTAATTGTTTTTTAGTTAGTCGCATGTAGAGACCTCTTTGTGTATTTCACTGAGTTCATTTTTTAACAGTTTTACATGAGTTAGATAAAAGCATTTGTTCTGAATTAGTTTCGTAATATATTCTTTATCGATTTTACATTTTATAAAATGAATTCCTTTTTAACAATAACCGTTCATGTGAAATTCACTATTTAATTATTAAGCAATTACTCCATAACCATCTATTTTCATTTGCAGTTTAAATGAAAAAGGCCTACAAAATTTTCACATTATTTTTTTGTTTCATTGGAATGACTAAACATATGCAAGGTATAGCCTGATAGCACTTCTAACATTCGGAATCTTAATCGAAATCAAGTTTCTGGAAAGTTTCTAAAGTTTGAAAGCCGCACTTAATGAAATTAACTGACGTTAGCAAACAGAATCTAAACTTGTTGATTCCGTTGGTTGATTTTATTTAGCCGCTTATCAACCACTGTGGCTT
The DNA here is from genome assembly GCA_964036315.1 of Acanthosepion esculentum. Taxonomy (NCBI): domain Eukaryota; kingdom Metazoa; phylum Mollusca; class Cephalopoda; order Sepiida; family Sepiidae; genus Acanthosepion; species Acanthosepion esculentum. The sequence goes on from OZ038475.1 coordinate 115,878,229, forward strand.
ATTTAATGCCGAAATCTAAATATTTTGTATGTAATTTTATGCTTTCAAATACAGTTATTTTTTTTTTACATAATTTTAAACTTTCAGGGTAAAGATATGTTTTTAGATATATATTTTGTAGAAATGTATTGTTGGTAATTTTACTATAAAAAATATATTTTTATGTAGTTTAGTGTTGCATTGAGTGTCATTTTCTATAAAAATATATTGTTGGTCATTTTATTATAAACATGTACTATTGAATTTTGTTTGGGGTTCACTATATGCCCAAAGCTGGGACCCGATCTAGTGTAACCACCTCCGATCAGGGTGGACATGGTATCAACGGCAATTAATAGGGGTTTCAACGCACTCAAAACCTGAAATCTCCTTATTGGAAACTTTGCTGTCGGGTGTAGTTTATCATCATATTCAGGACGACGAACCAGTTGAAATAGCAAAAGTATTAATGGAACGGATATTTGTACGATTGCATTGCACCTTTACACTTAGATGGAGTTGTGGTATTCTTTATCTAAATCGACAAGGCGAAAAGAAAAAAGTGAAGCGATAATATATATATATATATATATATATATATATATATATATATATATATATATATATATATATACAGCTTAACTTTCTATTTGCAAGATTAATTTGGATTTAATATAATTTTCTAATCATCTCCCGGTAGTATTAATAACATCTTGTACTAATGTATTGGTATTTGGTTGGTATTTTTGGCATTTTGCATTGATTGGTTATTGTTATTAACATCTTATATAAAGAATCTTTAGCCAACGGTTGCATATTAATTTAACGGCTAATTCTATGAGTTTAAATTATTTACTGGTTTCTTAAAGAAGCTATTTATTTATCAACTACAACAAAATATCTAGGAATCTCACAAAGAATATAACTTATTCAATATTTTGTTAAATTACCACTCCACCTCATTTTTCTTAGGAAATGACATCGTCGTGTGTGTAAAATATGTATCCTTTCACATCCGTTACTGTTTAACGTCTGTGCTGCCATTGATTGCCAATCTACGGGGCATGACCCATTTATGAAAAACAATTACTTAGTTTTTGCTTCTTCGACTAGTTTAAATTTACGGTAGGTCATATTCGATTGGTTGATACCAGTAAAGCACACAAATCTTATAACCTCCACCTTTTTTTATTTTTCTTTCGTAAAAAGAGGTTGTATTTTGCTTTTAAAGCAAAATAAATCGTTCACTTTACAATCACCGGATGAGATGCATTGATACGCATCAAAACACAACAGCAACTGCGTAGTGATTTTGACATGGTTTCGATGTAATGTCCTAAAATAAATAATATCGCTATACTTATATTGAGCCCTCTTTTAAATTACCCATATATATATATATATATATATATATATATATATATATATATATATATATATATATATATGTGTGTGTGTGTGTGTGTGTGATGCATATAAACTTAAAGATATTCGTATGTAATTCTGTGAGATTAGCGTCGTTGAACAAAAATCGATTGATATCACATATAAAAGTTAATTCTCTTTTCATGAACTCTTTGTAAGAATTTACTTTTTTTGATTTGACTGATCCGTTTTTTATGGCTTATCAGCCATTCGCAGGTTATTTAAAGCCAGAAAATGTTTTAAGAATGTAAGTTTCTTTTTTGCTGGGGAGAAGATAATAAAGGTTTTGTGATACAAGTCTTACTCATTAACCCATAACTGGAGGGGAGAAGAGTTGGAGTCGTAAATGAATAAACCAAAACCCATGGAAATTGGAATTGGGTACTCCGAATTACAATTCCGTGTCATTATCAATTTGACTGCCCGTACACTCAAGCTTACAACACCTGGTATTCCCACGCGAGGTACAACTGCTTAACTTCGCTAATCATATGGGAATCGGTGTTTCAACGTGATGCGGCCGTAAGCAGTTTACTTAGTCTTCAACATTTTCTAAAGCATTAAGAAGAAATAAAAAAGCTGTCTTTATATTCAGATTAAATCATTTAAAGGCGTTTATTTCACTCATTGTTTTCTGAAGTAAATAGTAAAGAATTAAGTACAAAATGTTGTTAAAAAAATATAGGTAAAACTTATTCCAACTTAAAAGAACGTAAATTACTTATTTTCTTTTCTAGTTCATGCATCAACTACGAATTAGACTTATGGAAGCTCTGATTAACAATAAATACAATAGTTGAATGCAAGAATAGAATGGTGTTCCTTCTCAATCAGTAACGATTTTAATGAAACTTGCGTCTAACAAAGATGTGTAAAGAAGGATAAAGCAAACAATTGTTAAATACCGCTCCTATTGTGAATCAAATCAATAATTTAGTAAATCACATGTAGTTCATTATTTTTATTTCCTTTCTATAGAAATCCATTCTCGTAAATTATTCTGCAGCCGCTTATCTTCCATTCACGGGATTCGGTATTAAATCGAGTGAATTCATTCGCGTGCAAAATAAATTTGTTTTTGAGAAAACTTTCCATCAGTGGAATAATTAGGAAGGACTTTTGTATTGACGAAGACAAAAAAAGAAAAGAAAAATTACGAGCTGCTATAAATCTGGATTAATATAATCCCCAGAAATATTTCTATTTCATGCTTTTGTTTTTCAGGACGAACGTTCTGCTCACCAAGACATATTGGTATTTGAGATAGCTACTGATTGCCAATGGACAATGTTCGATTCGGTGTAAAAACAAATCCATGCTGATTTTAAAGGCCTTTATAATTAGATAGATTGGCGCAATATAATCTTCCTGACTTCATTTAGCTTTATGTCAAGCTTTGTAGGTTGACTTTGTGGCTGATATTGTTGCGCGTTCGAGTCGAGTATTCAAATAATGATTTACAGTGTAGTCAGTTTTATTACACTCTTCTTCTGGCGCAACGCAATCATTCCAGCAACATTTCCCCATCACCTTGTGCCATATTATCCTTCTGTGTGCCGTGTCCATTCAGCACGTGGGTGATTATAGGTCTCCACAACTTTCTTAAAATTTTTAGATATTTTATTTTTGTTATATTTCCTAATGTCTGTTTTATCATTTATTTACACAATATCGTTAGGTAGGTCACTCGCTGATTTCATCAGTTCCATTCTGCCTTCAGTATGCCCTCTGAGTGACAGAGTCTCCAAATCGTCTTTTCTCAATATGTGTCGAAGACATTTCATCTGTCTCTTTCTGAAATTAATTATCAGTTTCACTGTTGTTTGCATTTCCCTCGGTGCGATGTTGCACAAATTAAATGTGATTTTCTATGTAGGTTTTTATTATGTATTTGTTAAAATTAACATCGTTCGACACAGGGCCACTGAGAGCGATAGGTGAAATAGGAAGCTTTATATTGTGACAGTTTTCTAATTGAGAACATTAAACACGGTTGGCAGCAGCAGTAGATTATGCACCAGCTTCACCCACTTGGTAGCTCTCGCTAACAAACCGATTCAAACTATTACATACACGTTAATCTTTCGCTATTACTGTGCGGTATTTCAACACATCATTTTTTGTATCATTTCACCCAAAGAAAGGCAATAAAACCCCCAACACATACGTTGCTCAGGGTGAAAGAATAGGAGAAAAACACGATTAAATAGCGAGAACAATAAAAGAAATGGGATCAAGAAAACATTAGATTACGATTGGCATTGCATTTAGATTTTTGAAGATCAAAGTTGACTGGAAAGCAAAAAACATGAACGGAATTACACAAGTGAGAAATTTGTGAAAAGAATCTGTTAGCTTAGAACTTACGAGCGATTTCAAATGTAAAATAATGAGAAATACCTGCCAATTTCGTACTAAATTTAAAGTCATAAGTTCTAGGGACCAGGGTACCTCGACGTGGTGTAATAGTTCAGCGATCTTGTCTCGCTAGAAGACTTACAATTTAGTAGAGAGTCCGATACTCACTGGGTGCCCCATACTGTCTACTTTGTGCCACATCTAAACTACGCTTAGAAAATCATCATTAATTTTAGGTACCATATAGGAAGGTCCATCAGTGAAATTACCATGAAAGTATTTTCAGAAAAAGAACAAAGTACTTTGAAGTGGAAGGAGAACGTGACTGAAGCCGAGATGCCAGGACAAGACTAATGACATTGCAAATTCTTCTTTAGATTTTATAATTGATATATATATATATATATATATATATATATATATATATAAAGAGAGAGAGAGAGAGAGAGAGAGAGAGAGAGAGAGAGAGAGAGAGATTGTCTAGCACGAACCAGCTTTCCTAGCAGTAGACCTAGCAATTGATTCATTATAATCTTTCCACTTTAAGCTATCGGAAAACGTTAGTCCGAAGGTGCAGTTAATCACTCAAAAAAGATTAGCATCAACCATGCTGATAGAAATCTGACAAGATACTCTCATACAATTAATAGAGATTAGTTTCGTTTGAGATTTTTCATTAATATTTAACAAGTGTGCATATAGAATATGCCTAAGTAGCAGGATTGGTCAAGTAGATTTTTGGCTTATGGCCACATCACGCTGAAACAAGAGTTCTCGTACGATCACTGGAGTTAAGCAACTTCGAGTCTTATCAATAACTAGATAGGTGACTGCTTGAAATACTAAGCTTCGATGTGATGGATAACGGCTCGGAATTGTAAATTGGAGAGCCGAGTTCCACTTTCAGTCGGGTTCGTTTTATACACTTACGCGCAAATACCATTGAGAAAGATATGAATATACCACTTCTCCTTCCAGCTATGGGTTAATTAGCAAGATCAGAACATTTTTACAGTGTAAAAATATTTCTGTTAATAATGAGGTATTATGATTACTTGCAATATTTACATTATTCGGCCGTTGTACGCTCCGGCCTTCTTCAGGTGATTGGAATTTCGAACCTAACCCTTTATTTTGTCTGCCGAGGTGGATTGTTCTAGTTCCACGAGCAATACCTCTGTCGCAGTTATTTCTCTTTAACTCAACTCTCCAAGTTTTTGGTTCCTCACTGCTGTGGACTGGTACTGACCTCACAACTCTTTTGGTCTAGTCACTGGATCTAACCAACGTCTTTATAAACTGGGCCATGTGTCACCTGAAGAAGGGTGGAGCGTACATCCGACAAAACGATGTGAATACGGCAATGAAGATGAGGATAAAAGTCCGAATAATGTAAAAATATTTTCTGGCTTTAAATAACCTGTAAAAGGTTGATAAGCCGTACACAAACAAATAATTCAATCAAGTATCTTTCTGGGTACCTCTGTTAAGTAAGTTTAATAAGTTACTAGTTTTACTCATACTTGTGTGAATTACATGTCCCATAATTAAACGTATAAATGTGTGCAAAGATCACAGGAACATTATTTTTCATTGCTTGGGATATGTAAATGTGTTGAAGAAGAAAAAGTCATATTAAAATTAAGATAAAACCTATTTTTCCGTATCTGAACATTTGATACATCCCAGGGTCGACTGAAAAGTTCATAGGCTTACCAAGATATTCTTACGGTATTGTGACCAAATGAAGTTTGTTTTCCAACATAGCCCCCCTCCTCCTTGCGTTCTACACTCTTCTTTCATCGGTGTTGCAGTAATTGGATCCTATTGGTGAAGAAGCTTTCATACTGTTGTTAAAAAAAGTTATCAACAGTAGATATGATATTATCATCACTGCGATAGTAGTTTTCAGATAAGTGTTTTATTTTTCATGTTAGAGAAGAGTTGATAGACAGAGGAAATCGAATCAAGAGAATAGACAGGATCATCAATCAGGTCAAAGCCACAGTTAAGCACAACAGCCATTGAAACCAAATACATCTGCGCCGGAGCATCGCCCTGATGAAACAAGACCCCTTTCGTCAGTTTTCCTCGTAGTTTAGTCTTGATGGCTTTTGCTCACTGTTTTTATGCATCCGTCCTTTATTCAATATTTTCTTAAAGTATTTCTTCCCAACCCCAAGCAAGACGGAAGTGCCACTAGCATGTAAGTGGTTAGAGAGAATGAAAGTAGGAAAAAAGAGGGGTGTTTTAGGAAAGGATAAAGAGAAGGACAGGGATCAAGATCAAAGCATCAGAACATGTAGATTGACACTAGATTTAAACTTTTGAAGATTATAATTATCAGGGAAGAAAATAAGGAAAGGAGATCCGATGTCGTGAAGTGCGAGAGAAGATGTTGGAGTGGAAGAAGCGGTTTCATATAACTCGACAGTAAAATTGTGGGATCAAGATGCCAATCTAGTAGCACATCTAAATTCATGCAGTTGGGTCATCAATGAAAATAGATCATCGGAGCAGTTGCCATGAATATATTTATGGAAAAGATCGAGGGCAGCCACATCACGTCTGTAAGAAAGCGACTGGAGTCGAGATGCGAGGTCAGGACATTGCATATCCGTCTTTGGATTTTGTTGAAAACCTCGAGATGAACAGCGGGAGCACCATACCACATATGGAAACAGTATTCAATGCAAGGACAAAGGGTAGATTTGAACGATGTACTCAGACGAGAAAAACCTTCTAGCTCGACACATAGCACCAACGTTTCTTGCGGTAAATGTTGATTCAATTTAGTTGTTCCACCTCAGTGGAAAACGTGAGACCAAGAAGGCGCACAGAGACGCTCTTGTGAAGTTGAGAATCTGCTATGCTGTTAGGAGACAGGAAAGTTTCTCTATATGTCATGTGAGTATTAAACTTTCAACGCCATCCTTCCCAGAATTTCAGCTATTTTCGATTTTATGTATGAACTACTATTTTCAGGTTATAAAATAAGATTCCACTGATATCTTCTAAAATCAAGAATAGCATTTTTTCACTATTCACATTATTCACTTTCAGACTGTTATCCTCATCTCTCGTGTTATTATCACAAAGTTGTGATAATAACAACAATGATGTCGAAAATAGTAACTGATGTATCCTATCTCGGAAATTCAGACATAAATGATATATTTCATTTCATAGTTATTCATTTCTGTTGCAACTTTCTTTAGTTTACGATAGTAAACCGGTCAGAGAGATTAATATCACATCGTTTCGGACGTTATGCCATCCGGCCTTCTTCAGGTGCTTGTCGATCCGGACAACGGTCAGCGAATTTCAAACTGAAACTTTCATTTAATCTACGCGGGTAATTTGTTCTTGTTCCGTTTATGATGTCCAGGGATATTTTTTCTAGTTTTTATTTTAGTAACTTTCAGTTATTGACAGCTTTGTTTCCACTGAAGAGCGTTTTCTATTTTTCTACTGATGAGGCTGTCATTGAATATTTCACATGAAATATTGTCAATTTTTTAATTTTTTTTTTTGCTAGTAGCTTTTTTAAATTGCATATAATTTGTTTGGTTGTTTTCTTTTATTACAACTCTCAGATTGGAATAACGGATTTTCTTTAAATAAAAATAATTTTATCATGAATTTTCGTTATGGTTAACTGTTATCCATCTTTAACGAGAGGAAGCTCACAAAATTACGAGAGGGTGCTGAAAATTTACGAGCCAGATGAAGAAGGGATTTAAAAATTCTGATGATTCCTCAATTGCCTAGTGCTTTGGAAGTTAGAGCCGAGAATTTTTCAACATATCTTATTTTAGGGCTTTTTGCGAGTTTATGTATCAACGACATTCAAGATTCTATTGTCAGGTTATAAAATAAGCTTCCACTGATATCTTCTAAAATCAAGAAAAGCATTTCTTTCACTAATCACATTATTCACATTCGGTTTGTTATCCTCATCTCTTGTGTTATTATCACAAAGCTATAATAATAACAAAAATGATGTGGAAAATTGTAACTAATATATCCTATCTCGGAAAATCGGACAGAAATGATAGCTTTCACCTTATAGTTATTCTTTTCTGTTGCAACTCTCTTTAGTTTACGATATAAAACCGGCCAGAGAGATTAATATCACATCGTTTCGGCCGTTATGCCATCCGGCCTTCTTCAGATGCTTTTTGTCTAGTTTTTGTTTTAGTAACATTCAGTTATTGACAGCTTTGTTTCCACTGAACAGTGTTTTCTATTTTTCTACTGATGAGGCTGTCATTGAATATTTCATATGAAATATTGTCAATTTAATACTTTATTTGCTAGTAGCTTTTTTAATTACATATAATTTGTTTGTTTGTTTTTCTTTTATTACAACTCTCAGATTGGAATAACGGAAAATGTTATCTCTTTATTTAAATAAAAATAATTTTATGATGAATTTTCGTTATGATTAACTGCTATCCATCTCTGACGAGAGGAAGCTCACAAAATTACGAGGGGGTCCTGAAAATCTACGAGCCAATTGAAGAAGGGATTTAAAAATTCCGATGTTTCCTCATTTTCTCAGTGCTTTGGAAGTTAGAGCCGAGGATTTTACATCTCATATTTTAGGTTTTTTTTGCGAGAACTTTCTGGATCTGCGACCATAGACATAAGATTGTGATAGTTGGGATGAAGAACGAGGAAAATTAAGACGAAATAAACTCACATATGGATATTGTTGAATTAACCGTTGATATATTAAGAAGGCATAATTACTGTTCTACTTTATCAACCTTATTCTTCAAAACTAAAATACAATGACATCTTATTCGATTATGTATTCACCAGTTGCAATAACTTATTTCCATTTATACGGTATCTCTTCGATACCTATTTTTTTTTTAGTAAAACTCAGCAGATTTTGATATGAAAAAGAACTCTTGGGTCTTGTTTTCATGAGATACACATTTGCTATTAAAAAAAATTGCAGAGACCGAAGAAGGTAATAATCGATTGATGCAAGCGAATACGGCGGATGGGGTAGAACAGACCAACCGAATTCTATTTCCTTTTTGTTTGAAGGGGAAAATGCTCTTCAACCAAAGATTTATGGATACCTTGCAGCTGCGAAACCTATAAAGACGCATTTATTGTTTTAAAAGCTCTAAATAAAATGTGTGTGGTTAGGATCGTTCTAGTATTATTTATACCGCGATGATCTCACCATATGCACAACTTTAGCTATGTTTCATGGAGCTCAGCTTTTGGGGTTTATTGTAGAGAATTATCTTTATCAATCCTTTCTCGTTAAATTTTTAGGTAAGCAACCCATTATTCATTACCTGTTGTCATATATTTAAAGAACGGTTACTTAGGATGATACAATCATCAGTACAATTGTTTCCCCAAAACAGAACTTATATATGACTCTATACATTATTATACTTAATTAATAAGACGGATTATATACTTTCAGTACATTGGTAAGTAATGATAGCGTATGATTAATTTATGCTTATAACCAATGATTTTTTTATGAACACCTGTATTTCTCTTTTATAAATTCCCCGTTTTTTTATTCTAAAACTGCTTATCAGATATATATCATCTCCGGTGATGAAATATAGATAAAAGTGTTTTTTTTTCTTTTCTTTGTTTTATATTGACTAAATGCAGGTGTTATTCCTTTACTTAGGCCGTCAGAAAATGTCATTAAACTGGTGTATAATTAAGAGAAAATAATTATGTTTATGTGTTGTATTTGGTACACAAAGAAATAATTACACTACGTTTGAAAGTTTCGTTAAATTAAAACTTCATAAAATATATATGAGCATAATAATGGTAATGGTAATGGCAACATTAAGCATATTTAAATTTCGGCATTTAATAGCCTATAGATGTTGATGTGCCGATGAAGAGAAGATTTGGCAACAGGGATTTGATTCCATAGAAGAGTCATCAAAATACTTTTGCTAGGACGTTTTAAGGACAATGTAAACAAAAACGTCAACTGTGCTTATAATATTAAAGAAACATTTCTTGGACATTTTCAGGAAAGGGACCTTGAAGGATTGGTGCATTTTTATTTTCATGTACCATATCCTTTCAGGACCTGGGCCTATCATGGCTCTCCACCTCCCTCTGTCCCTTGCAGGTCTCAACAAGATCCTTCTCTCTGCTTCCTCCCCCATAGCACGTTCTGGCATCCATTTACTTAAGTCCGCCAGGTATGTCACGCGTTGTTTTCCCTTGTCTCTTTTTCCTTCTATTCGACCCCTGAGTATCAGAATCTCCAGACCCTCCTTCCTCATTATGTGTCCCAGAAACCTCAGCTACCTCTTCCTGATATTAAGTATAAGCCTCCGCCTTGTTTGCTTCCTCTCTAAGACATCATCGTTGCTTACACCATTGGTCCATGATATCCTTAGCATCCTTCTGTAGAACCACATCTCTGTCGCTCTCTTCTTCATCTTTGAGGAAATCGTCAAACATTCGCTGCCGTAAAAAAGGACAGATGTCACGTAACAGTTCAGTATTCTTTTCTTTGTTACCAAAGAAATCCTTCAGTCTCACAGTACTCTGCCCAGCTTTTGGAATGTGCCCTTGGCCATCCCAATACGTGTATGCATCTCAGTGCCGCACTTACCGTCCTATATCAAGACGCTTCCAAGATATTTAAACTTTCGCGTCTGCTTGATTCTAGTGCTCCCGGCCTTCAATCACATTTCGGGATCATCTTCTTACTGATGACCATGCATTATATCTTCTTGTAGTTTATGCTTAGTCCCTTCTCACTCTCCGTCACTATTTTCTGTAGGAGATTTTGTAATTTCTTTTCCGGGTCTGCTGTCAGTACAGTGTCATCTGCGTATCTTATGTTGTTAAGATTGTGGCTGCCAGTGCTAAATCCTGGTAGGGTTTCCAATTCTCTCAGAATTGCCTCGCTGTATAGGTTGAACAGGTCGGGTGAGAAGACGCATCCTTGTCGTACGCCCCTTTTTATTTTGTATATTCACTTAACTATGCGCATGCATGCTGTTTGCTGCCAGTGTAGGTTCTTGATTATTCTGATATCTTTCCAGAATATGTCGAGTTTGCTGAGCAGTTCCATCAGTTATCACAGGAGACAAGGCATACACAGCAGAGGGAAACATTGATTAATATATCTACCGATCGTTTGTAAATGGATGTAAGGTGACACACAGTGGAAGATGTGGAGAGCCATGATCCCCAAAATTCTGAAAGGAATGGGATAAAAGGATAACCTACGCTGCTGTTAGTTCCAAATGGATTCATAAGCCGACTCCATTTGGATAGATGCGTTCACCTCACTTAGATTCATCATCGTTAAAAGAAAACAAAAACTTTCATGAAGCAACGAGGTAGAAAAACAATTCCAGGAATTACCCTTAGTTTATTTCAATATGCCTTTGCTTCTCGCATGGCAACAACAAAACCTACTCGAATCGTCTGAGTTATTCAATGAGAGTCTCCCGCATGTTGCTTGTTGAGACATATATAAACTTAATATGAATATCGTACACTTTGAAAATAAATGAAAGTGTGAATCTGCAGCTGTGACACGGTTATAAATCTGCAATGCGGTCGGCGATAATTTCACAACCGTTTTATGTACGCTAAAGGACTAAACGTGACCGAAAGCAATGTTCCCATATTATTCAAATGTTTATCTTTGCGTATGAAAGAATCCAATGTATGGTGCGAAAACATATTTCACTGAATTAGAAGGCCGACAAATGAATACAGATTTTATGCTTAGCAGAATACTGCAGCCCGTTTCGTTAGAGTAATTTTAAGCTGGAAACATAGGCAGCTTCTCATAAATAAAGATTTCTATGTGCAACATTCATTGCGATTTTGCACGAAGCCATTATACATTCAAAGCAAATACGTTGTTCAAAGTAATACCACGTTCTAAATTTTTCAATTCTTTTTCAGCGGAAATCTTCACTTTCAAATATTCCGCTATGAATAAATAAGGAGAGAAAGAAGAAAAATTAAAGAGAATATAGCAAATATTTTCATTTTTACCGAGATTTGGCAAAACTAAAACCAATTATTTTATTGGTTTGCATATAATTTTAGAACGCATTGATACCTATATATATATATATATATATATATATATATATATATATATATATATATACCTAAGATAGCTTAGGTTCACCGACTGATGCTAAATCGGTAGGGTTTCGGTCCTGGCTTGAAGCAATTGGATGTCTATCCACAGTGATGAGCTGTAATCCAGCGAAACAGTCCTATATATAGATTAGCATAATAATAAAATAAAAAAATCTCTCGTATATTCGATCGAGCACTGTTGTGTGGGAGGGTGATTTAAAAAACGCACCGCACTTAATTAATGAATTGAGCCCTCTGGCTGCTGACGTTTGTTTATATTTGTATACAATACATTAGAATTTCCCTTCCTCTCTGCGGGGCGCTCAGGTGTAGGATCTTCGACTGATGCTAAATCAGTAATGTTTCGATCCTGGCTTGAAGCAACCGGATGTCTAGCCAAACTGTTGAGCTGTGATACAGCGAAACAGGCCTGTATGTGGATGACCATAATATTATATATATATATATATATATATATATATATATATATATATATATATATATATGTATATATATATATATATATATAATTTTACTCCAAGCAATGGGATAAAGACACTAAGACGCATGGGTTTACTGAGTGATAAATAATTTTAGAAAAACATATTATTAAGGTGAGAGGTTAATAAACGAAAAGGAATTCAAATTTATGAAGATCAAATTTGTTTCGAAAACAAGAGGCCAACATAGAGTTGTGGGAGATAAGAAATATTTAACCTAGGACTCATGGCTACATGTAGCAATTCCAACTGTAAAATCATGTGACCTAACTGCCAATCTAATACTACAAAGAAATCCGTAAAATTGAGGTACAATATTGTCGAAATACATTGATTATAATCATCATTTCATATATATTTGTCAATCATTTCATATATAAACATCATTTGAATCAGCATTCCCTACCATGTGTATCTAGAATTGGGACACAGCATAATCCTTTTAGAAACATAAATTATAATCTGGAATTGAAATGGAAGCAGTGACGTACCATATCCTGAATTCATCATAAAAAGTATATGGGTTTAATAAATAGAAAACGTTACATATAGCGTGTGGATCAGTTAGATGGAGGCTTTAATATGCATGACATGCATGACTTTCATCTTATTCAGAAATGTCTAGGCTATAGGCTATAAACAACCGTCTTCTCAGACCAATGCTTCAAAATTGTTTCCAACGGATAAACCCTGTAGCTCATCGATCATTATGGGCTTCCGCTGCAGAACACTAAGCAAAGATTGATTGATTGATTCGTTGCTTTAAGGTCATGTCAACTTCTTATGTGTCATTTAATGCCGAAATTTAATTTTCTAGGGTGATTCGAAGTAATAAAAATATGGTATACGTTGTTCTGCTTGCACAGTTGAATATATGGTAGATGATACTCAGCTTTTGTGCATATACATGTTTGTATGGACATGATTACTACAGGCAGTTATATGTGTGACTTAGGTTGTAGTTTTGTTGAAGTTATGTTTTGGAATACGGATTGATTTCATTAAGGAATTGTAGAATATTATATGGACAAATGTCATGAAAAAGTTCTTTCATGTTTGGTTGATTTTCTTTGGCTTCATATCCGTTAGATATTTAATGCCGAAACCTAAATATTTTGTACGTCATTTTATGCTTTCAACTACAGATATTTTGTGCATAATTTCATAATTTCAGGTAAAGGTATCTTTTGTAGATATATAGTTTTTAGATATATAGTTTTTAGATAAATAGTTTTTAGATATATAGTTTTTAGATATATAGTTTTTAGATATATAGTTTTTAGATATATAGTTTTTAGGTATATAGTTTTTAGATAAATAGTTTTTAGATATATAGTTTTTAGATATATAGTTTTTAGATAAATAGTTTTTAGATATATAGTTTTTAGGTATATAGTTTTTAGATATATAGTTTTTAGATAAATAGTTTTTAGATATATAGTTTTTAGATATATAGTTTTTAGATAAATAGTTTTTAGACATATAGTTTTTAGATATATAGGTTTTAGATATATAGTTTTTAGATATATAGTTTTTAGATAAATAGTTTTTAGATATATAGTTTTAGATAAATAGTTTTTAGATATATCGTTTTTAGATATATAGGTTTTAGATATATAGTTTTTAGATATATAGTTTTTAGATATATAGTTTCTACATCATAAAATCTATTATTGATAATTTTACTATAAAAATATGTTCCAATGATTGCCATTTTGCTATAAAAATGTATTGTTGGTTATTTTAAAAAAAAGTATTGTTGATATTTATTTGGGGTTTAACTATTTGCCGATAACTGGGACCTTAACAGGAGTTACCATCCAGAGTTAGGAAGGTCTTGAGAACAACAGAAATTATGAGGGGGTTCCATGCTCCTCAAAACCTCCAATTTACCGATTTTAAAAAATTTTTTAAAGATTTTCACCCTAAGCAAGGCTGGAAGCCACTAGCACGCAAGGGGTTACAGACGGTTTGGAGAAAGAGTAGATAGGAGTGGTAAAGGAGAGGATGTGGAGAAAGATAGTGGATCGATCAAGGCAAGGGGGTTACAGAAGATTTGGAACGAGAGCAGATAGGAATGAAAGGGGAAAAGATGTGTAGAAGGGAAGTGGATAGATCAAGGCAACTGGATATGTCGATTGACGTTACACTTAAATAGTTGGAGATTATATTTGTCAGGGAAACAGGAATAAGTAAGGGAGTTCCACAGGCGAGATGTGCGAGACATGAAGCTATTGGAGTAGCTGACGGATGTAGTTTATCATGCTCCGGCCGAACCAAACAATGAACTTTACCAAATAAATAGAAATCACATAATTTGAGGACATTTAACATCAGCAATAATTAAAACGGATGTCGAATGTTAATAGAAGGGAAAATAATGATATGATAAAAATGTCGACTTTCTACACATTATTTCAAAGTAAAAGTCAAGAAGGAAACCATCAACAAAATGGAAAGATATTAATGGTAACAGTGGACTCGAGAAACCTATGAATGCCTAATATTTCCGTATAAGGAAATAGCTAACATTGCCATTACGATGTATGTCTTAGGCATATATCGCTCCAGTATCTGTCTATATTTCTGAGCTGAGGTATTATGTACACTATTTAAATTAGTCGGACTATTGTCCTCATCTTTGTTGCCATATTTATCACAACGCTTCGGCCGTTGTACGCTCCGGTCTTCTTCACTGGTTGGAATGTCGAACTGAACCCTTTCTTTCGCTCGCTGGGGTAGACTGTTCCACTTCCACGTGCAATGTGTCCTTAACGACACATGGCACAGTGGATAAAAGCGTTGGTTAGATCCTGTGACAGGACCCGAATAGTTGTGAGTTCTATACCTGGTTAAGGCAGTGGAGAACATGGATTGGTGAATTAACAAGGGAACTGATAACTGAAATCCATTAGACATGGCACGTAGAAGTAGAACAGTCTACCGAATAATGTAAATAGTATATATCGCTCCCAGACTTAATTTACTTACCCAGGGAGTATTAAAAATATAATTGATATATATATATATTCTCAACTTTAATAAGGTATATTGAATACGTAATACAGGTCTAGCTGTTGCCGGTGGTATGCAGGCCTGCAAAGAGATATTTAATGGCAAAAGACAACAACAATCAAGACTAGACTAAAAAATAGATTGTCGAGTCTATTTTCATTAAATAAGAGAATGAGAAGAGCGTCATCCTGTAAAGAACAGTTTTGTTGTTACTGGAGAGCGTTTTCCTGAAAAGGAGTTTTGCTGTTGTTTAAGATCATAGTCCTGAAAAGGACAGTTTTGTTGCTGGTGAAGAGCGTTGTTCTGAAAAGGACAGTTTTGTTGTTGCTGAATAGCATTGTCCCGAAAAGGACACATTTGTTGTTGCTGAAAAGCGATGTCCTAAAAAATACAGATTTGTTGTTGCTGAAGAGCGATGTCTTGAAAAATAGTTTTGTTGTTGCTGAAGACCGTTGTCCGGAAAGGGACAGTTTTGGAGACGCTGAAAAGCATTGTCCTGAATAGGACAATTTAAAAACATTTATATTTGTTTTTATTTTATTTCTTTTTACAATTTCTCCCATACAGTAAAAAAAAAAAAAAATTGGTTCTAAACCAAAATTTCAAAACTTAATTCTTGTTTTAATTTTCTAAGAAAATATATATATATATATATATAGAGAGAGAGATATAGATAGATATAGATAGATATAGATATATTTATTTATTTATTAGGTCATCCCATAAGTTCTGTCCGAATTTTAACTTTTTTAAAAATGAACGAAATTTAAAAAGTATTTTATAATGTTTAATGGAGCTGAACATTATTTTTATGTTTAGATGCATTTACACTGATCAAATTTTATTTCAGAGAACAATAAAATTAAATTTTGTTTGATTAAAACCCTGCTAACATGGCAGTACCCAAGAATCATTTGAGGCACATAATGCTTTATGAGTTCAAGAAAGGAAACTCAGCAGCCGAAGCGGCTAGAAACATTCACTCAGTTTATGGAGAGGAATGTGTGAATGAAAGAACTTGCAGAAGATGGTTTGCAAAATTCAGAGGTGGAGATTTCACACTTGAAGATGAAGATCGAACCAGACGTCCAGTTGAGTTTGATGATAAGCTTCTTGAAGCAGCTAGTGAAGAAAGTCTTGCTTTATCAGTTAAGGAATTGGCAGTGGTTCTCAGTTCAAACCATACAACTGTTCATCGTCATCTTCAACAACTTGGAAAAGTTCCTAAACTTGGAAAATGTGTGCCTTATGAATTGTCTGAAAAAAACCTCAAATCTGCTCTTCTCTCCATTATCGCCAAATTATTTTCACCTTTTTTGGATAGACTTGTGACTGGCGACGAAAAATGGATCTTTTGTTGAAATGTTAAGCGTCGTAGACAGTGGCTTGGTAAAGGGGAAGGACCCCAGCCACAGCCGAGAAGGGAACTTCATGGGCAAAGATTCTTCTTTCAATATGTTAAGGAATAATCCACTATTTTGAATTCTTACAACCTAATGCAACAATTAATGCTCAAATATACTGTCAGCAATTAGAGCGTTTGAAAAAAAAGACCTGCTCTAGTGAATCGAAAACGGGTGATGTTTCACCAGGACAATGCGCGACCACACACAGCAAGAATCACGTCACAAAAGATCGAAGTACTTGGTTGGGAGAAAATTCCTCATCCACCTTATTCTCCCGACCTTGCTCCTTCAGACTACTATTTGTTTCGTAGCTTACAGAAACATTTGGAAGAAACAGCTTTTGTAACACAGGAAGAGGTTAAAAGTGACAGTTGTGAGTTCTTCGAATCAAAGCCAAAAGAATTTTACAGTAATGGAATTAGTAAGCTTGTTAATAGATGGAAGGAAGTCATAGATATTGAGGGAAAATACATTGTTGATTGAATCTGTAATTAAATGTAACATTTGGTCACTTGTTTTCTTTATTCAAAATTCGGACCAAACTTATGGGATGACCTGATATATATATATATATATATATATATATATATATATATATATATATATATATATATATATATATATATATATATATATTATGTATACATAGATACACAAATACAAAATATAATAATTCCTGACCAGACATCTCTACTTTATTCACGTTCCCATTTCCCACCTATCTTGCTAGGTCTGCTGCTAGGAAAGTTGGTTCATTGTGTCAGGCAAAGCAGACTCTGTCTTGTACTTTATTCACTCTACCTTTCGTCCGTACATCAGCTATTGCCGTCACATCTGGTTTGATGCTTTTGATATTTATCTTGAGAAGCTTGACAGTATCCAAAGAAGAATCTGTAATGTTATCGGTCCGGACCAGGAATCAGGGCTTTAGTTACTTTCCTGTCGACATAAGGTCGCTTCCCTGTGCATTGTATTATAAATATTGTCATGGTAATTGTTGAAATAAGCTTAAATCCTTGCTACGTCGTCTTCACAAATATAAGTGCAGTACCAGAAAAGTTTGTTAATATTCATTTTTGACAGGACGAAATTTAACCGTAAGTTCTATATCTACTGTTTCTTCCCCTGCACTTCGCTCCTGTGGAACACTCTTCCGGCTTCTTGCTTTACTGTCAACCACGATCTTCAAAAAATTAAATGCAACATC
Source organism: Acanthosepion esculentum (assembly GCA_964036315.1). Taxonomy (NCBI): domain Eukaryota; kingdom Metazoa; phylum Mollusca; class Cephalopoda; order Sepiida; family Sepiidae; genus Acanthosepion; species Acanthosepion esculentum. The sequence continues at coordinate 115,896,246 of OZ038475.1, forward strand.
AATCGTCGTATTTGTCTCCTTGAAAACTGGTCTTTTATTGTCGTCTCTCTCCGCAAATGTTTTTTTCAGTTTATTTAACACTCAAAGTAACCTCTTGAATCTTAATATCTTTATGGCCTTGCTTAGCGTGAAAGGATTATGAGAAAATCAGCATACTATCACTTCACTAATGTACAATCTACAAACACATTGTATAACCTCGTATCGTATCAATTTAAGAACCACAGGACTATATTATATTCTTGAATTTCATTCAGAGTTTATCAGCGGGCAAAGTCTTTATTCAGAGAAGATAATGTTGTCCGATTTTCTAATTAGCTCATTATCATGATAATTAAAATATCAGATCAAATTTACTTTGAATTCTTACAGTATTTCGTTGATCATTCAGTCTGTTTGATCAAATAAAGCTAATTTTTGCAACAAAAATTCGGTATTAGAAAAGCTGAATAGGAAACTATCATTTAATGACGCTTGTTTTCATATATTATGAAATTAATCCTTTCAGAATATTTTCATTCAAAGGTTACATGATCAGGAAAAACAAAAGAATTTGTTTTTTGAGAGATAAAATCTACAATACAATTATAGCGCTATTCTTGTTCTTTTCATTTTTGTTGTTTAAGTTTTTATTGTTCTTTTTGTAATTGTCCATGTTGTTTTTGTTTTTGTTGTTGTCCTTCTTGACCTTGTTGTTATTTTTGTTTTTATGGTTCTTCTTGTTCTTGTCCCTGTTGTTCTTGATTTTGTAGTTCTTCTTGATCTTGTCCTTGTTGTTTTTATTTTGTTGTCCTTCTTGTACTTGTCCTTGTTGTTGTTTTTGTTTTTGATGTTGTTGTTTTTCTTTAGCTTGTTGCTTTTTTGTTTTGCTTGTTCTTCTTGATCTTGTTCCTGTTTTATTGATTTTGTTGTCCTTGTACTTGTAGTTTTTGCCCTTTCTGTTGTTTTTGTTTTTGTTGTTGTTGTTCTTTTTGACCTTGCTGTTATATTTGTTTTTCTTGTTCTTCTGGTTCTTGTCCCTGTTGTTTTTGATTTTGCTGTTCTTCTTGATCTTTTTGTTTTTATTTTGTTGTTCTTGTTGTAATTGTCCTTGTTGTTGCTTTTGATTTTGATGTTGTTCTTCTGGACCTTGTTGTTATTTTTGTTTTTCTTGTTTTCTTGTTCTTGTCCCTGTTGCTTTCTATTTATTTGTTCGTCTTGTACTTGTCCTTGTCGCTTTTGTTTAGTTGTTCTTCATGTCCTTGTACGTGTTGTTGTTTTTGCTTTGTTGTTCTTCTTGTTCTTGTCGTGTTCTTGTTTTTGATGTTGTTCTTCGTGACCTTTTTGTTTTTGTTTTTCTTGTTCTTCTTGTACTTGATTTTGTTTTTGTTTTTATTTTTGTTGTTGTTGTTCTGCTTGACCTTGTAATTATTTATGTTATTCTTGTTATTCTTATTCTTGTCCCTGTTGTTTTTGTTTTGTTTTTGTTGTTGTTCTTGTTCTTGCTGTCGTTTTAGTTTTGTTGTTCTTCTTGTACTTGTCCTTGTTGTTGCTTTTGTTTTTGTTGTTGTTCTTCTTGACCTTGTTATTTTTGTTTTTCTTGTTCTTCTTGTTCTTGTCCCTGTTGTTTTGTTTTGTTTTGTTGCTCTTCATATTCTTGTCTTTGTTGTTATTTTTGTTTTTGTTGTTGATGTTATTCTTGATATTGTTGTTATTTTTGTTATTCTTGTTATTCTTGTACTTGTCCCTTTTGTTTTTGTTTTGTTGTTTTTCTTGTTCTTGTCTTGTTGTTTTTGTTTATGTTGTTGTTCTTGATCTTGTTATTTTTGCTTTTCTTGTTCTTGTACTTGTCCTTGTGTTTGTTTTTGTCTTTGTTCTTCTTCTTGACCTTGTTGTTATTTTTGCTTTCCTTGTTCCTCTTGTCCTTTCCGTGTTGTTATTGTTTTGTTGTTCTTCTTGTTCTTGTCTTGTTGATAATTTTGTTTTTGTTGTTCTTCTTGACATTGTTGTTAATTGTTTTACTAGTTCTTCATGTACTTATCCTTGTTGTTGTTTTCGTTGTTCTTCTTGACCTTGTTCTTATTTTGTTTTTCTTGTACTTGTCCTTGTTGTTTGTTTTTGTTTTTGTTGTTGTTGTTCGTCTTGACCTTGTTGTTATTATTTTTTCTAGTTGTACTTGTTTTTGCTTTTGTTGTAGTTGTTCTTCTTGACTTTGTTCTTATTTTTGATTTTCTTGTTCGTCTTTTTCTTGTCACTGTTGTTTTTGATTTTGTTGTTCTTCTTGTTCTTGTCCTTATTGTGTTTTTGTTGATCTTCTTCTTCTTGTACTTGTTATTGTTTTTGTTTTTGTTGTTGTCCTTCTTGATTTCGATGTTATTTTTGTTTCTCTTGTTATTCTTGATCTTGTCCCCGTTGAATGTGTTGTTTTGTTCTTTTTGTTCTTGTCTTTTTGATGTTTTTTTGTTGTTGACCTTCTTGACATTGCTGTTACATTTGTTTTTCTTGTTATTTTTGTACTTGTCCTTGTTGTTGATTTTGTTTTTTTTTGCTGTTGTTATTCCTGATCTTGTTATTTTTGTTTTTCTTTTTCTTCTTGTTCATGTCCGTGTTGTTTTTGTTTGTTGTTCTTCTTGTTCTTATCCTTGTTGCTGTTATTTATTTGTTGTACTTCTTGTACTTGTCCTTTTTGTTGTTTCTGTTTTTGTTGTTCTTCTTGTTCATGTCCCTGTTGTTTTTGTTTTGTTACTTTTCCTCTACTTGTCGTTTTTTATTTTGTTGTTCTTGTCGTTTTTGTTGTTTTTGTTTTGTTGTTCTTCTCGTACTTGTCCATGTTGTTGTTTTTTGTTTTGGATGTTGTTGTCCTTCTTGACATTATTATTTTTGTTTTTCTTGTTCTTCTTGTTCTTGTCCCTGTTTTTTTTATTTTGTTCTTCTTCTTGTTCTTGTCCTTGTTGTTTTGTTTTGTTCTTCTTGACCTTGTCATTATTTTTGTTTTTCTTGTTCTTCTTGCTTTTATCTTGTTTGTGTTTTGTTGTTCTTCTTGTTCTTGTCCTTGTTGTTTTGTCTTTGCTTTCTTATTGATTGTGTCCTTGTTGATTTTGTTTTGTTGTTCTTCTTGTAGTTGTCCTTGTTTTTGTTGTTCTTCTTGTTTTGTTCTTGTTTTTTGTTGTTCTTCTTGTTCTTCTCGTTATTTTGTTTTGTTGTTCTTCTTCTACTTGTCCTTGTTTTTGTTTTATTGTTGTTCTTCTTTTTGTCCTTGTTGTTGTTATGTTTTGTTGTTATTCTTGTACTTGTCATACTGGTTGTTTTTTTGTTGGTCTTCTTCTTCTTGACCTTGTTCGTTATATTTGTTTACCTTGTTCTTCTTGTTCTTGTTTCTGTTATTTTTGGTTCAATGTTCTTCTTCTTGTCCATGTTGTTGCTTTTGTTTTGTTATTCTTCTTGTACCTGTCCTTGTTGTTGTTTATGTTGTACTTCTTCTTGACCTTGTTGTTATTTTTCTTTTTCTTGTTCTTCTTGTACTTTTCCTTGTTGTTTTTATTTTGTTTTTCTTCTTGACCTTGTTATTATTTTTGTTCTTCTTGTTCTTGTTTTTGTCCCTTTTGTTTTTGTTTTGTTGTTCATCTTGTACTTGTCCTTGTTTTTGTTTTAATTTTTGCTGTTCTTGTCCTTGTTGTTCTTGTTTTGTTGTTCTTCTTGTTTTTGTTCTTGTTTTTTGTTGTTCTTCTTTATATATATATATATATATATATATATATATATATATATATATATATATATATATATATGTAATATTCATTTTTATGTGCCGTGTCCCTTGTATCTCAATATGTTTTGTTTTTTTTCCTCCCAGGCCCTGTTCTGATCTCTACTTGCTTAAGCCCGTTAAATATGTCACGCGTTGCTTTCCTCTGTCCCGCTTTCCCTCTATCCTTTCTGTGAGTATCAATTTTTCTCATTACGTGTCTTAGAAATATCACTTGCTCATCCCTGATGTTAACTATACGTTTCCTCTTTGCATCCTCTTCAAATCCTTATCTTTTCTCACATGTTCAGTCCATGGTATCCTTAGCATCCTTTGGTAAAATCATACCTGTGTTGCCTCGAGTTTCTTCTTCATCTTTGACGAGACTGTACAACATTCGTCCATGAGGACAGATATCACGTAGCAGTTCAGTACTCTTTCCTTTGTTACCAACGAGAATGTATTTTTGGCCAACCCAATACGTATTCAGATGTCAGCGTCGCACTTTAGTAATAATATAGCTGCGCAAACATGAAATATTTAATAAAGGAGATATAACTACCGGAGAGCACATTATTTTTATTAAGTCTCCTGTTTGCACAGGTAAATTCAATCACTACTCCCCCAACACCAGGTAGGTCTTGCAAGCTGTCAGTCCAGAACTACTTTCACATCGCGGCAGGCAAGTAGCCAAAAAGTACTAGATTTAAACAGTAAAATAAATCGCTCACAGGCATGGATACTAGCACATACCCATTCAGACATATTAATGAACCCGATAACACCACAGCGGCAATTTTTCAGAATGTTTACCTGGTAAATTCTAGTGAAAAAGCGTTCATCCTGTGCAGTAAAAAAATTGTCAGCGTTTTCGGCGTAATATAATTTAGACAAGAGTGCGGATAATTTTTCTTTCCCTCGTAAATTTTGTCAATTATATACACGGTGTTACCTTCAACATGTCAACTTCAGTGCTTCACAGACGGACCCTCCAGCGATCACTCAGTCCACTCGTCAGAGATGTATCAAGAATTGTTTTTTTTTATATTTCCTGTTATTTTATATATACACTTTTCATTGGTACACGGTTGATTTTTTCATATTGCCTGCGTATTTGTGTGTGTGTATGTATGTGTGTGTGCGCGCACGCGCGTTCACACGCCCGCCTATACTTTTTAAAAATATTTTCCTCAGCGAATCCATTAAAAATGTGTGTAAACCACAAAACCACAATGAGGTTTTTTTCATTTCAGTCGAGAAATAACCAAAGCGATGAACCCTATTAATTTATATTCCACCATTTGAGACTCGGTTCAAAATGTAAGTGATTTTCACATCATTATCAAAATAAAAGAGAAGTGATTCACTTATGCCATCCTTCAGAGACATTTCCCTCTGTTCTTGCAGAGCAGTTAGCTCTCTTGAAAAAATATTTTGGTGCTAAATAACCGAAAGCCTTTGTTTGATAATGAGAAAACCCATCCCACTGTGATTTCGCTGTTAGATATAGATTGCTAGTTTTCGACGAGGTCTGAAAATAACTTTCTAAGAAAACCTCCCATGATAATTTACATCTTTTACAATCATTGAACTATAATTCAGTTTGCAAGGTTACAAATGCAGGAAAAATATAAGGACCATAGATATACTGGATGTGACAAAAAAGGATCTTTTAAACATTTTGAACGGAAAAACTGGTGAAGTTTGTTTGATTGTGAGGAGTTTACTTAATTTCTTTTCATAAAATATAACACACTGAAGAGTTCTAACAATATGGATGAAATGAATCATATAATACTACCAAGACCCTGAAGTTAGCTTATGAAAAGTGATTGCAGAAGTCTTGAAAGTGTTACCATTTATTTCGGTGTGGTGCAAAATTTAGAAGAAAGACACGGGTAGATTTACTCGTCTGAGAATTTAACAAAAAAGCGTTATTTATGACGAAGAAAATGCAATTGGAAATAGTCCTTCTTACAGCTGTTACTTCAAAGAGTTACACCAAAGAGATTTTTTAATTTAAACAATGCTTTATGTGTATTTCGAGTGTCAAAAAAGCCCTTCTTTTAAATTTTCAGATTTTTCAGCACCCCGGAGCTTATTAGTTCCTTCTGTGTTAATCTGCCTTATCCGCAAGTGCAACAAACAAAGATACCAGATAACAGAAACGACATCACTTGAGGATGTTCAACAGCAGCAACAACTAAAATGGATAGCACATGTAAATCGTAGTGAAATATAATGACATAATCCAGATGTTAAGTTTCCACACTACTTCAAATAAAAGGTCAGGAAGCTATATAGTAATGGAAAGAGCAATGACTGCTACCGGATCAGAGAAACTTATTTTCCTGAAAAATTATTTTCCGAGAAAGATTTTATAAATTTCACACTACCGTGGTCAATCAACGCTAAAAGTTTCATTATAAAGAAAATGTCTGATACCATCATTATCAATAGGGAATGTTGCACGGGACTCTTTACACGGGAGAATAGCTTATTTTGTAAGGATTTTACCTTAATAAAGGCGGGAGAGCCACTAGCACGCAAGGGGTTAAAGAGGGTGAGAGCAAGAGTAAAGAGGAGTGAAAGAGGAAAGGATAAAGAGAAGGACAGGAAATAAAATCAAGGCATCATACTTGAATATTTGAAGATTATAGTCATCAGGGAAGCAAGTAAGAGGAAGGAAGTTCCACAGGCAGGAAGAGCGAGAGAAGATGTTGAAGTAGAAGAGACACCTACATTTAACCGCTTCGACAGTGAAAGGGTGGGACCGAGATGCCAACCTAGTAGTACACTTAAATGCATGCAGTTTGGGAACTAGTGAAAGTTGCTCGTCGGAGCAGTTGCCGTGAAAATACTTGTAGAAGAGACAGAGGGAAGCCACAGCACATCTGTGAGATAATAACTGTAGACGAGATGCCAGATCAGGACCTATCACATTGTATATCCGTCTAGACCATATATGGCAGCAGTATTCCATGCAAGGACGAATGGTTGATTTATAGATTTGAAGGGTGGACGTAGGCAAAGAAAAAACTTTCTGGTACGACACAGAGAACCAACTTTTCTTGCGGTAGATGAAGCTATTGATTCAATGTATTTGTTCCACCTCAGGTCAGCGCTCTCCTGGAGTTGGGCATCTGCCATTTTCATGGGAGGTAGGGAGAGTTTTCTGTGGTGGGTAAATGAGATCATTTTCGTTTTGGAGGCATTAAAGTTTACAAGCCGTTTCCTGCCCCAGTTAACCAGAGATTGGAGGTCCTTTTCGAGACCAACGACCAGGTTAGTTTTGTAAGCGATACCAGATTTACTATTGAGGCAAGATTAAGATTGGGAACTGATGACATCAGAAAGATCAGAAATAGTGTAGAACCCAGGACAGAGCCTTGGGGAACACCAGCGTTCGTGTGAAAGGAACTGGAGTAGAACCCATTTAGGGCAACCTTCACTTCACGGTTTGACAGGAATGATTGAATTAAGTCATATAATCGTCCTGTAATGCCGTATCCCTGAATCTTACGAAGAAGGCCGGCATGCCAAACCCTATTAAAAACTTTAGAGATATCTAGAGCCACGGATTGAGCTTTTCAGTTTTTTTTAAGTGCTTGGTATACACATTCAGTTATGGCCGTGAGCACGTCACCAGTAGATCGGGTAAAGGGGAAGCAATGGATTGACGTAGTGGTTCGTGAATTTAGTGACATAGTAATTGCGAGTTCAATTCTTGGCCTGGCTAGAACAGATTTAGACTTTGTGGAAAAAGGAAGAGCAATAACTGAGTAGTATTAAGGAAGATGGCGCGATATCTCTAGTCAGGTACAGCTGAACAATAGTAATCTACCCACGTAGATTTAATAAATTGTTCAGTTCAAAAATACATAAACGTTACCAGAATTGACAAAAACCTAATGAAGGAAGGAGAGTTCAACAAGCGAAACGCTTTGATAACAACAACAAAGAATAGTCTGATAGTGAATAAGTTAAATAAGGAATATAATTTGTGTGGTTATAATTCTTATCTGTTATTTACAAATTATTATTGCTTATCGAGAACAGTATAATAGCATAGTTTGAGAGTCAATAAAACCGAAATAGATTTATAAAATTTTATGAAAATTTAAGAATACATTCTTATATGTATATGGATAAAGACAAAAGGAAAACAATTCCTATTTCTTCCTCTCATACAGAGGTGAGCATAACCTTTGAGAGCTGAGTTACTTAAGGGAATTAACTGAAAAGGCATGGCACGAGGAACTAGAACAATCTACTCTCGTGGACAAAATAAAGGGTTCGGTTTGAAATTCCAACGTATATCATCTGAAGACGGCCGGAGAGTACAATGACCGAAACTTTGTGAATATGACAATAAAAATGAGGACAATAGTCCGAACAATGTAAATAGAGTAAATAGTTAAAATATAACACATCTCAGAAATATAGACAGATGCAGAAGAGTATTGTTAAGTTTTCAAAATTTTCAAATTAAGAATGCTCATGAATATTCTTCGAGTTAACTTAGGGTAAACTATGGAGGAAGCTAAGTGATATAATTTAATGTCTAATAAACGAAAGTGCGTAATTGTTGTTGAAGTTTGTTTTAATTTGTTTCTATATATACAGATTACGTCAAAAATGTATGAGTTCTTCAGGAAAGAGAAATCTTGTCTTTCGTAATTTTATCAAATTACGCTAACACTGTTTACCGTATTACGATATTTAACACCTGCAGACCTTTACCTATGGGGTGGCCTAAAATTGGCTGCTTTTAGACAAGACATTGAAAATGCATGTGCAGCAATCCATCTGGAGACTTTGGCCAACATTGCCGAAGCAGAAATTCGCCGTAATAATAAATGACTGGAAGCTAAAGGCTACTATTGTGAGCATCTCTTGGGATTTTAGTGGCCCGAGTTAACTTGTATTATTCTCGTGATGTCTGAATAAATTTAGTATTACAATATCTATTCAAGTTTTTCTTTTGCTGAAGTGTGTATACATTGTTTGGCCGGACTCAGTATATATATATATATATATATATATATATATATATATATATATATATATATATATATATATATATATATAAATATATATATATATATATGTGTGTGTGTGTGTGTGTGTGTGTGTGTGTGTGTGTATTTATTGACTTTTTAATGTAATTATTATTTATTTAATTATAATTTGATCAATTATTTACGTACTTATTTATTCAAAATAGTAGAAGTTTTTGTTTTCTTTTGGTCTTTATTCCCATTGATGTGTTTATAAGTATATATTTAATTTATATCTCATTATTTTTACATATGTATGTATATGTATGTGTATGTATGTATATGTATGTTTGTGCGTACATAAATTAATATATTATTAATGAAAAGATGCATTTATTTCCTGCAATATATATTTCCCAGCAGAATCTCCTTTTTCGAGGAATATTAATGACACAGACAAACTTTATACAGTGAGAAATTGTAAACAGAATGCAGTTGATAGACATGCGTCTGACTACTATTTTATTAATTTGCATTTGTATAAAGAAAGCGACTTAAAATGCTTTATTTCATAATGTCTCTTCCTCTTTGTGGGCGTTCTTGGCTCTACACTACTTCCTATCATTTGTAGCTCTTAGCCGTTTTTTTATTTTTTATTTTTTACTATCCATCCTTCGTACTGTTCTGTTTTACACGAGATTGTATTACTCGCTTTTTTCCCCAAGGTCCTTCTTGCCTTCAGTATGTCCTTGGTCTGTCATATTTTCTAAGTCTTCATTTTTCATATGATTGCTGTAAAATTTATAGTGTCTGGATAACATAGATATTGATCCTGATTTTAATTTAGTAAATAAAGAATGCCACTGCAACAAACCCCAAAGTGAGGATAGAATGACAGCTTTGGTTATTATTATTTCACATCCTATATTATACGTATTTACTTCTGTCTCAATAGTAATATGAGACATTGCCGAGTTAACCTGGCCGTTGCTCTCGAAACGACCTCCAATCGGTGGTTGACTGGGGCAAGAAATGGCTTGTAAATTTTAATGCATCCAAAACGAAACTGCTGTCATTTACTCACCATATAGAAACGTCCCTGTCTCCTATCAGCATGGTTGATGCTCAAACTCCACGAGAGAGCCTCATTGCGCCTTCTTGGTCTCACGTTTTCCACTCACTTGAGGTAAAACAATGCGATTGAATCAATAACTGCATCTACCGCAAGGAAATATGGGTCTCTTTGTCGTTCCAGAAGGTTTCTCTCGTCTGAGTCCATCATTCACATCTACAAATCTACCGTTTGTCCATGTATGAAATACTGTTGTCATATATGGCCTGGTGCTCTTGCTCTTCATCTCGAATTTATCGGCAAAATCCGAAGACGGACATGCAATGTGATCTGTCCTGAGTTGGGATCTAGACTCCAATCACTTTCTCGCCGACGTAATGTGGCTTCCTCCTGATATTTCTCTAAATATTTTCATGGCATTTACTCTGACGATATATTTCCACTGCTGCACCAACTGCAGGGATTTAAGCGTGCTACTAATTTGGTATCTCGGCCCCACCCTTTTACTGTGAAACAGTTAAATGTAACTGCCTCTTCTACTTCAAAGGCTCCTTCACTCGCACTTCCCGACAGAGGAACTCTCTTCCTTTTACTTGCTTCCCTGATAACTACAATCTTTAAACATTTAACTATAATGTTAATCAACATCTTCTGTTGCTTTGATCTCCGTTCTTCTTTTTGTCTTTTCCTCAATCCCCCCATAGTCTTTTCCCTTACTTACACTCTCTGTAGTCCCGCCTTGTTGAGGTTATTTGCTTAAACATTACCTGGATTCGAAACACGCTAGCAGTCGCCTGAAGGAAATAGGTGCCTATTTCAACCCGGAGGCAGAGCATGCGTTCGCATTGTTCTTACTGTTGATCGAGTAAAAAACTCACTTTACGTCAGCATTGGTAAAAGATTAAATAACACAAAAGATTACGGATGAAATATCGATAACAACAATGGAATAATGAATTTAAAATAAAAAACTAGAAAATGAATAACTCCATAATGAACTTGTGCAAAATAATCCCATCAGATTTCTTTATTTGTGTTGCTAAAATATTCTGGGCAAAATAACCAACAAAATCTTTTAGAATGGTATCTTAACATAATGTACTTCATTTCACTATATCATTCCCTTTAAATCAGTTTAATATTTTATCAATAGAAGAAGAAGGAAAAGAGGAAAATAAACAGGAGTAGAAGAAACAGACAAAGAAAGGAAGCAGCAGAGAAAAACAAAGAAAAAATGAAGAAAGAAAAAAAAAAAGATGAAGAAATAGAAGAGAGTAATAATAATAATAATAATAATAATAATAATAATAATAATAATAATGAGGAGAAGAAGAAGGAGGAGGAGGGGGAGGAGGAGAAGCACAGTAATAGCAACAAGAAAATGAATTAGGATAAAACATAAATAGTAGAAGAATCAGAAAAAAAAGGGAGAAGTAGAAGACGAGGAAGACACAGAAGAAGAAAAGAGAAAAATAAGATGAAGAAACAAAAAAGTAGGAGAAATAAAAGAAAATATATTCAGAAAAGAAAACAAGAAGAAGAAGAATAAATAGAAAAGGAAAGAGATGAACTAACGTATTAAGGTAGAGGCTGGAGAAGGAAAAATAGAGAAGGCAAAAAGACTTCGGAGAAAAACGGAGAAGAAAGGAACAATGAAAGAAGAAAAAGAAGAAAACTGACAATTAAAAGCAAAATGAAAAGAAACACAAGAAAAAACAAACAGAAAAAGGTAGTAAAACCAAGTATCTGAAATGAAAAAAGAAGATGAATACAAACAAGAAAAGTAAAATAAAGAACTATCATTAGGAAAAATGAAAAGATGATTAATGGAAAAAGAAGAAAGTAAAAGCAGAAATAAGAAAAATCAGAAGGAGACGATTATGAAGAAACGAAGAAACAGAATATATAAAAAAACAAACGCAAAAAAGAAGACGACGAAAAAAATGAAGAAAAAAAGAAAAAGGAAAAAAAGAGAAACATGATCTTTCACTTTTACCGCAATTTGGATGAAATAACTCATATAGTGTCACCAAGAAGTGATTACAGGCGTCTTGAAAATTTTACCATTTATTTCGATGCGGTTTAAAATTTAGAAGTCAAGCAGATATCAGATTTATTCGTTTGAGATTTTAATAGACAAAATTAAAATTATGAAGAAAGTAAATGCAATTGGAAATGGCCCTTCTTACAGGTTTATTAGGTTGAGTCAAAAATAATTTGCGTTTTTGTCCGTCAACTTTTCAAATCAAGTAAAATTATTTTTATTCAATTATATTTTCAGCATTATTTGCATTGATCTGTTCTTTTGATCAGAAAATGTCATTATTGTCAATTTTTTCTGTTGGCAGATGTTGCAAATATTATTGCGGTTGTTATTTTTTACATTCCATACATGGAGAGCTTGTTTGGTAGAGAAAAACAACAGGGATTTGATTGTAAGCTAGAGAATTTTTTAAAAAGCCATATAACGACCACAAGAATATTTACAACCTCAACCAACAGGAAAAATTAGCAATAATGACATTTTCGGATCGAAAAACCTTGTGAACTAGAAACCGAAGTCATGAGCCCTTGCATACATACTAATAAATTCCTATTAAGCTCATATGAGGCTGGATAAAAAGTATGTAGATTTCAATTATCCACCCATGATACATTAATACTACTGCTACTACTGCTTCTTCTTCTTCTTCTTCTTCTTCTTCTTCTTCTTCTTCTTCTTCTTCTTCTTCTTCTTCTTCTTCTTCTTCTTCTTCTTCTTTTCCATCACACCCAACATCGTGCGTTTGTTTATTTTTGAAAATATCTTGTTCATTATTTTTTTAAATGAAGCATTGCGAGGTCAATTGATAAAAATCGCCTGAGGAAACCCTAAGTTTGAAACCAAGGTTAGAAGTTGTACATGTTATTTTCATTCCATGTCTTTTCGCACGTGTATTGAGCACTTTTAAATACTACTATTTCCTAGTTTAATTCACCTCTGACCATTTACCTTATATATACATATATATATATATATATATATATATATATATATATATATATATATATATATATAATCATTTCACCTCCAATCAATGCGAAAATGCCGCTAGCACGCAGGGGAGCAATCTTCAGCTGAGCGCCGTGCTTCAGCAAGGTTTCGGCCCATTTGAGCTTAATGGGCCGAAACCTTGCTGAAGCACGGCGCTCAGCTGAAGATTGCACCTGGTCTGGAGCATTTGACGTGTATTTGTGTTCTCTCTCTCTCTCTCTCTCTCTCTCTCTCTCTATATATATATATATATATATATATATATATAATCATTTCACCTCCAAGCAAGGCGAAAATGCCGCTAGCACGCAGGGGGGTTATAGGAGTGATTAGGAATGAGAAGTGACTCGAAGTGACAATAAAGGAACAGGATGTACGGAGACAGAAGATGGCGATTGAAGTTACATTTAGAAATTTGAAGATTGTAGGTGACAATGAAGCCAAAAATAATAAGGGAGTCACACAAGTGAAAAGTTTGAGAAAAATAATCTATTAAAATAGAACGAACGGTTGCAATGTGTTCAGCAATAAGACGGTGAGACCTAAATGCCATTCTAGTAGCACATGAAGCACTAAGGAGAACAGCGCATCACAACAATTGTCATGAAAACATTTATAGAAATGGCACAGAAAACCCACGTATCGTCAGTGGGAAAGTGGCTGAAGTCGAGATGCCAGGTCAATATCGATAACATTACAGACCTTTCTTTGAATTTTGTCAAGATTATCAAGATATATAGTTAGTAGACCAGGCTAGATATGGCAGCAATGTTCAATGCACGGATGAGTATTTGATTCATAAATGTTCGAAGAGTATAACTGTCTGGTACGACACAGCTCACTAGCTTTCCTAGCAACAGAGCTAGTAATTGATTCGATATAATCACCCTACTTCATGTCAGTGGAAAACATGAGTCCAAAATGGCGTTGATCTCCAGCAGTTTAGCATCAGCCATCCTAATGGCAAACAGAGTTCTCTGTCCTGATTAAATGAAACCTGGTATGTTTTGCAGGCGTTAAAATTAACTGACTGGAGGTCCTTTCCGAGAGCAGTTACCAGTTTTACATTGTTGAATCTGTCAAACTTGTTAATAGAAACAGCAGTAAATAGTTTTGTTATCAGCATAAATATATACTTGGGAATTGATGGCATCGGGAAATTCGTTGATGATGATCAAAATCAGTGTAGGCCTGGGGGTGGATCTCTGGGTGACCACTGCATTAATATCAAAGCATCTTCAACACGATCATCATTACACGATTTTCTAGCAAAGATTGGATTAAGGCAAATATTCGTCCAGACAACACCATAGCCCTTGAGTTTGTGAAGAAGGCCAGCATGCCGAACCCTGTCGAATGCCTTGATTATATCTAAGAACACAGACCTAGCTTTGCCGTTCTAATCTAAAGCTTGATAGACACATTCAGTAATAGCAGTCGACATATCGGTGGTAGACTTGGACAAACGGGAGCCCTACTGCTTATCCGAAAGGAGGTCGTGTGAAGTAAGTTGCTTAACCAATTCGGAGTTGATCAGAACTTCTAATCTTTCTATGTGCCGTGTCATTTCAGGACGTAGACGTTCCTGACTCTCCACCCCCCTCTATTCCTTGCAGCTCTCAACAAGTTCCTTCTTACTGCCAAATCCACCAGACATTCTGTCATCCACTTGCGTTAGTCCGCCAGGTATGTCACGCGTTGTTTTCCCTTGTCTCTCTTTTCCCCTATTCGACCCGTGAGTATCAGATTCTCCAAAACCCTCCTTCCATATTTCAGCTGGCTCTTCCTGGTGTTAAGTATAAGCCTCCTCCTTGTTTGCATCCTCTCTAAGCCCTCGCCGTTGCTCACACGCTCGGTCCATGATATCCTTAGCATCCTTCTGTAGAACCACATCTGTGCCGCTTCGAGTCTCTTCTTCATCTTTGAGGAAATCGTCCAACATTCGCTGCCGTAAAGAAGGACAGATGTCACATAATAGCTCAGTATTCTTTTCTTTGTTCCCAAAGAAATCCTACTGTCTCGCAGTACTCTGCCCAGCTTTTGGAATGCGTCCTTTGCCATTCCAATACGTCTACGGATCTCAGTGTTGTAGTTACCGTCCTCTGTTAGAACGTTTTTCAGATATTTAAACTTCCGCGTCTGCTTGAATACTTTGCCAAAAAGAAGTAAGTAACTAAAAGAGCATTAATTCGAGGGTTCAAATGGTCCCGAAGTCTTCTCAAAAATAGGAACTACAAAGGTAGACAGGTACCAGTGCAGGATGCACCCGCCAAACATAAGCGCTTAACAATATTATGTGAGTAATAACGTGTGGAATAACTATAGACACAGACTATCATGTTGTTGAAATTTCGTTAGTAGTAGACTGATACAATGATAACAGTAACAAATTAAATATTGGTCGTGACTTAAAACGAAATGATTAGAAATAGATAAAGTTTATGTTAGTTAAATATATTGGTTCGAAATGGAATTCAAAATAGCGCTCGGTAACTGCAATTAGTTTTATGAATTAAGAATGCTCTATAGATAGAAAAATAGCAGAAATATTTTGAAAATGAATTACATAATTAAATTAAGAATGGAAGATTATTTTTTATTAACTTATCGTAAAGTATTTAATGCCATTTAATTTGTATTCTCAGAAAGATCTACTCATGGATGTAGATATTTCACAAAGAACAAAAAAAACAAAATAAAAAATATAAAATATAATTTTTGAAACTCCACAGGCAATATCGGCTGACTAGAATATGAGAAGCAGCTCCAAAAAGCACATCAGATAAGTTTTGAAGCATGAGGACGAAAGCAATAAAAACGTGTCAGGTCGATAATCAATATTTGATTACGAATCTCAAAAGTCCCGTGAATTTTATCTGTATTCTGATAGTCAATTAATGTTTTCAGATACGTATGACTGAAAAAGACAGACGCTGCAAAAAATAACATCGGGTTGTTCGAGTAAGTCTAAGAGAGATAATGTGTAAAAATGGTAAGGCATGGCTTATTTTATTTCTTTTAATCAAATGAAATATTAAAGTTTTCATGAATAGTATTAATTCGTAATTTGGTAGGGTCGTTTAAATCTAATACCTATGGAATGTTTTTCTCTAATTATTTAGCCCACACGCTACGGGTTAAATATTAGGAGAGATAGCGTTCTAAAACCTTGGTTGTCAAGTAATCGAAAAGAAAATTTTTGAATACAAACCAGGTCGTATATGGAGCGAGCAAATCCATCCCGTGATAATCTACTATCCACGCAAAAAAAAAAAAAAACAATAAAAAACAGGAGCAATGCCTAACGCGTTGAAAGTTGTGGCCTGTCTTTCACTGTGGAGTTCACGTGTCTTCAGTGAGTGAGATATTTCTTTATAAACATTTATTTATATATTCAAATTTTAAATTTCACACACACACACACACACACACACACACACACACACACACACACACACATACATATATATATATATATATATATATATGTATATATATATGTGTGTGTGTATATTATGAAATGGATAAAGTCCGACAATTATTTTTAAGACATTTTTTATAAAAATAACGTATAAACATAAGAAATTTCTCATATATATATATATATATATATATATATATATATATATATATATATATATATATTATAAATTTACTTATTTAAAAATATGGTTCCATCGTTACACAGGACTTACCATGTTTTAAAAACAGAAGCTAAAAACTTCAAATTAAATTATATAATTAAAATAAAGTCCCCAGTTGTGTTTATTTTCAAGCGAATTTTTGAATAAATTATTTCGAAATTTACTGAGTTTTATATGCATATATATATATATATATATATATATATATATATATATATATATATATATGTGTGTGTGTGTGTGTGAGAAAACGATATATATTTTTATATATCAAGAACAGTATCTAGTAAATTGTAAGTCAAAATGGAAAAAGGTTTATTTGTGACGCGTTCTATCCGATAGAACTTCATCGGAATGGGTTTGCTGAGGTTGTTGTGGCTGTTGTAACATCTGGGTTCTTACAACGTATCACCTTTCTCGGCAGTGGGGTATTTAAAAACAAAGATGATGAAAATAAAAATAAAAAAGAATATAGATGAATCTGTGTATATTGCAAAAATTATCTCAAAAACTATTTGAAAAGATTTTGAAACTATCAGCGTCTCTTGTTCATGCACATGCGGAGTCACAACAACAACATCAAACACCTTTTCTCTTATATATATATATATATATATATATATATATATATATATATATATATATATATATATATATATATGTATGTATGTATTAAACTGTAGGAAAAAGAAGAGTAAGATTACGGCGTTCAGAACATTAATTTAAAAACAGTGCTCAGTACACAAAGTAGAGCCGTAAATATTTATTTATCTTATGCAGTGTTACATTATAACATTCACATATCCACTACAAAAATTTACATTTTGTTTCAACTTCAAAAAAAGGAAAACCTTATTTAAACGTTTCATCAGGTGGGGGATCATGGTGTTACAATTTTGCTGTGGATATGCCCATGTTCTAATGCAACACTACATAAGATATACATATATATATATATATATATATATATATATATATATATATATATATATATATATATATGTAGATAGATAAATAGATACATAGATAGAGTGTACATAATTTAGGAGAACGAAAGATGCATATGTTTTGTTGATGCTGCAATCTACGGAATATCATATAATTAAAATATATTCAAAACTTAGGTTATACTTGAATTATAACTGTCATATTTGTAACCCCTGTGTTTAAATCCAGTAAACTTAGATTCTCTGGAAACCTTCTTTAAGTGTATACGAAATAGAAATAATTTAGACGAAGAAACAGCGAGCAGCTTATTTAAAAAAGATGGTTCGTCATATTATACGCCACAGATTTTCTGCTAAATCGCACATATAACTTATGTAAACCGGTCATCATTCTTAGTGTACACTGTTATTTAATTGTGGTCTGGTATTTTTAAAATCTTGCAAAATTCATGATCCATAATATATTTATTTCTATTCATACAAAAGTGTGTTAAGTTCAAATGTTTGTTTTAAAAACAATCTAACTTGAATATTATTATTTAAAATTCAAGAAAAGATAAGATGCTCTTTGTTTTTCTTTGCATACGTAATATTATAAGCTTCTATTTTGAAAACACTATACCTACATAGAGTCCATGTACGTATTTCGGGGGAAACACATGGAGTTACTGATGTATATGTGTATTTGCTCACACACACACACACACACACACACACACACACACACACACACATATATATATATATATATATATATATATATATATATATATATATAATACACCCAGTCCAGAAATTTAAAAAAAAGACTGCAAAAAAATCTTTTTAATGGAATTTACTTAAAAGCAAGTTCAGCTTTTTATAAGCTGTTTCGAAAGCTTTTGAAAGTTTTTTCTGCATGTGTAGGAAATTTAATTTTAATTTAATTTTTTCATTTTAAGAAAATTTTGCTCCAATTGTTTGAAGAAAACCTGGAAAAAACCTGTGCCCACTTACTAAAAAATGAATACAAAGTCAATAGTTTTATTAAAAAAAAAAACATTATTAGGAAACTGTTAATAATTTATTTGACTTCAATACCTGAATAAAAAAATACTTTCCTTGCGTTTACTAATCCAGAAAGCGTAAGTTGGGGAGAGTTTCTCCCATTTATCTATGATCGTCTATTTTAAACCCCCCAAAAGTGAAATAGTATTTCCAGAGGACATATCTCTTGCTAACAACCACCAAAATATTTTCTATGAAAGGTCCATTCATGACGGATGAAAAGGGTTCATCCCGATATGCAGCAGGGGTATTTTCGGAACGGCAGAATTCTTTTCTCTTCTATTTTTGGTCAATTTGTGAATAAGCTAGAATCTCCTGGTGTGTGAGTGCTGTCAAAATATCATTAACAATATGTAGACAACACACCCAGAGATAGTATGGCTATCCCAGATCATAATTTTCCCACCTTAAAATCAACTAGAAACATTTTTATAATAATAATAATAATAATAATAATAATAATAATAATAATAATGATAATAATAATAATTTCATCCCAAGCAAGGTTATAAGAGCACTAAGACGCAAAAGTGAAAGACACTGAGCAAATATTAGTGAGTAGAAAGGAAAATAAACGAACACGATTACAAAAAAAAACTCACAGAATGTGACGATTGACATTGCATTTAAATTTTGAAGATCATGGTTTACAGGAAAGGACGACGACGGAAGAGAGGTTCACAAGCATGAAGTCCGAGAGAAGAAACTGTCAGAATAGAACTGACGGATTAAATTAGACATTTCTACCGTAAAATCACGAGAAGTAGCTGCCAATCTAGTACTGCGCTCATCAAAACAATTACCATAAAATATTTAGAGAAAAGGCGGAGAGAATCTTCGTTATGGCAGTGAGAGATTGACTGAAGTTTTAATGACAGGTTAGTACCAACAACATTGCAAATTTTGTCTACAATATCCAGATATATAGCATAAACCTCAAACTACATGTGGCACTAATATTCAATCCACGGACGAATATTAACTTTATAAAGGTCTAAAGTAGATTCTGGTGAGAACCATTTTCTAGCACGACACACTGCATCAACTTTCCTAGCGTCAGACCTATCACGTGTCTTAATATAATCGTTCCACTTCATATCAGTGGAAAACGTTAGACCTCGAAGTTTCAATGAAATATTCTCCCGGAGGTTAACATCAGTCATGTTGACGACTGATTAAATATGCTAAATTAAGACAATTAAAAGAGAGAAGTATTGTGTTGTTTGTAGGAAGCATGGACTGCAATACGCAGAGAACTCGTTAGAGTTTTCACCACTGTCAGCAGGCGAGAATGCTGGATAAGACCATCTTGAGTGATATGTGCTTGGATAATAATCGGCCTGATAGCGTAAAAATTCCTCCTTGGTGGGATTTGTAACGCATGGCTTATCATCTCTCAGTTGCGTCTCTGTCTTTGGGCAGAGTGCGCTCAGGGGCTTTTCTGTCAAAGGACAGAGGGGCAACTGAGAAAATTATACTGAGTGGTGCCCAGCCTTGGGGAACAGCTGCCCGAGGCCACGCCCTCCCATTGCACCAGAGGGAAGGATCGACGGTTGCGGGGGGCTGTGGGCAATTGTTCTTCTTTGCCCGTGTGCATGCGCGCGAGTCTACGCTTTAAAAAGACCTTGTGTCACATCTCGTCCTGGTGGGGGAACAAGGAAACATCGTAATCATCCTGATATCAAACAAGAGCAGCTATGTACGGTATATGATAGGATGCATGTTGCAGTACATTTGGATTAGAATGTCGTGAAGACCTAGCTGGACAAATCAGAAAAATATACCAAGCAGCTGCTCACGTGGTTCCTTTTGTGGTAGGCGTATTCTACAAAATTTTTTGTACTTCACAGGACGTCTTGGAGATACCTGAGATCAGTGCGCAGGTGGCAGCAGCTCTTGTGCTGAAGAAAATTTGATATCTCTAAGCTGCAGGTAGCTGAGACATCAGCATCATCAATGTTCTTGTGCGATTTCCGTTCAAAACGTTGTTGATTATGGCTCTCCACAATTTCCTATCATTTGTAGCTCTAAGTAAATGTTGTCTTTTTGCTACCTCTCTTAAAACATGTTTTTCTATCAATTTACACAATCTCGTTAGGTATGTTATGCACTGTTCTCTTCTGACCCTACTGTCTTCATTATTTTCTGTGTGTGTTGAAATTTCTGAGACTTCTTTCCTCATTATGCGCCCTAGAAATGTCAACTGTCTCTTTCTGGTCCTAAGTATAAATGTCCTTTTCGTTTACATTTTCTCTAAGACTTCGTCGTTGCTCAGTGTTGTAACCTAGAAAGGGTTACTGAATGAGGAATAACCAAAACAGAGGTTGGAAATGAAATCGTAATCTTTATAAGATTAATAAAATACAATACTCGCCAGCGGCGTGAAGTAGGTAAACCACTGCTAGTGGTGGACTACAAAGACAGCATATTAACTCCACTTACAATAGTGTCCAACGTATCTGTCTATATTTCTTAGATGAGGTATTATGTACACTATTTACATTATTCGGGCTATTTTCCTCATCTTTGTCGCCATGTTTAGCACAACGTTTCGGCACAATGGATAAAGGCGTTAGTTAGATCCAGTGACAGGACACAAAGAGTGTGAGTTCAATACCTGGTTAAGGGGATGAAGAATTTTGAGAGGGGAATTAACAGGAGATAACTGACATCCATTAGACATGGCACGTGGAACTAGAACTGTCTAGCCCAGTGAGCGACATAAAGGGTTCAGTTCGACATTCCAATCACCTGAAGAAGGCCGGAGCGTACAATGGCCGAAACGTTGTAATAAATATGGCGACAAAGATGAGGACAATAGTCCGAATTATGTAAATAGTGTCCAACGTGTTTATGAGGATTGGGACATACCCATTAATATTCATAGGTAGAGTATATAACACTCATATATTAATTCCATGGAAATCTCAGAATCTTTCTTCAGAACCTTATTTCCGTTGCATCACGTAAGAGGCGACGCAGTTACCTACTAATATCAAACCATAAAGAAAACTATGGCAGCCATGCTTGTTAAAAGTAGAAATGCTTTTCTTACGTCCAGATCATTTTCTGCAAGTCAGAGTGTTCTTTGACGATCATCTCTGCCCACTGGCGTCTGACCTCTTGGCGTTGTTTATGGAAACACAGTTTCTGCTTAGCTCGCACATGAGACTTACTGACCTAGTTATGGCGAACGGAAGATTAGCTATATCTGCATCAGTGTTTGTGCATTTTTCCAAATATTTTTTGAGTGATTTTTTATAACATGTTTTACAATTAATAGTCTAGTCCGTTCAGAAATCTGCATTATCTTACCAGGTGGCGTGCGTGCTTCATCATGCATGTCAGGATTCCTCAGTTGATTGTGGATAACAGTCTTAGAACGAGGTTTACTCATACGTTTTGTAAAAAAAAAAAGAATGAAAATAATAGATACCACTTTAATACAGCATAAACGATAATCAATGCTTAATAATAAAACTATTCTTCGAGACGCTGCATATTTGAATAATTATTATAGGCACGTTATTACAAGTTGGTGTCACATGAGTGGATGCATTATGCTGTATTGGATTTACTTTTCCAAAATATAATGGCACTTTCAAATAAATAATAATAAAAACTACTTTTTAAAACACCTTCAGTTGATGTGAGTCGGAAGACAAAACAACATAAATTTTGGCCAGTTTTCACTGTTTTTTTCTTTCGCACTAAATCTCTTACTATAGGTATGAACCCATTTCTTGTCTCCCTCAGTTGTGGGTTAAATAGCAGTATCGACTAGTCTCCCAAACACTTAGGAGGATTACAGTCATATCATGCGATCATTGAAGTTAACCAACGTAGAACCTGGCCAGTAGCTAGGTGAATGACGGTGTGGGAATACCAGCTGTTGTAAGTTTGGATTTGCGGACGGTGTAATGGTTAACACCTCGGAATTGGAAATGAGAGAGGCTGGTATCCCTAAATCATTATTATTGCCAAAACACTGTGGCTTTAAATAACATGTGAAAGCCGAAAACACAACAATCTACACTTGGGAAGCAGTCTGACTAGCAGCGAGGAAGAATAACGTAGAAAAAAGTAACGGGAAACAACATCACTCCACTATCTTTCTCAATAAATTATGGAAATTTATAGATAATAAAGAAAAAATTGTCTTTAAAAAACGATAACTGCCTACATATTGAAGGAAGAAGGAATTTATATATATATATATATATATATATATATATATATATATATATATATATATATAATAGTTTAAAAAATGATTTGTGTAAAGTAATCTTTTTTTAGCCGGTAGAGACAATATGCAATTGAATAGATTCAATATGAAATGATAAACTTCGTTATTATTTTAAAAAAATGCACAGATTGCTTTTCGAATGAAATTCAATAATTTTGTATACAATGACTCTGAGAGAGAAAAATTATTTTGCAACGTGAGCGCCTACGGTTTCAGTATTGAATATTCGAAAAGATTATAAATCTCATTCCTAGTGCGTGATACAATTTAGTACCCACACATAATCATCTCCGAGCTTGGTGAAAGTTCATGTATCATTTGCTTAAACTTTCTAGAGAAATGTCTAAAATTATGACATGAATCTTTATCTGTTTTCACTTTAACTGTTTTAGAAGTACAAAAAAATTACGACTACAAAATATATGTAATATCAGTCATCTTATATGATATTTGAATGCTATACCATCTCCGCACAGTTGGAGAATAGGCTTAAACGAATAGGAATGTAATTCTACAGAGCCATGAATTGAACAAGCCAACGACGAAGTTTTAGAGAAAATGGGGACAAAAAAGACATCTATAATTAACATCAGAAAGGTTTGACATTTCTAGGGTAAGTAATAAGGAAAGATGGCTTAGAAAATTTGACACTCACAGAACATATTGAAGGCCTGGGGGACAAACGAAAACAGCGCATAAACTACATAATGAGCTTGTGTAAATGATTGGAAAAACAGGATATAAACGAGATAATGAAAAAAATTACTAAAAGCTACAAATACAGGAAGCACACCTTGAAGGGACACGGACATTATTTCAGTCGATTTTTTCTTCGGCGACCCTTAGGTCTATAGGTTATCGACTTTTTCTTTCACATCTTGTATGTCAGATCTGCCCGGCAAAGGATATAAAGACAAAGGTGGTACTTATTTTGCATAGATATAATGCAAATTGCAACACGTTATTCACGTGATGTAGATCAAAATAAATTCAAATAATAATCTTGCGTCAGATCATCACACTAGCCGTACCCCATTCAGCAAAATGAAGGGTTGCTTCATAAGTACCCTACTACAAGTAATTTTCTGTACATCTCAGTAGACAGAGGTAGTTTAGTAGTAGGTCTATTAAAATTCGGATACATCTTTTTGAAGAGAACCTTATTTCCTTATGGGTAAGTGACGTATTATTGCCTTATTCAGTATACCAGCGTTTTTCAACCGGTTTGCACATGCGCACAAATGCACCCTAAAATTTTGCCAGGTGAGCTTCAAGTTGACAGAAATGTAATTTATGAATTATTTTTATATTTAAAACAAATTTATTTTTGAAAATCTAAAGACAACACGCACATGACTTCTATATCTAAGTTAAGTCTTTATTTTTAAAGTGGATGCTAAATTCCTTAATCTTTAAAGAGTGGATAATCCTTTACCTTTGCTTTCCTGAAGGAATTTAAAATAGTCCTTATCAGCCTCTCTGGAAGTAAAAAGCAGATTCTTCATAAATCCCTTTAAATGAAAACTCTAGAGATTAAATATACAGTGTAATCTCGTAAAAGTAAATGCCTATTTCGGGTGTCTTTTTTTACTATTGTAATATTTTCAAATTTCATGATTAATTTTTCCTTATTGAAATTTAAAATGCGCCCCAATGTTTTACTGATTCTACATTGATTCGTTTCCATAGTTGTAGGAAAGATGTGGAGTCATACCTTTCCAAACGGTATGTGCGCGTAAGTGAATATAACAAACCAAATTGGAATTGGAACTCCACCCTCCAATTAACAATTTCTAGCCATTATCCATTACACTACCTGTACAACTGAGCTTACATCATCTGGTATTCCCAAGTGGTCACCCATCTAGGTACTGACCAGGCTCGATGTTTCCTAACTCCAGTGATCGTACGGGAACCGGTCTTTCAGTGTAATATAACCGTAGGCCAGTAATTATAAAAAAAGAAAAAAGTTGAGGAACACTGTGATATAATGAAAATGCATTTATCAGTATATATTGGGATATGGCAACAGGAAGGAAAAAGGAGATTTTTGCTTTCCCTGAAGAAGATACGGCTCAGATGGAATTTGAACCTAGTTTGCTGATTATTACAGCTATGATATATTCCATAATGTGAGATGGACAAAGAGTGCCACGTTAGTATTATTAAAGGACAAATCTCTAATAATCTATAATACTAGATTTTGAATGAGATCAATATACATAATCTAGTCACGTGTCTTGAAGACCTTCCGAGATTACCTTGTCAAAGCTACGTAATCACTGACCAATAAGAACAGTGAACAAAAGGAATGTGTTGAAGGATTTTATGTTCAGTGGTTATTCACTTGTTTCTGCCTTTCATGACCTAACACATTAAGGTTGGGACGGAGGGCGCTATAAGTGCATTGGTGAAGATGAGCAAATGGTTTTAAATAAGAAAACCTTGTTCCTCATGTTCGATCCAAACGATTTAAAATCGGGAAAGTTAATCTTTTATTCTATTCACTCGATTCGCAATAAGAGGCAATTTCGCCCTTTATTCTTACTCTTCTTCATGCTCCGAGGGAATAAAGCTCTCGAGAGCAACTATAGAAATAGTCGGGGGATAATAGATACTTGCAGAAACGTTTTCTTTTTTTAAATTTTGTTACAGACAATCCTGTATCTGTAATAAATGGGAAACTTATTTTTCCAGAACCTGCAGGATTGGATAAAAAGTTGTCGGCTAAGGATATTAATCTAAATGGTCATTGTTTTTGATAAACAATAAAATACATTAATTTGTTGTCTTTTATAAAAATGGAATAGAGATATTTGAAAAAAATAGTCGGAATATTTGAGAAGAATTTGAGGAATAATCAGACGAGCATTACTTCTTTTGCTTGTTATACTCTCACCTCTTTAGCCGTTACACGATTCGATCTTACTCCAATGTCTACTTTTGTATATAGTAATCATCTTTGAATTTCGAAACAGACCTTTCATTCAGTCTATGAGGTGATATTGTTATTATTCCGCTTTTCTACGTTTAGGAAATAGAAACAGCGTTAAGTTTTCCATCATGATGCCAATGTAATGAAAACAAGTGGGTGTTATGCAGATCAAATAGGTATTCACGTATTCACAGATTGGATAAGAATGATTGGGAACAAATATAAAAACCCTATTCCAAGAATTACACGAAAGGTGAATCAGATAGATCTTTGCAGAGGCGAAGATCAAGAACTGAAATGAAAGTAGTCAGGATATTGACATTGAATCTATAATAAAAATTCAGGATTCAGAATATATATATATATATATATATATATATATATATATATATATATATATATATATATATATATAGTTTTAAGGTTTTCTGTATTTATGGGACAAAGTACTCAATATCAGAGATAGAGCGTATGTAAACATAAAAGTGAACATTGAAGTCAACACTTAGAGGCGAGAGTCTGTTTCATGCTAGACGCAATCGTCAGGCCACGAGTGCTGTTTTATTCTCGGCTATTTATATATACGGGTCAGTGGTGCATTGTGGATATATATATATATATATATATATATATATATATATATATATATATATATATATATTCTACACGAGGAGCCATGGGTGCATTAGCGCGAACGCGCACTCATATACACCATAAAAAACACTTGCACGAATGAAAAGTGCATATGAAAAAGAAAAATCGAGAAGTATAATCAGTCTAGTGTTGATATCCCTGACGAGTTGACGGTGTTATTCAAGGAAGGTTCGTCTACAAAACTCTGGAGTCGGGATGCTGAAGGTAGCATCAGTCAGCTTTTACTTGTATTATATATATATATATATATATATATATATATATATATATATATATATATATATATATATATATATGTAATCCCTCACAGCTAGCATGAATCGGAGTTTCATTCACAAAGCAATCTTCAGGTACCGAGTATGGATTGACTGTTACGTAATTTTAATTTTAATATATCTCTTTATCGTAATCCTGGCGTATTTATATATTATGCTGGAGTCACAGATTTTAATTTTAAAAATTAAACTTGGCAATTAAAATAAGCGGGATTTATATATGTATGTAAGACAAAATATCAAATTAAGAAATTTAAGAAAAATATTTTTGAGTTGTGACCATTAATTGCTTGATTTTTAATTTTTTTTAATTAAAGAGAGTTATAAAAAGTAGTATAAGGGTTAAGGAAAAGGAATGCTTACATCTACATCTCGTTAAAACAACGGTTTCCCTCACAATCATCGAAGTTAAGCAACGTCGAGCCTACTTAGTACCTAGATGGGTGAGTAGTTGGGAATACGACGTACTTGAATGGACTGGGGTGTAATTGATAATGACTGGGGATTGCTAATCTGAGAATCGAACACCAATTCTCGTTGTATTCACGTACACTCAAATACCCTTGGGTAAGGTATGAATCCACTTCTTTTTCCCTAGATATGGGTTAATTAGTAAGACTTGTATCACTAAACGATTATTTCCCTCCTCCCCAAATTCTTATAATCTAAAAAATATTTTTCGTCTCTAATAACTTTGAAAAGCTTGAGAAGTCGTAAAAAATTAAATCAATCTATAAGGAAATCGAATCTAGAATAGGCTGCAGTTTGTTTTGGGTAATTTCATCCAACGCCGCAAATTGCTAGAATACTCAAGCATTAATTTAAAAATTCGAGATCTTCTTTAATAGCCTCTTCAGGTCAAGAATTTCAGGTAGCTGTCATCCACGACACCAAAAACTCACTCATAAATCTCTAAACTGTCAGCTGTATATAACCGCTTCTTCATATCAATGATTAAAAATAACTTCGTGCACATGAAGAGTAGTTCTTACCGAGGACCGTCTTTCTTCGAGCCTCGTGGACTGGCTGTACAGAATCACAAATAAAGAATTTATAGAAACAACATTTTTTAATTACTTTCAACAGCAGCAAACAACCAAAATAATACCACATGTAACTGGAAGAGAAAAGAAATGACATAATATGTTGACGTTTCACACCACTTAAAAAATGGTTAGGAAGGAAGCTCAATTGGAAGGAGCCATAAGAGTTACTGGCCTTGAGAAACGTATTTCGATGAAAAAAATAAGAGAAGGATTTTACAAATTTCAACAGAAAGTGACTCCGGCGACTTAGGTCAATGAATGCATAATGTTTCCTGTTAGGAAACGGATAATATTGCAACCATTAGGTTGGTGCAAAAATAATGTCGTTTTCTCACATATGTTAGAACGTCAAAAAACGGCATTATTTTTGCACCAACCTAATAGCATCAACATCAGTGTTATACAACGCAGTGTCGCTTTTCCGTTTCTTCCACTGAATCAGTGTATGAGATTTTAAAACAATACCATAACCCAGTGATTGAACTCATGCTTTTCAGGGAGTCCGATATTATGTTTTAAGCAACGTTTTAATACACGAGATCATCTGCTCCCAAAATACCAACTACAGTGTAACCCGGATATAAGACAGTTGTCGGGACCGGAGACGACGTCTCTTATATCCGGGTTTGGTCTATTATATATACATGAACACAGGCTCTAATTTGGGACCAGAGAAAATCTCTCTTATATCCGATTTTCTCTTATATCCGGGTCTCTTATATCCGTGTTACACTGTATTTAAAATTTGTCAATTTTAAGTAACAATAATTGAGACTGTAATAGATTTTCCTCTGAAAATCTCATCCACTATTTAAAAATATTGCACAAAGGAATAATATTCAGTTTTACAACTCCATGTAATTTTAGATGAAAGGTACTTCTCATGCGAAGTGTTTTGATTAATAAGAAAACAGTAAATTGAATGCTATTATTTTCTTACAGGAAGACATGTACAAATAATCTTATTTATCCATTCTTGTATAATAATTAGCAGAAGAAACTTCTCTTATTCGAAAGAATTATGAGATATGTCTAGAGGAAAAAAAATGATAGACATTTTTGCATTTAGTCGAATTAGCTAAATATAAGTTTTTGATAAAAATTTAATTTGTGCTAAATACTCATAAAAACTCGTTAAAATACTGAAGCCATTAATAAAAAACATTAATAAAACAGCCTTTTAATATTTAAAATAGATTTATTCGGCTATTGTGGTATAAAGATTTCAGTTAAAATTGCCTTTTTAAAAGAGTGGTATACCTCTTTTGACGCCATAAATTCTTGCAGACTAGCATTAATATTTAGCTTGCATAATACGAATATGAATCCAACATAATCGGAAATTTTAATAACCTCGTAATGAGTAAAAGGTTTATATGCAACTATAGTCTTCTTTGACTTACGTATGTATATTGTATGTCAAATGACTGGCAAAACGAATAGCATGTGTAAATTGCTTTCATACTCAAATTGTCCTATGTTGTGTCCTGTTAATTGCTTTTACTTTTTTCCACAGAGTTCAGTGAAATCCTCTCAATGTTCCTATATTTTCAGCCATTCAGAATTTTATAGTTTCTCCACTAATTACAATTTTCCGATGTTACGTTTTATTTTTAAGGTAAAAATGATCTCGACAAGATATTATTCCCTCACAACTACCAGAAATGATGTATAAACATTTCTTAATACAGTTTTCTTCCAGTAGGATTTTTACCTATGCGTGCACGCAGCGTAAAGGGAGATCACTTATGAATACCGTCCTGATGGTCCTTGAAACGTGTAATCTCTAATTTTACTTCGAGATGTAGAACATTTATTACAGAAAGACTATAGACAATACTTCATCTAAACTTGTATGTTTCTTGGTTGCTCGTAATATGCAGGCCGGCGAATTATGTCTTTAGAGGTTGTGTTTTTTTTTATCTTAGTCAACTGTTGTTACTAAATATTTTTCTCGGTGTTTTAGGTAGTGTACTTACCTTTCTTTTTTGTACTGTATAGGAGATCAAAATATGATTCACGATGAGACCAATGAAGTTTAAACTGTGCTAGACGCATATCCCGAACCTTATCTTTATATAATTTATCAACGATCTATCAAAGAAAGTTGTCGGATCATTAGTAATTATCTATTCACATGATACTATATGTAATGAACACACCTCAAAAAACTTTTAGATGATCAGATACCGGCATCTTCCCAGACCTAGATCTAACAGCTCAAGGCGGCTTGTAACATTCATTACTTCCAAATACAAGCAAGTAATGTTTTCCTTCATCACCGATGACACACTAATTTTTCTCCAGTCATGATTAACGGTTGGACTCTCGATGCGTTTCTCTGCCTTGAACGTCTATTGGGACTCAAAATTCACCCTAGACCTCAAGGGGAACTTCATATACAATCCATCTCTAAAGATGCTGGAAACATGATCAGTTACTAGTTTCGAAGCACAAATTGCCCGACAACACTTGCCATGCTT
>OZ038475.1:115931355-115943855 GCA_964036315.1 Acanthosepion esculentum
ACACGAAAGTGGACACGTTATCGGCGTACGCGGAAACCCTGGCACGAGTCCCACCAGGGACAGCAATTCTACGTGGTGCCGGACTGCACGCACTGTACCTTAGCCGGCGAAGGAGGGGCTCCAAAGCCAAAGCATAAAGTAGGGGCGACAGAGGGCAACCATGACGAACTGACCGAGTCAGCGCTTTCAATTCACCTGCATCACAGCATTGGGGGAGCGATACAGGAAGCTAATCTACCGGGAGAAATCGAGTTCGAATCTCCGGACAGCAGGACAGCAGACAGGTGCCGATGGTCGACACTATCAAGTGACTCGGACTGATTCAAATAAATCAGCACGGATTGCTCGTCGTCTTTTACACTTTCTAGGACTGTGCTGCTCTGAATTGTTTGGCCCTTCACAGTACAAGTCTGCCCGAGTCCCAACAGAATCTCGGCAACTGAATGCAAATGCTCCGACAGGATCGTGGTCATAAACTTAAACTCTGTGCTTAGTAGAGTTATGGGCCTGTACTTATCTAAATCTCGCCCAACACATTTTTCCTTTTTCAACAGCGTTTCACACATCCTGGAGATCCTGCGCTTATGAACACCTGTCGGAACTAGTTATTGAACACAGCAGTCATAATCGGAACACAGATTAACGACAGCATCAAGTACACTTCATAGGGTAAATCATCAAGTTCCGGAGACTTGCTACTCCCGATCCTCTTCAGTGCCGCGTAAAATACGTCCTCCGTATCTCACCCTCGCAGCTAGCAGCTTCAATCTGCGAAAGCCGAGGAAAGTCAGCCAAATCTATGCATAACTCTTCGTCACAGAGAAATTCCTCGGAAATGCTATCGGCCAACCTCAGAGTACGCCCTTCCTGGTTATCGACCTCCCGAAAGTAATGATCGGTACCCCGACGAATCTTTTCCTTGTGCAATTCTGCGATCATATACACGGCTTTGCCAGACATCTTGTTTAACTTATGCCCAAGAACCTGACACTGGTAGCTAGGTCTATCTCTAGGGAATCCTTCCAGCCACCGCCCGGGAAAAACTATCCTTAAGAACCTTCACCTTGTTAACCTTATGAGCTGTTTGCTATATTCAGTGGTGAAGTACCTAATCCTATCCGTAAGCCTCTCCAAACACCTATAGCTGCCCCACTAGTTGCTGCTGCACTACGCTAATCAGCTGTTGCCGGAAGTCTTGCTTGTGTTGCAAAGACAGATTGAACTTCTAGTATCTATCCATTCTAGGCTTAGAGTTTAACGCCACCCGGGCACAGACAAGTCTGTGGTCTAAATAGCTTAACCAGAGGAACGTGGGTCAATCTAACAGATCTACATCGGCCCTTTTGACTAACATTCTATCTTGATAGCTAGATATCTGGGTAGACGGCCAATTACGTGTCCACGTCTACATATTCCCCCCGGTGTGCTGGCCCCGGTATTTATCGACCATCCATTTAGGTAACCATCCTCACTCCTTTTATGGGTAGACAGGTCTGTAGATTTTAAATATTTTTTCGGAATGTGCACCTTAAGATGTTTGTCGAAATTAGAGTCGATTGCAATAAAATGTTCTGCAAGCTGATGTCAGATTATTGTGTCGGACAGTATAACTGTGTCGATTGAAACTTACTTTATTCAATTTTTCCGTTGTGGAACCCACATAAATCAAGTTATATATGGCACATTGGGCAACATATATTAAATAGAAATCAGTACAATTACCACCCTTTCTAGAACTTGTGATGTTTCTCTTTGAATTTGTGATAAAATTAACTTCACATATGTTGTTGTACAACGCACATCGTTCTCCTCTTCTATGAGTGTTTCCGGGAGTAAAACGATCCGAAACTTCAATGTTGTTTTCAGTGTGGACGCTTGCATTTATTTGTCTGATTCTTTTAATTTCTTTTGAAAGAAGCTATAGGTGGGCTGGGGAAAAATCTCTTTAAAGAACGGATATTTTTGCGCAATGTGTTCATAGCTTTCGTGTTGTATTTTCGGAATTCAAGTAAAATTTCGGTGCCAATTGATGACTAATGGGATACTGTCAGAATTTCTTTTGTGTTTTGGGTGTTTTGCCATGGTATAAAATTACGGTAATCTTCATTTTTAGCTATTTCATTCGCAATTTGTCTCAGTTGCGATTCTTGATAGCCAGGCTTAACATAATGCTGAATGAAATTAATAGCATGTTTCCAATAATCTTTTATTTCCGTGCAAATTCGCCTTATGCGTAAAAATTGGCACTTCGGGTTTGATTTTATCGCGTCATAACGATTGTCAGAACGGCGGTGTAGGTAAATGCATGATGACGTAGGTTTGCAAAATAAGTCGGTCATCAGACGATTCCATGAGAATTTTATTCTAGTGTCTGACAATTCAGCACGATCTTTGGAGAAACCAGATGTAAATTTTATTTGTGATCGAAAATTATTCTTTATGCAGAAGTATCACAAAATTGTACAAATTTTAACAAACTTTCCTGCGTACCTGACCCGATGAAGGCAAATATCAATAAATCGAAACCAAAGTTCTGGTTTAAAGGCCGTGATGTGATTTAAAAGCTTCAAGTAGTTTTTCTTCGAAATTTGTCAAAGACTTCCGCAAAGTTAACGGCTATGGGTGTCCCCATTGAACATTCTTTGATTTGGTGGAAATTTTTACGTCATGAGGTGTTTTTTTTAAGGTAGATGCCCAGTCTGAGGTATTTTGTTGTGGGTAAGAGCGAGTGGTGGCGGATAAATTCTTATGGTGAATCAGTAAATTTTAAGGAATGAGTGGGTCATGAATCTGATAAGATAGTTAGTGTCAGCCAGACTTGACACATCTCCCCCCAGTCGGCCTTGTGCTAAACTTACTGTATTCAACAAGTAATAAATCGGAGACAAGCAACGTTTGTAAAAAGATGTTTTCTGTAGATTTATATATATTTATATTTAAAAAATAATGTTTAAATATAACTCGAAGAAACATTCAATTGAAATATAACATTATCAAACACAGTTTCTTTTCTTTATTTTTTCCTAAATCGCGTTCTTTTCTTAACTATTAATATTAATAATAATAATAATAATAATAATCGTACAACAGACAATATAAGCCAAATAAAGTAAGTGATGAAAGAAGAAATTAAAATATTACACGGAAAAGTGAGAGAAAAATCAGTGAGAAATTCGGTAACGAAGAATTATCAAGCGCTAACATAGAGACGCAAACTAAATTGAATATTTTAATGGTCATAAATTTTTCATCCTTTTCACCTCCCTTAAAGAGAGAGCCTCTTGATTTTTTTCAGAAGACAGAATACAACAGCAAATTATTTTTGAAGGGTGAACGGGTCTTATTAACATCTTTTATTTTCAGTTAGTTTTCGGGGTCATCAGCCCTTCATCATTTCATGGCATTGATAGAATTTTTGTACAATTGTACATATTGAAATTTTAAGTCGTGTGTTGTTTTTCAGGTGAGGGCCTGTGTATGTAAGGTATTTTGGTGTATGTAGGAACGAATGGTGACGGATAAATTCTTATGGTGAAAGAATAAATTGTAAAGAATGAATGGGTTGTGAATCTGATAAGATAGTGGCGGCCAGCTTTGACTCATCACCCCCATTTTTCGGCTTTGTGCTACAATTACTCTATTCAACCAGTTATAAATCGGAAACAAGCAACGTTTGTACAAAGAGGTTTGTACAATTGTTTGTATATTTATATATTTTTATACTTGAAAAAATCGTTTAAATATAATTTGAAGAAAACAGACATTCAGTTGAAATAGTGTTTAACATTGTAAAACACTGCTTTTTCTTTTCTTTATCTATTCCTAAACAGTGCTCCTCTCTTAACGATTATTATTATTATTATTATTATTATTATTATTATTATTATTATTATTATTATTATTATTATTCATGTGTGTCGTTTGTTTAAGATATTATAATGAGAGATACGAGTATTCTGACGCCGGGTAATTGCCAGGCATCGCTTCAAATTGGGTATCGAGACGGCTGAATTTATTTACAAATTTCGGGAAGTGGGAAGAAATGTGCCATATTTCACAATTTTAAGGGTAGTGATTTTTTACTTTTGAAAGAAAGTGCAGAGTTTTTTCACCGTCAGAAATAAATTATTATGCTGTGAAACTCCCGACTGAAGAGAATCCATCCACCAGCAATCGAAAGAATTTAGAACAAAAACGATAAACTCGAATATACCATTTGCAGAATTTGACATAAACTTTAAAAGAAAAACCGGTCAACTAAAATACTTTTGATAAATCAACTTATAAACCGACAATAATATTTCTTCTTTCTATCTTTTTTAAATTTAATTGGTCGTTTTTCTGCGACAGAAATATTCTTTGATTAAATTTCAAATCGAATCACCTTAATTTTCTATGAACTCTACTCGCCATAATTGTATCAATAATAATTCTAAAACCTATTCCGTTTTTCAGAAAGGTGTAGATTGTTCACTACAAGCATTTCCTACTATACTCAAATCAAATTTGCGAACAATTTATCTGTTGGGTCGTAAAGACTGAAATTGGTAAATAGCAGGACAGACTGTGTCTTGTAGGTTTGGGTAGCAACCAGTCTAAATTCAGAAGCTGAGGAAGGTCGTTTCAGGACCTCATGACAGACTATGTGCACAAGTTTTCTGTATTTGGCTCCTTGAAAAAATGCCTGATTCTGCACAGGCCTTCCCCACTATAAGCAAATGATGTGTGCGAATAGACTGGTTATTGGGTTCAAAGAACCGAGCTGCTGTCACCTCAGACGTCGAAAACGACGGGAGAGTCCAGTGTAAGCCACACATTTATTCACACTCTTATCCCCTTTTCTTCTTCATTTTATCCTCAGTCGCTAGCTTAGCTTGCTTTGTTGAATAATACTGACCTAACCTAACTGATCATCAGGATTTTTCTCTATCCTGGGTTGGGACGAGTGTGACGTCTCAATAGTGTTGATTCGGTTTCCTAAAATGTTACGATATTGAACTTGAACGCGAAGTTATCTGTGGGACACAATATGTACGTTGTATTCCACAGACAAGATTGCGGAATTCCAGTCTGTGGCTGATGTAACTTCTGTCTGTTTGCGTCCAGGGACTGCATTGAGAATCGGGGCTAGAATAAGAATCCCTTCAATATAATGCACAACACTGTATAATTCTAACAACAAGTTTATTGTATATAAAGGAAAAGTGATGAATAAAATGTCCCTATTATTTACTGAAGTATTAAGCTCTCTACTTAACGGATGACGATTTAAGAATTTAGCAATAAATTTTATAAAATTGTGGAAGGATGGATACCAAACGATGCATGTGTGTGTTCGCTCCTGTTACGGAAATGAACGTGTTCTTTCTTGACATGCCACAGCTGGAGCGAATCTCTGACGAATCTGTCCCCGATTGGTACGATTATACATGTACAAATAATATATATATATATATATATATATATATATATATATATATATATATATATATATATATATATATGAAGAAATATAGTTTTAAGGTGTGCTATATTTATGGGACAAAGTGCTCAATATCAGAGATGGAGCATATGTAAATATAAATATGAAAGTGAACATTGAAGTCAACACTCAGAGGCGACAGGCTGTTTCATGCTAGATTTGTGGCATGGCGATTGCGTCTAGCATGAAATAGCCTAGAGCCCCTGAGTGTTGACTTCAATGTTCACTTATATATATATATATATATATATATATATATATATATATGTATATATATATATGTGTGTGTGTGTGTGTGTGTGTCTATGTCTCTCTCTCTCTATGTGTGTGTGTGTGTGTGAAATAAATAACAACGGGAAAGATTTATGTCAACGTGTTTCACTCCTTGGGGATACTTATCGGAGCAGGCGTGAAGGAATGAAACGCCTTGGCACAAAACATTTGTCATTTCTTTATTAATATTGTCTTTACAGATACATGTATTAATAGCTGTATTCTTACATATATATATATATATATATATATATATATATATATATATATATATGTATGTATGTATATATATATATTTATATACGCACACACACAGTCCCATTCATATACACTCAAACAGAAATATATCCGTATATATATTAAATAATTCTGTTAACATCATAAGAAATAAGATTTAATCTGCATAAAAGTTTTTAAAAATACATATTTTATCTGTGTTATGTATATTCAATTCATATTTGAAAAATTGCTAAAAATAAGCAATTTCCTTCGATAAGTTTTTGTTTAAATTCATAGTATTTATATAAAAATAATTTAGACCTGCCTTATCAAAAGTCAATTATACGTTAACCAACAGTACACTGGTGTGTTTACATTTAAAAAATATGTAAAATAAATGTATTGTTCACTTCTAACGATAGCTTTTTAAAGACGCGGACACTCAGTAAATAATTTTAAAAATATATTTTTATATACATTTTAGGTACAGACATATGCCTGCCCGTATTAACCATTGTTATCATCTGACATTTCGCATTAATACAAAGTAACCGAATGGAACCGAAAATACTTAGAGGGAATTAACTAATTATGACATAAGTCATTTCATTCGATTTTCTTAAAAATCTACCGAATTATTTAAGCAAGTGAAAAATATTATGTTTGCTGAATTTATTATTGTTATAAACATTAGAAATTGCTGAAATTTTTATATCGTCGTCAGGACATAATGAAAAAATATGTTTCAAAATAGCAGCATTGGGGAAAAGTAAGTTATGCATAATTTTTTATGGGTAAGAGAACATCTATTAGAACTTAATTTTCACCTTCCGTAGGACGGGTATTCAACTAGTCCCTTAAAAAAATCTTTGGATTTCCAGTAAAAAAATAATCTTTTGTTCGACCATAAAAAAAGAAAATGTGAAAAAAAGAAAATGTGAAAGCGTTAAGCTTGTATTTTTATTTTTTTTATTAAAAAATATGTATCAACGAAGTAGTCGCAACAGCAGAAACTCTTGTTGCTAACAACTGAAATACATACATGTCTCAGATAGACTAAAGAAGATAACAATTTTTTATAAACATTTCTTTATCTTTCCATTCAGGAACCCGTTGTTTATACCCAAATGAATTAATCGTTTTGCATATGTGATTTTAGTCGAAAAAATCTCCCGCCATTTGTGGCAGCATTTATTTTGAAGTTGTTTCAAAATTCCTATATATTTCTTATTGGAAAATGCTATCTTACAGAAATACTTGTAGACTCGTCTGGTAAAAAATTCTTAATGCATTTATTTGATCGTTCGTTCCAGTAAGGGGCGTATTCGCAAAACAATCGTACATCACTCTTTGGTTCTCTCGGATAGAAAATGTATATTATCATTCGTGCAATATGAATTATTTTGTAAGAAAGTGGTTTCCTAAATCTTTGCTACAATCTAGATCCAGTGTTTCCTTGCAACTTTCATTGCATTCAATCTTTCCATGCATCAAATCGTATATGACAATTGAAAGAGACAAATGGAACAAGAAGAAAACAGACATTTTTGGTGTCCATATTATTAAGGGGGATAACTTGTTTGGTGCACAGCCAGCGACGCTAAAATGCAATATATTTTCCTTCGTTAATAATCTTTATTGTAATGAATATATTTATTGACTTTCAGTATCTGATTTTAGTGTATTCAGCAGTTACTAGTTATATCATTATATTTATCAAAATCATTTGTAACAGGGGCGATTTAAACAAAGAAAGTTAAATAACTGTGACAAATTTCTAGCTTAAAGAAAAATTTAAAGATATGCCACAAACGAAGATTTATGGTGATAACTTTGTTAAAGACTTCTTACGAACTAAAAAAAGAATTAACTAACTGTTGCTTATTCTGACACAAAAAAACACGTGTGATGGTTGCACTTATTACTCACTACGTTATTATTAAGTGTCTGCGAGTCTACACTGCAAATATTGCTTAAGTGTTACACTTAGTATATTATTAATAATAGAGACAGCTTAGTATGGCCTCAAGCCAAACGTTTAAAAGAGATTTTTTAATATTTCAGCCCAACCAAGGAGATAAAGCAACTAAGACGCAAGTGACTACTGATAGTGAAAGATCCTGAGAAAAAAACAAAAAACAAAAACATTATTATGGAGAAAGAACAATAAAAAACATGGTTCAAGGAAACAGAAGAAGATGATTGATTTTGTATTTAAAGTTTTGAAGATCATTGTTATATGGAAAACAAGAGAATACATTGCAATCATTGCTTAAGTATAATGTTCAGTATCATTAATAATAAAGATAGCACAAGTATTAGGTTTAATATTATTGATCTATATACTACATGCGAATTTCAGAGTGCCAACATATATACAATTTTAAAATCAGGCCGACTCTGTGAGCAAAATAAAAAAACATTCCGGGCCAGTTCTGGATTCCTAAGTTTTCATTACTGCGATTGGTATCGGCAATTTTTTCACGTGATTTTTTGCGAAGAATGTTTTGTACGATAACAACTTTTATAAGTTGGAAATAAATTTGGGAATAATAGAAATTAATTGTGAAATCCAGCGAAAGTCATCCATGAAATAAAAATAATTGTTTGTAAGGAAAGTAAGGTCCTAAGTGCATCACATTTCTTTAAATTAAGTGGCCGCAGAAGAAATACAGTTGGACTTTTAAAAAGGTAAGCTTAAATATTAATGCAATACTTAAATGCAGTGATCAATGTTGAGTTTTTCTGTAGTTTATTGTAGCGTATCGCATCTACTCTTCCCTACCGATCATGACACACTACAACTACCTAATTGACAGACATGGATATTCGTACCCGCAAAAAAACGGAGTGTCCAAAGGACGGTTTTCCATTGATACCGTTAATATTTTAACTACCTTCGCTCCACGGCAATGTTTATTGTTTTAAAAGCGATGGTTAGAATTGTAATAAAACCTAAACATAAAATGAAAGTGAATTAATAGATTTTTTCTAGAAGGTAGTTAAAATGGATATACCGCTCTTTTGAGAGGAACGAAGGTCCAAGTTTGCCACATATTTTTTCTAGATCTAGACAATATATTTTTACTATCCCTTCTATTTCCGGTTACGTCATCTAAGCTACTTAGGTATGTTACTCGCTGTTTTTCTCTGCCCTTCTTTATTTACTATACGATGGTCATTCAATAAATAAGGGGAATTTTTCGGTATAAGGACTTCTAATACAGATAGAAGCTTACTCTTTTTTATTTTTTTTTGTTTTACTTCTTTTTCACATGGATTTAATTTCTTTTGCAGATTAAAAAAAAAACTTTGAGAGTTTTGGCGATTAACAAAGATGGCCGACCAAGAAGCATGCTCCAGGATTGAACAGCGGTCAGTTATCAAGTTTTTGGTTGCTGAAGGGTGCAAACCACTTGAAATTCATAGGAGAATGTCAACTGTGTATGGTGCCACATGTTTCAGCCAAAAAAATGTCTACAAGTGGGCTAAATTGTTTAAAGAAGGACGGAGCAGTGTTGAGAATGAAGACAGGCCTGGGAGGCCTACAGAAATGAGGTCTCCTGAGGTGATCGAATCAGTCAATTACCGCATTAAGTCTGACAGAAGGGTGACAGTGGATGACATTGCAAGGACTTTGAGCTTATCTGTTGGGACAAACGCAGGGGTCATCAGTCAGAAGGAGTCATCTTGCATCATGACAACGCAAGGCCTCACACAGCAGCCCAAACGGTGCAGACCATCAACGATATGGGCTGGGAACTGCTCACTCATCCCCATTACAGCCCAGACCTTGCCCCTTCAGACTTTCAGCTGTTTGGTCCCTTGAAAGCGTTCACGAGCGGTACGAATTTTAAAAATGACGATGAAGTCAAAAGTGTTGTGAGCGACTGGCTGAGACATCAGTCCAAAGATTTTTACGCTGAAGGAATACGGCAGCTTGTGCACAGATGGGAAAAGTGTGTGACAGTGCTGGGAGACTACGTTGAAAAGCTTCTATCTGTATTAGAAGTCCTTATACTGAAAAATTCACCTTATTTATTGAATGACCCTCGTACCTATGAGTGCAAACATCTCTAAACTAACTATTCCTCATTTTTTATCGGTTGTGTAGAAAGACGACAGACCTTCTTTACACTAATTGTTGAACATAAACCAGTCCATTCCCAATGAATAGGACGTCTCCTCAAGTTACAAAGTAGATCGTATGGCGTTACGTTGAGTTATACGCATTGCTGCACTGAACTAAAATATTCGCTATTATTGTATTATTAATCCATGTCCCTCGAGTGATTAAACCTTTTCTTCACTAACCTTTTGTTTCAGCAATATTATTAACCAGAACTAAGGGCTTATATGAGCATTATAACATTGTCCCAGGTAATTTCAAATCTACTTTCCGATTGTAAATACAATTGTCCTTCTTAGTTTTTCAAATATTCTTTCATGAGTTTCTCAGCATCGATCTTTAGAACTACATGTCTGCTACCTCAGGTATCCTCTTCATCAGTGAGGAAATTGTCAAAAATTATATAGGTTGAGGTGATATTGCTTAACAGTTCTTCGCTATTTGTATCGTTTCTAACTAGATTTTAATTTCTCTTAATACTTTTCTTCGATTTGGGGTTGCAACTTTCGCTATTGTTTTTTCTGATTTCGGTCAAATTTTCCGGCGTCTGGAATAACAATTCTCACATAGTTAAATATCTATTCCTTGCTTATGATGTCGGTAATTCGTTGTTTAGATTTTGGGTTATACTTTTCTTTCCCTAAAAAACATACATAATCTCTTTTTACAATTAATGATTCGTTCTTTCTTCACGCCTTCCTCTAATAACTTATCCTGAAGTTTTCTTTCTGCGTCTGCTATCAACGGCAAAATTAGGCTTCGAGAAAACGAAGGAGGGAAAGTGAACAAGCTTCAAAGATGATTGCAATAAGAGCGAGAAACATGCTAGAAAGAGACGAAGAATGAAGGAATAGAAAAGAGATAACTAGAGAGGAAAAGAAAGCAATATGTCATAATAGATAATAATTGAGAAATCTCGTTATAAAGATCAATAATGTAATGATAAGGAACTAAATAAAACAAAATCTATTAGCTGTAAATGAGGACACGGTTACTTTCTAGTAACTAGAAATGATAATAATGTATTGACTTATGTCATTGTCATTGACGATCTTGGCAGATTGCTATCCTCAAAAAGAAGACGACATGCTGACATTGCTTCAACTCGAGGTAATGTTATTGACAGAAAGCGTTTAGTTCTTCTCTCAAAGGTCGGCTCTATGAATAAAAAGGCATTTATATCAGTTGAGACGAACTTGGATTCGATCTTATTTTTTTCCGCATTTGTAATTAGAAATAGGTGCACCAAGAACAGTTAACGGTGCGTCAAGTCTTTTGAAATTAAAATTGAGCAAAGCCACTTTTCAAATCAAATCTCTTTAATCTTATTGTCATATTCAATTACACGAAAATAAGTAACAGAGAACACAGCTAGCGTAGAGCTTATTGACACGGAAAGTGTAATCGGTGACCCGAGTTCAAATTCCAGACTAATGTGTTTTGTTCACTTTCACATTAACACTCTCACGAAAATAAAAGGAATCGTTATCTTCTCTCGCACCTCAGCTTGGTTTAAATAGCAAGGTAAACTGTAGACTCACTTGTCTTGGGTGGCAGTCGATCTAAAAGGAGGGCTATTCTGAATTCAGAACCGTGCAGAACGCAACAAGAAATCAGTGCGGTATCTCTTGAGAGAAGTCATAGCAGTTCATAGATAATAACGAAAATGAATCCGTAAAGAGGCATTTTCGTTTACGTACTAAAAGGAACCTCTGTTTTATAAATGGTCAAGGAACGTAAGGGTTAACAGCGCGGAAAATGGAATCGGAGACCCGAGTTTCAATTCCTGCTTATTCAGCTGCGCTCGCTTTCATTCTTGGGAAAGGTAAAAATCGATTCTGCTTCACATCCGTGTCGACTATTGGTTAGATCAATAATTCTCCACTGCCGTGCCCCGGCACACTAGTGCGCAGCGCAATCCTCTTAAGTGTACCGCGAAACAGTGTCACGTCATACATACCACCCCCCATATATATATATATATATATATATATATATATATATATATATATATATATATATATATATATATACGTATTTGTGTATTTAGGCAGCAATCCCTCTTTCATGCACATTTCATTGAAAACGACTGACAAGGTGCTTTTATTTAGTTTTTTATATAATTTCTCACGCGATCTAATAATCTTTTTCTTTTCGGATGATAAATTATATAAAAAACTGTCCGAATGTTCTTTTTATCCGAGCGCTTTCGGCTATACATTTAGCCATTTTCAAGGATTATATTTCAACTGTTAGAATTAGAAATAGTTTGTTATATGTATGTTCTATAAAATGTTTCATTTTGTTTTGTTTCAAAACACGGTCAAGACATTATGTCCATGTTCAAAGTTAATATTATTAAGTGTTGGTTAAAAATAATGGAAGCCTTATTAATAA
>OZ038475.1:115946355-116006355 GCA_964036315.1 Acanthosepion esculentum
ATTCGTGTTGAAGGGGAAAAAAAAAGAATTGTAAGATGTTTCGCCGAACTCCGTATTATGTTAAAATGACATTTTCATAATTCTCGCATTAAAAATTCTTGGAGGTTGAAAATCCGGGCTTAATTCAAAATTCATTTCTCATAGTTATTTTTCGGTGAAAGTAAGAGAAAACTAACCAATATTCATAGTTTTGTTGAAAATCCAATAAAAACAAAACAAAACACAAATGTAACGTTATCTTCAGCTTATATTTATCCTGTTTTGTCTGTCCGCGAAATGTAATTATTTATTTGAATATGCGTATCGGTACGCTTGCTAGATTTGCCAAAAAGAAATACATATTTAAATTAAAGTAATTTCTAATTTGCATATATAAACCAAATGATTTATAATTTGCATACATATAAATTAATTTAATATTTCTGCATGGGGTAAATTTATATACAAAAATATTATGAGAAATTCTTTAATTTTATTTGTGGAGAACATTTACTGCATTTGTATTTGACAAATCAGGAAACCTTATGTAACAGTCGAGTTATTAAGACTAAACTTTAAGTAAAATATTATGCAGTGATCTATATATGACTGAAATACTTTTGTGAGTTTCAATCCGGAGTTTTTGGGACAATACCTTACCAACCATCATACGAACATGGGCTAGCGAGTGAATCACAAAAAAGATCTCTTCTCATCCAAGATATAAGGTCACTTATCGTGCACTAATCAGAAGCGAAGAGGCAGTCTAGAAACGGATCTCCAGATATGTATATAACGAGATGGGTCGTCATCCTAAATCAGAATCGATCAATTTATGTTATCCGTCCTGGGATGCTGCTGTCATCGTAACATAACCAGAGCCGAAATACGACACATGCGCGACCCATACGGTCTTGCATAGACATACATTAACTACCTCTTTCTACCAAAGACAGCAGTGACGTCCATACACTCCTGCATTGACACTATAATAAAAATACTTCCTACAGTTTTTTTTAATCAAGATGACTGCTACATTTGAATACATACATACATACATACATACATATATAACTACGTTCACCTTAACTCTCAGGTATGCACTAGGACATTTTTATGTGAACTCTTTAAATTCCAACTCCTGTATATATATAATAAACACACAGACACACACACACACTATATATATATATATATATATATATATATATATATATATATATATATATATATATATATATGTATATACAGGTAAGATGAGGACGAATAGAGTAAAATTCCAACGTTTGTAACATTTAATTTAAAAGAGGGCTCAATACAAAGTAGAGCAATATTATTTATTTTAAGATGTTACATCAAAATCCGCAACACAATTGCAGTTGTCTTTCGATGCGTATCAATGCATCTCATCAGGCGATTGTAAATTACTGGCGAATGAATTAAATTAGAATTAGATTTAAAACCAAAATACTACCTCTTTTTACAATCGCTTGATGAGATGCATTGATACCCATCGAAACACGACTGCAGTTGTGTAGCGATTTTGACATATTTTCGATGTAATATCCTAAAATAAATTATATATATATATATCTATATATATATATCTATATATATATATCTATATATATATATCTATATATATATATATATATATATATATATATATATATATATATATATATATATATATATATATATATATATATATGTATCTTACATGGATTGGACAGTTTTCTCGCCCAATTTTCAAGTGCTGGAAATATTATATTTATTTTTATTTATATTTTGTGTTGACGTCGTTTTATTTAAAAAAACTTTCTGGTTTATGCGAGATATATTATTGTTGGGCTGGAGTATTACTGGAGTTAAAATATTTTAATGGATTGTGTTCAATTTTGAATCTGAATTTAAGCTCAGATTTAACATTTAAGTTTTAAAATAAGGTTGAAAATAAGAAATATAAATTCTAAATTAGCGATACACTG
Source organism: Acanthosepion esculentum (assembly GCA_964036315.1). Classification (NCBI taxonomy): domain Eukaryota; kingdom Metazoa; phylum Mollusca; class Cephalopoda; order Sepiida; family Sepiidae; genus Acanthosepion; species Acanthosepion esculentum. Next base: position 115,948,323 of record OZ038475.1, read on the forward strand.
GTTTCGAAAACGTAAGTAAAAAAAAAAGTGGTTTGGGAAATCAAGGGGGACAACTCTATTTTTTCCAAATATCAAGAGAATAATTGAAAATAATATTACTAAAGTAACTAAAACAAATGATATCAAGAACAAAGTATACCATGATAAAATAAAATAACATAAAATAATCTGATAATAAATTCTATTGATTCATCGTAAACCCGAGGAGCGGTATGTACGCGAAACTTGAAATCGGTCCTGAGATAAGTCTGTTGCACTTTTCCTTATACTCTATTTTTGACATGGATCATTTTCAAGAATGTGCTCGCACTTAAAGAACTCTTAGAGTCATTGAAAAAAAGAATGGAATAAATTATCAAACAATACTTTGAGAAAATTTTGCGACGAATGCCAAAAATGTGTGATGCAGTAATCTAGCAAAAGGAGGATATTTTGCCGAGAGCAAAATTTAATCATAAAATGCTTTCTTTTTCTTTTTGTCATAATAAAATTTCTAATAAAAATCATATCTCACTTACTTTTAACCATGTATAATAATTTTCTCTCATTTAACGCACAAAACAACTACATTGTGGGCCAATTTAAAAAATTATTAGTGGCCGTGTCAAACATTGACCTGTAATATATATATATATATATATATATATATATATATATATATATATATATATATATATGTAGAAATATAGTCTTAAAGTGTGCTATATTTATGGGGTAAAGTGCTCAATATCAGAGATAGAGCGTGTGTAAATATAAAAGTGGACATGGAAGTCAGCACTTAGAGGCGACAGCACTAGTCGCCTGACGATTGCACTAGCATGAAACAGACTGTCGCCTCTAAGTGCTGACTTCCATGTCCACTTTTATATTATATATATATATATATATATATATATATATATATATATATATATATATATATATATATATATATAATAGTAGCTAATATTATTCCGATTAAAACGAGTGATTTACCAAGCAATTGACGAATCTAAATCTTTAATGAGTCACGGTTTTCAAATATTCGGATTGTGAGCTAAAACTAATTAACAAGTATTAATTGGATTTTGTTTCCACTGTCTCTGCCCTCAACATGGTAGTGGCATTGACCCACATTGACCCCGATTTTATTTTCTTACTACTACTGGCTTTTCCTGCGCTCAAAACAAACTTGTCGAAGTCATAGCTTTCCGTTCTCCCTGATTGATGAGAGAAAGATCATTCCAGTCGAATGATTCTTGTGCTTGCTTAGCCAGGGTTTGCTTCGACATTGTTTATACTTCCAACGTCTGCCAAGTCTCTGCTTTTGCATTCTCATAATTCTGTCTTTTATTTTTATGGTGTGTATCAAAGGAGAAACTATGTAGAGAAAGAAAAAGAAGTAAATGATGGGCACATATGAGAACACGCACGCACACACACACACACACACACACACAAACACACATACACACACAAACACAAACACACACACACACACAGAGAAACTCAAGCACGCTCGCACGAACGCATCTACAAGCTTGCATAAGAACTGAGTGAGAGAGTTAAACATCGACAGACAGGGGTAGCTAAGTGGGTAGAAATATAAACGCAGTAAGATATATATATATATATATATATATATATATATATATAGATAGATAGATAGATAGATAGATAGATAGATAGATAGATAGATAGATGGAAAAGGTAGGTTTAAAAATCGCTTGACTGTGAGATTGACAGGCAAAGAGAAAAGGCAAAGGAAGAGAAAACAGCTAAAGGGAGAGTGGTTAAGAGGAATCAGAAGTAAAACAGAGAGAGAGAGAAGACAGAGAGAGAGAGAGAGAGAAAGACAGAAAGGGTGAGTTATAGAAGGGGAGAAAAAGACAGGAGACAAAAGAGGATGAAAAGAGTGACGTAAAACAGGAAGAAAGAGAAAGAGAGATAGATAGATAGATAGATAGATAGATAGATAGATAGATAGATAGAAAACAAGCAAAGTAGATAGAAAAAAAGAGAAACAGGCAGTAGAGATATAGCAAACGAGAGAGAAGAGAGCGAAAGAAAGAAAGACAGAAAACAAATAGAGAGAGTGACGGGGAAAGGGAAGGACACTCGGTCATGATTATAAAGCTTACCCACTAAAATATTAGAAAAGAAAAATGGGAGATGCTCGGCTCTTAGGTTGTCCAAAATGTTCAAAGAATTGATTGATGGAGGCGAACCGAGGGAAAGAGCTATTATAATGGAACATAAAAGTTACATACGCATAAATAGTGTTAGAGGAAATAGCATTGTGTTCCGTTCTCGGAAGCGAACCCACCTTAAAAAAAAGTTGAAGCTATTTTCTTAAACCGAAATTTATACACATGTTAACTTTAATAAATGGCTTATTTAATCACTTTAAACAGCTGATTATGAAAATATATTTGAGCATAAATTTATAATTGATGGCATTAAACTATGAATAGTAGCGATTAAAGGCTAATTTTACAGAGAACAGGATAATAATGTTTTCGGTGTATAACGTGTGCAGACGCCATGTTTATTAAATTTGATCGATATTTTTCTTGCTAATCATTTACATCGCGTATAAATTAAAGCCATTAATATAAAATTACAACCCTTTTTAAGTAATCATAGAAAAAAAGCATTATACTGAGGTATTTTGTTAGGTTGAAGCCTTTTCGATCAGCTAAATATTCTTAATAACATTCTACAGCTTTCCGTACTTTTTTTTTAGCTCGCCATAAAGTTACCGGGATTGAATTTCTGAAAGGGGATCTCGACTGGAGAAACCAGATCTTTACAAGCGATTTAATATCGATCCAAAACAAATTGTAAACAACTGTGGATTTCTGTCGCAATGTGAACGGTCAATCACTCCTATACAAAATCAAGGATATACTGGTTAGGTGAAGTTCAGTTAAACCTCTGTAGGATGTAGTGGTGATGCAAGATTAGTGGTGAATGGATAGAAGCTCGGACATTGTAATCAATATATAAGTTGTATCAAATGTCATGCGCGTCGTTTATATTCATAGACATATAAACACAAGTGTCTGAAAAATAATACAACGAGCTGAACCAAGCCTTTGAGCGAAATTGGTTTAACGCAAATGTTCGGAGGTCGATGGCTGTGCTAGCACGAAGGACGAAGTCATCGTGACAGAGGGATTGAGCGTACTAGCATTGTTCAAAATGCTAGTCATGCCAGTGTATGTTCACACCCCAGAAACTGTAAACACAGTAAAGTTAAAATGTAAATCACAGATGTGTTATGCTGGTGTTGAATAAACACACATGCAGCAGACGTTTGCAAAAGATCAGTGTGCACGAAAACGGGTAGACACACATACACACACACACACACACACACACACCTTTGGAACAGACTGTCCCCACTCGGGTTTTTAAACTCAGTCTCTCTGTCTCTTTGTCTCTGTCTGTCTCTGTCTTTCTCTGTCTGTCTGTCTGTCTGTCTGTCTGTCTCTCTCTCTCTATCTCTCTCTCTATATATATATATTAGACAAATTAAACTCGAAGTGTAAAAAAAACCCAAAAAATTTCGTTTGACGCCTTTCGTACTTTTGGACTTCATCGGACTAAAGTGATGTTTACGTTGAGGGCCACAAACGCCAGAGGACGCTGAAATGTTAAACTTTAAAAATTAATTTTTTTTATTATATCTTTGGGTATATAGTCTAGCAAATTTCATTTAGTTTCTTTTTCTCTTTACTTATGTTTTCATCACTTTTTAAAATAAGCCTCACGCCACATATATATGGATATAGGGTACAATGAACAAATTGTCGTCTAAATTACGCAAAATAAAATTAACACTAACATCTCATTTTAACAGATATATTTATCAAAATTACACAAAAATATCTTGAAATAGGAAAAAGTGAATTTATTTTTAAAAAAATCGCCATTAGCTCTACCACGGCCTCCAGGGGACTTTGGAATCTCTTGCATCTCTTCTGGACGATTTCATTGTTTAAGTTAGTGAATGCTGCCATAACCCTTGTTTCAGTTCATCTTTGCTGTTTGGGGAATTAGATGTCCAGATGTAAGGGGTGATGTGGTTGAAGAAACTGTCTGATAGCCATGACTAGGTTCCCCTACTTGTGTGGCATGGTGCAGAATCCTGAGTCTTCCGGCAAGTCTGCGCTACCTCTTCAAGGGACCTGGTGTAGGCCTCCGTGTTGAGTCTGAGGCCCTGTGGGAAGATGGATTGAGACATAACGCCGCTAACACTAGTGATTACTCCAAACATCTTCGTAATCATTATTAGACATCCGTACTGTCTCAGATTGCCACCAAACACTCTGAAATGTTCGCATCGGAGGTTCCGGTGAGAATTCTAAACAGTACAGGCTGCCGTTTCCAAATTTGTCGTTTCTGGTGGAGAGAATTCTCACAGACGGTGCTCAACTGACTCTACTTTACTGTGCCGTCGACAAAATTAAAAACAAACAACGCGCATGCGCGAAAAGTAAAATATAAAATGGCGACAAGTTACCTATCGCATGCTACATATATATATATATATACATATATATATATATATATATATATATATATATATATATATATAGGAATATGTAAGGAGCATATCGTCATTGAAGCTGGTTTCATTGAATAATAAATAGATATATTGTCTCTATTCATTTTGATACTGATCCTTTCCAGTTGTCTAATCAATTTTTTAATCCAAGTACTTTTCGAAGATCACCTTCATAGGTAAACAACAGAATTATTCTAACGGCGATAAATTCTGCATTCCTTTGTAATGGACATTTTTCAAAACTAGCATGGTCGCGCTCTTATAGTAATTTTAAAATTTAAAATTTATCCGGTGGTATATTCGTAATAAATTTTGTTGAGTTTTGGTTGGTTGATTTTGATAATGACTTTACTAGTTGCATTGTCGATGAAAAAAATTAGGCGAGCCATTAGAAATATTAACATAAATAAAAAAAGAATATAATACTTCCTCAAATAACCGTAAACATTTGAAGATATTATATCGTAATCAAATGCATTCTAACTCTGAACAAAGTGAAAAAACTTAAAACTTGGTAGACACAATATGTTAACATGTCTATATTATTCAATGAAACACACAGATACACATTATATATATATATATATATATATATATATATATATGTATATATATCGTCTGTCATTTTTATTGACAGATGTCATTCTAAATTTCATTGATCGATTTATGGAATTAGTGGATGATCGATGGATTAATTATATTAACAATGCAAATAATTAATTTAAAACTATTTGTCTTGTAAAAATATTTTCCGCATTGGGCTATGCACTTATTGATGCAACTATGTATGCTCACTTGATAACAAATAAAAGTATGCACACACATGTATATAATCGAATACGAATTCCAACGACCCCCCCATTTGTACATATTTGAAAGCAAAAAATAATATATATATATATATATATATATATATATATATATATATATATATATTAATAGCATCAAACATAAAATGTAATCATAAATATCGTATGAAAAAAATATGGCGCTTGTGGATATTCCATTTATCTTGATTGGCTTAGAAAAAATAGAAACAGATATCGTCAGCTGATAACCGGAGTAGCGTGAAATGAGTGGAATGTGTTCCTGTGCTGAGGCTAAAAGAAATATCAAATGAACATGACTGTAAATGATCGGTTTCAATGAAACCGAAAACAATGTGTTGGATAGAAGTTTTAAGAATAGGAACTACAGAAAATTGACGCAAATAATCAGAAAGATAGAGCTACAATTTCTGGGACACAAAGAAGAAAGAGAAATTGGAGAATCTAAGAATTCTTTAATAAATGGGTTAATTTACAGTGTAACATCCGCGCTCAGTTCACATTAAAATGCCTTGAATACTTACATTACCATTGGTAAGGAGGAAGTTTCAAGTCTAGTGTCAGTCGTTGTGTCCTACATATCTTTAGACACTGCCCGGTCATCTTACGTCCACAAAAAAAGCCTTGCCCTGTAACCCTCGACACAGAGCCACCTTGTTTTGAATGAACTTTTATTGGTTAATTTGCAGTGTAACACCCGCGCTCAGTTCGGATCAAAAATTTCCAAAATACATTTATGTGTAATTGTACATGCTCCATTCGAATGTGGTTTCGTAAATTTGTTAAAATCTACCGTTTGGAAGTTATCAATAGTAAAATTTCGTTGGCGGTAGCCATTACTCGCATTGTTTGCATACATTCGCTGCGGAAACCGAAACGCGGAAGACTATGGAAAGCTAGTCTCGGAACTGATCTTACTTGTCTAAATTTGTCTCAATTACTGTGCACGAGAACTATTTACGTAGACACGCTTAGTTTGCATAATGATAACTACAGGGATAGCTACTCTGCAGCGAATGTATGCAAACAACGCCCGTAATGGCTGCCCGCGACGCGAATGAATCCGAACTTTCACTGTCGATAACCAAGTAGATGTTATAAAATTTACCAAGCCAGATTCGAATGGAGCATGTACAATTGCACATAAATGTAAGTATTTTGGACAATTTTAATACGAACTGAGCGCGGGTGTTACACTGCAAATTAACCAATAAAGGTTCACCCAAAACAAGACGGTTCCATGTTGAGGGTTACCGGGTAAGGCTTTTTTGTGGACGTAAGATGACCGTGCAGTGTCTAAAGATATGTAGGACACATAACGACTGACACTAGACTTGAAACTTCCTCCTTACCGATGGAATCCGAAGAGGATGATTCAACTGTATCCTAACTGCAATGGTTTTAACTAGTGAACCCGATAGAAAGTTTTGAAGGTTAAGAAAACAGCGAGAAAATTAAGAATATTTTGTGAATGGATGCTAGAACAAGGACATAATAAAAATAACTTAGAGCAAAAATAAGCAGAAAGATTAGTAGAGAATCATGATAGCCGACATAATAGAAATTTTTGAATGAAGTCTCTCTCTATTATACCACCCGTTATATCTGTTCGGCTCAGGGCCGCTATATATAAATGGTCACTGTCAGAGTGGCGTTATGTGCACTCGAATTGGTTAGTCATGGTCGGGAATTGTGGCATTATATTGGTAACATCTGATAATAGTACAGGTATTACATTATTAATACGTAAAATTTATACAACTTCTGTACTCCATCAATTTAACGTCGTCGAAAAAGGATTTGTTGTCATTCTTCGAACGGTCGGTCTTCTCGCGATGATGACCGTAAATTGTGTGTGTGTGTTTATGTAATTTCCGCTTATTTTGTGTATTCACAGCTTAAGTTCACCGGAGTTAACTTCCTTTTTTATATTGACGCACCCAGCAACATTCTTTTAAGACAGATACTGCACTCGGTGTCTATGAGGCTACATTATGGAGGCTCTTAGCTCTTGTGACATACATTACTGAAGTGAAACTTTGGTATGATTTAGAGTGAACCCAGCATATATTGGAGTTGGCAAAGTGGTTGTTGAAGAGGAGGAAGTAAGAAGTGCGTAATATGTAGTATAGATAACAATTGATGCTGGACTTGAAGATGTTAAGATCATAGCGATCGGGGAAGCATCCTTTCGGGATAGGGCGGGTGCGAGTATGAACTGGTGACACCAAGGGATGTAACTCATCTAAACATTTACTATGAAAGAAAAAAATAACATGATAGAGAAGCGAGAGGCTAGCAACATTTCGCCCGTGGGGATGTGGTTGTAAGGTGGAAAATTATTCCTCACCCTCAAAGCCGCGTAAACCCTTTTGGACTTTTTATAAGCAGATAATTGAGAACTGATCAGTTTCAGCGTAGATAGTGCAGCATTATTGTATTTTTGGTCTGATGTAGGTTTAGGTTTATTTTGTTTTACGGCATATCAACACCCCAATGAAAGATTTTTTAGTATAGATTCGTATGACTATAATATGTATTCTTTGTAAGAAATCAGTTTGAAGATCAGTTTCATTGACGTATTTTTGTAAAGAGGGTTTTTGTCGAGGGTCAAATGTATTGCTGTTAATTTAAAACAAAATGATTGCTGGTAATATTTTGTATTTTTTCAAAAAATGTATGGCTGGCAGTTTTTAAAAAAATGTGTTGCTGGTATTTTTACTATAAAAATCTATTTTTATACTTTCATAATGTTTTGAGCCTTGTTTTGGGGTTAACTATTTGTCCATAGCTGGGACCCTAACAGGTGCTACCACCCCACCTCGTAACAACAGAAATTAAGAAGTGGTTCTACGTCTTCATTTCCCCCCAAGCAGGACGGCTACAGAGAGTTAAAACAACAAAAAAGACTGAGTATAGACAGGATTGAAGAAAGCATAAGGGAGGAAAGGTTTTCAAGAAGATAGAAGATGGCGATTGACGTTGCATTTAAAATTTGCAGATTGAAGTTGTCAGGGAAGTAAGTAAACGGAAGGGAGTTCTATTGTCAGGAAGTGAGAGAAAATACACTGTTTGAATAAAAGTGGTGGTTACATTTAATTAATTCAACAGTAAAATGGTGGTGCCTACATGCCAATGTAGTAGCACGCTCACATTCATGCAATCGGGTAACCAGGGAAGAAAGCCCGTCGTTAGATTACAGATCCTTCTTTGGATTTTGTCAAGAACCCCTAGGTGAATAGCAGGGGCCCCAGACCAGATATGGCAACAGTAGTTATTGCACGTAGGAATGGTAGCTTTGTAAATGTGCAAGATGGACTCTGACGAGAAAAATGTTCTGGCACGACACAGTGACCCAACATTCCTTGCAAGTAGATGCAGCCATTGATTTGATGTAGTCGTTCACTTCAAGTCACTTAAAAACGCGTGAGTCTAGCATCAGCCATAGTGATGGCAGACAGACAATTTCTCTACAGTGGTTAAATGGGAGCAGTTTTGTTAGGAGGCATTATACGTTTATTTGTTGAGCTATCACCAAAGTAAATATGGACATTTTCTTTGTTTGTACATGAAAATGAAGCCGATATTACAAGAGAATAACACATTAACATCATAGGAATCATCTCAGTGCAGAGAGCTAAACTAATTGGTTGATGAAATGATTCATCTTATTTGTGCCAACGAACTGGTCAAATAACAAAAGACCTCATATATAAAAAGGACAAAACAACAAGCATGAGCATATAATTTGCTAAGAAATTATTGCATCTTACCTCAATATTCTTTCCTTTTTCGACGAGTCATTCTCTTTTCCGTTTCCCTTGCCACGTTTGTGCAATGCCTTCAAAAACATCGAGAGAAAACCCAATAGCTATGCTTTATTAATTTTGACTTCCGCAACTCTACCTGGAATTGTATAAAGAGAGATGTAATGTATTCAGCTACGCAGGCGTACCCAAAGAGTGTTATGTTTGTTGTGTTCAAAGGACATTATTAAAAGGCGACTCAACACGTCCCTCGCCGTTAATATGGATTTGGTCAGACAACGCATAAACAAAATCAACCAGTAAAATAATCGCTTATATTCGCATCAGCCTTCGCTTTTATATTCTTCTATCTTGGCTTTTCTAGCCATCGACTTGTGGAATTTTGCTGAATCTAATTTTTCTCGAATGTGTATTAAGATTTAATATGAGTTTTTTTTTCTCATATTGGAAAATATATACGTTAAGAAATTACCGTATTTTCTTTTGTATAATGCGAGGCATTTTGAACAAAAATTAAAAACAAAAATTAGGGTCGTATTATACACAAGTACGGCGTTTTCAGAAATTTTAACTCGGCTTAAAACCTTTTATTTGAAACACCAAGACTGAAAATCCACTCAGCATAATAGACATTAAAACACAAAGTTGGCAGGTGTTGATAACAATTGTTTACAAAAAGTATTTGATATGTCGGCAATAATTGCTCTTTGGGAATTAGCTTAATTGAATATCTTTTTTCTCAAAGGCAGGGAATTCGTCGAGATTGATTAAACAAATACATAGAATACAGGAAATATCATGTTTTGATAAGATTAATGTTACAAAAAAGAACCTTTATCCAAAAATTTGAAAATAAGTTTTGAAACCTTGTAAAACATCTTCATATTTATTTGAAGTCTACGATGCAACTATTTCACTCGTCTTTAATATAGAGTAAAAACAAGAAGAATTCTCTTAAATGGATCATGATTACAGTATTTACCCGTTACTGTTTACCTTTTGTCACTAGTGTTTTGGCTTATGGTCATATCACGTTGAAACATGGGTTCCCGTACGATCACCGAAGTTAAGCAACGTCGAATCTGGTCGGTATCTATATGGTTGATCACTACCAGCTGCTGTAAGCTTGGATATGCGGTTGGCGCAATGATACTTGCTCAGAATTCTTAATCGGAGAGCCGAGTTCTAATTTCAGTTGGGTTCGTAATATTCAGCTAGACACAAATTAACTTGGGAAAGGTATTAATCCACATCTCTCACCCCAGCTATGCGTTTAATAGAAAGACTTGTATCACTGAAACATTATTATGTAAAAAGAAAAATTCTTACCGTCTAAAACATTCTCGCTTTAAATAACTTGCATATTGTTGATGAGCCGTAGTTCAATTAATAGTATTTCCAGTATGAAACTGTTAAAAAACAGGAAAAAATTAAATTAAATTTAACATTCGAGTCATAGGTCTTTTCAATTCCCCACCCTAATGAAGGCATATTTTGAAACGTTTTCATTCTTGCCACGGATAATAAATTGAAACGTACCTTCTGCATATCATCTCTTCCTTTGAGAGAGATGAAATCCTGGTTTCTTAAGACTATTAAATGCATGCCTGATGCTATGATCACAGAAGGCGATTATTCTAATCCTCTAGAAGGACCGTATCTCTAACCTGATAATCCTGGACGTAGGAAATTCCACAAGCATTTAAGTCAAGATTTTGAAAGCTCAGCCTAGGAATTGTCATATGATCCCCATCGATGAGTTCAAATTCCTGCGTCAGTTGATCTACGAGGCAAAACATTACTTGAAGAAGAAATGAAAAAAACAAAAAACAAAAAAAAACTGTCGTTAAAACAAAAATAGACACCCCCCCAAAAAACTATCGATACAACTGAAGTAGGCAAAATTTGCTGCACCTCAATCTAATCAGCACCTTTTTGCATTCATTCTTTTTAATCACTTCGCCCCAAGCAATGCGTAAATACCACTATTACACAGTGGGGTACAGGGAATGAAAATTAGAGAAAAAAAAAACTGTGTATGCGGAGGATTGTGGAAAGGACAAATATTGAACGGAATTCAAAAAGATAGAGAATGGTGATCAACGTTGCATTTAAATCTTTGAAGAGTGTAGTTATCAGGGAAGCAAGTAAACGGACGGGAAGTTTCACAAGCGGGAAATATGAAAATAGAAACTGTGTGTTAAAATGGGTTCCACGTCAACTTACGCATGCAGCGCCTAACGTCGAGCTAAGAAAGATACAAAATATCTCTTCCTTTCCTACAAGTCGAGGGTTCGTGCCGCATCTGCAAATGTATTGGCACATCAAACTTCGGCGTCCAAAATCACACGCGTGACACAAACGTTCATTGCCTAACACCCTCATCTTCCACGGATTTCCTGAATCTACCATGATGCTGATAATGATGCTTTTAAAAATATATACAGTAGAATAACTCATATCCGGAATCCCTCATACCCAGAGTATGTCATATCTGGAATCCCACATATCAAGAAATGATTATGATATGCATATTTGAACTATTTGGGTAACTGATTTGAAATCTCTGTTTTTCAGGAAATTTATTTGGATAATTATGCTTATTTCACCCCCAATGGCCTATATTGGTGCAGAAGATGATGGAAATAAGAGGAAAGGATGACAATGAGACAAATCCGCAACAAGATAGCGACGAGACGCATATTTGTGATGACACCTGGACTGAAATTGAAAAAGCTATTGAAAAGGTTGTCAATTTTATGGAAAGAAAACTAGCATTCAGCTATTACGATTCCAATAACGCTCTCAGATTTAAAACGTGTCTTTCGTTTAAAAACTTCAAGAGCAAAAGCAAAACGAATTGCGGAAAAAAGTTGAGAATGACTTTAAAAGAGAAAGTATCATCATGCAACAGCGATTAAAAAATCCTCGTTGCATTACTTGTTTTGCATACGTGGCATACTTTATTTAATGAATTTTCATTAACATTCCATAATTTATTTCTTTTCCTTAAAATCAATTTCGTTATATTTCACTCACCATTAGCTTATTTTGTTTACTATAAAACACTGAAAATAAATGTTAAACCTGATTTCAGTTCTTTTATTTTAATCTAAATATAACACTTTCCAGATATGACGAATTGGTCACAAAGTCCGGACTTTGTGACCAATTCGTCATATCTGGAAGGCCTTCTTAGTCTGGTTGTCAGGGATTATACTGTAGTTTTATAATTCTTGAAGTTATAATTTTATGAAATAATGAAATACTTTCCAGTTTTTGGCTTGCTAACATCTTCACCGATATATTAACATTTACTATTGAATTTGGCAAAGTAGGTGTTATCCAAGGCTACTGATAATTCCTGAATATATATTTCTGATATAGACATACATTGATAATTGCTGGCGTAGAATGGTAGAATGTTATTTACATTCATTTCCTTATGATTCCATTCGATTCATAAACCGAACAGCTGGTGCGACTGTCAGTTGAAGTTTATATAGTATTCTCTCGATTTTTCAGCAAATTAGGTTTTTCAAGTGCAGTAGCTCTTATCTCTCTTTCCAGTATTAATGTGGCTTCCTTTCTAAACTTTTGTTCGAAGTAACGTAGAAAATCGACATCTTGATTATACCATTATTTCTTCGTCGAGTTACATCTGGTATCCATTTTAGTTGTTGCTACGGTTGAAAGTCCTCCCGTCATGTGATTACTGCAGCGCCAGTCCACGGGGTTTGAAGACCTATGGTCCTCGCCAAGACGTACCTGCTTCATTTGCTCGAAGCCATTTTTAATTATTCCTCTGAGAAAGCGGTTGTATACAGCTGACATTTTAGATATTTCTGAACGACATGCATGAAAGTCTCGATCTGACGTGGCTATTTAAGAAATTGTCTTCTGAATTTTGGTTAATATTTGGTCTGTCGCAACTTGTCGTAAAAACATTTAATAAAACTTTGTGTAGAATACACAGATTTAACTAGATTTGAAACCTTAAGAAGTACACGGTTGACCAATGCGCTACATTTATAGACTTCTATCATATATCCGGAATGCACGGTGGAGTAATGGATAACAGCGTGAATTGAGGAATCAGAGAGCCGCGTTCGATTTCTAGTTGATTACTTACATGCTAATACCCTTGGGAAATGTATGAATTCTTTTATGGTTAAATAGCAGGGCAGACTGAGATCTATAGTTTTTGGTGGCATCCGCTCTAGAAAAGGAAATTCTTACTTCAAAACCGACCTGGAGATGGCTGGGCTCCGTCAGGCTATCTTGCCCAAGAAACACCACTTTTACTGCGGCTGCAGTGAATGTGTTACCCGTACGACCCTATAAATTAATGTGCATAAAATACAGAAGAAATATGGCATAAGGCCAAAAATATGTGATGAGACCGAGCGTCACTCTCCTGAAATCAACTGAACGAAACAGTCTTCATAATCCAGTGTTACTGGCCTAGAAGGCAATATTATTGACCAAATGCATAAATTATGTCGAAGAACGTAGGCGTGTGCAGCAACATGAATAAATTAAACCAAATGAACTTAAACATATACACGCACAGAATAACTAGATAACGAAATCTTATATGAACACCCGATTTAATAAAAAGGAGAATAGCTCACACTCTTGCAAGGTGATGGATTGTTCAAAGAAAACTCGCAAACATATAACCTCGATTCAGCTTCTGTTAATTTGCCTGAGAGGTAAAACAATTATTTGGTGTATGACAAATTTCGTCTCGTATTTTATTGGATATTATTTTGATTACACTAGTTTTCTGTCAATGAAATCATCTTGACAGAAGACCGATCCTTAGAGAACGACTTTCTTTTTATGGATTTTAATTTAATTTCTTTTATTATTATTATTCTTTTAACGATAACGTGGCATTAGTTCGATTCCCTTATGAAACAATCGCCCAAAGGAGCCGTGCACTATCAGTATTTTCGCTAACCTAACTACGCAGTAATGCAATATAAATCCTAAATATGGCAAGTTCCTATGTCATAAAATAATTGATACGCTTTAAACAAACCCTTTCACGTATCATATATCATGCACAAACGGATATACCGATTACTTTGGAACATTGTTCGCTATCCATATACACATCTGCAGACACATTATTCTATGTGCTATGTCCCTTCATGACATAGGTGGGTATAGCTCACCCCGACCTTCTTCCAGTTTTGGCTTAGAGTATTGTTTTTCCCTTTGCTATATCTCTTGTCGGCCGTTCCGTCATTCTTTCAAACACCCTCGTAGGGAAGGTCCCTCGTTGCCTTTCCTTGACCATCTTGCCTTTGATTTGCCCTGTGAGGGGTTTCCAAGCCCTCCTTCATCATTATGTGTCCAATAAATTTCAGCTGTCTTTATTCTGATTCTGATTTTTGTTGTCATTTAATTTAAAATATCTTTGTTACTTACTCACTCCATCCATGGAATTCACATTATCCTACTGTAGAACCAGATTTCCGTTTTCTTAATCTATGGTGACATTGTCCAGCATTCACTGCTATATAGGAACCTGGATTTCGCATAGAAATCCAGGAATCTTTATTTGTTTGGAACAATTTCAATATTTTTTTCTATTTCTTAGTACTTTGCTTATCTTTTGGAAGGCATATTTCGATAATCCGAGGCGTTTCCGGAATTCGGTGCCTCCTCTGTTCAAACACTTTTGCTCTAGTCATGGTCGTCCTCAAGAATCAAAGAGAGATAAAAAAAACAATAAGATCCAATTTTACTGATGGTAATAAAGAATATTTAGGAATAAAATATCTATCCATTTTAAAAAGAGAAACTATCATCTAGAATTTGAAAAGAATTAGTGATGGTACCTACATTGAATCCATCACAAGAATTCAGGAGGTGGTAGCACCTGTTAGGGTCCCAGCTATGGGTAAATAGTTAACATAACATTTTGTAAAAAAAATATTACCAGCAATACATTATTATCAGCAATGTATATTTGAAAAAAAAAATAAAACATTACCAGCTATATATTTAAAGAAAAATTATCAGCAATACATTTTTGAAAAAAAATACCAGCAATAAAAATATTGTTTACTGACATCAGCAAACGGCGTCATTCCAAAGGAGAATGAACGAAGAAAAATCAAAAGGATCAGAGTCAAGATTCTCGACATAAAGCAAAGGAGACAGAAAACAATGCCAAGTCATGGAGTGGAATGCAGAAAACTAATCAGATATAAGGAACAGATACAGGCAAGCTAATGAAGAATGGCTCAACGAAAAATGTGCAGAAATAAAGAGAATGAGTAGCAGAGATAAAGGAGATATGATAACTAACAGGACAGAAGGCATGTTCATCAAAAGGCTGCGTAAAATCCAAGGTCGGAATGCTTATTTTAGAGAAAGATAACATTCTTCAACGCTAGAACGAATATATTGGATATTGATCATCTGGCAAGCTATTGATACAGGCAAGCTAATTAAATAACTCGTTGAGGTAGATATGCCGTAAAACAAACCAAACCAAACTAAGAATTCAGGATGTAGAATAAGTAAATACTTCTTTTAATTCTTCCGTGTATAGATCAGTCAGCAAATTTAGTATAGGAGATGAGAGACTTGAACATAGAATAGGCAGGTCATGTATATTCTATTTGGTTTGTTCTTATTTAGGATGATACTTCCTTTTTAATGTAAGGAATTAACTGTTTTATTATGTTCCTTCTTGATCAGTGGCATCTGTGTCACTGACAAGTTATACATTAAAAGTCCCTCCCTGCATATTCTAAATGAATGCTGTCGATAGATGTTTGTTAAAACATTACCAATGGCATTGATTTTTTGATCTCATAATAAACAAACATCAACGCCATCAATCAATTTATACTTATCGGCGTCGGAACTTTATCTTTTCATCGACGCCGGTGTCATTAGCCCGAAAAATCAAATAAAGATTGCACTTCAAGTGAATAGCGTCGATGTCGATGAAAAGGTTAAATGAACAGAATAGGTTCTACTAGTTTCGTTCATCACCACAATTTGCTACAAAACCAAAACTTTAACCTAAAAACTTGTGTGATGCACTCTAAATAACTTTGTCAGATCAAGACATTCATATAGATGTCAGAGCGTCGAACTGGTTCAGAGATATCTGAACTGTCAACTATATGCAACCGCTTTCTCAGATCGGTGATTAAAAATGGATTCAAGCGAGTGAAGCCGGCTTAGAGAGGACCATCATTTTTTCGAAATTTGTGGACAGGCGCTACACAATCACAAAGAAAGAACTTAACTAAATAAAAAAAAAACAGATCACTTGATTACTTTAAAGAAGGGCAAAAGTTGAAATGGCGAGCACATGTAACTTGAATAAAAAATAATTACATAATCGAAATGTTGACATTACGCATTACATCCGACACACTATTAAGAAGGATAGACTCATCAATAAAGCACAGAGTGATAACAGTCATTGGACTTGAGAAATCTGTTTTCCATTGTTTTAAAATCGTGTTGATAGATAAATTTCAAGCTTCAGGGATACGGAATTTCAGGTCGATTATTTGACTTAATTCGATCATCCCTATCAAACTATGTAATGAAGTTCATCCTTAAAGGATTCTCCGCCTGTTCCTTTCCCACGAACGCAGGTGTTCTCCAAGGCCCTATCCTGGGCCTTACTCTTACTTATCTTCATTAACTATCTGCATGATGTCATCAGTTCCCAAGTAGGCATCTATGTAGACGACACTACAATTACTAGTCCTGCCTCGAAATTGGCTGGCTACCTTTAATGACTCAAAAACAAAACTTCTTTTTATTAATCACCACAGGGAACCATCCCTGCTCCCCTCAGAATGTCTGATGTTCAACTCTACGAGAGCGCCGCTTTGCGACTGCTTGGTCTCATACTGTCCGCTGACCTGAGATGGAACAAATACATTGAATCAATAGCTTTATCCACCACACGGAAAATTGGTTCCCTGTGTCGTGCCAGAAAGTTTTTCTCGTCCGAGTTCATCCTTCAAATCTATTAATCAACCATTCGCCCTTGCATGGAATTCTGCTGTCATATATGATCTGGAGTCCCCGCTGTTCCTCTTAAGGTCCTCGACAAAATCCAGAGACGAATATGCAATGTGATTGGCCCTGATCTGGCATCTTGTCTACAGTCGGTCTCTCTCAGACGTGCCGTCTCCTCCCTCTAACTTTTATACAAATACTTTCACGGTAACTGCTCCGATGAGCTACTTTCGCTGGTTCTCAGACTGAATGAATTTAAACGTGATACTAAGCTGGCATATTGGTCCCACACTTTCACTGTCGAAACATTTAAATGTGGCCGTCTCTTCTACCCCGATAGTTCATGTCTCGCATCTCCCGTCTGTAGAATTCCCTTCCTATTTCTTGTTTCCCTGATAGCTATAATATGCAACTATTCAAATGTAATGTCAATCGACATCTTCCGAGGCCTTGATCTAATTCCCCGTCCTTCTCTTCATCCTTTCCTCTATCACGCCTCTTTACTCTTGCTCCCACTCTCTGTAACCCCTTGCGTGCTAATGGCTTCCCGCCTTGCTTGGGGTGAAATGCTAAAAAAAAAAATGAAGTAGTACTGGCTGTTTTGGTCGCTGAATGTCAAATGGTAATGGATACACATGTTATTCGTTATCACATTTATCGTATATTTTCGTTTCTTTGACGTATTTATTTTTTATCTGAAGGTATATCCAAGTCTAGGTTTAAGCGACATCTCTCTTACATAACCTCACAAACTTCACTTCTTAACTTCACATACGCCCATAAAACAACATAATTCAGTTATCCCTACCTTGAGAGGCTGTCGGGACTTGTATTGATAAACATTAGTTAAAAATGTTCACTGTTCAGAAATAAATGCTTAACTCGGATATTTTGTCGGTTACTATTAATATTAGCTGTGACATTTTTAAGTCTTTTCAAAACAACAGCGCATATCAACACTGAGTTAGAAAAGGAATCCCCCTAAACGATTTTGTATAACTGTCTCAGGGATAAAACATTTGCTTTGTCTTATTTATATAAGGCAGCTTAAAAAAGTGCTTTCTTCCAGTTCGTTTATTCCTGGCTTAAAAGCCTCTGCCTTAATCTTATGCTCTTTTACTAAGAATAGTTATTTGTGTAATGCTATATTTCCTTTATCGTGACGCTGTTCGACGTATAATATTTTCAGTATGGTTCAGGTCGCGTCGCAGTCAATTACTAAATTTCTTGCTTCATACTAACGCAATATTTCTTTTTCATTTTCTTATTCTATCTGTGACCTGACAATAAATTAAAAAAAAAACATTATCACCTTGTTCTATACTTTCAATATAATTCATCATTAATCAGATAATCTTCTTTTTTATACTATGTGCTTTCAGGACATGGACGATAACGGGTCTTCACAGCTTCCTTTCATATCTTGTTTAGAACAAGAAATGAAAGGAAGCTGTGAACCTTTGATTCTTTGACGCTCCCCTTTGTCTTTGTTCAGGCACCCAGTCGCAAACTTTTTAAGTTACTATCCACCTTCCAATATGTTGGTGTATTGGATAGAGGCTTGAAATTCTGGTCGGTTTCGTTACATTCCCTTACGTGCAAGCACCCTTGGAAAATGTATGAATCGATCTCATCCCCAAGCTATGGGTTAAATAATAGGAAATCATTGCTCTTCTCAAAAAATTGTTAATGCATTATTTACTCACAAAAGATAATTATTCTTACAGTCCCTAAATATGTTTATGCACCAAATAACCCCAGAAGGATTGATAAGCTATAACAAATAAAAACAATCGGCTAATATTAGGATTTTTCTTGTATTATTATTCTCTTTTCTCGTTATTCACATATTCTATCCATAGTATACTCAGTATTTGTCCATAGAATTATATCCCTGGATATTACGCAGCAACTCAGTAGATTCTTCATGAAAATCTTTGCTATCTCTTCATATGTTGCTTAGTTACTTAAATGCAATCTTTTACTATACGCCTTCTGTGTACCACATATGATCTGTTAACTTGAGCAGTAAAGTTCTCTACAAATGTGGTTCTTGACGTCTTCGGTATGTAGTTCACGCGTTCGACGGTCATTGTGCTGACAACCATGCATTCTGTCTTCTTCCACTTAGTCGCTTTCTCTTTCCTTTTTTACCGTTTACCTTGTGCAATCATGCTTTCGATTATCTTTCTGAACCTGTCATCAGCACAGTGCTATTTTACGTTGTTAAGTTTATGTCACTCAATAATACAGGTTTGCTCAGTTTTTGGAGGACATTTGTGTGAATTTAGTAAAAGAACAATAAGCCACGGAAAAATAACTTTATTTAAGAAAAATGGCATGGATAATTTTGATATTCTTCTTGACGCATCGACTTAATGAATTCGTCGAATTCAATACGAGGTCTGAAACTATAACATTCCTGAATCAGATGATCTTTATCTATTTTGGACATTGTGCTACTTATAGCGAACAGAGATTATATAAAATGTCTTCCCTTTTGACCAGGCATCATATGGAGTAGTATAACAGATTCAGGTGGGAAGAGTTAAGAGGTCATATTTTTAGGATGACGTAATCGTGGAAATTGTAAGTCATCCATTCTTGGGTTACGCTGTCCTTACGCTATCTGTCCAAGGCATCACAAAACTCTCCAGTATATCCTATAGTCAGCAGCATTGATCTTTATGACTTGAGGAAGTTACTGAGGAGGCATGACACCTCCCTCGTTATTCGTAACTCCCAAAATTATCAGAGTTGTCGGACATTTTGTGCGCATGGCCGTTGGAACGTCCTTAGTGACTTTCTATAACAATTTCTCATTCCTTCTGTTAATCATATAATCCATACCAAATTATATCTCACCAGAGAAAAACCAAAGCATTACAGTTTTTGATGCTCCAACCTACTCAACAAGCGCTTTACGTGGATTAGGCGCTTATCTTTTGTCCTTGTAGACATGAATTGGCCTCTTCACATCGCATTAGACTTGCATCGAAGGTCTTCAGTTTTTCAATAGAGTGCCTTGGAAGCTTGAGTTCTTTAGAAATGAATTGTCTTTCTGGAGTTCTTATCGATAATTTTCTGTAACGTTTTTACAAATTTGTGTGTTCTCATAATGTGAGGACCGTTAGGAGTCGTTTTGCTACTGCTGTAGAATCGTCGTTAGTGTTTGCAAAGTATAACAAGAAACGACCGTTCAACTTTCAGGAAGCTAGCAATCACTAAATCGCTATGCTCTGCCTTTAAGACAACGATTGCAGCGCGCCTTTCTATTGGCTGTGTTAGCTTGATGCTTGATATTATTTATCTGAAAAGAAACGATAATCAGAACGAGGTAGAATAAAGTTAGTCTTATTAAATGACATGTCCTCAAAGAAGGTCATTGTGCTGTACTTTGTCGAACGCCTTTGTGCAGTCTATAAAACACGTACACGTCCTTCTGCATTTGTATTTCTCTTTTTGATAACATTCTAGCATAAATATCGAGTTCCTTGTTCTGGCGTCTTTGACGAACTCGACTGCTGCACGGTGTGTTCATAAGAATTCGGATGATCAATATCCAATATATTCGTTCTAGCGTTGAAGAATGTTATCTTTCTCTAAAATAAGCATTCCGACCTTGGATTTGACGCAGCCTTTTGATGAACATGCCTTCTGTCCTGTTAGTTATCTTATTTTTTATGCATATCTCCTTTATCTCTGATACTCATTCTCTTTATTTCTGCACATTTTTCGTTGAGCCATTCTTCATTAGCTTGCCTGTATCTGTTCCTTATATCTGATTAGTTTTCTGCATTCCACTCCATGACTTGGCATTGTTTTCTGTCTCCTTTGCTTTATGTCGAGAATCTTGACTGTGATCCATTTGTTTTTTCTTCGTTCATTCTCCTTTGGAATGACGCCGTTTGCTGATGTCAGTAAAGCTTCTTTTAATGTGTCCAAGTTTACATTTCCATGTTGTCTCTCGCATCTTCTTTTCACACTGTCCATGTATTTTTACTTTAGGTTCGGGTCGTTCTGGAGTTTGTTGTATTGCAATTTGGGTGTTGCTTTATGCTTTTTCACTTTCCGCAGTTTCATTCTTAGGTGACATATAACAGAGAGGTTGTTGCTTCCGCAGTCGGCACATGATTCGGTTTTTCAGTGAACAAAAGTATCGCTGAAACTTTTGTTAATAGCTATGTAGTCAACTTGGTTTTAGTTTCTCCCCCTGGGCTTCTACGTGTCCATAATCGTCTTGGATGTTCTTGGAACCAGGTGTTGGCTTTTCCCTAGTCATTGGCTATAAGCAATTGAACCCATTTTTCTCCGCGTTCGTTGCGGGTTCGTTGTTCGAATTTGTCAGATAGCACCTCTTCCGGCTCCTTGCCTACATTGGCATTCATTTCTCCCATGATAATTAGAATTTCTTGTGATTTTCACGGAGCCTTGATGTTGTCTAGTATGGAGTAGAAAGATTCAATTTCTTCTTCCGTACTTTGTGCTGTTGGTGCATACACTATTATAATAATATGATGAAAGGCTTTAACAAATTATATTCATTCTGTTGTACTTTTATTATTGATAACAACATATCTTTCTTATAATAAAATCTGGGAATGCGTTCGAATTGCATTAAGCCGCTCACAAGAGACCTTATGCCAGACGTAGCAAATGTTTCCGATTGAATAAACTTTTATTCGTTGAAGAGAAACTTAAATTTCTCCATATGAAGAAAACCATTACGTATGCCCAAAACAGATATCAAAAGAAACTAAATTTTCTAATCGGTGTCACCTCAGAATTTTAAATTCTAGGAGCCTCACTGGTGACCCTCCCCCACCAGACAACTGGATAATAGAACTATTCTTGAAAGGGTAAAAAATTTTATTTGAACATTAAAAGCAGACATTAAGAGATTTATAACAAAAAAGAAAGATTTAAAAAAAAGAGGTGGGAAGCTCGACGTGGTGTAATATTTAGCAAGCTGGCCTTTCTAGAAAAATGATTACTGAATAGTGAGTTAGATCCTCACTGGATTCCCTATATTTTCAGGCTTGTGTCACATCTAAGGTATGCTTAGAAAATCCCGTAAATTGATAATATTGCATTGTTTTTGATTTTTTTTATGGCATATCAACATGGGTCACATGGGTCATGCAATGCCAACAAAATTTGAAGTAGATTCATAGCGACAGTTTGGTAAAAAAGGTGTGTATGTATTTTTATTTCAAAAATGTATTGCTGGTAATATGGTTTTTTTTTCAAATAATATATTGTTGGTAATTTTAAAAAAATGTATCGCTGGTAATATTGTTTTTTTTTTACAAAGTATTTCTGGTATTCAAACCTATTTTTACACTTTCATAGTGTTTTAACACTAGTTTGGGTGTTTGCTATTTACCCATAGATGGGACCCTAACAGGTGCTACCACCCCTGGTCAGGTTGGACCTGGGAACACCAGCAATTAACAGGTGGTTCCATGCTTCTCAAAACCTCCTGATCAGAGGCCTTGCTGTTGGACGTAGTTTATCGTCTTACCCAGGACGGTGCATTGTTTTGTTTCAGTATTGCCAATTTACTGTGATATATATAGTTTTATCCTTTTTTGTTATGATTTGTTTCATTTTTTATGTGTAAGAGAACGTTATATAATCACCATAATCATGTGGAGAGAAGTAGAATCCCTTACATCCTTGCAAGAATGAGTTTGAACGTTCAAAGAAAGACCTAACACCACACACCTTAATTCGGTCGAGGATAATTCTAGTCGAGAAATTAAACATTTATTTTACGTATGAATGATTTAGTTTCATTAAACTTTGCATCGGTTTCTCATCAGTGAAAAGCTTTTGATAGAGGCTCGATAATTAGAGAAAGAGAAAGAGAGAGAGAAAGAGAGTGAGATTTATAATATTAATTTTTTTTTTTTTTAATCATATCACCCCAAGCAAGGCCGGGGGCCACTATCACGCAAGGGGTTAAAGAGGGGGTTGGCGGAAGAGCAGATAGGAGTGGCAAGGGAGGGGATGTGGAGAAAGAAAGACAGTGGGTCGATCAAGGCAAGGGGGCCAAAAAAGATCCGGAGCGAGAGCAGATAGGAATGAGAAATGAAAGGATGTGGAGAAGGGAAAGAGACAGAGAGAGAGAAATCCGGGGACCCCTTCCTAGACACGAAACAAGGTTTGGGCCTCTAAACGTGTCCAATTGATTGTCATAAAAAAATATTTAACAGAAACGTTTTCAATTTTTGTCCTTTCCCTATATTCTCCACACGTCCCGCTGCGTATTAAGTAAAATTTTTATGCGATTTTTTCAGCCTATCTTAGTTTTACAAAAGTTAACGAATACGGAGCATACATTGAGGAAAGAACTCACTACTTATTTGTAATCGTAAGCCAAACTAGCTCGCAAAACATTACCCAACATTGAGTTGTCCTCGGTAACCTTTTGCTTATTATATCATTAATCGTAATGGAATTTGTGAATTCCTGTCCCTACTTCGTGAGTGATAAGAAAACCGTGTATTGTTTTATGAAGTGTGAACAGAAATTGCTAAGAACTTGATAACCATGAAATATCCTACTTTCTGCTCAACAGAAAAATAAGCCTTAATACATTATATTTCTAGAAGCTTTTATTAACATACAGAAAACAAACGGATGTACAAAAAAAAAACAAAAAACAAAAAAAAAAACTGAGGGCTTGCACTTGAGAAAAAGGTTAAGATGAATTGTTTATTTTTAAGATTAATGTTAGACAAAGAGGGAGATTATGCTAATAGTTCCATCTCTGTAAATTTCAGTTAACTGGGAATCATATAGAAGGATAACGGTTGACTACTGAACCAACTGATTCTATCAAAGTAAGGTAATGCATATTTAGATGCCATAATTACAACTAATGTTGATGCAAATATTCCTAGCGCGATCATTTCCACAAAGTAAGATGAACCTTAGAAGTAGAATCTTTGAGGTTTACTTAGATCTTTATTGCTTGCGCAATCAGTCAACTGTGTTACGTCCTTCACAAGACTGGAAAAAAGTTCAAAAGTTAGTGAAATGGGTTGCACATGAACAAACATCGGCCAACGTTTAAACACTTGTCTTTGTATTCTTGCTGAACAACGATAAAAAACGCTTTTATTTCCGATCTGGGATTTTACTGATCATTGAAGAATAATGGTTTGAGTAGTTGCGATGGTAAGCAAATGGAAATATTATGACAAATATACGAGATGAAAATTAATAATGGTTGCTTACGTAATTTTCTCTCGTATTTTAAAAAATTTTTGTTCGAATTCTTATTTGTATTTTTGTTGCTAGTCTTTTTCTACTTGTTTTTCTTTTCTGTTTTCGGAGTCGTTATCTTGCTGTAACTTTTGTTTTTCTTTTGCGTTTGTTTTTAATTTTTCAAAGTTTTCGTTCTTTTTCTTGTTCTTATTTTTTTTTTAAATTTGAACATCTCCCAGATTTTCATTCCTTTCCTTTTCTAGGTGTTTATCTACTTTATTCTTCTTCATTATCCGATTTTCTCTAGGATCATGTCATTTTCATCTTCTTCATTTCCTTCTCTTTTCATTGCTACTGGTCTTTTTCTTCTATATCCATCATAATCATCATCGTCATCTTCTTTACGTTTATTTTCTTCTTCTTTTCACAGCTAGTAATTTTTTCATCATCATCATCATCATCATCATCATCATTTTCTTTATATCCATTTCCTTCTTTTCATTGTTGCTCATCTTTTTTTCTTCATTATCATCATCATATTTTTTAGTACCTTTTCATGAGGAAACTATAGAAAATGAAGATAATGATTAAAAGCTGGGCTCAGATTGCTCATCAACAATTGAATCATTTCAATAATTCATAATTTAAGATTTTAATTCGGTTTGTTGACTCAGTTTTGTTAACTCTGGGAGGCACGGTGGAATAATGTATAGCGACTCGGATTGAGGAATCGGAGAGCCGAGTTCGAATTCTAGTCGAATCCATTATATTCACTTATGTTAATACCCTTGGGAAAGGTATGAATCCACTTCTCCCCCCTCCCGCTATGACCGGGTTATATAAACTTAGATGGCAAGACAGACTGGGTTCTCTCACCTTGGATCGCAACTGGTATACTGCAGAAAGAAATGGCAACCTACTGCGGGAAAAAATCTGTCTCTTCAGTCATGTATCAAAAGATACTTGATCGCTTAAGCGTGTATCATACATAGCTAACTGAACTCTGATTTCCATGTTGGTAACAGTAATAGACCTAATAATCTTTCAGAAAATATAACTAGACACAAACACTTCAGTTAACATGGGTATAATGGTTACAAAGATGACGGGAACTTTAATAGAAAAATGCGTTATTATTTTCAGTATTTAAAGTCTGACTAATTCCTCTTTATTGTTAATTTCAAAACGAACAATATTTTTTCATTATTTCACCCTAAGCAAGGCGGGGATGCCATTGCCAAGCCGGTGTTTAAACAGAGTGAAGGTGAGAGAAAAGACTGGATATAAGGGAAAACGAAGAAAGGTTAAAAGCTGAACGCGGTTCAAGAAGATAGAAGATGGTGACTGTCGTTGGATTTAAATTTTTGAAGATTGAGAAGCAAGGAAACAAAAGAGAGTTCTACAGGCGGGAAATTCAAGAAAATGAACGGTTAATTGAACTAACTTAACAGTAAAAGAGTGCGTCCTAAATGCCAATCTAGTAGCATGCTTAAAGACACGTAGTCCGAGCACCAGAAGATAAAACTCATCGGATTCGAGATGCCAAGTCAAATGGATTACATTGCAGATCCTTCTTTGGATTTTATCAAGAACCACAGGCACCAGACCAGATATGGCAGCAATATTCCTTGCACAAGCGAATGGTAGATTTGTAAATGTGCAAGATAGACTCTGACGGGAAACTTTCCTTGCACTAGATGCAGTTATTTATTCGACATAAGTCGCTCCACATCAAGACAGTTGAAAACATGAGTCCACGAAGCTGCAGTGTGTTGCTTTCCATGAGTCTAGCATTTGCCATGCTGATGACCAGCAGGAATGATTCTTAATGGTGGTTGAATGAGAGCAGTTTCGTTTTGGAGGCATTCAAATTTACCAGCCATTACCTGCCGTAGTTAACCACAAATTGGACGTCCTTTTTAAGAGCAGCTACCAGATTAACTTTGACGGCTATGGGAGATTAACTATTGAGAAAAAAGAAGATGGTAGCATCATCAGCATAAATGCCTACTTGGGAATTGATGGCATTAGGAAGATCATTTTTAAAGATCAGAAATAGCGTAGTATCCAGGATAGAGCCTTGGAGAACACCCATGTTCGTGTGAAAGAATCTTAAAGCGAGCTCGTTCAAAATGCCCTTCATTTCCCGATTTGATAGGAATAATTTGGTTAAATCAAACAGTCGTCCAGTAATACTGAAGCTTACGTAGAAGACCAGCGTGCCAAACCCTGTCAAACGCCTTCGAGGTATCAAGACCCACAGCTCGAGCTTCACCGTTATTATCAAGAGATTGATCAGTGGTGGCCGTTAGCACATCAGCGGGAGATCTGGTAAAACGGATATTGTTTGTCAGAGAGTTGCTCGTGAGAAGTAAGGTACGTAAGCAATTCTGCATTGATCAAAGACCCCAATACAGTTCCGAGAGCAGTAGGAGACTAATAGATCGATAATTATAGAGGTCAGACGGTTCTAGCGAGTTCTTGCAAACAGGAACTACAGAAGCGGGCTTCCAAGAAGTTGGAAAGCAGGAAGCAGTGAGGCAATAGTTGTAGAGTTTGGAGAGCAATGGAACCAGCTTAGGATGATGGCTGGGATACCTTTACTTCCGCTTGCCTTATTGGATTCTAATTTAGAAACAATGCCTGAGACCAGTGACGGAGTTATGCGCAAATTACTCAGTCGGTTCTATGTCCTATTGGGGAAATCAGGTGTGGGTACTCCAAAGGAGTCGAATGTTAATTTGGAAGAGAATTTCCAAGCAAAGCATTTAACGTTGCTGCTCTGGACGGACATCGATATTGAATATAGGAGGGGTTGGGTATCTGTTCTTGTTCAGCACACTCTTGCAGAACTGCTAATAATCTCTAGAACCGAACTTGCAATATAATATACGTTGTTTCATTCTGTCAGTAAACAGTAACTTTGCTACTTTGAGAACAGGTTTGCACTCGTTACGTACAGAGTCAAAGAGAGACGTCTGTTGCAATCAGATGTGCCTCTCTTGTACAGCCGGAAGTAGTGATTTCTGTGGGCTATGCCGGCCGAGCATGCAGGTGAGAATCAAGGAGATGAACGCGGTTTAACTTGGTATTCCCTTGCTTGAAGGAAAGCATCGTTGCCTACTTTCACACAGGAGGAGACCTCTGACGTGCATTTTTTAACAGGATGATTAAAAACTTAATTGTAATCGAGAACACGAAAGAATTCCCGGAACGAGTCCCTATCTGCTTATTCATAACAGAAGGATATTCTTTGGCTGGTGGGGAGAAGAAAGAGATGTTTACAGACAGTACCGCTTGATCAGAATTGCCCAGAAAGCAAAACTGTGTAGTAAGACAAAAATTAGGGATAGAGTTAAAAGGAGATCGAGAAGAGAAGGGTGCCCGTCAGGGTTACTAGGTAAATCTATGGGAAAGGCAACCACTTGCGTCAGAGATTGAGTGATTGAGAAGTTAAAGCTTTTGTATACCAGCGAGTTCAGTGACAGTGTCTTTAAACCACATAGTATAGTGGGCACTAAAGTCACTGAACACGGACATATTTACAAATGGGTGTAGGGAGATGGCCTTGTCTATATTATCGGAAATAATAATACACAACTTCTAGAAAGGAAAGGGAACGGTAGAGAAAGAAGAGATAGCTGACTGAATTAAGTAGAGAGAGACGGAGACACATGTACGAATAGTCTGGAGATTCAAGAGAGAAATCCCTAGCCAGCGGGAGATGTTCGCGGACAAAAACTCCCAGGCCAGGCTTCTAGACTTTAGAGTCCTTTCTAAGGAGAGGAAAATAGCCAGGAATCGAGAAATCATAAGAGGATATAGAAGAGTTAAGATTAGTTTCGCAGAGAGCTAAGATGTCCGGAGACTTTTCTTAGAATAACGATTCCATACAGCAAAGGTTGGTACGAATACCACGAATGCTGGAGAAAGAAAGTGTTACGAGTTTAAGTGTTTTTTTGGTTAAGCTGGTTTAGGTTTATATATTTGGTTCTTTACATTCATGTTGCGCTATTTAGGTAAGGAAAATTCAAGGCTACTAGCAGTAATCGATCGTCTAATGTACCATGCGCAGGAATTGAATTGGCGCAGACTGCAACATAGTTCGGCCTCGGGGTTGCCCAGCAGAGGTGCTTGCAGGGGTAGCATACCATGCACCATATGACCCTGCAAAACCTGATATTATGCGACTGTTGTTAAGAGCAGCTTCTCTAGACGCTACGCATGAGTTCGGGCTCGTAACTACCAGCCAGGAGCAGCAATCAGAAAAATTCCAACCCGGTACCCTTAAAATGAAGTGACGTTGCTACTCTCCACACATATTACAAAAGAAATCATGACAGCACCACTATTAAGGCCTGAGAGAAGGAAAGGAACTAGGAACCTCTTTCTAAACAAGAAACAAGGGATGAGCTTCTGCTCAAGAGAAGAGGAAAGTGTATGGAACGAGCTCTAGGAAAGCCTATTTATTTCTATTAAAAAAATATAATGGTACTAATTTTTAACTTGTTAAAGTCGAGATATTCATTAGAAATCCAACGAGGAATTAACAATTGCAAATACATAACTCTGAATAAACTTTACAAGATAAATTGTTCTGGGTGTATATCCAGGTAAGTTATAACAGAATGGACAATGAAAACATATTTGGAGTTGCCCCGCTGCCCACAGAACACATTAGACCATGCGATGTTTAACTGAGATTAGGAGGGAGAGGCAGTAATAGGTAGTTGGTGAGAGTGGAGTCAGTCCCAAAATCCTAGCTGCAGGGTAAAGGAAAAAAATAGACAAAAAAATGGCCGTTAAATATTATGATTAATTGTAGTCAAGATGATGAACGGTGTTTTAAGAGAAATTTAGCTAGAATTTAAACATTAAAAATACCAAAGAGAAAAAGGAAACGAAAAGAAATAAAAAAGTAAAAAAAAAATAAAAAAGTACAAATCAACAAAGAAGAGGACAAAGAAAGAGAGACAAATAATAAAGGAGGAAACAAAAATGTGACCAGCACAAACAGGAATTAAAAATTGCAGATACATATCTCTGAACGAACTTTACAAGATAATTTGTTCTGGGTGGATTTCCAGTAAAGTCATAACAAAATGGACACTGATAACTTATTTACAGAGATATATCGTTTTACATTCCCACAGAACAATATCCCCCAGAATTAAAGCACTGGTTCGTGTTTTTAGTGGCGTAGCAATCGTGAGATCAATACCAGGGACCCGGCAGTGTCCGGTGGGAACAGAACTAGCAATAACACGCAATAGAACAAATATACAGTGTAACCCGGATATAAGAGAGTTGTCGGGACCGGAGAAGAAGTATCTTATATCCGGGTTTCTCTTATATCCGGGTTTGGTCTATTATATATGCATTAACACAGGCTCTAATTTGGGACCAGATAAAATCTCTCTTATATCCGGGTTTCTCTTATATCAGGGTCTCTTATATCCGGGTTACACTGTATTACAAAACACGGAGAGATGAACGAGAATAACCTATTTATATAGATTAAATAAAGCGTTCAGTTTGAAATTCTCTGAAGGTTACTCGGACCGATAAAAAGCATGATGATGGTGGGAGGGTACAATAACCGAAACGTTACGGTAGTAATAACTCTTCATTTAAAAAAAACTTTCAGACAGAAACTGATAAATTTTTTATTCTGCTTCTTCATTCGCAATCGATATGTCTGTCTGAAGATATGCAACCCCCCCCCCCCCAAATGCAATAAGAATGGAGAGCCTTGGCGAAGTGCAATTATTATAATTATATTCTTATATTCATCACCAGTGCTTTGTGCGATCAGTACACCCGGGGTATCCAATACTTGTGTTCTTGTGTCACAACGAAGTTATGTTTAGGCATATGAAAATGTTTTCAATGAAAATATGAGGAAAGGAATCTTAGAGAATATTTTTTACAGTAAGGTTCACCGTGTACATAGTTACGTTAAGAGGAAGTTTGTACAGATAGGAGAAGGAGATAACGGTTATCCCTAGACTTTAAGAGGTTAAGATTGTAGTGATTGGGGAAATATCCTCTTAGGAGTCGGTTCCACAGAGCAGTGGTTCGCGGGAATATGCTAGTGTAACTGACTTCTCAAAGATAGAATACGGAGTGAATATGAGTGGTTCGCCACAGTATACGTGACATGGCAGGTCCTAACCTTGAAGGTTGGACCTGGTGGTGCCAAGGAATGTAGTTCCTCCGATCACTTTCCATGGAAGTAGCAATCTGACAATCACAGGATATATTCAATTAAAAAAAAAAAAAAATGCATGCAGAATCGAGTGTATGTTAATGGATAGTTGAACATGAAGAGGGAGGTCGAATATTGCTTAGTGCTACAAAGAATAAGAATTCGTGGAGGGTCATGATCGTTCACGTCCTGAACGGTTACGACAGATAATGAAAAAAGAAATGATTCATTTTGAATGCAAGAAAGTACGTGGAATCAAGTGTGCGTAAATGGATGGTAGAACATGAATATGGGGATCATCAAATATTGTTTCTGCTACGAGGGATAGGAATTCCTGCAGAGCCATGATCTTCTTGAACGGTCACGGCAGATAAAATATCCAGCAGATGGATTCGTGTATATGTAAATACAGTGTAACCCGGATATAAGGGAGTTGTTGGGACCGGAGAATAAGTCTCTTATATCCGGGTTTCTCTTATATCAGGGTTTGGTCTATTTTGTTTAGGTAAGTATGGCTCTAATTTGGGACCAGAGAAAATCTCTCATATATCCGGGTTTCTCTTATATCGGGGTCTCTTATATCCGGGTTACACTGTAGATGGTAGAACATGAACGGGGGGGGGCAAATATTGTTTAGTGCTACAGGGGATAGGAATTAGTGGGCAGCCATGATCGTCCACGTTCTGAAGGGACACGGCAGATAAAAGATTCCCCTTTTTACATTTTTAAAACCGAACACTTTCGCACACAGCTAATAAATAGAAATAGAAGAGGGCGTTAAATAAGAAATATGAGAATCGGTGGAGTAATGGATAGCGGTTCGGATTGAGGAATCGGAGAGCCGAGTTCGAATTCCAGAAAATCCATTGCATTCGCTTACGTTCCAATACCCTTGGGAAAGGTACGAATCCTCCTCTTCTCCGCCATGGGTAAATAGCAGGACAGACCGGGTAATATAGCCTTGTATGGTAACTGGTCTACCTCAGATATGGTAATCTACTGCAGGAAAAAAAATCTGCCTTCTCAGTCATATATCGAAAGATACATGATCGTCTAAGCCTGTATCACGCATGGCACAAAAAATTATTAGAATTTCCCTTGGAGATGATGAAACTTACGTATTTCATACCCGTGTGAGTGGTCAAGATTTCGAATGGCAGGTCGTCTAATATAGAAAATCCATGTAACATTCTGATTTCTATAAATTGGCCTTGTGCTAAGCTGAAGTTTTAAACATCAACATTTTTGAAAACCTGAATGACGTCTACATGTTGATAGAGTTTTCATTGCGTGTGTCGAGATTCCTGCCGCCAGCAGATGATAAAGCCGGCTCGTGTTTCGCGGGTTGACTCTTAACGTTTCTCCTTATCGAGGTTAAGGTTGAGTGCCCGTTTCAGAAATCATTAAAAACCGATTTGTGATAATATCGGTGTGCGTCTTATTCCCAGAGGATCACACACGTGCGCATATTGCCATATGAATTTCACGACTGGGGGGAAAAGGTAGACATTAGCAATTTATTATAGCGGGACATAATAAAAAAAAAATGAAATAGCTTTATCTTAATGGCTAAATTGAATATTGAATACAAACATATTTTACTCTTTGTGGGAATGGAGGGCAATTCTCGAGATGTATATCTTTGTTCTCATTCAACCGAGATTTTAAGAGAGAAGATAGTTGAAGAAAACGAGAAAAAAATGACTAAACATCAATTGTAAGAAAAAAGAATGTGTGATTGACTGCAATGAAAAACAAAACAAATTAAGATGCAAACTACAAATTGAAGATGTCAAAATCAAACAATAATAGAATTTTAAATATCTGGGAATTGTTTTAACAGATGACGGAAAGAAATTTCTGTTAAAAAATGCTTGAATTTTTTAAAAAATTATCTAACACAATAAAAAATAAACCTAATCTGCTAGCAATAGCTCATCACCAATCAATGCAATTTCACATTTTAAATAATTTTTATACACAAAAATATTTTATCAATGCACATATATAAACATACCCAAATCTGCTATCAAAACATATTTGGCAACTCAAAAATACAATAATGATAAGGAAAATACGAAAAACAACACAAGGTTACAATAACTTAAAACCATGTAACCGTTGGCTTTTTGCACTAATAGTCATCAAATACAAGACGAGTGACATTAAGGTAGAGTGTTATTGTGTGGTGTTGTATGAACGTAAAAAATAAAGAAATGAATTTCATGGCAAATGGGGACCGGACAGGTACAGCACAGGTATAGTTTAAAATAGCGATAACTTCATTCCTCGAACAAAATGCTTTCCTAAAGATGAGATCAGAGCGCATTTTCAAATACAGACATAAAATAAATCTCCTTTTTCGCTACCTACAACCACATTATTAAAAAAGAAACTTAATAAAACCATATTAAGTAAATCTACTAAAATGCATTACTAACGGCTAACGCAGGAACAAAATTCACGAATGAAAAAATATTCAAAGCAAATAAGAAAATCAATAGTAAAATGAAATTATATATATATATATATAATTTTTTTTTCATTAATGCATGTTTCATTAAATAATATAGACAAGTTTTGTCTATTTATTTTAAGTAAGTTCCTTTCGTATTTTGTGATAAGCTTAATCACATTATCGTTCCCGTACTTAATACTTCTCGTTTTCACTCTCGCGTGGTCATATATATATATATATATATATATATATATATATATATATATATATATATATTCTTAGAGATTAAAGGAAAGGAATGTTTTCTTTACCAAAGCGTTTCGACCTATGAGGGACTTTATAAAGGTAAATATCTTTGATAAACTGCCTCAGAGGACGAGAAGCGTTGATAAAGTTAAATTCTTCTTTCTTTTATGCATATCTAAAGTTTTACAGACACACACACACACACACACAGAGACACACACACACACACACACACACACAGAGACACACACACAGACACACACACACGTACGTACGTACGTACGTACTTAAGACATTTTTTAAGACAAACATTTTGTGTCGAATAATTTTGCTGATCGACATTTCCAAATCACGAATGATCCTTCTCAGACACGGAGGATATTCCGTTAGAAATCGTCCAACATTTGTTTCGGAAGAAAAGTAAAAGAAATAGGGTCAAAACTTTCAATTTTCCGAAGTTATCATCAGGGGTAGTGTATCGTCAGGGTAGTTAGAGACAGCTGGCGTGTTTTAGGACGTAGGCAAAGGCAGTTGTGACATAGGAGCGTGTGACTTCGATTTTTTATGTGGGGTTGCGCGCTCTTATAATACATTTTATTTAGAAATCGTTGATGTTCTTATATGATTATTGCTTCAAGTATCATACTGTTTTTTTTAAACTATTTGATTTGACTATTTTTTTGGCATTGTCTGTGAGTAGCTGTCCATTTTGACTATGATCCTTAAGCTACTTATTAATGTGTTGTACGATGGCACGATAGGTGGCAGGCAAGTCTCCATGAGAGTGTGGTTTTCGTATATCATATATAAGACATTTTAAATAAGAACATTCCCCCACTGGTTTTATTTATGTCTGTATGATGTATATTTACCGCCGTTTCATCTTTTTTTGTAATTGTGGTGCATTCGATTTTGGTAATAGATGTTAGCAGTGTTATGGTCAATATTATGTTTATGACAATAGCTTTTATTGTAAAAAATGTTGTTGCTTAAATGAAATTTGATTTGCTTGTCGACTGTATAATTAGAGTACCCATTATTGGTAAGTGCTTCTTTTATATAATTTCTTAAGGAACATTATTTTGGACGAGGAAATGTGTTTATCTCTTTGAATGAGGTTATTAATGACAGCCGTTTCATATTTTCCGGGACATTCACTGTTGTAGTTTAGAATTCAAGAGTTAGAATATGTAGACGTTTTGTTCGGAGATGTGGCAAAATTATCGCTGATAATTATCATAGTAAATGTGATTATATGGAAACGACATATTTTATCGATATGTAGTTAATGACTTTACATTAAAACTCTGTTTTTTCTAGTTTTTTTTAAATGATCTATAATGTCATTAACGGATATGGTTTGGGTGAAGATTTCATCAATACATCTGTATGGTGTATAAAAGTTTGAAAATAATGGCCCGAGTGGGCTGACCATAGGAACGCTGTCAATCTGGGTATAAATATTACAAAGTTACGTGGAAAGCGACTTGTGTTGTGGACATTAATATTTTTTTTTTAAAAATACTGTGAGATTCATTTTTAGTGGTGGCACAGAAGACAGATGATAAATGGTACTTAAAAGAATAGAAAGTCTGCAAAACCAACACTTAACAAGACACTCGAAATGCTGAAACAAAATGGGTATTTTTGTAGCAATGTTATCACATACATATGTTATAATTTTTACAAAAATATTA
This sequence comes from Acanthosepion esculentum, assembly GCA_964036315.1. Taxonomy (NCBI): domain Eukaryota; kingdom Metazoa; phylum Mollusca; class Cephalopoda; order Sepiida; family Sepiidae; genus Acanthosepion; species Acanthosepion esculentum. The sequence goes on from OZ038475.1 coordinate 115,983,303, forward strand.
TATATATATATATATATATATATATATATATATATGTATGTATATATATATATATATATATATATATATATATACAGAAAAAACAAAAATGCCTTTCATGTTGAGGTAATTATCTTTGCTGTACACTCATGTCCATGTTGAAGTTATTTTTTTTGCTGTAAAAAATATATGGTCTGTTATAATAATGACATCGAGCTCTCTGTGGATCAGATTTAATAATTCTTATTACTAGGACCACCTGGATTATATACCAACGTTTCTCGTGCCTGTATAGTATATGTATAATATATATATATATATATATATATATATATATATATATATATATATATATATATATATATATATATATATATATATAAGTTACGAAAAACTTGGTAATCCGTATGGATAGTCCCAAGGAGGATGAAATCCCGAGATCTCAATGTAAATTCAGAGCTAATAATTTAAAGAAAAACAGATCACTTTAAGGCTCCATGTAATAATTTATTTTACCATAGCCGATTTAAAGGACGCTGGATCATCAGACATCACTTCCAAAAGGAAGTTTGATAGATAGAAATATTAACATAAACCCTCTCTATACTCGATCATGTCTCTCACACCACTCCTCAATACCCTCTCTGTTAAATTACATAAACTTAATACTACCCGTCAAAAGTGTGAATTTTCATTTCATTTTTCGTTTCACCTTAAAGTGGTCTGTTTTTCTTTAAATTTATATATATATATATATATATATATATATATATATATATATATATATATATATATATATATATATATATATATATATATATGTATGTATATTGTACAGGCAATATATATATATGTATATTTATATATGTGTGTGTGTGTGTGTGTGCGCGTGTGTATCCTTTAAAAAGTTTTGATTAAGGAGAAGAAATTAAGCTTTCGTAATTGCCGAATTAGTTTCCATATCTTGATGTTCAAGTGTTAAATGGATTGTCTACTGTGCGTGTTAGGTTTTTGTTTCAGTCATTATCTAAAAGAGAATAAATGAAATTTAAAATTCGTTCGTTATTTTCATCTTTGATATGAATTGGAATTTTTAGTATCGAAAGTTTGTTTTCATTTGAGCGTGATGTTTTATAATTTTGTTATTGCTTTTAGTTTTGCAAGTCAAAATCGTTGCAGCAGCAGGAGCAATGTGAACTCTTAGAATTTGCATACCAATTCTAGAATCATGAATGACGTTGCTGATTGTTGGTCTGCTATTTTCACTTCATATTCACAGCTAAAATTTCTAATTTTTCTTTTCAATTTCGTGAAGATATTCAATTTAGTTAATTTTTACAAGCTATCGACACACAAATACACACACACAGACACACACACACATATATATTAAAACTTGTGTCATATAATTTAGACAAGTGTTGTTTACTTATTTTTAATATGATCCTCTTATATTCTGGGAAAGCTTGTTAGTATCCTTATTAAAGGGAGAAAGAAATAATGAATGAAACTCACACACACACACACACAGACACACACACACACACACACACACACACACACACACACACACACACACATATATATATATATATATATATATATATATATATATATATATATATATATACGGGGGTCATTCAATAAATAAGGTGTATTTTTCGGTATAAGGACTTCTAATACAGATAGAAGCTTACTCTTTTTTATTTTTTTTGTTTTGTTCCTTTTTCACATGGATTTAATTTCCGTTGCAGATTAAAAAAAAATTTGAGAGTTTTGGCGATAACAAAGATGGCCGACCAAGAAGCATGCTCCAGGATTGAACAGCGGTCAGTTATCAAGTTTTTGGTTGCTGAAGGGTGCAAACCAGTTGAAATTCATAGGAGAATGTCAACTGTGCCACATGTTTTAGCCAAAAAAATGTCTACAAGTGTGCTAAATTGTTTAAAGAAGGATAGAGCAGTGTTGAGGATGAAGACAGGCCTGGGAGGCCTACAGAAGTGAGGTCTCCTGAGGTGATCGAATCACTCAATGACCTCATTCAGTCTGACAGAAGGGTGACAGTGGATGACATTGCAAGGACTTTGAGCTTATCTGTTGGGACGAACGCAGGGGTCATCAGTCAGAAGGAGTCATCTTGCATCATGACAACGAAGGCCTCACACAGCAGCCCAAACGGTGCAGACCATCAACCATCTGGGCTGGGAACTGCTCCCTCATCCCCCTTACAGTCCAGACCTTGCCCCTTCTGACTTTCAGCTGTTTGGTCCCTTGAAAGCGTTCACGAGAGGCAAGTTTAAAAGTGACGATGAAGTCAAAAGTGTTGTGAGCGTCTGGCTGAGACATCAGTCCAAAGATTTTTACGCTGAGGGAATACAGAAGCTTGTGCACAGATGGGAAATGTGTGTGACAGTGCTGGGAGACTACGTTGAAAAATAAAAAAAAGTAAGCTTCTATCTGTATTAGAAGTCCTTATACCGAATAATTCACCTTATTTATTGAATGACCTTCGTATATATATAATTTTCATTCTATGGTAACACCGTGCATATTCAGCATTACTGAGAATATTTTTGTCTTTCTTATAATTCGCTAATTTACAGATATTCTCATAGAAATTGTTGTGATAAGCTATTCTCCTTGGTGCATTGACTGCATGATTTTAAGCCTATAGCTAGATATATTGTTGAACAATCTAGATGCAGGCGTATGTTCTATTCTAAGAGTTTCTTTTATCTCCAGTTGAATTCCCTCCCAATTTCTTGCTTCCCTGTCACCTACATTCTTCAAAATGTTAATTATGACGCCACACACTATCTTCTGTTTTCCTGAACCCTGCTCTTTATTGTGCCTTCTCCTCACTTAAGTTTTTATATTCTTTTAAACTCCCAGTAAGCCTTTTCGGACCTAGTTGCATTATCGCTTTGTTTGGGGTGAAATGATAAAATATTTAAATATTAGGTTGTTTACAATTCTCAAACAACGGGTGAGTCTGTTAATACGGACAAAGCAGGAAACAGAAAATAATTACTCTATTCCAATGATTCCCGAAGTGGGGCGTATGTCCCAACGGTGGGGCATGGTATTATTTTGGTGGGGCATGCGTAGGATGTGCACTCTTAGGTTTGCTATACCAACAGAATAAGGGGGCAATTCAAGAATGAATTATTAACAGTGAATTGTTTTCTAGTGAATCTGAGTGAGAGCGTTAATGTGTGTTAATTACATACGATGCATATATAAATAATATTTTGTTTGTATGTACGTACATCTGTAATTGCCATACATGTATGAATGAAATATCATAGAGGAGCACCGTAATTTCAGATATACCAAAGTGGGGTATAAGGCCAAAATCGGTTGGGAACCACTGCTCTATTCATTATTGTAAATTGGCTTCGGATCAATATTTGCATTTATATTTGCATGTATTTCCTGTACGATATATAACAATTATAGGGCACCTCGGTGTGGTGTAATGGTTAGCAAGCTTGTCTAGCTATAACAGTTACGACAGAGTAGCGAGTTCATCCCTACCTGGGTGCCACATACTTACCGCCTTGTCCTACATCTAAGCTACACTTAGAAAAATACCATAAAGCAATTATAATTTGTTAGTATTAGTTTATTTGTCATTCATTTCTCAAAATTTAATAGCAATGCCACTTGCGATTTCTTTTTATCAATTCACACCAAACAAGTGGATCAAAGGCTTGCTGGGCGTGAAAGAAACAGCGAAGACAATAACAAGCAGTAGTTGTCAGCATGATTACCATTGTATTCATTTTTTGAATATTGTAGCTGACACGAAACCAAGAAGCTGGATCCATCAGTGTTCAGATTTCAGCCTTCAAAGACCAATATTTGGTTTTCCGATTTGATGAGTAGGGCATCAGTTATTCAGAAAAGAAAAACTTCTTTTTTTTAAGCTCCATTAAATTTATAAGGAGCAAGCAACGTGGATGACTCGTTCTCCTTGTGGCTGAAATCGTTGCGTATTTTTAGTGCAAGAGATTACTGGTTGAACCTGGGCAAATGTCATGATTTCGAAATTTGATTTTCAAACCTATCACGCCCTTCCTAATTCTAAATATTGGCCGAAGATAATTATCTTACACTCAGTTTACCCATTTTGAACTTAGCCATTAACAGCATTGACTATAAAGATGCCGACATTGTTTCTTTTTGTTTATAGGAGAACTAAATACGTTGTAAGGGCATCCGTCAGTCCTCGGTAGACTACTGTCTGTCATTTGTCTAGTGAATGAGGCTAGGTTAGATAGATATGGGGGGCAGACAGTTGCACTTACATTAGACCCCAATTCTCAGTGTCTCATTGACAATGCCCATATTTCCACGACCGTAGCAAGAGTTACCATGACGTTGTTTGACACAATTACGAGCTGAAATTTGGGATTCTACATCTTTCCTGAGGGTTACTACTGAAGCCTTTCTTATGATTGGGTATGGTCGCAAGACATCAGTTTTATTTTATTAAATATTCACCTAATAAAAACTTAAGAGCCACTCAATGTAGAGTGTTACTAAATAACATTGTTGCGTGGACGTTAGAGGAGAAAATAAGTAGGGAATGTTCCGAGGATTCGGAGGAGAGATTGACCCGGGACTTGAAGTGACTAATAATCCTTTCCTGAGTCTGTTCCACAAAGTAGCTGTGTTGGGAAGAATCTGAGTGGAACTTTCCTACTAATGAAATACGAAGAGAATAAGGATGATTTATCTCAGTGTACGTGGTATGCAGGTGAAATAGCGGTGAAAGTCAAAACTGGTGAGACCAATGAATATACCTCATCTGAACATTTGCCGTGGAAATAGCGATGGTGTAAGCAACGCTTCAACCGTGAGGAAAAAAGTATAGGATTAAAAAAACAAACCAAAAAAACAACAACAAAAAACAGAACAAAACAAAACGAAATAAAACAATAACTCTTCCAAAAGGCCGCATACCCGTTTTGAAATCTGTCAAGGCTTGAAAATAAATCTTGGGTAGCTTCAACTCGTATAATGCAGCAATAACGAATTTTTTATTTTATCCGACTCTTGTAAAGATGAAGCATGAGCGGAAAAGGCAAGTCATTTCTGAAGCGACGTCACAACAACCCGACTATTTTTCCAGACTATTCCGTGATGGATCCGATACATGAGATTTCACGAGGTGTGGGGTGAAAATTAGTTTGAATAGACAATCAAAGCAGGGAGCCTTTTTGAGTACAAACAATCATCGTGACTGATGATGATTGTAGAAAAGGTAGTCGCTTTGGCTTTTACGTATTTAGAGTTGAAGTCAGTATTTTCCCATTGTGCTGTTAGAACGAGGTCAAATTAGGATTGAAATCAGGGTTTTAGATGAAGCTAACTTCCCAGGCTAACAGATTCCATCACGTAAACTTTAGATTAACGACACAATTCTTGTGTTTGTGTAGAGGGTTTACGGCCGTATCACGTTGAAATACTGGTTCTCCTAAGGCCACTGAAGTTAAGCAATATCTTGACTGCTCAGTACCTAGATAGATGACCGGTTGAGAATAAAAGGTGCTGTAAGCTTGGATGTGCGAATGATGCAATTGGTAAAGGCATGCTATTTTAAATCGGGGAGCCAAGTTACAATTCCCGCTGGGTTCGTTACATTCACTGAGGTGAAATTACAATTGGGAAAGGTATTAATCTCCCTATTTGTCCTCGGTGATGAACTAATTTGTAGAACTTCTATCAGTAAATCATTATTATCGCCAAAAAATTCTTACAATTTAAAACTATTTACTGGTTTTAAATAACCCGCAAAAGGTTGATAAGCAGTAAAAAAAAACAAATCAATCAATCGTTTAGAGGGTGTAATATTAGTTTTTTTTTCTTTCTTTTTTTTACTGGCGTCAGTGTTTGCGTGGCGATATAACACTGGATTTCAATCCTGAGTTTCAAAGAAGCAGATGTTTCTCAATTGGAATACTGGTGTAAGATGTTCCATTCGCCTCCGCTTTGGCTTTGTGATACGCAGCGCTCAGATAAGTTTAGTATATAACTATAAGAACTTTTTGTCTACATACAATAAAGAAAACAAAAACGCGAAGAGAGAGCTGATAAAATGTCGACTAAAAATTTCAACAGGAAGAATTTTCTGATTTCCCGCCTTTTTATATTCTCGTGATAGATATAAAGGAAACTATCAAATAAGATCATGTTCATTATATATATATATATATATATATATATATATATATATATATATATATATATATATATATATATATATATATATATATATATATATATACACGTGTGTGTGTTTGCTTTTTTTTTTAAAGACAGAAAAATAACTTAATTTACTGTCATAAGGTTTTGGAGAAAAATCTGAAAAATTTTCTTTTTCTTTTCTTAACGTTCGTGATCTGGAAAAAGTTTCAGTTGGAAACGTAAGTTTTGTACGTTTTGGAATTCTTTTAAATATCTGATATTTTTTGTTTGTAATTTGTTTTTTTGTAAGGAAATCTCCAGCTAAATTAAAGCTTCTTGGTCATTCTCTTCAGCTCATTTTTTTTTGTCGAACCCGTAAAGATCCATGCAAAAAAAAAAAGAAGGATTTTTTCTTATATGAAATTAGAACACGGAAGTTAAGCTACACCGAGCCTGGTCAGTACCTAGTTGGGTGACCGCTACGGAATACCAGGTTATGTGCTAGTGTTGTAAAAATGATTCGGGTTTGGAAATCGAATAGCCGACTTCCAATTCCAGTCGGTTTCGTCATATTCATTTTACGCGAAAATAAATAGGGAGCGGTATAAATTTACCTTTTTTCCCCAGCAGCTATGGGTTAATAAGTAGGACATATCAGCAACAAATAATTACCCCACCCCGGTCAATTTCTTACAATCTAAAAATATTTTCTGCATTTAAATAATCTGCAATAAGTTGATAGCAAAAATAAATCAAACAATCTTACTACAACTACTACTTTATTTATGTATATGTGTGTATAATTGCTTATATATGCCTTTCATCGTATGTATATGTGTCTAATATTATATTTCCTTTTTTGGTCGTGGACCTCTATTTCCTGTTTCGTCTGTGTGTTTGCATGTTTTATATCTAAATATGCCTATGTGTCTGTGTTATAATGTGATTGTGTATGTATTGTCATTTGCAAAATTTCTTCCCTTGACTATGTCATCACTTCAAATGTATCTAAATTGTTACAATATTTATATCTCCTTAGATTAGCGTTTGCTGTAACTGAGATTTTGGTTTTTTGATTAAAACAAAATAAATAATAAAATATATGTATTTTTCCTCAGTTCCTTCCTTAAATAATTTTATAATATTTAAACTTAATACAGGTTAAAATTTAAAATTGGTAATTTTTATTTTCAATTTTACAGTAAAATTTAAAATTAATCCGTTAGAATGATTTCTATTTTAGTCTAACACTAACATTAAGGTATTAATAATTATAAGCAAGGTTCGATGTCGAGTTTTTTGAATTTTCATATGCTTGTATTTTGTTTGTTCATTATAGCTAATGTAATAGGTTTTCACCTATTGAGGGGTGTTTGGTTGATTTGAACCTTTTAAAATTCTTTGTTCTACATTCAACACCATCACTTGCTTGATAAGACATAAAAAATGTTGAAACAAAATGTCTATTTTTGTGATGATGTTATAGAATAATACATATATATATATATATTACAATTAGAATAATACATATATATATATATATATATATATATGTATATATATATGTATATATATATATTATATATATATATATGTATATATATATATTATATATATATATATGTATATATATATATTTTATATATATATATATATATTATATATATATGTATATATCATATATATATGTATATATCATATATATATGTATATATCATATATATATGTATATATTATATTATATATATATATGTATATATTATATATATATATTATATATATATATATGTATATATTATATATATATATATATTATATATATATATTATATATATATTATATATATATATATATATATGCATATATATACACCTTGGAAAAGGTATGAATCCTCATCTCCTTACAAATATGGCTAAATAGCAGAGCAGACTGGGTTCTATAGCCTTGGATGACAATTGGTTCAGGAGAAGGACAACTCTGAATTCAAAACCTGCGGAGGGTCGTTTGGGGTCCTTGTGGATCATAGTGTACCAAGTCTCTGTATTCGTCCTTTCAAAAAGTGTGGATGGTTCTGCACGAAGCCTTCACCACTATAATCAAATCATATATGCTAGTGTCAGGCTGTCGGTTCCTAGGAACTGATATGCTTGACCCTCATACGCCCAATTCGATGGGAGAGTCGAGTATATATATATATAAGTTCGTTAGTCTTATTCAACCCCGCTATTCCGACATGAACTCAGTCTATACCAGGGTTGAATGAGTCTGACGAATTTTTTTGTCGGTTGAAATAAGCCTATTCCCCATATGAGTTAATTTTTGATTTTATTATGTACTAATTATCTGCTCTGTGATAATAAATATATTCATCTCTTTCTGTGGATCAGTTATATTTTATATTACTAGGATACACTTGAATTATATACCAACGGATTTATTAGTTTTACTATATATATATATATATATATATATATATATATATATATATCATAACAAAAAGCAGACTTATAATTTAAGATAAAAGATTTTGATTGTTTAATTATTAGATTTTATTTAGAAAAAATTGACCTAATATATTGTTATACCGTAAAACAAATCAATCCAAACGCACACAAATTAAGATAAAATAAACATTAAGAAAAGTAATTAAGAATGATTTTAACATTCTCATATGGAAGCGTTCCTGAAATAATAGGATGTTTTTATACTAAGTTTAACTCAATACAAATCCCAAGAGCTATTCAAGGTAGAGTAACATTGCAAGAGCGGAAACAAAAGCAAGAAATGTAGTTCACATGTCTATGAAAGAAAGATAACGGTTAATCCTAGATTTGAAGAGATAAAGATTGTAGTGATTGGAAAAAAATCCTGCCAAGGGTATGTTCCACAAAGCAGCATTTCTTCGGAAGAAGATGTTCGAATTGAACTTGCTTGTTATTGGAATACGAAAGGATTGGGGATTATTGACATCTATATACGTCGTATTGTGGGTCCCAGTTGTAAATGTTATGGGTGTTGAGATTAAGGAATGTAGCCCGTTAGAATGCCTGCGATGGGAATAGCGATAGAGACGAGAGCAGCTCGCCACTTTTCGTCGGTAGCAAGTCCAGATATGGTGGTAATACTAGTATAAAAAGAATACCAACAACACAAAAACATTCTAATATTGAGTGCTCAAGAAATGACTTTCCCAGGAGCTAAACAAAGGACTACCGGAACAGCTATTAAATTACAGAAAAAATCAGTAAGGAAAGAAAACTGAAAAAAGGAAAATCTCAAAGAAAAGCACTAACAATTCTCGCCTTCATGTCAGCACTGAGGTTACCATAGACGGCCGCTATTTATTACTTTATTGTTCTCCCGTCTCATCATGCTTATATCCAGACAGTTATTCACGTATTCAGATTAGAAAAAAATGCCCAGTGTGTCTGTCGAATTTCTAAAATTAGCCCCCTCCTGTCCTTGTCTCGTCCGAACACTTGGCACCACTCCCAACTTAATTGATTCCGTTTGAAAGATGGGGGTTGTGTAAAGGATAGCAGCTCTAATGAGAAATCGGAGAACCGAGTTCGAATTCCAGTCGGTTGCCTTACATTCCTTATGAAAAGATAAATTACCAGTTTTTGCTTAGTAAAAGTAGTGATTTTTTCAGTCGGAAAAAAGTCTTACAATCCAAAATATGATTCAACTTTAAATATCACACAAAGTGTTGATAAACCATAAAAAAATCACTCTTTTAGTATATCATATAAATTCTTTAAACCCATTTTTCACATTATGTGTCCCAAAAAATTCGGCAGTTATCATCAGGTTTCTTATATTTTCTATTTCATCTTCTCGTACAAAAGCACCCCCCCACAAAAAAACACACACACACACGCGCGCACACACACACACACACACACACACACACACACACACACACACACACACACACACACACACACACACACACACATATCCCTGTTTGGACTTCGAAATATTCTTTCTGTATCTTGAGTCTAACATTACCAATGAGGAGATAATTTAAGCAAGCTGACAACAAGACAAGGGGCCCCAGCCAATATTTTCTCACTGGGGTGCTGTACGGATATTCTATCAAATTTAAATGTGAAATCCTCTTTAAAAATATGTCCATCTTAAATTAATTGCGATTATGATGTCTTGATCTGTTTTGGGAGTAAAACGAAATTGTAAATATCTGGGAAGTGCTTCAACAGAGGATAGAAAATGTGATACTTAAATGCAAGTCGCATTAGAATAGCAGAAGATGTCTTCCAAAAAATAAGCAAAATATTAAGAAACAGGATAATTTCGTTAGAAACAAAGAAAACTGTTTTAACATTCTCTATTCTCCTCTACTGCAGAGAAGACTCGATGAAGAAGAGACTTCAGACAGCAGAAATGCGGTTCTACAGAAGGAAGCTGAGCAACGGGAACATTTTAAGGAAAATTGAAACAAAGAACGTTTTTACTTAGAGAAAGAATGAGACAATTGGAATTACTTAGTGGGGAAAGTGGGCTTGGAGGTGTTGACACTCACAGGACATATTGAAGGCAGAGGGAAACAGCGAGTAACTTACCTAACAAGCTTGGGTAATTGGATGGTAGATCAGGGACTGAGGGGAGTAGGGAAAAGACACACCTTATTAAGATCCATAAGGCGCACCAAGTTGTGGAGAGCCTTCGTCCCCCACGTCCAAAAATGAAAACGGCACATAGTTTAAAAGGCGAAACCACGGATAATGCTTAAGCTCTGTTATTCGCTAACATTACCCCACGCCAAAATTGATGCCTCTAAAATTACTGTGTAGATCAATTTTGGAATGAGGCCACAGAAACGGATCACATTGTATGGCTCGAACTCCCTCGTAATATTCTGCAAAATTTGGTCGATAAAACTTACTCTAGACCAGGTTACTTTCTGTTGCTCTGGCTTTTGTCTAACTAAATTGATCGATAAACTATAAATTGGCTAAATCAAATAACTAAATGTAAGCTGCAGGATACAATCTTCACATAAGCTATGCAGATGACACATTGTTGACAGCAGGCACAGAAAGCAAAGTACTTCTATAAAAGGCCATAAAGGAAAAAGAGAAAAAAGGACTAAATATCAAATGTAAGAAAACAGAATATAAGCTTGTCAGCAAAAGAAACAGCCTAAGATACTAACTACAAACTGAAGACATCAAAATGAAGCAAGTACAAAATTTTAAATATCTGTTATAACAGTGGACGGAAAAAGTCAACGCCAAAAATCACATAATAATTATTATCGAAAAGAATGTTTCATCTTGAAACTAATATTTCAAAAGCTTCTTTTAAATGGACGTGATTAAAAACAATTTTTGAAAACTCTTTCATATGGAGATGATTTCAACTAATTTTTCAAATCTATCTTTCACATAGAGGTGACTGACTTTCGGCACCCTTTTCCTATTGGTGATTGAAATGGATATTTTCAAATCTTCTTGTACATGGTGATTGAAACCAACTTTTGAAACTTCTCTAGGCTTACAGCCACGTCCCGTTGAAACGCCAGTTCCCTTACAATTACCGAAATTAAGCAACATCGGTACTTAGACGGTTGACCGCTTGGAAATATCAGGCGCTTTAATCTTGGATGTATGGGTGGTGTAATGAATAATGATTGTGAACTGTTAATCGTAGAGCCGAGTTCCAGTTCCAGTCAGATTCGTTATAGTCACTTATGCGCAAATGCCCTTTGGAAAAGCAGGAATCTACTTCTCCTTTTCCCAATTATTGGTTAATTAGTGTGATCGTAATCAGTAATATCTCCAAAGAAAAATTATTACCAATCTAAAAACATTTTCTGGCTTTAAATTACCTTCAATAGGTTGATAAGCCGCAGGAAATCTATTCAATAAAATAAATTGCTATCTTTGAGGCGATTGAGACTAATTTTTGAAACTCTTTTATACAGAATCGGAATATGATGACGCAATGTAGGCGCCTTATTTTAATATATCTTGTATTTGGATAGACATTTTTTGGCTTCACGTTGTTTCATTGTTTCCCCAGATAGAATTCCTCGAACAAATAATGACGAATATAATACTCCTCAGCCGTTTTGTCATCCGCTGTTTCACAATCTGATAACGCATTATATTCACATAAAATAATATTTATTTATTTGTGCTTGAATTTACATTCTCAGTAAATAACGCCCGAAGGTTTTCTGTTTATATATAAAACGACATCGGTTGATGCAAGACATAAGGATCACTATTACTCTTCATTTTGGGGAGAGACATACATTTTACACATGAAATCCGCTTCCCCGACGCCAGATCAGAGGAGAATACGAATCTACCAAAGAGAAATGCACTTGTCTTTCTCAAGTTCATGTTTTTCATTTCCTTTATCTTGAGCATAGAATATTTATATCAGGCAAAGCACTTACAGACGCTATTCTCTTTTGCTATTCTTTATTAGTAAACTGACCGAATGTCGACAGAAAGAAAAGAGGAATCACATTAATTTTCTCACAATAGAAGTTGGGTGACTTGGGTACAAAACGGGTCGTAAATAATCGGGTGGCATTTATAAATAGATTTGACTGCACACCTTATAATAGAACAGATGAAAAAACAGAAAAAGAATTGCTGATAGCAATTGTCAAGACTTTCTTTTCTAAAATTATGTTCACAGGGTTATAAATTATAACAATAGTGATACTAATGACAGACACATTCTTTTTTTATCCATGTTCCTTCAGGACATGGACGATCATGACTATCCATATCTTCCTGTCCTTTTTACCTCCCCACTAATCTATTTTTGCCAAATTAGGCGCAAAAGGCGGTGATTCATAGGAATATTTTCCTAATGGTTAAATTTTGACGATACAGATTTATTAGTATCCCTGAAAAGATTTTCGGTAGAACGGAAAAAAGATATCGAATAGATTATGGAAATTCCAACAAGTTCCCTAACTGTTCTGGTCCAAGTTCCTTTTACCACGGTGATGGCCCAAGGTTAGGGGGTTTTCTCGTCGCCACTTGTTATGTGCGACGGATAGCAAAAAAGGTATGTCCTCCGCGTAGAGAGCTCGTTTTTTGGAGTTTCCTCGTCGCCACTTGTTATGGTCCAAGTTCCTTGTACCACGGTGATGGTCCAAGGTTAAAACCAATGAAGAAATAACTCGAACACAGGTATGGAATAACAAGATATATTATAACAGAAATATAATACAAAGAAGTAGAAGTATTAGTAATGACTATCAGATTTGGTTAGAGTGAACGATGTTGTCTCGACAAGTATCACTATTCCAATGTTCTTACAATTATCAATATTCATTTGCACTTAAGTACAAAATGTAGCAAAAGGCCAAAACGGCGATTGGGGAAGGACGGTCTTCTGTCTTGATTCTAAACTTAGCTACTCACAAACACTGACCCAAACATACCAACAATAGTCCTATCACTAAAACGACCCATTCACTCCTACCTTCCTTACTACATCCACCATAATACCTCAAATTCTCTATGAAAACATAACTAGTCCCCTTATGTACATATCAAAGTTTGTGGGGGAGGAGAAAAAACAAACAATTTAAAAAAGCCCAATGATTATTTATACCCCCACAATCTCTAAATGTGGCAGAAACATCAGTTAACTGGACGAAATAATTGCGGGATTATGTCATTATAACAAAACAAGCACGCACACAAACATGCACTCATTTAGACACAATAACAAATACGAAAACACACACACGAAATGAAAGTCATCCCGCAACAACCAGAGAACTGACATCACTGACCACCTAACGAGGGAGGGGGTGGGGAATTAAACTAAAGAAAAATAGGGACAGAAACAAAGGGGCCAATGAGCATACATACACTAGCTAAGTTAACCAGAAACGGGAAAAATAAAGATTCAAACTAAAACCTAAACTAGCCTAATATCGGGACGGGTTGCCTCTGTTCAACCCAGGAAGGACAAAAACCTTTACCTAACCGACATCAAAGTGTCACTATAGGTCAGCCCCTTTCACTTTACACAGTCGCGCAAGATTTACCCACCTTTTGCCGAATTCTGATGAAGAGAGTCGCCACCATTCCGTCCTAATCTTGACTTTAAGCATATGCCTAAAGTACAAGATCAGTTGGGAAGAGATGAACTTCTCACCTCCATAGAACCCCTTCTGACGTGTCGACCAAATCACGACTCTCATAAATCCTAGCAAGCAGTGGAACACATAAAGTTCAGACTTCGTCAACGGCGGCGCCACATTGCTACAAACAGCCTCAAGGACAAAAAACTTTCCCTGCAACATGCGAACCATGAGGCCATCAACAAACTTACACAACGGTGCTACCAACTTGCAATGAAAGAAGACGTGACCAAGGGTCACGACTTCCCCATCACAGCGTCGGCAGTTTGGAGATTTCTCCAAGCCCGCTGCGCAAAGCTTTTTGGCGACCCAGAGGGCCCCACGCATCACCAGCCAGGTGAGGGATGCCTCATCGTTATTGAGACATTTCAACCCGGGAGCCCAAGGCCAGATCGATAGAGCCTCCCGTTTCGTAAGACCGAGTTCGTCAATCAGATCATCATGAACGGACCCCTAACTAACACTTGATATAATGCCCTACGAGACAACACCTGAACGTTGGAGAGGCCATCCGACGCTCGTAAGAGGTGTTCCAGAGCAAGATGACATTCACGGTAGAAGGAGCATTCGGCTCGGGGTAAACGGTGGGCCTCCTCCTCCTCGCACGAGTGCACACTTCTCAAGGATGGGAAATTTCTATGGGCGTCTTCCTTCCAGAAGGGGCCCCCCTTATCCGAATCGCGACACAAACGATCTAGGAACCCGATGCAAAGCATATCGAAACGAGTCTCAATGCTAGGCATACCTAGACCGCCTTCAGATGGATGAAGGCAACAGATCTCCCCAGACACCCTAGCGGCTTTGCCTCTCCACAAGAAAGAGAACAAGAGCCTTACTAATAAAATTAGTCTGGTAGACGGAGGCGGAAGTACCGAGAGTCGGTAAAGGAGAATCGGGTAGATATGTGACACACATGCCTCCGCCCTCCCCTTCAAGGAAAGATTCCTCCGAGACCACAAATTAATTGCGATCTCGGCCTTCCCCTGTACCTCCGACCAATTCATTCCCAACTGGATATCATGACCGAACCGGACGCCTGGTATCTTGACCGGTCCATCCGTCCAGTGGAAAGGTCCGGGAAGAGAAACTCCCTTCCACGCACCCAACCGCAAGCCAACAGACTTATCGCGGTTGATCTTGGTCCCTGTCACCATCTCATAACCACTGATTTCTTTTCTGACTTCGTTAATCTCGGCTCTGCTTGACGCAAGAACCGAAACGTCGTCAGCATAGGCAGAATACCTGGCCGAGGTGGTAGCACCAGGTAGGGAAATTCCGCGTAGGACCGGATTCGCCTTTAACTTG
Source organism: Acanthosepion esculentum (assembly GCA_964036315.1). Lineage (NCBI taxonomy): Eukaryota > Metazoa > Mollusca > Cephalopoda > Sepiida > Sepiidae > Acanthosepion > Acanthosepion esculentum. The sequence goes on from OZ038475.1 coordinate 115,998,922, forward strand.
CGAAGGAAAGGTTCCAACGCAAGAACGTAAAGCATAGGCGAAAGCGGACAACCTTGACGAATAGATCGAGACAATACGAAAGGTTCCGATCTTACCCCGTTCACTTCCACTAGCTCACCGGGAGTCGCACACAGAAGACGGATCCAGGAGCGAAAGTCCGGCCCGAAACGGGCAGCCGAAAGAACAGCCTCCAGGAATCGATTGTCAACCCTATCAAAGGCCTTCGACTAATCCAAATTGATCAGCGCGGTTTCACTGTAGACTTTCTCTATGATCAAGCGGACCATATGAAGGTTGTCCTGAATAGTCGTGCCCTTCACAGCACAAGTCTGTTCGGAGACAATCAGACTAGACTGGACAAGCTGCAAACGGTTGGCTAAGATCTTGGCCAAAATCTTTAACTCTGTATTTAACATAGTTAAAGGGCGAAAATTACCTATCCCATCCCCACCGTTTTTGTCCTTACGCAGAAACTTGATCACACCCCTGGTGAAGCGTTGAGGTATAGACCCCTGCCTCATCCAGTTGTTAAAAATCAGTTCCAGCAAAGGAACAACATAGGGCGACTGCCTCAAGTAGACTTCGTAGGGAAGACCATCTAATTCTGGAGATTTATCCAGGCAAACCTGTTTCAACGCTTCCCAGATTTTCGACTCTGTGATGGGTCACTCGCACCCACCCGCTTCAGCTGCCTCAAGGCAGGGAAAGTCGGCTAAATAGGAGTCGAACTGAGCAGGGCTCAGACCGGGCTCCATGGTAAAAAGATCCCGAAAGTAATCTCGAAAAGCCTCACATATGCCCGAGTTTGTAGTCACGGTCCGCTTATCCGGCAATGTGACGCTCGCGATATGCCGCCGTGATGCATTCCTACTTTCCTCTGCACGCAATTCTGCGGCCATATTCGTCGCCTCAGAGGACATTCTTTTTAACCTAGCCCTAACTACCAGAGCTTGATCTTTCTTGATAAGCAAGGAGGTCAACTCTGCCTTAGCTAAGGGAAATTCCCCACAATCACGGGACTTAACTGCCCGATCAACTCTTTGCTCTAAAGCCATTTGCGCCGCTAATCTATCTAGATTGAGTCGATGACTAAAAACTGCAGCAAACATTAGAATTTTAGATTTTAAATTGTCCCACCAGGCAGTTCCCACCACAGCCCCCGTCAGTTCCCTTTGTAATATTATTAGTAGCTGGTCCCGGAATTCCTGCTCGCCAAATAACGACCAGTTGAATTTCCAGTAGGCACCCATCCTAACCTTAGTCTTATCTAAGTTTACACGGACCCGGACGATGATCCGAATAAACTATATAATGAAAACTTGGACACCCTAAGAGCCGTACATCGACTCTCCTAACTAAGACTCGGTCGAGCTAGCTAGCACGCATACCAACAGCCGAGCTGACACTATTTGTCCAAGTCCAAACTACCCCCTGAGGGTGCTCATTCCGGTATTTTTCAAAAAGATCAAACCTGTCGACAAGATCAAACCTGTCGACAAAGTCGCGAAAATGTTTCATGCCCCAGTTGTTAGTACCCGAATTTGACCCTATACGATCTATGTCGGGGTCATGGGTGGCATTCCAATCCCCCACTAAAACTACCCGACGTGATGTTGTCATACACGGCTCGATCCGCCGAAACAAAGCAGACAGCTCAGCCTCGATATTGGACCCATAAACCCCAATGAGACGCAGAGACTTATCCTTTATGGTAACATCCAGGACGCAAAGTCTTCCCACCGGATCTGCGAAGACAAGAGCGCACGCAGCCTTCAAAGACTTGCTCACTAGCCAAGAGACACCCCTTGAGCGTCCATCAAAACATGCTGAATAAAGAGTAAACCCCTTAGACAGAATGCCTTCATAATCGCGAGAAGAAAAATGGGTTTCTTGCACACAACATACATTCACCCCTAAGCTCTGAAAGTCGCGACCGAGCCTCACCCTTCGAGACTCCGACCTCAGGCCTCGGGCATTCACACTAGCCAACCAGAGAGACATTATCAATCAATTAGGGTTGTCCACCAGGATAGAACACGGCTGGGGTGAGGGCACCGACAGCTCGTCCCATTGATCCAGACGCCATCGACGGTATCATCATGAGACAAGCCGCCGATGTCCGCAGGATAAGTTAATTTCAGTGCTCTGTAAAGGGATGGGTGAACAAAACAGGGACCCTCCCTTTACATTCTTTTGATTCATCCAGATTTGGCTCAAGCAAAACGGTGGTGGCACCAATTTTAGGGACGTGTTTGCCTCCTCTATCATGCCCCAAATCTCCCGCGTACCCGGGCCAGATCTAATAACAGTCAGCACTCTTTTTGCGTCTTTGAAGTTTCCCGGCAGTTCTACATCGATACCATTGATGTGCCGGAAGTTCCACAAGACTTTTAAGGGCCTATGATTTTTTGTCTGGACAAAAACTCTTTCTGCCTGATCCCGGGATATGTGGCAGACGTCTTCCCCTGGGAGATATGGAGGTTTGCTTTTTTTCCCCTCCTCTCTGCAACGATTGGGCAAATCAAGACTTCTATTTCTCTTTTTTAGAGGGGATTGTGAAGGAGTTGGTGTAGGCGTGCTTGTTGGTGTGTGGGAGGGTGTGATGTCAGATGGGGTCTTGAAAGGGGAAGGTTTTGTTGAGGGATATAATTCTGATGGTGTGTTTGTCAGAGATTTGGGTGGAGGTGGTTTGGCAAATGTTTTCTTGGAAGCTGAAGGGGAAGACGGGGCAGAGGATAGGGGGCACGGTGCCCGCAGCGATTTTTGATTTTGGGCCCGCTTTTCGTCAAGCTTCTCCTTCAGCTTTTTGAGGTCAAGAATTTTCTGCCAACTAGGTTCATTCTTTTTCTGAGAGGATGTTGCTGTTTTTTCATAAGCCGAGGCATCGCCCTCAGAGCTGGTGGATGGAATGGGACTGTAGTTGTCAATATCCCTGCTGTCATGCTGGGACAGAGGCCCCGCTGTTCGGATCTTCCTTCTGCCCCTACCTACTACACGCCATTCCCCCTCATCCTTCTCCTTATCCACACTTGTGGAAGGCGTCGGTTTTGGGGGTAATATGGGTGAAGACCCAACCAAGGGATTTTCCCCACCGGTCTGTTTCGCAGGTAGGCCCATTACAGGCGCCTCGGATTTACCAGTCTCGGCCAGAGGAGGATTTTTTTCTGCCAGCGACCGGAACTCCAGGTGCCTTCTTCCCTGGGCAGGAGGAGGAGAGGTGACCAATCTCTTTACACTTCCAGCAAGTAGGTTTTCTACTGGTCACAATGACCGGCATTTTCTGCTCGCAAATGACAATACTGCTCTTATTTTTGTTCTTACTATTACAACATTCTGGCCTTTGTATGTTCCCGCCTTTGTAAGTTTTTGCCTTTTCATCTTCTCGCCTTTGTAAGTGCTGGTCTTTGTATCTCCCAGTCTTATTCAAATGCCTGCTTGTCCGGTTAAGTTTCAGCGAAATTCGAACAGAACCTTTTATTTAATGTAACTTGTTCTCGTTCCTCTCGGTCTGTCTATTACATTTTTGTTTTTACTTCTCCGCTTTTGTTAGTTCGGTTTTCACTTAAACAAATTACCCGGCCCATGGATTGAAGCGGAAATTAATCGCTTACAAAACTTTGAATTTTGATGAAATGCAGCGATTCTTATCCAATTTCTGTCGAATTCTTCCGTCAGGAATACTAGGCATTGATAAATTTTTGACTGCATTATAGTAAGAAGAAAAATGCCGTGTCCCTTCAAGAGTTGGGCGATCATGGCTTTCTGCAAAATCCTATATTTTTTTTATTCTCAGCAATATTTGTCCCCTTACTCTCCCTCAAATTTATTACTCGCCCATAGTCTATTTTTAGACGAATACTTTATGCATAAAAAAAACGCTTACTCATTTAAAATGATCAATATATTCCCACGCTACTTCATAAAATGGTATCAATGAAAAGTACCATTTCTTTTCTTATTCATTTTATTATGAGAGAATTGTGGTAGTTTGAATTATAAGAAGCAGCGCGAGAAATGACTTCCCGGGGACTTATGTCGCACGTTCGCTCAGCTTTCCTTCGCTGGTAGACTTAGCCGGTCGCTAACCAGAGTGTGGGAGGCGTATTGACGCTTCAGAATTCTTGAGGTCAGCCAGTTTTGAACTTATATCCCAAACCCAGAAATATGCAATCGATCTCTGTCAGAATACCACACCCACGAGGCACCCCGGCCAATCGCTGACAATTCTGGATCTCGCTTTCGCATTCTATAACAAACTGTTATAGTTTTTTGCTTTAATTTTTTTCTGGGGGGGCTTTGACAATTTATGTGATTTCATAGTTGAGAATTCTCATCGAACGATGCTAAAAAGGTGAGTAGATGAAGAAATGTGGATACCGATATTATTATGACATACATTGTCATTATCATCATCAGTCCCATGGCCGGGTGTGTTGCGCTGTTGTGCAGCTGACCAGTTCGGGTAACTCTGTTGAAAGCCGCGATGCATTCATACATCGGCAGTGTGTCTCGGGCAAGTAGACTTGGCGGAACCCGTCCCTGTCCCGGTTAAAAACAGCCGATATCCTCCAACTTGAATGCTCGAATCAACGGTCACCGACACGTGGCAGTTGATTCCGTCGAGTGTCACCTCTTCTCTGGCTGTTAACTTCCTCCGCTGTGCGATTCTGTGTCATGACCACACTGGTTGCATGCATAACTATAGGGCCCCCATCTAACCCATTGCTTTAAATGGCTGTCGACTCTACACAAAGTCCTATCCGTCCTTTGAGAAGTCTTCTTTTTAATTCTGAATAGTAACTAGCAATCCCCCTAAAAAAAAAAAGCCAGGAAGGGGAGCCGGTTTAGCCCCCGATGTTGTTATGATTTGGCAGGTAGCACTAGGTTATATTTTACCAGTAACACTAGAGTGACTTTACATAATGGGAAAATACGAAGCACTATCTAAATGTGTAAAGCGTATCAAAAAGGAGTCCTCTGAGAAGAAAACCAAATCAATCATAGCAAACCGTATGCGAAATAAGAAACGGAAGTTACTATTTCTGGTATGAATTTAATGTAACTTACAAATATCATCACTGGTAGAGTTGAAAACTGAAAGAATATGCACATGTTTTTTTATAAAAATGATACCATTTTAAACGAGTGTAGAAATAAATAGCTTTGCGGTAAATGCAATAATAACGATCAAATGTAAAGGAGAAATCTTGGAAAGTTACAGAACACACGATAAAATTCTATTAAAAGAAGAGATTTAGTCATTTTAAACAAAGACTAAAATCTGTCAGATATTTGCGGTAACAGTGTGAAACCAAAAACTGGTGTAAATGTGGAAAAATGATATAATGGTGAAATATGAAAGTGGCAGCTGTATTGGTTAAGAGGTGTTTCTGTTTTTTTTTTCTAATTTTGTCGCTGTATAACATTCTGTGAGTTTATTAACTAACTTCATGCATAAAATATATTTTATTGTCAGTTATCATACCAGCAGGAAATCTAAAAAGATAGTTTTTAAAGTGACTTATTTTTGTGTATTGATTCTTGCACCGTATATCAAACAAAATAAACAACAGTCTGGAGAAATTATTTGATTTAATTTATTTTAAGAATAGTTTGAATTCGATTCAAACACAAACACACACATACACAGACTGTTCGGTTTATGGGAACAGCATTGTGTGATCCAATACATGAAAAGCAATATACGAAATTTAATTTTGGAGAATTTTCGCTTAACGATTCCACAGTGGCGAGTAGACAAGGTGAAGATAATACCGATAAATTAAGACATTGTCTTCAGGACGTAGGTGATCATACTGGTCCTTATCTTCCCGATTTTATTGATGCAAATAATATTGGTTACCATAATTCTTTTGTTAGTGTCTTTCCAATGATTCGCACAAACTCGTTAAGTAGGTTACTCACAGTTTCCGCTTTTTTGTCTTACTTTCAATATGTCCTGTGAGTGTTAAATTCTCATGACCTTTATTACTTTTGTTCACATTTGTTACTGTTTTCCTTAAGACCATATCATTGCTCACATGTTCAGAACATTGTGTTCTCAGTATTCCTCAGTGGAAACACATCTCTACCGCTTCAAGTCTCTTCTTGGAATTGGTAAGTATTCACTGGCCTGTTGAAAGATACTAATGACATTGAAGTTCAGCACTCTTTCCCTTGTTTCTAATGATATTTTCTCATATTTTCATAATTTTCTTACATTCTGGAAGGCAACTTATGCAGTTCCTATACGCCTTCTTATTTCTGTGTCACATTTTCCGTCATCTGTTTCTACATTACTTCTTATCCAGCGTACTGTGTCACTTCAGGTCGTGGACAAATATGGCTCTCCACAAGTTCCTGTCTTTTGTAGTCGTTACTAAATTTAGACTTCTCGCTATCTCTCCTGATCCATGTTATACCTACCTATCAACACATTTTCTTTCGGTAGGTTATGCGCCGCGTTCTTCCGTCCCAATGGCCTTCAATATGTCTTGTGCATGTCAAAGGACTCTTTCCTCATTACGTATGGTTGTCAGTTATCAGTTATCTCCTGTTAATTTCCCTCTGAATGTTCTCCACTGCCTTAAGCGGGTATTAAACTCACACTTATTTGGGTCCTGTCAATGTATCTAACCAACGCCTTTATCCACTGTGCCATGTGTCCTTGACACATCCATTAAACATGGCACGTGGAACTAGAACAGTCTACCCAGTGAGCGAAATAAAGGATTCAGTTCGACATTCCAACCAACTGAAGAAGGCCGGATCGTACAACGGCCGAAACGTTGTAATAAACATGGCGACAAAGATGAGGACAATAGCCCGAAAAATGTAAATAATCTACATAATACCTCATCTCAGAAATATAGACAAAGTAGGTATAAAACTTACTAATTATTAAATCCAGAGTATAATTCTAAATTTGTGGTTTATAGTGTACATGTATACAATCAAAATTTATTAGATGGTTTACACGGACAAACTTACCTGCAATAAGATGTATTGTCAAAAGGACGGGTTTTCCCATGATACCACTTTTTTAAGAAAAGGGGGTTTAGAAAATTTGACACTCACAGAACAATAATAAAATCAAGAGGGTCAGATGAAATCAGCGCAATACAAACCTGATGAGCTTGTGTAAATGGTTGACAGAACAGGAACTACAAGATATAGCGAAAATACACAAATACTGAGGACTACAATAGACATGAAATTGTAGACAGCTATGACCTGAAGGAACATGACACATAGAAAAAGAACCGAATTTGATTCGTACATGTGAGCAGTGGTATTATTAAAATAGTTTTATGAACTGTTTCTGTCTTTGTCTCTGTAATTGAGAAACGTTTTTCTCTTTATTTTTATATGACTATTTTTATTTTGATAAAATTAGACAACCGAAAAATTCAGTAAGTATATATGGCAATATAA
>OZ038475.1:116011355-116048855 GCA_964036315.1 Acanthosepion esculentum
TGTACTTTTGGCGTTATTTAGTTCTTTTGAAAAGTTCAGATAAAATTATACTTGTGGATTAATAGAGAAGGATTTGTGTATCTGAAATAAGTAGTTTGGGTTAAAATATTTTTAAAATGACCACTTTCCAGAAATTCCCAAAATAGACAAAGCAAAACGCCACTCAGAGGAAACCAGACAGATAAATCAAATTTCTGTCTATAAAATTTTAATATCGAAGTTGAAAAAAATTCATTTGTTATTAAATGGCACATTTTATGATTTTATGAATTGTAATAGGTATTCTTATTTTTGTTTAGTAAAACATGTAAAACATAAAACATGTCTAACCTATATATATATACATACATATATATATATATATATATATATATATATATATATATATATATATATATATATATATATATGTGTGTATGTATATAATGTATAATATTTCAGTACTATATTATGGTGTTTCAATATTATATAATATCTATATAGTATTGAAATACTTTGAAATATTCAAAATGCTTGGTACACATCTAATACATACACGCACGCACACACACACACACACACACACACACATATATATATATATATATATATATATATATATATATATATATATTAGATGTTCATCAAGTATTTTGAATAACACTTCTTTTTGTCGAAATCCTGGACATAAAAATAACATATATATATATATATATATTATATTAACACATATTTAGACATCACTCAATTATTGACAATGTTATTTTTCTTTTGATATATTATTATTATTAGTATTATTATTATTATTATTATTATTATTATTGTTGTTGTTTTTGCTGCTGCTGCTGTTGTTGTTGTTGTTGTTATTATTATTACTATTGTTATTATTGTTATTATTATTATTATTATTATTATTATTATTATAATTTTTTTTTTCTGAGTGTTACACTTCACAAGAATGTTTTATGCTGGGGAACGTATTCTTACTAGGCTTTTATTTTTGTAAAGCTGACTGCTGCCCATCTTACCAAAAGAGGTTTCTCGACACTAAATTAATGGAATAGCTGTCCAGCCTTCCCATATATTAATATGCTAGAAAACTTGTTATCAGTCATTAAAAGAGATGGAGGTGAGAATGGAAAACATAGAACTAGAAAAATGTAGAAATTTAAAGTTGAAAAACAGATTATGGCTGTACAATCAAAGGGTTGAAATAAAGAGAATAATAATAACGTTCAACTAGAACTGTCTTACAAACTACAACAATTGATCTTCAAAGATACCTGGAATCTACAGAAAATTGAACGATGATTTAATTCAAAGAACATGAAAGAAATAAGGAACTCTTTTCAGTAATAAAGAAAGACAACAAATTCAAAGTCGAATTTCGACGCGGTGAAGAAGTACAATTAAACCATAATGCACCTATTGCAGCGGTAAAGAACCTAAAAAAGAAAACAAAAGCAATGTACCAAATACAAAAAAACAATTGTAAGATAAGCCTCCTCATGGTAAATACTATACCCGTACCAAACAAGATGATATAGACACCGTATTCAACATTGGTAACGTAGTGCAGGCTTAAAATCTGCACAGGATCAATGCTTGCTAACTGGAAATTATCAAGCACACAAACTGAAAAATTGTGCTAACCCGAAATTTACATTCTGTTTATAAATATCCAGAAGCAATTGATCATCTTGTATTAGGTTGCACGATGTTAGCACCCACTGAATACAAAACTCGACATGATAGAGAGGCCAATATCTGCACTGAAAAATATGCATCATTTACTGGAAGGAAACTGCAAGAAACTAGTATAAACATCAACCAGACCCAGTTACAGAGATAGTAAGATTTTTATGGGGCTTTACACTCCGGCCAATCGCTGACCCTGGTCTTTGAATTCTGTAACAATGTACTCTTTCCATTCAGAAGTATGAGACGAAGGAGGTCAGAGTAATAGAAACAGCGGCAGTAGCAGACAGGTCACATGAAATGGAAAAATTATATTGAATCAGTTGCTAGGTCTGCTACTATGAATATTCGTTTACTCTCTCGTGCCAGACAATTTTTCTCGGCAAAATCTATTTTACATATTAATAAATTTAGCATTCGTCCTTGCTTGGAATCCTTGTCACATCAGGTCTGATGCTCCTGCAATATATTCAGAGATTCATGATAAAATCTAAAGAAGTATCAGCAATATTATTGATCCTAACCTGACACCACATCTTCAGTTACTTTCCAATCGTCGTAATGTAGCTTCCCTGTGCATTTTCTATAAATACTCTCATGGTAATTGTTCCGATAAGCTTTCCTCTATAGTATCTAGACTCTATGAATTTAAGCACAGTATTTAATTGCCGAAAGGTCTCATTATTTTACAGTTAAAATGACTAGATGTAACCGTAGGTTCTATGCTAACAGTTTCTTCTATCGCACTTCTCGCTTGTGGAACTCTCATCTGTCTTCTTGCTTCCAGGTCAATTTTGATCTTCAGATATTTAAATGCAATGCCAATTGATACCAACTGTCTTCTTAATTCTTTTTCTTTCACTGTTCACTCTACTTAATAGCAGTTTTGTTTTCTCTTATATTATCTAATACTTAGTAGCCTATTGTGTCTTAGTGGCTTTATTGTCTTTCTTGTAGTGAAGTGATAAAAATATCTTGGGTTTATGCCTTCCAGTTCTCGGATTAGGATTGTTTCCCGCGACATTAGGCTAGATGATTAAAATTTTGGTTCATAAATTTGATGATATTGTAATTAAATCCCCGAGGCGCGTAATCTAAACATGGCACGCAATGACCGGACACGATGAAAACAAAACAAGACTAGAACAGCTATACGAGAAGATTACATTAAATGAAGAGTTCGTTTCAATAATAACAAAGTGAAGATATTGTAAATGACTGGCTGCTCGTTTCCGAATAATCCCAGCTGTCAGGGGTGCCTAGTTAAATCCCGTAGCAGATGCACACTCAGGCACATTTCTTTCATCCACAGAACCAAACTGTGGTTTATACCACAACAAGGACCTTCAGACATTAGACACAGTATCGATTCCTCGGTCACGATGTCTTTGTGTTAGCCCAATCACTGGGAGCATCCGAACAATATTCTTTACCGAATTGCACTAGCAAGGCTTAGGACAACACGTCCTCTGGCTTTCAGCCACTTCCCAACTGTACCACCCGTTGTGATCATCTCTTCAGCCCGATAATATAATAAAACTCACTCCTTCAGTATCTGTCTATATTTCTGAGATGAGGTATTATGTACACTATTTACATTATTCGGACTATTGTCCGCATCTTTGTCGCCATATTTATTACAACGTTTCGGCTGTTGTATGCTCCGGCCTTCTTCAGGTGGTTGGAATGTCGAACTGAACCCTTTATTTCGCTCACTGGGGTAGACTGTGCCATGTTTAATGTATGTCAGTTATCAGTTATCTCCTGTTAATTCATCTCTTCAAATTCTCCACTGCCTTAACCGGGTATTGAACTCACACACTAACTAACGTCTTTATCCACTGCTCCATGTGACCTTGTGTTAGTTAGATCCAGTGACAGGACCCAAAGTGTGTGAGTTCAATACCCGGTTAAGGTAGTTGAGAACTTGAAGAGGTGAATTGACAGGAGATAACTGATAACTGATATTCATTAAATTTGGCACGCGGAACTAGAACAGTATAGCCCAGTGAGCGAAATAAAGGGTTCAGTTCGAAGAAGGCCGGAGCGTACAACGGCCGAAACGTTGTAATAAATATGGCGACAAAGATGCGGACAATAGTCCGAATAATGTAAATAGTGAAGTCACTCCTTAATGTGATTCGAACACGGATCTCATTTTCTGAATGCTAACGTTCTAACTATTCGTCTCTATGCCACCTGAGGCAATATAGTCCGAACGTAATTAATGTAAATAAATATCAGCAAACCCCTGGAATCGATTGCAGCTTCGATTCAACATGAACAATCGGTGTCTTCCAAAATAATCTGAAATTTCGGAACATTTTGAAAATGAGCTGTTCTCAAAAAAAAAATATTGTCTGTGAATTGATGAACAGAAGAAACATGTCGAAGATTGAGACGATGCCAATGTATTTTTCTTTTTGTTTTGTTTCATTAGTAACAATTTTTCACCCGACCGTATATATGTCGGTTCTGTTGCGTACGCTCCTGATCAGCGATGTCATTTATCTTCGAAGCTAATTAACGTTTTATGCCTAAAGTCGCCTATTATTTCCATGAACGTCGCTTGCTGTATTTTATTCCCTTGTTTGTTTCCAATTTAATTTGCCACTGAATTCCAAAATAGACAAATTAAATCTGACTCCAGTTGGTCAGTTACAAATAAGTGTGGCGTTCACGCCTCTGTTTGATAAAAAAGCTGTCGACCCGCCTTATAGTGAATTGCACTGCAATTGCAAATTTAACTGTCTGGCATTCTTTTATATATTCATATAATTTAAGATTTATAAATATCTGGAAGTGGTTACAGTTCTTAGAGATTATCATTCGCTTGTTTGGTCCGCCGGCGTTTTAAGAAGACGTGTCAATACCAGAATGTAGTGAACTGCCAAGGCCTGATAATTCATTACGATTGCTTTTTATGTATTACGCGGGATATGATCCCTTTGTGCCAGTGGCAGGGAACCAACCCTGACCAGACAAAGAAATGTTTATTATTTTGTCGTATTGACAAATAGCAAAAGAAGAATATGCAATGTTATCGGCCCTAAACTATCCCCTCGGCATCAGTCACTTTCCCACCGCCATAACGCAGCTTTCGTGTGCTTTTTCTGTAAATATCTTTATGGCAATTCTACGGATGGTGTTTTGTCTTTGTTACCTTGACAACATGAATTTAAACGTATGGAAATGAAAGGATACTTACACTTCGAATCAGAAAGTAAGAGTTGAAATTTCTCGGAAACATATCGAAGAAAGGGGTTTTCGAGAATTTGACACACACAAGGTATACTGATGGTAAGACGAACAGAGAAAAGAAGTGAATAACCTACCTAAATTGATTGTGTAAATGACAAATAGAGATAGTAAAGCGACAAAACGTCTAAGAGATACAAAAAGATATGAAATTGTGTAGAACCATGGTCGACCACATTCCGAAGAGACACAGTACATAGAAGAATAAGTAGATTGATAGTTATGTCGCGTCCTTTTAATCTAATGTGTAGTGGATTTGTCTCTCTCTCTATGAGTGTCACATATAAAAATCTGACATTAAGCAAGTTTGATTTAGCTATCCGAGACCAATTTAAAATTGTATTTACGCTTTTAGGAGTTATATGCTGACACAGTGTTGTGGTAGGATCCACCTAATTTGCATAGTGGAGTACCGACCATATAAATATGGTTGGTACCGGGAAGAGAGGGGAGGAATCAGGAGATTCAACCAGAGACTCTGCCCGACTGCGACTCAGTCAACACATTCTCCAGGAACGGTCTTCCCAGGAATATACAAAAGACTATATGTAAATATTGTGTACACTTTCTTGTTTCAATACATTTTGTTCTAAGTACATTTTGTGTTGCATTATTATTTCATGCATTAGTCAAGTTTCAACAATGGTGACGAAGATGAGATGGTGTTGTGGTAGGATCCACCTAATTTGCATAATGGAGTACCGACCATATGGTCGGTACTCCACTATGCAAATTAGGTGGATCCTACCACAACACACAGACAGAGAGGAAATTCACTGCACATAGGAGAAGAACTAGGCAGGCAGCTAGCCCTTATCATTTTATAGTGGAAATTGCGAGATGTATCCATAAATTTTATTCTAATCCTTTCTTCTTTCGCTCTTATCGCCTGTGGATCATTCTTACGGTTTTTGCATTCCTATGTGTTGTGTCATTCGGGATGCTACTGAGCATGGTTCTCTACAATTTCTTCTCCTTTGTAGCTCATGATAAATCTTCCTATTAGCTATAATCTTCAAAAATTTAAATACAACGCCAACCGCCATATTCTGACTTCCTCAGTCCTGTTCTTTTATTGTTTTTTCTCCTTACTAACCTTTTTGCATTTTCTCTCTCTCTCTCTCTCTCTCTCTCTCTCTCTCAGTTACCCATTGTAAATTAATAGCATTAGTGTGAGTCTTTTTTCTTGGAATAATTAGTAGATGGTGATTATTTTGTTCAAGTTCATTCTTAACCCAACTATGTAAACCTATGTCATCAGCATAGCCCCATCATCACATGAGAAAGTATTAGTTGAATAGCAGACAGAGAGGAAATTAAAAAGAAATTTACATGCCGATACAACATTTATCGATGCACAAACAAGGAAAAAGTAAAACAAGATATTCAAGCATAAAAATCTATAAATGTGAAGTTATATTACATTTAAGTCCCGTTAGAGAACTGGTAGCTTTTTGTAGGAGAAACCTGCAATAATTTAATGTAAAGTTTTGTTTAATAAGGATCTTCGAAAAGCACAAAATTATATTGAATAAAGTTTTAACATGAAAAGTAGCTCAGTGAATCAGTTTACGAGTGAAGTTGGAATTGAAATTGCTGAATGAGTAATATCAATTAATTTTCACCCGTTTATTTATTTCAACGAAACCGCTGAAAGTGAAACGTGCAATTTGTTTATAAATAGCGACAACCTGGAGAATAAGGAAGAAAGCGGGGTTGATAACAAAGAACTAGAATTTTGTCGATTTTGATTCGAAAATAGTTAAATGTTTTTTTAATTAAAAATTGGCAACTCTATAACAAAGACAATCATTACATTAAAATTTAACAGTTTTAGCCTAGCGATTACTTTTATATCACTTTGCTATATGGAACTGTGCTCAATAATGAAGACAATTGTAAATTATAGAGTCAATGTTTATGTAAATACTATATAAAATTAAAAGAAACACAGACTTAATTATAGTAAAAATGATAAAAACCATCTCCATGCAGCCATTACTATCGGTTGAAATTCATAAAGTCTATCTCTTAAAACTTATGTTTAATGAAGATAGGCTTCTCAACTCTACTGTTATCATTCCTAGTATTGATAGAGGTTTCCGTCTTAAGCTTTTGTTTCAGGTAGTGTGGAAAGTCATTATCTTGATTATATCATTCTAGCTACATGTGCTATCCAATTTAAATGTTGCTGTTAATGGAAGTCTTCAAGTGATATGTATTTTGTTACTTGGTAAAGTTCTTTGTTAGAGATTTGCTAGTGCCACTTTATTAGAAAGTAGGTAGTATTGTCTTCTTTAAGACTTACACGTTTTATTCGCGTGAATCTATTTTACTGAGTACAGTGGTTGTCTATAGTGTTTAATGTATATATTTCAGAGCTTTTGTGACGTACGGTGGCGGTTAATAAATGAAGTATAACTCAAGATTTCAATGTTAAAATAAAACAGCATTTAATTACAACCGCAAATAAATACTTATCAAGAACAAAGAAGTAAAAGTCAAACAAAGATAATTAACCATTTCAGTGAATTACTTGTTAGTAGCGCGGCTCGACTTAGCTTCCAGTAAATTCTAAATTAAAACCCAAATTATCAACACACAATAATTCACACTAATTCGACTGGATAGTTCCAGTTGCTCAATAATCACCAAATAATCACCCAATAATCACCCAATAATCACCCAATAATCACTACAGACACAGATAGTTATACACCTGGCGGAAAACATAAATTCATAAGTCCAGAGTGTCACGCTCGAATCTCGCTGTCGGTAGTTACTCATTTTTTTCCTGTATGACATTTACATTATTTATACACGGACATTTGTCCTCGTGTTTTTATCACAACGTTTAGGCCATAGTACCTTGCGTCCTTCCTCGGGTGTAAATAGATCTATGTAACGTACAGCAGGAATGGCATAGTGGGTAAACGCTTAGGTTTGGTAATTGGGTGATATAGTGGTTGTGAATTCAATCCCTAGGGCGAGCAGTATATACTTGCACTCAGTGGAAATGGGCGAGCAATAACTGAACAGTACTGAATAATATCCATAGACACGAGGAGTGAAACAAGAACAGTCTACATGCATAGATCAAATCGTGGGTTAAGTTCAGAAATCAATGTAGGTTACCCAGATCAATTTATACTTGAGGAAGGCCAGGTGTACAATGTTCGAACCGTTGTGATAACAACAAACATGAGAATAGACCTAATCTAAATAGTGTAACTAAAATTTTTAACGTGTTATACGTCATGCTTTACATCCATATGAGAGTCTAAGGATGAAGAAAATTCAAGAACATGATTAAAGTTCTTAGTTTAATATTTTATTATTTGAAAGGTTACCTTCTAGGAGAAAAGTCAGACGAATTCATTAAACAATTAGGAGTGATCTTACATAAATAACAGTCAGTGTGTCTTCCTCTATTCAGTAGCAAGGTATATCTAATGTTTCGTATGAACCTGTAAGACCAAAGTTAGATCTGTTCTATTTGTTGTATAGATTTTGTTCCATAGAAATGCGTGCGGGTAATATAGCAGTCGTCGTTACGGAGCTTGGAATGGTAGGATTCACTGACGTATCAAGCTTTGGTTGGTATAGGAAAATGAAAACTCTTAATTCAAAACCGTGGGAAGGCAATGCAAAATAACGGTCTTTCCCGAGTTGTCATGCCAATTCAAAGATGATAAAAAAATGGGAACTTGTGGGGAGCCATGATCGCCTACGTCCTGAAAGGATTGGAGCTTTTACAAAAAAGTGCCCCAAAAACAAAATAAAATAGGGATATCAGGTTAGGATTAAAATCAATGGAAATCTGTTTTTTCAGTTTGCAAAAACATTAATTACGAATACAGTATTAACTAATCTAAAATAACAGCAGTTTCCCAATTAGTCATATTTTTTCACTACAACAGTTTTGTGTCCGCTTTTAATAATTGAGAAACGTGTCGATTGTTTACTAATAGAATGAGCCGACACAGCCTCTCATAAGTTTGATTACACGTGCTTACTGGCAGCTCTGTAATAGTATGTTAAATAATGGTAAAGGCTCTATCACAACTTTTTTCATTCCATTTTATGTTCTGCTGATAAAGCAGAATGCTTTACTAGTAAGTTCTCTTCCGGTTCTACTATCGACTCATCTGGAGTAACTTTGCCTTACTTACCGCTTAGAACCGAGCCTCTTCTGTGTGATATGCATATAAACCCGTCCATAGTTTCTTCTCTCATCTCTAAACTTGATTGATACAAAGCATGCTCGTGTTCTCTTTACGATTTACAATAAATATTTTGCTGATTCTTGATTTCCAGCTTGTTCGAAACCCCCTTCTGTAGTTTTTGCTTTTAAGAACTTGGACGAACAGTCTGATCTTACGAACTATCGATCTATTAGTGTTTGCCATTTTTGGCATCGTGCTACATGCTCTAATAAACTCCGAATTTCAGAGTTTTCTTTCAGACAAACAATATGGCTTCCAATTCTCCGGATCAACTGTCGATGCGTTAACTGTTATTGCCAAAAGTGTCTGTCAAGTGTTAGATAAGAATAGTGAAGCTCAGGCTATTGAAATTTAGGCATTGTCGAGCTTGGTCAGTACCTAGATAGGTGGGAATACCAAGTGCTTGTTTGTGACGGATGTGTGGGTGGTTTAATGGATATTGGCTCGAAATTGTTAATCAGAGAACTGAGTTCCAATTCCCGTTGTGTTCGTTGTATTCACTTACGCGCAAATACACCTGGGAATTGTATGAATTCACATCTATTCTCCCGATTGCTATACGCTTATTAATAAGATTTGTATCACTAAACAATTATGATTAAAAACAAAACAAAACAATGTTTACAATCTAAATATATTCTCCGGCTTTAAATAGCCTGCAATGAATTGACAAATCAGGTGTTTTAGGTAGATAGGTTAAAGACGTTTGTCATGGATTTGAAATTATTTCACTATTTGAAAGTTTATGGCGTTTCTCTACCGAATTTTTAACTTCTTTCTTATCGAATCGCGATACGAAATTTGTCTTGAATGGCCCTTCCTCTAGACGTCTTTGCATAAATAAATGGGTCCCTCACTGCTCCTTCCTTGGATATATATTGTTCTTAATTTCTGTCAATGATCTTCCAGATATTAACAGCCCCAGAATCAGTATCTATGCTGATGATGTAAGTATTTAAACCTGTCTTAATGTTAAATATGCTAGGTTCAATAGTGTAAAATTGGCAGCTGATCACAAAAATGATCTTCAATCTGCTGCTAACTAGGGCGAGAAGCTTACTAGCGTGTATTGAATATTGCTGCCACGTCTGCTTAGGTACTTCTGCTATATATCGAGAAATTGACAAATTTCTTTGTTTTTAATTCCGTAGTGCCGGTCTATAAGATCCGACGAAGCATAGGGTGTATAATCTTCTTACATGTCTTATATGATACTAAGACAGCGAGTTTTAGAATTTAGTAGAAATATTCGAATGGCTGCCATATCATTAACATAAAAACCGTGCAATTTTTTTGTAGCATTGATACCATGCCTAATAGATTTTGCTATTTTTCTGTCTCTATCCAGCACTTTCTGAACTTACTGCAGTTGAAGTTTATTTGCGTTCCTAAGATGCCTTCGAGGCGCTGTGCATTAGCAAGATTATTTTCATTAGACAAAGGACTAAATGACGCATACAAATACACTAATTCAATTATTGTTACTTGTAAGGAATTCCTGAGTTGAAAGAAATTGCCTCGCAGACACACAAAAATCTAATAGACAAAGGAACTAATTTCCTGACACAAAAATGGTTCCACTTTGTAATATTTGAGAAAATAACAGGAAAGCGAACTCTGTAATGTAAGGGAGATAACAAAGTGAAGAAAGCTTCATGATTAATATTTTTTTAACGGTTTGCACATGTTTTGCAGTTTAACGAAAAATATACTGGTTTGGTTTTAATCAAGTACTACGTTTTCGAACATTTTATATCGATTGTTTTAATTGAGCCCAACTGAATGGTTAACTGAATGGAGAACAAATTCGGATTCATCGGATTAGCCCACTTGTTTTTTTACATGTACAAAAGTAATTTAAACTTAAGATAAATCTATATCTATAATTTTCAAAATGTGTGTTTGATCTCATGTTGTTTATTTATTTTATTTAGTTTTCACAGTTTTCATCCAATTTCGATGAAATTTTTTGTTTGATAGATAATTCTTCAATGCTGGTTTTGAGTATAAATTGATGGCGGCAATGGCTCTCCACTACTTACTGTTCATTATAACTCTCAGCAACGTTTTACTAATTACTATCTGTTCTTGGATATATGTCTATATCTATATTTCTCAAAAGGTGTGTGTGCATATGTATTGTGTGTGTGTGTCTGATCGGGTGTTGTTTATGCGTTTCCACAGTTTTCATCCGATTTCAATGAATTTTTTTGTTTGATAGAAAATTCTTAAGTCCCGGTTTCGAGTACAAATTGTTGGCGACAATGGCTCTCCACTACTTCCTGTTCATTATATCTCTCAGCAACGTTTTACTATTTACTATCTGTTCTTGGAGATATGTCTATGTTTATAATTCTCAAAATCTGTTTGTGTGTGTATATGTGTGTGTGTGTGTGTGTGTGTGTTGTTTATTCGTTTCCACAGTTTTCATCCGATTTCGATTAATTTTTTTCTGTCTGATAGATAATTCGTTAGTGATTCCAAATTGGCTGGGGAAAAATTTACTACCTTGAAGGTGAAAAACCGGACAAAATGATTCTTTACACTTTGCGCAAAAATCAAAGTCAAAATGTAATGTTTGCAAAAAACAGTGTACAATCAATTTAGAGAGTTGAAATCTAACGCAAAAGATTTTTAGAATTATAAAAAAAAATATTATAAATAAAAATTATCGTATATTATTATTATGACGGTCTATGGAAGAGGTTCCTTCCTTGCAAGATTGAGAATGCAAAAACTGCCCTTTTCAGACCCACCCATTCAACTTGTTAACCCCCCATTTGGGGATGTGTCCCAGTTGCATCCACTTGTTGTTATTAATATTGATTTTCGGGTGGGCTGACTTTAAACTTAAACTACTCCAAATGAACGGCAAAAAATCCCCACTAATGAAACATCCGGTCGAAAACGGGTTATACTGCTAGTTTTATGATAATATTGAAAGTTACAAAGCTTAATCTTGTACATCACTAAATCAAAACGAGGATATAAAATGCGGTGAAAATACTGGACCAATATTCCAAATAAATAAAACCTCCTTTCCAGTTATTTAGTCGTTTACAGCAACATCACGTTGAAACACCAATTCACGTGTGATCGCTGAAGTTAAGCAACGTCAAGCCTAGTCAGTACCTATATTTTCAACAGCTTGGGAATACTAGGTTCAGTAATTTTGCATGTGCGGCTGGTGTAAAGGATAGCGGCTAAAAATTGGAAATAGGTGAGCTGACTTCCTATTCCCGTTGTTTGTGATATTCACTTACGCGCAAATACCCTTCAGTTCTCCTCCTAGTTAAGGGTCAATTAGTTGGACTTGCTTCAGTAAATCATTTATATCTCCAAAGACTTCTTGCAATATAGAATATTTTCTGGCTTTACATAACCTGGAAAAGCTTAATAAGCCGCATAAAACAAATCAATCAATACAACAGTTTCATGTTCCCAAATGATTGGATCCTTTTCTTTGTTTCTGCCAAGAGTGTCCACGTTTCACATCCATGTAGGAGAATGGAGACTACCAGTGATTTGTACAGTCTGAACTTTGAAAGCTGATTTTCCTCCTCCATATTCTTGCCAATTTGGTCATTACTCTGGCAATCAGTGTGCGTCTTTCCAAGTTGCAGTTACCATGTTTAGATAAGATTGCTCGTAAGTATCTAGCCGTTTCCTAATAAGTAAACGTTTACCATTCATTGACTGAACATCCAGTGCTACTGTTGGTTGAAATTTAGAAAAGTATGTTGGTTTTATCCAAGCTAGAATGCTGAAGACATGCGTATGTATAAAATACGCAACTATAACTGAGAGAAAGAAATATCATAGGGTTATTTATTCAGTCACCTCAATAGTTCGTAGTAGTATTTGTTCACTGTCATAATACAATGTTTTAGTTCTATTTATTCAAAATAGCATCACGATCTTATGGTCCTAATCTAACCATACCACCATAATACAGTGCTATTTATTCAGTTACACCAACAGCTCTTAGTACTATTTTTTCACTGTCATAATATAATTTTATTAAAAAATAGCAACACTATCTTATAGTCCTAATCTAATCATACCACCATAATATAGTACTATTTATTCAAAGAAATAGCACTGGCCAATAGGGATATTCATTAAATGTCATACCACCATCTTATCGTGCTATTTATTCAAAACTGCACCACCATCTTAGAGTACTTTTTTCCTAGTCATTGTTTGGTTGATTCATTCGTGTTGTATATGTGGGTGGAAAATAATAGTTTTAGGAATACAAGTTTTACTAAATAAGCCATAGAGGAGAGGTGGTTCCATTTCTTTGCGCTTAAAAGAATATAACGAACACAGTGGGAAGTGGATGTCGATTCTCTCATTAACAATTTCGAGCTATTATCCATTACACCACAGGCACGTCCAGACTTACAGAATCTGGCATTCTCAAGCGATCACCCATCTAGGTATAGCCGAGGCTCAAGTTGCGTGATCGTACGGTAACTTGTGTTACAACGTGATGTTGTAAGCCTTTCATATTATTGTCTTTGTGAGTCCACCGATAACTACATCCTAACTGATAATTAATACAGTCTTCCTCTCTATATGCCATATACAAGGAAATCGGTCTCAGAATACGATAAGACTTTAAATAAAAAATCACTTCTGCCGTAGACAGTATCATGCAACATTTCTGGCATAGCCCCAATGTCACCGTAGAATATAAATCAAATATTTCAATATTACTGATATTTTCATTAATAAATTAGTCCTGGGTATAACGATAAACTACATCAGGCAACAAGGTCTCCGATTGGGTGTTTGGAAGTGTGAGGAGAGTGAAACCACCTTTTAATTCCTGTTGTCC
The DNA here is from genome assembly GCA_964036315.1 of Acanthosepion esculentum. Classification (NCBI taxonomy): domain Eukaryota; kingdom Metazoa; phylum Mollusca; class Cephalopoda; order Sepiida; family Sepiidae; genus Acanthosepion; species Acanthosepion esculentum. The sequence continues at coordinate 116,025,360 of OZ038475.1, forward strand.
CCAGGCCCAGCCTGACTCAGGTGGTAGCACCTGTTAGGGTCCCAGCCCCAAACAAAGTGAAAAACACTATGAAAGTCTAAAAATATATTTTTATAGTAAAAATTCACGCAATACATTTTATATAAACAATACGAACAATGCATATTTATAGTAAATGTACCAACAATACATTTTATTGTAAAATAACCAACAATACATTTTCACTGTAATTGAGTCATACAGTTGCGTTAAAAATATTTAGATTTCGGCCTTAAATAACCCATAGGGGTTGATATACCATTAAACAAAATTTGCCAACCTAGCAACCAATCATCCTACAATGTATTCATTTGTGAGAGGGGAATAAAATATATCATATTTTTATTACTTCAAAGCACACAAGAAAATTAAATTTCGGCATTAAATGACGCATAAGGAGTTGATATATCGTTAAACAAATTAATCAATCAATCAATTAATAAATCGATGAAATTCTCATTTGGAACAGGCACAATTTTAAATAAATAAACAGAATGCCTCGAAAATCAATCTAGTTACATTCCATCAGCGCCCATTGTACCCGACATAATGCCAGTCACGACGAACAGATGTCTCTTCGAGGAGGCACCGTGCCTTGAGAAAATTTTGGGCCTCAAACTGACTCTTGACCTCAAATGGAAGTCGTACATACGTTCCATCGCTAAAGATGGAGGTAAAATATAGAGCACCAGTAATTATCTAACTCCTCTAAATTTAAAAGAGTCAGTTCAGGCCGAAAATGGAGTACCTTTGTAATATTTGTTAGGCAGCTGCCCATTCCTCACTTTCCAGTCTTGATAGAGTTCAAAAGTGTCTTCGAGTCCTTGTGGGTGACGAATTATTTTCCACCCTCCAACCTCTCCCCTACAGACAGGATATGGTGAGTCTCTTACCGCTCTGTTGTTAACTTTCATGGAAAGTTTCATTGTAGCGAACCATCCACATTCCCTTCGTATTCTATGTGTGAGAATTAAGTTCCACTAGAAGAGCTACTTCCAGCGAACCACTACACTGTGGAACAGACTCCAAAGGGGATGTTTCCCAGATCACTACAATTTTAACCTGTTCAAGTCTAGAATTAACAGTTATCTTTCCCTCCTATTCTTATAAACTACCCTTTAACGCAGTGGTCCTCAAGTTTTTTTTCTTTTTGGACGCACTTTCGGAGTCACCAAATTTTAATGTGATAAAAAGTGAATTTAAAAATTAAAAAAATCAGAGAGCGGATTCAAAGGGAGATAACCAGGAGTCAAAGTCAGAACATTATCATTGATAACTGTGGGCAATGCGAGGTGGTGTAATGGATAGCAAACTTGTCTCGCTAGAACAATTACGAATGAGTAGTGAGTTCAATCCTCAATGGATCGCCATACTTTCGGCCTTGTGCTACATCTAAGCTACGCTTGCAAAATCGCTATCATTGATAACCGTATCTTCCAATTTTTAGGCACTAGATATTATATTCTTAATACTTGATATAATGCAAAAATATCACAATAATAAAATCGGTCAATAATTGTATGTAACTATTTATACTGAGTCACGTGCATGCAATTACATGTAATCCAAAATGTTGAAATCATATTTATTTTTTGAATATGAATTTTGGAAACTGTTTCTAAACCTTTGACTGGCTTTTAACCTCACCTGCTATCCTCTTCCGCCGCACCGTTTGGGAACGTCTGCCTTAACGTAACCCCCTATCTTGAGTAGCACCCGGGTCGTGTACAGGTTGCACCATATTGTAAAAAAAACTTCAGTATACGTTAATTTGTTTCTTTTGTCCGGGCAAGTAAGGCATATACCGAAGGATGGTTCACTCGTATTTACTCATTCTTTTCTCAGTCAGTGGCCATCCTCAGCAAGTATTGGCCAGCTGTCCAATACAAACATTTTCTTTATATAGGGTTGCATTGGTCAGTGATGTCTGTATTCCATATTTCACAAGCAAATGCAGTAAAATAGAAAGATCAAAGAAATTACGGTGCGAGTTATTGGCAGGAAACGTATTTCATTGGTTTCCATTTGACGCAGTTGAGAAAATATAAAAAAGAAAGAAATAATAAAGAATTCTATGTGTCGTATTTATTGTAAAAGATTGGCGTTGTTTCAAATAAAAAATTAAAGAATAACAAAGAAACGAAATAAAAAAGCAATATGAAAACAAATTAAAATACAAATATCTATTATAAAATAATAAATATAAACATTAATTTAATATGAAAAAATAAATAAAAATAAAATAAATACAAATAAATACAAATAAAATAAAAACCAAATAAAAAATTATAAATAAAAAATTACAAAGAAAAAACTTGTTTCTGCTTTGCATTCATTCAAAAAGAAGTTAATGTTTTATGCATTATTTTTTTTGGTAATATAATTTAACTTTTTATATTAGAATATATTAAAGTATATCTGTGTCAGTCTCATCCGCATATAAACATAGGCACATCAATATATTTGTAGCCTTATTGCAAAAAAGCATTTACTTTAGGAAACACACTTATTTTGCAATATAACCGTCTTCCTTGTCAATGCACACCATCCAGTGGGAAATATTAATCTCCTTGAACATTATGAAGTGAACATTTTTTAAAAAAATAGCAAATAAATATGTTTCAGGTTATCTATCTATCTATCTATCTATCTATCTATCTATCTATCTATCTATTTATCTATCTATCTATCTAATGCTATTTTTCTCAGATATATCTATCTATCTATGTATGTATGTATGTATCTATCTATCTATCTATCTATCTATCTATCTATCTATCTATCTACCTATCTATCTATCTAATGCTATTTTTCTCAGATATATCTATCTACCTATCTATCTATCTATCTATCTATCTATCTATGTGGAGACACATTTATACAGGGAGTCGATAGAAGTTTCGAAGACACATCTACTAATGGAAATCTAACAAAATGAACGAAAGAAATTTATTTGTTTAGGCAAAAGAGTTTCTTGAGAAGAATATTTTTAAAGGAAAGAAAGTGGGCGTGTCTCTCGATGAGACTGACACAGACAGGCAAGATATGTATTAGATACGGTATATAAATTCTTAATTTTAGCACACACACACACACACACACACACACACACACACACACTGAGACCAGAAAGGCTCACTAACAAATACAGAAAACAATCAATGAGACGTTAAAAGCGCATAATGAAAATTTATTCCATTTAAAAATTTATTCTTTCGATTTGACTGAAGAAGGATACGAAACCGCGAATCCGTGTAGCAGAAATATAAAGAACAAAATATAATATATATACTAAAAATCGATAGGGTTTGGCATGCCGGCCTCCTTCGCAAGCTTCAGGGTTATGGTATCACAGGTCGATTGTTTGACCTAATTCAATCGTTCCTATCAAACCGGGATTTGAAGGTTGTTCTCAGTGGATCCTTCTCCAACTCCTATCCCACTACTGCTGGTGTTCCTCAAGGCTCCATCCTTGGCCCTACTCTGTTCCTCATATTTATAAATGACCTTCCAGACGCCATAGACTCCCAAGTCGGTATCTACGCTGACGACACTACTATTTACTCCTGCCTCAAGCACAAATCTACTGAGGCGGACAAAATTAACCTGGCAGCTCAAATTGAAAAGGACCTCCAATCGGTTGTGGACTGGGGAGAGAAATGGATGGTCGACTTTAATGCCTCTAAAACAAAATTGCTCTCCATTAACCACCACAAGGACCCATCCCTGCATCCCATCAGAATGTCTGAGGACCAACTTCTCGAGAGTTCCTCTCTGCGGCTGCTCGGTCTCACGCTGTCCGCTGATCTGAGATGGAACAAATACATCGAGTCAATTGCATCATCCACCGCTAGAAAAGTTGGTTCCCTGTGCCGAGCCAGGAAATTCTTCTCCCCTGAATCGATCCTCCAAGTCTATAAGTCTACCATTCGACCTTGCATGGAGTATTGCTGCCATTTATGGTCTGGGGCCCCTGCGTGTTGCTCGGGGTTCTTGATAAGATCCAGAGACGGATATGCAATGTGATTGGCCCTGATCTGTCATCTCGTCTGCAGTCGCTCTCTCACAGACGCAATGTTGCATCACTCTGCCTTTTCTACAAGTACTTCCACGATAATTGCTCTGAGGAGTTGCTTTCACTTGTCCCTAAGCCTCGTGAATTCAAGCGTCCTACGAGGATGGCATCCCGTTCCCACCCCTTCACCGTTGAAACTGTTAGGTGTAGACGTCTTTTCTACTTCAATAGCTTCATGTCTCGCACATCTCGCCTATGGAACTCCCTTCCCTATTACTGTTTCCCTGACAAATACAATCTCCAACGGTTTAAGTGTAGCGTCAATCGTCATCTCCAGTTGCCTTGATCTATCCACTTCCTGACATCTTTCATTCCTATCTGCTCTCGCTCTATATCTCCCGTAACCTCCCTACCTCGATCGACCCTCCGTCCTTCTCTTTCTCCACATCCCTTCCTTTACCACTCCTATCTGCTCTTCCTCCAACCCTTCTGTAACCCCTTGCGTGATAGTGGCCACCGGCCTTGCTCGGGGTGATACGCTTAAAAAAACCCAAAAAAACAAAAAAAACAAATCCACATTTATAATCAAAAGAGTTTGCCGTTTCTCTTTATATATATATATATATATATATATATATATATATATATATATATATATATATGTGTGTGTGTGTGTGTGTGTGTGTGTGTGTGTGTGTGTGTGTGTGTGTGTGTGTGAGAGAGAGAGAGAGGGAGATAACCGTATATATCAAGAAAATATTGGGTAAAAAGTGATGACAAAGTTTTCGTGCGACGCGTTTCATCCTTTAGGACGACATCAGACTAAATTAGTTCCTTCAAAGCAAAGCTACTGCACATGCGCACGAACGAGACAATTAAAAAAAAAAGAATTAAAATTCCCAGCATCCGTCATTTGTGTGCATGTTTAGTCGCATCGACCTCACAAATTATGTTCGTTGAAGTCTTAAAGGCCTGTTTTATTTAATTTCACTATGAGAGAAAATATGTATAGCAACTAAAACACATGCATACACAAAAAATAATATATATGTATGCGTATATATATATATATATATATATATATATATAGTCAAACCTAATGAGCCAGACAAACCTACCAAGGAGCCAGCCGACCCTGACGATCTGCCTAAGTGAAACCTTGGTAGGTTTGTCTGGCTCATTAGGTTTGACTAGGTTTGCTCTACGTTTGTATTGAACTCTTTAGTTAGTTGTTTACTCGTATCGGTTTTTTTTCTTTGGGCCTTGAACCTGTATCTGTGCGATTATTTTCGACAGATTTTCATGTCCTGGCTCTTTCTTTTTTAAAACCATTTTTCCCTTCGTGATTGATATTGTTAAATCAAGAATTCGAAGGTTTTTCGACACGAGTATAGTTACCTATATTTATGTATATATATATATATATATATATATATATATATATATATATATATATATACTGAACATGAGACCCGGTTTCGATTCGAATGTCACCATGGTAGATTTGTCAGTAAGGAGACTTCCTGATGTTATCGGACTGGGGGAGTCGATCCCAGCCTGCGGCACCTTTGGAAAGTGCCTGAAAAAATACCACTGGTTAACCCAAGCCTTGTGAGTGAAACTGGGTAGACGGAACCCTTTGGTGGCGTCGATAGCTTTTCTAGCACGTAGTCACAAATCATCGTAGCCGAAGCCATGAGCCTGCTGGCCTTGTTCAAATTATTGATCACGTTATATAAGACGGCCTTTCCTAGAAAATGTAACTGCGGTTTGCTCAGCATAGTTGCAGTATAATCCACAGCTGGGCTCTGTCGTTGTTGAACAAACACAAATGCACTTGAGTAAGCGTCTGCAATAGGAATTGGCTAGCCGCCCGAGTAGACAGGTATCCTGGAATACGAGTGGCCAGCTAAACTAATATATATTTATATATATTAACAATATAGCAATTTTACAACTAAAACACATGCATACACAAAAAATAATATATATGTATGCGTATATATATATATATATATATATATTTATATATATATATATATACGCTTACACATGTATCTGTTCCGACAGTATATATTTCTCTACCACTCTTACGATTTTCTAAGCGTACAAGGTCGGAACTTTGGGGCACCCAGTGAGGATGAAACTTACTACTCAGTCGTAATTATTATAGCAACAAAATTTTCCTAACCAGTACACTCCGTCGATGTGCCTATGTATCTCACTTATGGATGTTTCGCGGAATTACATCCAATTTACAGGAAAATTGATGATAAATCGTATTTAATAATCTGGTCGATTGTTTGTGGGAGAAATAATAACTATGATTTATTATCATATATATGTGTGTGTATGGGTATGTTCATATATATATATATATATATATATATATATATATATATATATATATATATATATAAACATACACATACACACACTGACACATCCACCCATAAATACATATATATATATATATATATATATATATATATATATATATATATATATATATATATACGTTTCCTCATTTTTTACTTCTCTTTGTCTTTTACATTCTCCTTTTCATTTTCAATCTCTTTCATACATATATACATATATATATATATATATTAGGCATAATAACAATCCCATATACACTCACACACACACACACACACACACAAACATATATATATATATATATATATATATATATATATATATATATATATATGTGTGTGTGTGTGTGTGTGTGTGTGTGTGTCTGTGTCTGTGTGTATGTGTGCGTGCGTGTGTTAGTAACAGCTATTTAAGCATATTGATTAGAATTTTAATGAAGATAGAACAGGAATCGATCTTAAGTGAAGAACAAGAATTATAAACTCTAATTCACTTCCATAAATGTCAACATATATTTTTGTCCCAGTAAGTTGTTGAGATGCTTTCTTCCGCCGAAGTACTTCATACGACAAGCATCGCAAAGAAGAGGAATGCGTTAAAAGAAAGTGACCAAGCAGAATTAAAAGAAACGAAAAGAAAAGAACAGTGAATGTAGTAATGAAATATGACAGGCTACAGAAAGGAGATACTGGAACTAACTTGAGGAAATGGCAATTTCGGTTGATTATACTTGACAAGGTTTTCTTAAATGATAACCTGTGAAAAAAAAAACAAAACAAAAACTGTTGAGTATCAAAGACCTCGACGTATCTGATCACACCCCCTTGATAACATTATGTATGTACATGACTACACACTTGAGAATGCTGCCTTAACAAACCTCATTAAAGATAGGATGCAAGTGAATCGTACTGGTTAGAAAATGTATTAAAGGTGACTGCACTGAACCTGAGCAGTTACGGATTATAATTGTTCTATACGGCCTAACATTCAGAATGTAGGTGATCATGTGTGTCTATAACTCTGTGTCCTTTGTAGCTCTTATTAAGATTTGACTTTTCGCTGTCCCTTCCAGTCTCTCTTTTGCCAATCATTGACACATGATCGCTAGCGAGTTTATTCACTGCTTTCCCCTCTCCCTCTTGCCTTCAGTATGTCCGGTGCGTGATAAATTCTGTAACTCTTTTTTCTCATTAGAGATTCTAAGTGTACATTTCTGTTTCTAATTATTAGGTTGGTGCAAAAATAATGTCGTTTTTTGACGTTCAAATTCATGTGAGAAAACGACATTATTTTTGCACCAACCTACTATAAGCATCCAATTCCTTTTAATTTTCATTTAATTTTAAGGTAACTTCCTCGTTAATCTGATGTTCATCTATTGTATTCACAGCATCCTTCTGTAAGACGCCATTTTTACCTCAAGTCTGTTCGTCATCTGCGAGGAGACTGTCCAGCATTCACTGCCATATTGGAGGAACGATATTACCATATTTCACCACTCATTGTTTCTAACGAAATTTTTCAGGTTCTTAATAATTTGCTTAGCTTTTGGAAAACATCTTTTGCCATTCATCTTCAGATATCGGTGTTTCATCTTTTAGCCCTCTGTTAAAAAATGTCTTCTTATAATTGATGTTTAACACTTTTTTTTATTATTTGCCATTACAAGTTTCTATAAGTGTTCATGTAATTTCCTTTCTGTGTCATCTGCATATCATATGTTGTTAATAATCCATCATGCTGGAACTTCTAATGATCTAAAGATCGTTTCACTCTAAAGGTTGAATAAGTCCGGTGAGAAGACAATTCTTTGTCTTAAGCCTTTTTCTATTTTTGTGTACTTCCGGTATTTATTTTCTATCCTTATGCAGGTGGTGCAATTCAAACTGAATTATCCCAAATTTAAGGCCATGTATCCCGGTGGAATAATGGATAGCGGCTCGAATTGAGGAATCGGAGAGTCGATTTCGAATTCCAGTCGAATCCATTACATTCACTTACGTGCTAATACCCCTGGGAAAGATATGAATTCTCTTCTTCTCCCCCAGTTATGAGTAAATAGCAGGACAGACGGGGTTATATAGCCTTGAATTGCAACTGGTCTACCGCAGAAAGAAATGACAATCTACTGCGGGAAAAATCTGCCTCGTTAGTAATGTATCGAAATATACATGATCGCCTAAGCGTGTATCACGCATGGCACATAACTGACTGATCTATTAAACAATAACGAATGGTGACTTGGATCCAGGGCATGCAGTCGCGAATATTTTGTCATATACAGCCTACCGTAATATTTCATAAATTCTACGTCAAAATTACGAATTTTCACTTTTCCAGTCATGAAACAAAGCCATTTCTGACAGCTGTTGTCAAGCGATAAGAAAGGTATTTAAACATTTTAAAACAAATAAAAATAAAAATGTCTACCTCTTTAAAACAGAAAGTTTTAATTTAATGAATTGTGAATAAGATTAAACCAAAATTACTTCTTACATGATGGGGACTCAGCTGTTGAAGTAGCGCGTAGCTTGTAGAGTTTTTTGACAGACAAACAGTAAGTGACGAAATATTACGATAGGCCTTATGATAAAATATTCGTGACTGTTTTCAAGTAATTCTTCGCCATTGCTACCAACGTGTAAGTTTTACCTTTGCCTGAATAAACGCGATTATGTGACATGGTCTACGATAGGCTGGACAATATTACGGGCTTGTACATATCTGGTCGCGTTCTTGGGATGTCCATAACTGTGTTTCACTTGTAAGTTGCGATTTCAGAAAATTTACTGAGATCGGAAACATCACACATGAATGCATAATGGGGGTTAAATTGATGAGGGCGAAGGTCAGTGGTACCTGAAAATCAGCTCAATGTTCCAGGAAGACGATGTGGATTATTGGAGTATAATGAGCTGGGATGCATCATCTTGCTTGAACAATCACCCCCATCGGGAAACAGCGTGCATAAAAGATACAAATGATATGCAATAAAATCTATGCATGTACATATCTCAATACAAATTCTGGCTTTACTAGCGATTCTTTCAAGCCAAATGCGTCTCCATTTAATTACAGTCACCACCCGCTTGCAAAGCACGTTGCTGTTCGGCTGCATCTATAGCCACATACGATCTCTTCCACACAGAATATCGATTTTCTCATTGGTCAAAAGTTTTGCATTGTTAAGATGGTAAAATGTCGTTACAAACAATGAAAAGAGTGCTACATTTCTCTGTGATATCCATCCACATGTGTTGGCAGTGAATGCTCTCCACATGTGGATAGAAATCTGAAGACAATAGAAACGTGGCTCTACGGACTGATGCTGATAATCCCATGGACAGAGCGAGCAAGCAACGAAGAACTCGTAAAGAGAATGAACACTTATTGCCAGGAACAAAAGGAGACAGATGAAATTCATTGGACACATGATGAGAAATATAACATGCACATGAAATTTGGATGACAATAGAGATAGGGGAGACAGCGAGCCATCTTTCCATTTTTTAAAATCATTTCAGCTCAAACATGGCCGTAAAGCTATTCATAAACAAGGGGTTACTGTGTGTGAAATAATAAGAAAAATAAATTTAATGAGCGAGAACGTTAAAAGAAGAGGAATCAAGGAGACTAACGATTGGCATTGCATTTAAATTTTTGAAGAGTAAAGTTCACGGGAAAGCCAGAAGCCGAATGACAATTCCACGAGATAGAGGTGCGAGAGATGAAACTATTAGCAAAGAATTTACGGTTTTACCTATCCAGTTCAACTGTAAAAAGATGACGAGTTATTGCCAACCTAGTACTGTGCTTAACTTCATAAAGTCTAGTTACCATAGCGGAAAGTTCATCAGAACAATTATCATGAAAGTGTTTATAGTGATTTTCCAAGCGTAGCTTAGATGTGGCACAAGACCAAAAGTAGGAGGCACCCAGTGAGGATCGAACTCACTACTCAGTCGTAAGAGTTTTAGCGAGACAGGCTTGCTACCATTACACCGCCTCGAGGTGCCATCATGAAAGTGTTTATAGCAAAATCACAGAGACATAAAAGCGGTGGAAAAGTGACGGAATCTCTACATATATACAAGTACACCTAACCATATATGGCAGTAATTTTCAAAGTTTGAGTGAATGGAAACTTATAAACGTGTAAGATAAATTCTAGAGGAGAACTTGTCCAGCATGGTACAGTGAATTTACTTTCCTTGTAGAAGACCTAGCAACTGATTTAATGTAATCTTTCGACTCTATGTCAGTAGAGGATATTAGCCCGAGAAGACACAACAAATCATTCTCATGGAGGTTAGCATCAACCAGGTTGATGGGAGGCAGAAAAGAGTCTCTCAAAATGAGAGCTGTTTCATTTTCGAGGCGTTGAAATTACCAATCCATTCCTTGCCCCAGGTAACAGTAGGTCATTTTTGAGACCAGCCGCCAATTTGACTTTATCGAACTGATCTGACTTGCAATTAAGACAAGAGTAAATAGTTATGATATCAGCAGAGATACAGTGTTGAGAAGGTTATTCATGGAAATTTGGAACGACGTAGATCTAAGAACAGAGGGGGACGAGAGCTTATGCGAGTATATGGTGGAATGGGTGAGGAGCCTTGACGAAAGGAGAAACACTGCTAAGTGCCATAGGGTTGGAAGCTCAGAAGAGTCATGATCGCCTATATTCTGAAGAGACGCAAAACAGAGAAGAAGAAGAATTCTTCTAATTACAGCACGAACAATGAATTGATGCCAAGTATTCCGAATATACTGTCGATTCTGTTAGTCATTGATATTCGTATATATATATATCAAAAGTTAACGATATATAACTAAATTGTCTCATAAGATAATAGGATTAGTAGCCTCGACTTTGTTTTTACCACGACCATTTCGTCAAGAGGTTTCAACCTCAGGTGTATACATCTAGGGTGGATGTGCGAGCAGTGCAAAGAATAGACGATCGGAATGGGAAATTGGAGTGCCGGGTTCGAATTCCACTCGGTTTTGTAACATTCACTAACGAACTTGGAAAACTTATGAATCCATATCGTACCGTCCTTCTTATTCTTAAAAATTGTTAATATAAGATTAACTCAAGAGAAAAAACCCAAAAACCAAAACAATTCTACTTACAGCCCAAAATATGTTTCTACTTAAAATAAGCCGTAATGTGTTGATAAGTCGTAAAATCAAATCAAAACCAATCAATAATATTATATTTAGTCTACTTTCATGTGTAAACTCCTGGAAGGACTTGGCACATGAATTCTAGAATTCTTTCAATAGTTTCGAATTTTCGGAGTAAAGGAAAAGCCTATTCTGAGTTTCTGGCAGCATCTATATATTGATTGTTTATTTGTTTTCTACGGTTTATCAGCCCTTTGGATGTTTAAAATCAGAAAATATTTTTAGAATGTAATGGATATAATAATGATTTGGTGATAAAAGTGATTTACATATAGAAAATACCCCTTGCCAAAAAAAAAAAAAGAAAAAAGAAAAAAACCCAAGATTATTTTTATGTAAGTTTATATAACTCATCCAAATGGAATTTGAAATCGACTCTTGGAATAACATTTCTGAGGCATTATCAATTATACCACCTGCACACCCAAACATACAGCTTAACTTCGCTGATTGAACGGAACCGGTTTTTCAAAGTGGTATGGCCGTAAGCGATCTATATATTAATGCGCTTGTACGTAAGCATGGCGAGCCCCACCCAAGATATCACAGATACTGAGAGGGAAACAGAAAGAAAGAGGAACAGAGAGAGTAAAAGAAGAAGAAGAGAGAGGGACATAGAGAGACAAAAAGAATAGATGATGTTCTGCTTATCAAGTATCCTATTAAACCCAGACTGTTTTGAAAGTCGGACAGGGAAAAAGAGAGAGGAAGATATAGAGAACAAGACAGAAAGAGGGAATTGTATGTAGAGATAGAGAAAACTGATTGCAAAAGAGAGGGTTTGGAGGGAGATCACTTTAGATAAAGGCAGTTTGTTGTAGTGAGGGGTTAAATCATGCTTCGTGAGTTAACGATATCAGTGTTTCTTAAGAGATCGTATATCACTTTTCTTATAAGAGAATGGTGATCGAGGACAGCATTACAAATGTAGTAGTAAATCAGTGTAATTTTTAAGAATAATGTTAATATACCAATCTGTAGTATGTTTACCTACAAACAAACCAGGATTGTTTGAAGAAAGAAAGAGATTCTCGAAAGCCCTGAAGAAGAACATCTTACTAAATATAATTATCGCTAAGCATATTCAATATTAATCACATTAACTTGAGAGTCTGTAATGTAAAAACTTTAATTTTTATCATTTTTATTGGAATAACAGATAAAAAGAAAAGAGTGAAATTCTTCTATCTTAAATGTTGTGTCATATATTTTACTCAGGTAGTCCGTATACACACACACACACACACACACACACACACACACACACACACACACGTGTATATATATATATATATATATATGTATGTGTGTGTATGTATACATATATATATATGTGTGTGTGTGTGTGTGTGCATATATATATATGTATGAATGACTCATGTAATGTAAATTGAACTTCACCACATACTTGATATATATATATATATATATATATATATATATATATATATATATCAAGTATGGTGAAGTTCAATTTACATTACATGAATCATTCATACAAAAAACAGATATTGAAGTTAATGATATAAATGGCGAGAATACATATTCGCAAACAAATTTAATAAATGACATTAACCCCGAACCTGTAGATGAATGTTGTGATCCATGTTTATAAATTCCAGTTGCATAAGGTCTTTTTTAATTTTTTTATAAGCTTTCATCTGTGCATACAGACATCCTCAGGTATGAAAGTATATTTGTTTTTTTTACATCCAGGTAATAACAGGACAACGAAAGAATAGATGTAATCCGAAATATGTTTTTTAGAAATGTATTATTGTTAATTGTAAGACATTTTGGAGGGTTAACAATAACATCAGTTTCCTGCAGGCACCCAATTTATCTGCCATAATTTCTACCAAAGAGGCGTTTATACATACTAGCAATAAGAGTAAATAAAGAAAGGGGAAAATATTACATATTCCTTGTTGGAGGTCTAAAGACAATCCCTGCAATTGAAATTCCCGTATTTGGAGACTCATATTGAAATGTAATCAGAAAGTAAGTTATTATTTCTACAGCGAATATTGCAGACGGAGTGTTAATTTTGTTCTTTAATCTTCAAGGAACGCCATATACGTTTTAACGTCCCCAAAATGAAACTACTCTCTTTTAATTGTCTTAGAGAAACTTTTATGCCTTCAATTGGCAGGGGCTGATACTATCCATCAGGAGAGTGACTTATTGTACACTTTCGGGGTAACGTTTTCCACTGATATGAAGTGGAACGATTATATTGAAATAAGTGCTCGTTCTACTGCTAGGACAATTGGTTCACTGTGTCGTTATAGACAATTTCACGACAGAATCTATCTTACATTTTTAATGATCTACCATTCGTCCACGCATTGAACATTGCTGCTACGTTGGGTCAGGTGTTTCTCATACGTATCCAGAGACAGAATCTGAGGATTAAATCTGCAGGATTATAGGTGTTGAGCTTTTATCTCGGTTTTAATCATTTTCCAACTGACGTAACATAGCTTCCTTGGGCCCTTTCTACAAATCTCTATGGTCATTTCTCTGAAGGGCTTCCTTTTATGACTTCTCGAATTTAAGAGCATTACTGGATTGGCAACAAGGTCTAATCATTTTACTGTTGATATTGCTAGATATAACCATAAGTTCTATGCTAACAGTTTCTACACCCGCTTGTGAAAATCTCTTGTAGTTTCTTGCTTTCGACTCAACTTAATCTTCAAAAATTTAAATTGCAATGACAATTTTTATCTTTTGTCTTATCTCTCATTAGTAACAATTTTTCTTGGATTCTTTTACTCACAGTAAGCCCTCACGTCTTAGTAGCTTTGTCGCCTTGCTCTATGTAAAAAATGATAAAAATATATATGTTGTCATTTCTGAGCTGTAGGGACAATATTTAAGAGGTGTAAGGTGGCCCCTAACACGGCAAATGCATTACTTAATGAAATTACTTATCTTCAAGGTGGTAAAGAAAATATGAAAATCATTTTCATAGCAATTACTTTTCTCGTTACAATCTATCTATCTATCTATCTATCTATCTATCTATCTATCTATCTATCTATCTATCTATCCTAAAATTATCTATTGATCTATTAAACGAACAGGAGTTTATCTTCTATCGGGTTTTGTAGTTTTATATCATTAGACAAGAGGAACTATGACAGATGATAAAGAAAAATCGATGGTTACATCAGTTTAAACAAGATACAGGTTTAAGTAGCGGGGATTGGTCAGCCAGTTTGGGTTCCACCCTTAGACAACCTAGAACCGACACAGAAATTAAGGTGCGGTGTATATTGGGAGGAAGTGAAAAATATTGGGGAACTCTCATAAGTAATTCAATAGTTTTAAACACGGACTTATTAAAGTTAGGTTTCAAAGAGTGGAAATGACGGATAGAAGTTAAAGGAATCGAAGAGAAATTTCGACTTCTTTATTTTGTCTTTTCACAGACTGAAAATTTCAATTTCTCGTGCCTTTTATCTGCAAGCACATTTCGTTTGCTTATTATTTTGAAAATTTAACATATGACATTATTATTATTATTATTATTATTATTATTATTATTATTATTATTATTATTATTATTATTATTTCCTTTGATTGCTGTTGTATAAAATTTTCCTTTCAGGTTCAAACCAGCGATCTAAGGTCAGAATTGGCTCCGTGATATTTTCTACTGATCATTTTAGCAAACAAAAAAAATATAATGCACACATTTTACATAGATGAAGCACTTCGTAATGTGCGTACTGAACTTGTAAGTACAATTTTTGGTATTTCTTTAACACATGTCCTAACAGGAATGCCTTCAATGAAGAAAATTTTCCAATAAATCCGATAGTTTCAACTACAACTGAAATTATTGTGGTCCTCATGTGCCATATTATTATCATTATTATTATTAATATGATTATTATGATTATTATGATTATTATTATTATTATTATGATTATTATGATTATTATTATGATTATTATGATTATTATGATTATTATTATTATGATTATTATTATGATTATTATTATTATTATGGTTATTATTATTATTATTATGATTATTATTATTATTATTATTATTATTATTATGGTTATTATTATTATTATGGTTATTATTATTATTATTATTATTATTATTATTATTATTATTATTATTATTATTATGATTATTACTATTATTATTATTATTATTATTATTATTATTATTATGATTATTACTATTATTATTATTATTATTATTATTATTATTATTAGTGGTTTTGCATATTATTTTCGTTAATTTTATCGCAACGCTCCGGTCGTTTTCATATTTTCCGATCGATAATTGAAAAGAAATAAATATCGAGCTATGTGACTAAATGTAAATAACGACTAAAGATTTAGATTTTGTTTTTTTTACAGCGGGCGAAAAACATACGAGAGGCAGGAAAGTGTTGCATCTCATTTCGAGACTTAATAACGTGGAGAAAAGATAGTCAGTATTATTTTTTGATAAATAACCCTATTTCACGGCTAATGCTGTCAGGAGATACATTGCTTAAATCCACCAGTCCTAACGTTCACAGTCAAGAAATAATATGCCACTAACCCTGGGACGAACGAAGCAATCAACCTCTTCAGATGACCTGTTAATTGATGTTTAATTGGCACTGACCATTCCTCGTCTCCAGCGCCACTTGAATTGATCGCTCAAGAGTACAATAATTATTTTCGCAGTGTTGACAACACAGATGACCAATTTTAACATGGAGGTCCTGTTAGTATGCCGTTATAATTATTAATAGTAGTACTGTTATTATTATTATTATTATTATTATTATTATTATTATTATTATTGTTGTTGTTGTTGTTTTTATTTTCTTTGATATCTGGCGTTTACACATTTCTTTCCGGGTCCCGCCCAGGACCTAAGGTTAGAAATGGTATCATGACACTTTCCACTGAAAAAAAAAATAATTACATAGATAAAGCCCTTCGTAAAGTCTGGGCTGTACTTGTCAGAATTATTTTTTGTATCTCTTTGAGGCATAGACTTCCAGGGATCCCTTCAATTAGTCTACTGGAATCTTTCCCAACCGATCCTAAGGCTCCAACTACAACAGGGATTGTTGATGTTCCCATGTGCCACATTTTTGAGATTTCTATTTCAAGGTCCTTGTATTTTGACAGCTTTTCGAATATCTTCAAAGATACATTGCAGTCTGCAGGGACTGCCATATCAATAAGGAGGCATATTTTTGTTTGTGGTCTTTTTTGTTTGTGGTCTGGGCGGTTGGCTTTAATTGTTCTGTCAGTGTGTATTGTGTAGTCCCATAGAATTGTAACAGGTCCTATATCCGTAACCGGGTCTGGGTGGTGTTCGTACCAGTTTCATTCAGTTTCCTTCCCGTAGAAGTTGCAAATTTTCCAGTGCAGATATTGGCCCATTCTGTCATGCCGGTTTTTATATTCAGTGGGTGCCAGTAATGTGCAATATTATTATTATTATTATTATTATTATTATTATTATTATTATTATTATTATTATATTTTTCATATTCTACAATTGATATCTGACGTCAAAGAAAGAAATATGTAACTATGTGACTAAATTTGAATAACGTCTATCACTAGTTTTTTTTTTATCAACAAGTGGTGAATCAAACGTTGTAGAAATGTGTTTCATCTTGTTTCGATACTTAAATAGATAAAGAGAAGACAATATCTAAATTCCTTAATGTACTGATGTAGTAAGTACTGAGTAATCGTGGTATATTAAGGTATATATCTCAACTAATTCGCTAAAAAAGAGCATACTATAATGGAAAAATGCCTGAAACTTGACAGAAAAATATAATGCTATTATTAAAAGGAAAAATTAAAATACATTTTGATTATTTAGTAATATTTTTTTATCCTTTTTAGAACGTTCGAAATTTTGGTTAAAAATCTTGTTTTTCTTGCGTCAGCAGGTGGACTATATATAATCATAGAAAATTTTAACGTCTTTTTTTCCGGCAAAAATTTGTCGGATTTTAATGAAACTTTAAAGACATATTCACAAATGAATTAAACTATTTTACAAACATGTTTCTTTTTTAGAATATCTTGATAAATTGATGTTTTTTTACATCTACTACCCCTACTCATTCAATTTTATGAAATTTCAAAAATTAAATTTTGTAAAGCTTAATGTTTACATTAGTTAAAATCAGAACTCCTTGAAGAATTAAATGACAATTTTCTTTATGTAAAACAGGATCCACAGTTACCAAAAGTCTGCTCCGAATCTTAAAAAAATACAATAAAGCTAAGATATTATTATAAATAATGCAATAGTTTTGCTACAATTTTTATTTTATGATTCAGAACGGATTTTCCGTAAATGGTATTTCTTTTTGACAAAGACAAATTGATGACATAAAGTCTCCAAGGACTTTTGCTTTTAACTAATATCAATACAACTATTCTGGAATTTTAAATTATCGACATTTCATAAAATTAAGTATGGGGGATAACAGATGTAAAATAAAATTAGAAGATTTTCTAAAAAACATATTTTAAAAAAAAGTTATTCATTTGTGAATAAGTCCTGAAAATTTAATTAAAATCCGACAACTATTTCCTTTTTGAAAGAATTTTCAAAACAATGTATTTTCACCGAAAAAGAATTCCCATACTAATCTTTGTCTACCCGGTGGCGGAAAAAAAGAAAAAAAAAGATATTTAACCAAAATTTCAAAAGTGCTAGACAAAACTTTGTTCTTATCAGGTTTGGGGCCTTTTTCATCATGCTATCCTATTTTTAGAAAATCTTTGGCGGTATCTATTTTATTATTATTAATTTTTGGGTTTGAGTCATTTTTTTCATTTTTTTATTTTAACGCAACGCCCGGGATGCTTACATGTTTTACAATTGATAAATAAAATCATTAAAGTAGACGTTATTCAAGTTCCGTTACAATGTAACTGATTTTAAATAACGTCTAATTTTGCTCGCAATTCTCACGAATGGGACCTTTCGTTATCTTTCCTGGCACGTACTTTCTTCAACAAACTAAATGCAACGCCAATTTCAATTTTCTATCTTCCTAAATTCTGTTCTTTCATTGCCAATACCCATTCCTAAAGTCTTCTCATTCTCTTCAACTCCCAGTAAGCCCTTGCGTCTTACAGGCATCATCACCTTGATTGGAATAAAATGATTAAAGTAAAATTATGTTGATTTCCTAAGGTAAATGAAAATATCAATTATTATAACTGGTATTCCATTTGTTTACACATATACGTCAATACTTAGAATGTACTGTAGTGTCTATCTGTGGCTATTGTAAAGTTAGTTGAGCATTATTATCTTGACGTCATTTACGTCCAGCCTTGATCACCATTGATGATATTGTGGAGTGTTCAATACAGATGTCGCAACTGAAACATTCTTCTACGCGTTGGTCATCTCTTGTGTCACCAAGAGAGGAAAGCCATGTCTGTATGTAGCAAGCGGCCTAATTGAACTTAGATTTCCTTTACATAGCAGGAAACAAACACTACAAATGATATCAATAGAGATATGAATATTCGGAACAACAATGTGCGGTTTATTATCAATCAGACGTTGATTGTCAAACAGAACATATATCAATTATTATTCTTTTTCTAATGCAACATATCACTTTAGGGCGTTGGCGATCACGGCTCTCATCAATTGACTGTCTTTAGAGCTCTTTATGAATTCTGTCTTTTTGTTTATCATCTCTTCTAAACCTTGCTCCACTGAGCATTTATTCAACCTCTTGAAGTAGTTTATCCGTTTTTTTCCTCTTCCCATCTTGCCTTCAATCTGTCACGTGTCTATCAAATTCTCCAAGCACCCTTTCCTCGTTATGCGCCTTAGAAATTTCAACTGTCTCTTCATGATGTTAAGTATAAGTTTCCTTTTTTCCGTATCTTCTCTAAAACTTCGTTTTTGCGCACTTGTTCGATCTGTCGCAATCTCAGCATACTTCTGTGGAACCACAGTTGCTTCTAGCATTTTCTTCATCTGTTAGCTTTTCTTTGTTTCTTACGAAACCTTTCCGTTTCTTAATACTTTACTTGGCTTTTGGAAGGCAATTTTCGCTATTCCAATACGCCTTCGGATTTCATTGTCGCACTTTGTTAAATAGCTTTCCCGATATTTACATTGTTGTACTTGTTTTATTTTTGTATCATCAATTTGCAATTAGCATGTTGGGCTACTAATTTTACTAAGAATCATGCATTCCCTCTTCTTACAATTGATATCTAGTCATATCACTTTCCTTCACTAATTTCTCTAGGAGTTCTTATACTTTCCTTTCCAAGTCTGCTAACAATACTATGCCATCTGTATAACTTATGTTGTTAAACATAGTGGCAGCCATTATTGAATCCTGGTAGAACTTCAAATTCTATTAGAATTGCCTCAATTTTAGGTTGAATAAGTTCTGTGAAAATTCATATCTTTCTATAATTGTATATTTACTGAATTAATTGTCTATCTGTATGCAGGTGGTTTGCTTCTAGTTTTGTTTCTGGATTATTCTAATATTCTTGATCGTGTCAGTCATCCAAAAATAACATCGTTACAAGCAAGTAATGATACTGCAAGTGAATTAGGCTCTTGTCGCTTTGTTATGCAAATAACGGACGTGAACAAAACGGACTAACGTATTTATTTATGCGTTATTATTCTCTTTTTTGTTTTAACTTCTCAATTACGTTTTATATTCCTAAATGAATTTTAACATTTTTTTTATACATTTATTATTAGTTTCTTCCCAACCATTTCGGTACCTAAATTCCTAAGGCCCTAATTTGGGATACGGCCACCGATTTAGGATTCACTAAAGTAGATATTACTTACCTAAACAATACAATTTGTTATATTTGTAAACATTTCACCTCAAGCAAGATGATAAAGACAATGAAACGCAGGGGCTTACTGAGAATGAGGGAAAATGAAAAATGAAGTTATTGAGGAGAGAGGGTAATAGAATGAATGCAATTCAAAGAGTCAGAAGATGACAATTGATGTTTCATTCACATTTCTGAAAATGTCGTTGACAAGAAAAGAGGATCGGAAAAGTTTCCGTCGGGAGGAAGTGCGAGAAAATCATATAATAATTGCACTTTCCCCACTTCTTTAATTCACACGATCCTTATGCCCTGTTACCACCCCATAAATAATAGACTATTCCGTTTGGATCGCGTGAGAAAATGAAAGAAAGAAATATTTAACGTCTGTTGAATTGAAAATGGAAAAGTTCAAATCTTTTCAATTGTACTCCCTTACTTCTTAAAATGACGACCATCATTCATATTTATGATTGTTATTGTAATATTTTGTTAAAGTTGTTCAGCTCACATATTTAACAATGTGATAGGGTAATTTCTAGGGCTATTTTATTCTTGTGCGTTCATTAACTGAAAAATTGCGATTCATCAGAAATTTCATATAGATAAATATATTAAAAGAGTTGTTTTTACATGTCTTCTTCAACTTTTTCAAAATGGATTAATTTTTCTCCTAGACTGGATGCCACCAATGGTTAAAGAATCCAGCTTAGTCTGTTCTTAATCCTTCAGTTTTTTCGGAAATTGTTTGCTCAAAATTGAACGCAAGATACAAGCTCGAAACCTGAACTCTGATTACCGATTCCATTTTCCACGTTCATAACAAATACATTCTTAGCAGATGATGGTTATTAACTGGTGCAATTCAAATGAGGGTCCCTTGGTCGGAATTTCAACGTTCTAACCAGTCTGCCACGCGCCCATATATCGATGAAGAGAACAAATCGCTTAACATTAGTGCGACATTGCGCATTTTTCTTGTTACAATTTTGTGAATATTCTTGCTTACTATTTGAGACTGGCAAGAAAATAACACTTTAAAGTACGTTATTATGCTTAGTTTACTATATCTGTTTTAATCGCACAGGGTAGGCGAGAACTGCTTAAGTAGACTCATGTGTTGTCCTCCCAATAAAGAGTCGATATTAGACTCTTCCGCCTACTATAAAATTTGTAGGAGAGAAGGTCTTGGGGATCAGTCGACCAGACTGTTCATTTCTGTCGAAATCTCTGTCTCGAGCGGAGAAGAAACTCGGATGAAGCTTTGCCGCAAACCCGTTTATGTGGGTTCAAAGTTAATATTTTTGGCCGAGCATACGGACTCGGAGAAACCCACGTTAAATTCGGCCTTGTCCCACAAACATTCCTCGTGGGGGGGACGGTTAAATATTATCAGTCGATCAGACTGTTCGTAACTGTCGAACTCTCTCCCTCGGCGTAGAGGGACACGGACAAGGCTTTGCCGCAGGGCAAATTTTAGTCCGGGAGGTAGACAGACCATCAACCCGTTTATGCGGGTTCTATGGTAATATTTTTGGCCGAGGCTACGGGCTAAGAAAACCCACGGTAAACTTGGCCTTGTACCACATACATTCCTTGTGGGTGGGGCTGTTAAATATAACAGTCGAATAGATTGAACGCTGGTTCAACCAACACACACGTACTAATCGTGTAATACTCTTCTGTTGTACTTACTGTTCAATATATGATATATCTGCAACACTTGTTTTGTTATTTCTTTAACCATCTACTTGGTCACAACATAGACAAAGCCTCCTCTTTTGATACTGGCAAGAAAATTGCACCTTCAAGTACATTATTAAGCTTACTTTAGTGCTATTCGGTATCTAATCTCTATAATGGGCAGTGGATGCTGAGAATACAATTTTAATGAATCACGAGGAAGTTTTAAGGAGAGTAAGATGGAAGCGGAAAGTGATACAATCAGAAAGTGACATTAGAAATTTCTAGATAACGGATATTCGGGCGAAAAATTCAATCAATGTGCCGAGTTCGAATCCAGATCTGTCTATTGCGTTTATTTTCGCAAATATGCTGCCTAATCTGTCTTCATCTATAGATTAAATATCACGGCAGACTGAGTCATGTACTCTTGTGTGATAACGATTCTACGACAATGAAAACGCTGGGTCCAAAACCAGCGGGAAGAGAGATAGGCACCGCAAGTTATCTTGCCCTAGATAAACCCACTACAAGTGGTTCACCTACAGCACTAATAGGTTTAAAGGCGGAGTAAATTAGCCGATTTCCTAATCAACACAGTTAAATGTTCCTCCATTGTAACTTAATTATTGGTTTTTTATAATACCATTTCTCTCAAAACTTTAAATTAAATCTGCTAGTCAAAAATTATAGTTTTCTTTCTTACAAATGAAATCCAATGCCATTTTCTAAACATGCAGTGTAAAATTTGCTTGAAATATATAAATTTCAAATTCCGATTGATTCTGTTTTGTTCACTTTTGCGTTAATGCCTTCCTCCAGATAAGGGCCAAATAGAAGAGTAGACTGCGTCTTCTTGCTTTGGGTGCCAGTTAATTCAAGAGATTCTGAATTAAAACCCAAAAAGGGCTGTTTAGAGACATCGCTACACATTTTGAACCATGGCTCTGTTAACAATTCTTCTAGAACTGTCGAGTTCATTACATTCACTTACGGGCTGATACCATTAGGAAAGGTATGGACCCCTTTCTAATCTCCGAAGCTATGGGTAAAATAACAGGACAGAGTGGATCTGCCTTGGGTGGCAACCAGTCGAGAGGAAAGAAAATCTGAATTTGAACCTGACCGCACTAGCCTAAAGGTGTGTATACATACGACTGGGGACCCCTTATGAATTCAAATACCCACTGAAATTCTTACTATTGATCTGCATACGACGTCTGCTATGCTTTTTTAGCTTTCGTTCGGATACGGCGTGTTCGTTTGACGGAATCGGCTAAACCGGCAGAGACAATGCCTCTCCAGTTACAAATAACATGGAATCGACATGGTGCTGAAATCTTTATTTGGATATAACTATCCAGGCCCAATCTA
>OZ038475.1:116058855-116061764 GCA_964036315.1 Acanthosepion esculentum
TGATCATACAAATGCAATTTTAGTTAAAGTTCGATTCGCTTACGAGATCAGTAGTTTTGTGAATCAGTCACGTCCCTACAAAATAAAATGTTTGGTGCCTAAGTCATATTTTATAATTTGAAGATTCCTGATACAGAATGCATGGTTATCAATAAAATGATTAGCCGAAAATTACAAATCGGGGATACTGAAATGAAAAAAATACAAAATTTAAATATCTGTGAAGTGTTCTAACAGAGGACGCTACGTGTGACACTGAGATCCAAAGACGTATTTGCATGGCCAAAGATGCATTCCAAAAACTAAGCATTTTAAAAATTATTCTTAATAATAAAGTAAATCGTAAAGAAATGTATTTCTTTAATAAAATAAATTGACATGTAAAAATAATT
Organism: Acanthosepion esculentum; assembly: GCA_964036315.1. Lineage (NCBI taxonomy): Eukaryota > Metazoa > Mollusca > Cephalopoda > Sepiida > Sepiidae > Acanthosepion > Acanthosepion esculentum. The sequence continues at coordinate 116,059,248 of OZ038475.1, forward strand.
CAATAAAACACTTGTTTTTAATTATTGGTTAATAAATTAAACCTTAAAGTGCAAAATAAAATGAAGTAGTTTATAATTATTTTTAATAAAATAGATTGTAATGTAATTTATTTTTAATAAAGTGTATCGATATTCTAAAATATGTAATATATTTAAGATAGGTAATATATGTAAAATATTTTTATAAAAATAATTTACTCATTTACTATTTACTTTAATAAAATACTTAAAAACAAAAAAAAATGATTCAGGTTTTACATGATACCTTTTCTAATGCTTTATTTGAAGAAAATATTCACTAATTAAGGTGTTAACCCTAATATTACTTTTATCTCTATCTATAAAAGGCAAGATGCGTGTGTGTGTGTGTGTGTGTGTGTGTGTGTGTGTGTGTGTGTGTGTGTGTGTGTGTTTGTAACGAATGCACGGCCCTGATTTTCGACGGATTTGCGCCAACATTTACAAGCGCATGCTCCAAGTTTGCATTTCCCAACTTCCATCGATAGTGGAAATATTCGATTTTTTCATGCTTCTACGGTAGTTTTCAAGTAGTTTGCAGCCATTTTCTACCGCCCAGAGTGAGAGCCTATAGCTGGCTGCCACGAATAGGCAGGAAGATTCTAGTGGCCAGTGTGAGAGCCAACAGCTGACTGACACGAATGTTAACTAGCATGCTAGCATGCAAAAAAAAAATCGATAGCTGCATTCGTCACAAGTGGGAAAATTTAAATCTGCATGGCACTTTACTCCAATTGGCTCATTCGCTTGCTTAAACTCAACGTTGATTCTGATTCCGCAGAACTTGGTTGGGTGTGAAAAAGTATTTGTTGTTAACATTCTTTTTTCATTCGGTTTTTCCAGTGACGAGTCCTTTTTTAAACCTGATAGTTTTGTCTTCATTTTGTTTAGTTCTTTTTTCGTAACAGATTTAATGTTTAGTATAGAGCTTAGAAAAAATTCGCAGTGTGAGATAGGCAAGAAGTAAGGCATGTAGCAACATCAGCACGAAAAGGGCACTCCTTTAAAGTCAAGGAAGGGCAAAATATTTTAAGTCAAGTGATAGCGATTGCTGTATGAGTCGTACGATTTTTGAATCAAGCACGGGCAACGCCGGGCCATGCTGCTAGTTCGGTTATAAAAAAGTGGCGTTGAGTTGTGTCAGTCCTGAGTTGTCCCAACGCTCAGTCGGCGGTATTCAATCGGAATTACCCCTTCCCGGTTGTACCGACTTGTTATATTCCTGCAATTTAATTGTTGCCAATAAAATTTAACACATATATTTCAAATTTGAATTTAAACGAGATTAAAATTTAATCTAATTTAAATTAAAAATAAAATTTAGTTTAATGAAATTAATAAATTAATTTTACTTTAATTAATTGGTTAATTTTAGGGATTGTTTAATATAGATTTTTATGTATTTATTACTATTCTTGTAAGTTAATTTTTTATGCTTGATACGAAATTTTTAGAGAAAAACAAGAAAATTAATGAAAATGGTTGGTTGGTTGTTTTGTTTTACGGCTTATCAACCCCTCATGTATTATTTATAGTGAAGCATATAGCGAATTTTCGGAAAACATTTAACTTGTATCAGTCAGTCAGTTATGTGCCATGCGTGATACACGCTTAGGCGATCATGTATCTTTCGATACATGACTGACGAGGAAGACTTTTTCCCGCAATATCTTTCTCAATTGCCATCCAAGGCTATAAAACCTGGTCTGTCCTGCTATTTATCCATAGCTTTCAGGAGAAGAAGGGTATTAGCACGTAATTGATTCAACTGGAATTCGAACTCGGATCTCAGATTCCTCAATACAAGCCGCTATCCATTTCTTCACTCCCTTCTTGTATGCGATATTACAAAATTAAATGAATGAAGCAACATTAGAAATGTTTTCTTTTTTAAATCTTGTATCAAGTATTAAAAATGAAAAAGGCGAACATTTCTAATGCCGCCTGATTCTTTAAAAAGCATCTTGGAACTTATTTAACATTCAAGATTTGCCTCTTGTTGTGAGTCCCCACCTTCCCGTAATGTGGGATAACAGAAGTAGCTCGCAGTAACAAATCATTTTGACACCCCAGATCTAAGAATTCGGAGTAAATTTCTAAACTAATCCTAGTCATTAGCCACACCCCATGACTTAATAAACACGGGGGAGTATATGAAATGAAAAATAAATATTTAGACTATTTACCCATGAAAAAGCATCTGTTGCTAACAAAATTTATGACACTCCAAACATAACAAATGGCTTACCTTGATAGCGCTCTTGCTTATATAATGTCAGTGCTTATCCCACTGGGCCTCAATGAGAAAAGGCAATTTGGAGATGCAACCCTAGAACAAACAAGAGTTAGCCATGAAAATAAATACGAAGAATTCAGTCTGTGGTTAGTGATCTAAAGATATTGTTTTTGTATCATGACAAAGCTGAACGTCCTTGGGAATTGAAATAGCTTCAATTACAAGAGCAAAACCTTTGGAATTATGCGGATGCATTTTACCGG
>OZ038475.1:116061964-116076964 GCA_964036315.1 Acanthosepion esculentum
GAAATACCTGGCGTGGAAATAGAACAATTTACCCCGGTGGACGAAACAAAGGATTCGATTCGAAATTCCAATCACCTGAAGAAGACCGGAGCTTACAACGGCCGAAGCGTTGTGACTATGAAGATGAGGATAACAGTTCGAATCCCCCTTTATGCTTGCCTTTGTGTTCATTTGTATTCTCGGTATTCATCAGTAGTTAATACCAGTTTCACTTAAAACGTCCTTATTGATTTTATATTGTGTCCATGATATTCTAGTTAGTCATTCCTTCGTTTTTGGGCCGTTAGCCCTGGGATTAAATAAATCTTCGCCAAATATAGTTATTATTATTATTATTATTATTATCATTATTATTATTATTATCATTATTATTATTATCATTATTATTATCATTATTATTATCATTATTATCATTATCATTATTATTATTATTATCATTATTATTATTATTATCATTATTATTATTATTATCAGTATTATTATCATTATTATCATTATTATTATCATTATTATTATTATTATCATTATTATTATTATTATTATCATTATTATTATTATCATTATTATTATTATTATCATTATTATTATTATTATCATTATTATTATTATTATTATCATTATTATTATTATTATCATCATTATTATTATTATTATCATTATCATTATTATTATTATTATTATCATTATTATTATTATCATTATTATTATCCTTATTATTATTATCATTATTATTATTATTATTATCATTATTATCATTATTATTATTATTATCATTATTATCATTATTATTATTATCATTATTATTATTATCATTATTATTATCATTATTATTATTATTATCATCATTATTATTATAATTATTATTATTTTCTTTGATATCTGGCGTTTACACATTTCTTTCCGGGTCCCGCCCAGGGACCTAAGGTTAGAAATAGCATCATGACACTTTCCACTGCAAAAAAAAACAAAATAAAATAAAAAATAATTACATAGACAATGCCCTTCGTAAAGTGTGGGCTGTACTTGTCAGAACAATTTTTTGTATCTCTTTGAGGCATGAACTTCCAGGGATCCCTTCAATCAGCCTACTGGAATCTTTTCCAACCAGTCCAAGGGCTCCAACTACAACAGGAATTGTTGATGTTCCCATGTGCCACATTTTTGAGATTTCGATTTCAAGGTCCTTGTATTTTGACAGTTTTTCGAATATCTTCAAAGACACATTGCAGTCTGCAGGGACTGCCATATCAATAAGGAGGCACTTATTTTGTTTGTGGTCTTTAATAACAATGTCTGGGCGGTTGGCTTTGATTGTTCTGTCAGTGTATATTGTGTAGTCCCATAGAATTGTAACAGGCCCTATCTCCGTAACCGGGTCAGGGTGGTGTTCGTACCAATTTCTTCCAGTTTCCTTCCCATAGGAGTTGCAAATTTTCCAGTGCAGATATTGGCCCACTCTGTCATGCCGGGTTTTATATTCAGTGGATGCCAATATCGTGCAACCTGATATAAGATGATCAATGGTTTCTGGGTATTGTCACAGAATCTGCATCTTGGGCTAACACAGTATTTTAGTATATGTGCTTGATAATTCCTAGTTAACAAGCATTGGTCTTGTGCAGCAATTATAAAACCCTCAGTTTCCCCTTTCAACCCTGCACTACGTAGCCACTGATGGGTGCGGTTTTGTCTACGTCTGCTTGTTTGGTACGGGCAGAGTATTGGCCATGGAGCGGTTTATTTTGCCATTGTTTCTTTATCTGGTCGGTCGCATTTCTCTTTGCATTTTTTTTAAAGTTTTTTGCAGCTTCAGCCGGTGTACAGTGATGTTTTTGAATTTCTGTGCCCATTTGAAGCTCTTTTTTGAATTTTTCGGCTTCCTTTACTACAGAGTAGAGACACTTACTACTTTCATGTTCCTTGACACATACCATCATCCAGTCTACTGTTTTTTCCAAGTATCTTTGGAGGCCAATTGTTGTACTGTTGTAGGATAGTTCTAGTTGAACTAGTCCTCTGCCTCCTTCGGATTTATTATTATTATTATTATCATTATCATTATTATTATTATCATTATTATTATTATTATTATTTTTATTATTATTATTGTTGTTGTTGTTATTGCAACGGTTTAAATGATAAATAATAGAAAGTATTAAATAATACAAATAAATAACGTACATGTAATGACAAAAGTATGCAGATGTAGGCATTAAGAAAGCTTTATTCAACTGAGAATACAAGGTTCGCGTATAGTGTCCTTTTATGGTCCCAGTAAATAGAAATAACTCTCACAAAGAGGAGAGAAACGAAACAAGAGGAGACCACTCTTGATTATCATAAGGGAACATATATTAAATATAGAAAATAATAATCAAATATTTCTAAAACTAATTATTAAAATTGTTAAATTACTACAGAGAAGGAAACTACGCGTCTAAGTTATGCTTCCTTGTATTACATCTACCTCTAAAACATTAATAGACTTCATACAAAACAAAAGACTAAAACTTGAAAGATTAATTTACTCTATCAGCTGCAGTAAATTATTACACACACACACACACGCACACACACATATATATATATATATATATATATAATATTATAGTTTAAACATTGAACAATATTTCAGAGTATTCATAATTGCAATATCGACAATATATATACATATATATATATATATATATATATATATATATATATATATATATATATATATATATATATATATATATATATAAGGAAAAATATTTCGTACAACGTGCTTCGTCCTTTCGCAATGCTAAGAAATTTGAATTGATATAAGAAAATTGACATAAATTATCTCTGGATGATTTAGCAGTTACAGCACTTTCTGTACGATTCTATCATTATAAATTGTTTTCTCTTTCAATTTAAGCAGAATGTTTTAAATGGGATTTCTGGACAGACGCTGACCAACTAATGATTAATATCCTCCTTGGAATTATCCGTACTAGTCACTAATTGTATATATATATATATATATATATATATATATATATATATATATATATTTATTTAGTTTAGGTAATCCGTATGGGTAGACCCAAGGAGGATGAAATCCAGAGAGCTCAATGTAAATCAGAGCTAATAATTTAACTAAAAATAAAAACAGACCACTTTAAGATTCCATGTAATAAATTATTTCACCACAGCCCTTTTAAAGGACCGCGGATCATCAGACTTTACTTCCAAAGGTTGAAACAAAAAATGAAAAGAAATTTAGACATTTTTGACGGGCAGTACTAAGCATATGTAAATTAACGAAGTGAGAAAGTGAGGGGGGAGAGAGTTAGATGTAAAATTTTTATTCTTTCAAATTTAATATTGTTTGATGAAGTCCAGACATTGACACATTACATCGGTTAACTTAACGGAAGTTATATATTGGTATAGAAGGGGGGGGGGAAGACATAAAGAGAAAAAGAGAGAAAGAAGTCATGACAGAAAGTGTCATTAACTTTCTTCGGAATGAAAGGCCCGAAATAGACGCTGTTGTTTTGCTTTACTTTGACAGTTCATAAATATTATAATGTTTGATATAAATTTGAATGTTTAAACAGCCTATAAGGAATTTAATTTGATGTTTGTTAGCGATTTAAGTTTTTGTTAAAGGACTTACAGGTCTGTTATTAATGTATATATTGTATACACATCCATGCAAGTTTCACATATACATACGTTCTTTTACATGTACAGTCACTCATACAGGTACACATGTACAGATATACACGGGTAATTTCATGTATTAATACCTATATATATCTTTTTAAATGATTCCGCATACTTATACATATATATATATATATATGTGTGTGTGTACTTCGTATTCCCTAATATTTATACAGATTTAATATTCCCAATCTGTATAAATATTTCAATAGTTAAATTTTTTTTTTCTGACAGTTTTTATATAATTTATCATCCGAAAAAAAAAATTTAGATCACATTAGAAATTGTATAAAAAAAATAAATAAAAACTCCTTGCCTGTCGTATTCAATGAAATGTGCACATATATATATATATATATATATATATATATATATATATATATATAATGGATTTTTTATTTATTAATCCGACATAATTTTATCAATTTAAATGTTATTTTGGATGTTCATATTTGATTAGATGATCCATTTATTTATTAAACACTATATTTGCCTATTTTTATTTACCCGCCTGAATAATCAAGACATATTAGTAAAGAAAAATATGAGCTCTCCGACACGATTAGAACCTGCGTCCCCCCAACCTCAGGGCAGAGTAAAACCACCGTTAGATCTGAAAATCCTTCTCGTCATAGACTCCTCGAAATTATCATATCGACTTATTTCAATTATCTAAAGAAATAATGGATTTATTGTTATTATTGCTCCAGTATATCTACTGTTTAATAAATAATTTAATAATTTGATCAATATTTTTAGCTACAATGAAAATGTCATCTATGTATCTTAAATATATAGGGGGTTATTAGTGTCATTAATATTTTATTTTCTAAATGTGCCATCTAATAATGAGAAAAAATGAGGCCTAAAGGAGATCCCATCGTAATACCGTCTATTTGTGTATATATATATTACTTAGGGGGTCATGAAATGGTACTTGAGTTGCACATGCTAATAATAATTTCGTTAAATAGTGGGTTTAATATTGATGGGTGGGAGAGATCATGGATAATTATATCAATCGCTTCATGAACGGGGACGTTAGTAAATAAATTTTGTATATTCAAAGATGCGATTATTTGATTGTTTGTTTTTACCGCATGAGAGGTAGGGAGTAATTAATTTGTTAAGGGTTTTTGAAAGATAATATACTGGTGTAGGTATTTGTGAAATGATAGGTCTGAGGCGATGATCTTTAGTAAGGATTTTTACATATCCATAAGGGTAGCCAAGTTGATAGTCGCCTATAATCTTTTAAAGTTTATAGCATCCTGTCTCAGCATTGTTAGCACTAATAAGTTTATTGATATACTTTTTAAGTTGGGAGGTAGTGTTATTGGTAACATTTTTGGATTTATTAAATGGCCTGTAATTTTGAGTGGTACTCATCTTTATTTAAAATAACGAAATTATTAGTTTATCACCTCGTCAGTTAACAATACTGTTGTTATTTTTTAGTTATGTGGTTGCTTTAATTAAAGGAGTGTTTATAATTAGATTCGGATTTTTAAGATGACGGTGTTTAATAGATTCGACTTTAGGTAATTCTTTTAAACCTACCTTTGTACTAATATAGTTATCTTGTTCCAATAGAAGTATTTTTTGGTATAAAGCTTTAATTTGTGTTTGTTTAAACATTAAATTAGGTTTCTGAGCGAGATGAAAATTTGCTCCAAGATTAAGGAATTCCATTTCATTTGGAATGAGTTGGTAATCCGATATGTTAATGAAGATGTCGTTGATGTTTGGTAAAAGTATTTCTCTTTATATCATTTGTTTAGATTTTTTTCGAAGACTTGTTTCTGGGATTCATTTTCCTTTTGTGCTGTATTATATAATAAATACAATATTTCCATGAATTTTTCAGTTGTAGTAGAAGATTGTAAGATTTCTTTAATATGTACAATTTCAGTGTTGAGCCTTTGTAATTCCTTTTTGTCTGTGTTTATTTGTTGTTTAATGAGCTTCCATTGAAATTTCTTCGGGTTGGGATCGTTTAATGCTGCAGGATCATGTAACTTGAATTTAGTGCATTGGGGCAGCAGATCATTATTTAAAAATATATCGTTAAATACAACAGAAGATGGATGTCTCTTATAGGATCAAACATAATAGACACTTATTAATAATTGATTTCCTAATTCTATAATTGATCAACAAAATAAAATAGATCTCAATAAAGTTAATGGTAAGGCTAACAAAATTGATAATATTAACAATAATAGTGTACATCAGAATGAACATAACACTACAAACTTATACTATTGTAACTAAATACATAATAATTATAAACATGAGGAAACAATACTTAATAACATAACAGGTAGAAATGTTAAATCCATTAATAATAATGAACAAGTTAAGCTATATCATAAAAATTTAAAAATAAAAAAAATAAAAAATAAAATTTAAAAGAAAAGAGTTGGCCTCATAATCTCTAATAGCCATACAGCCACACAACTAAATCTTCTACAAAAATCCAATGTAGTGTCTCAATTTACAAGCCCGTTCAAAGATTGTATCTCTGATACTAATAATAAAATCTCTACATATATTGGTTTTACTACAACCACGTTTTCCCGTAGACATACCTGTCATCATTCTGATCTTAATTCTATTAAACAAAATTTCTCAGGAAAACATAGCCCCAAAATAATATTAGACAGATATAAGCTGATAACACAATAATACGCACGCATACTCACAGTAAAAAGCACGTTCAGATATTGCAGGCCATCTACATTAAAATGAAGCAACCCACACTAAAAAAAAATGCATCTCAAACTAGTCAGAACACATTGCATTGCATCTAGACATGTGATTCTGTTGTTAATAAATCGGTCTCTCACGTGGTACGTCATAGAACTGCATTATGAATTTGCGACATGCGTCTGCTATTCCACGACCGTTATCGTCGCATAGCAATCTTTTATGTCAACATAACAGAATATCATCTTTGTTGGTGAATGCCTTTGTTTAAATGTCCGTATAATCACTCTGAAGATGGCTCATGTGAGCCGAAAGCTTAGATCAAGGAACAGGTTAAGGAAAAATATCCAAATGTTGGACATTTCTTGTCTTTTTTTCATCCGAAATTAAAACAGCCATATGAAGTTTAGAACGGATCATGATCAAACATAATAGACATTCATTTCTGCTATAGTAAACAATATGTGTTTAAATAGTGATCTGCTGCCCCAATACATTTCACACACACACAAACACACACACAAACACACACACACACACACACACACACACACACACACACACACACACACACATATATATATATATATATATATATATATATATATATATATATATATATATATAATATTACGTGTCAAAATAATAACCGTAAAACTGAAGACGGCATTACTATTTCAAAACCTTCCTCGCTTACTTCTGGCTAGTGGGAATTTCTCTTTCAAACCCGGGATTGTTTCCTGTTTTCTGTTTTTTCTTGATAGGCTCTCCTATCGACCGGTCCATGCTCCTCCCACCTCTTTTGAACGAGAGTAGATGTTCATCCCTTGTTTCCCGTTTAGGAAAGGATCCCCGTTTCCTTTCCTTTTCCCAGACATTAATAGTGCTGCTCTCAAGAATTTTTTTGTGATATGCGTGGATTGCTTCAACGTCTCTTCATACTGAGGATACCGGCAGTCTTCTGGTTGCTGTTCCCGACTGGTAGTTTGGAGAAAGGACTCTTGCGAAAGGTCTCGAGTGGCTGCTCTGATCAACAGTTGCATAACATCGAGGTCCTTTCAGTGCCGTGTCGCATATGGATGGGTGTCCTTACAAGTATCTCCGGTGGGCAACACCGAAGCCACACTACGTTGTAGTATGCGCCAGTTCCCTTCCTGCACATGTTACATTAGAATGAACAAATTAGATTACCAATTTAACACATAATAACTATAAACGACCAAAGATATAATCCTAGACCAGGTCAACAAATATACCTGGAATCATTAACCTTACCTTCTCCAACATTCGCGGTATTCATACCAACTTTCGCTATGTGGAATCGTCCCTCTTCGAAACATCTCCGGACATACTAACTCTTTGTGAAACTAATCTTAACTCTTCAATACCCTCCTCTGATTTCTCGATTCCTGGCTTCTCTAAAGTCCACATGCCTGGCCTGGGAGTTTATATCCACGAACATCTCTTTCCCTGGAATCTTCAGATAATTTCTACACGTGTCGCCGTCTCTCTCTACTTAACTCAGTCAGCTATCTCTTCTTTTTCTACCGTTCCCCTTCCTCTCAACAAGTTGCGTATTAGTATTTCCGATAATCTAGACAAGGCCATTTCCCTCAGCTCGTTTGCAAACATATGCGTGTCCAGTGACTTTAATGCCCACCTCACCATGTGTTTTAAACACACTGTCACTGAACTCGCTGGTATACAAATTCTTAATTCTCAATCAGTCAATCTCTCACGGAAGTGGTTGACTTCCCCACGGGTTTACCTAGTAACCCTGACGAACACGCTTCTTTTCTTGATCACCTTTTTAACTCTATCCCTGACTTGTCGTACTGCGTAGTTTTGCCATTTGGGCGGTAGTGTCTGTAAACATTTCATTCCGCTCACCCACCAGCCAAGAATCTCCTACCAACAGGATATCATTCTGCTATCAAGAGCGGATTGGGATTCGTTCTGTGAATTCCTCTGTTACGTCCATTGGAATGAGTTTTAATCATCCTGTTCAAAAATGCGCGTCTGTGATTTCCTCCTGGGTGAAAGCTGGCATCGATGCTTTAATTCCAGCAAGGAAATGCCATGTTAAACCGCGTTCATCTCTTTAGTTCTCACCTGCATTCTCGGCGGCTATAGACCACAGAAATCACTTCTTCCGTCTGTACAAGACCGACACGATTGTAACAGAGGTCTCTTTGTCTCTGCTCGTAATGAGTGCAAGCTTGTCCTCAATGAAGCCAAGTTACTCTTTGCTGATAGAATGAAATAACGTATAGCATCTCGCAAGTTCGGTTCTAGAGATTATTGGTGGCTTTACAAGAGCGTGCTGAACGACAGAAAATCCTCATCTATTCAATAAATCCAAAGTCTTGACATCTACAGCCGACATGGTTGAATGCTTTGCTTGTAAATTCTCTTCCAGCTCAACACTCGACTCATCTAGTGTGCCCGTACCTGATTTTCCTCCAAGAACTGAGGCTATACTGAGGCTTCTATATTTTAAAAGCGATATTTTATTGTTATATTAAACTCTGAGTTTTGATAGTGATCAATAGTTCTCTTTTACAGTTACTATTCATCTATCTATCTATCTATCTATCTATCTATCTATCTATCTATCTATCTATCTATCTATCTATCTATAAATTTTTCTTTCGTAGTTTTATCAAATTGTGATAACACTGTTTATTATAGTACGATATTTTCTAGACATATCTCATTACCCTCAAAGGATGCTGTGTATCGCAGAAAACCAAATACATTGGCGGACCTTTGACACAGAATTGGAAATGCATGTGCAGCAATCCCACTGGACACTTTGGTCAACGTTGCCCAAGCAGTATTTGGGCATACTGATAAATGTCTGGAAGGTAAAATCCACTATTTTGAGCATCTCTTGTGATTGCAGAGTCCAAAGTTAAATTATATTAATCTTGTGATGTTGGAATAAATTTAGTATTACAATTATTTTCTTTCCTGAAGTGTGTATACATTTTTGGTCTCTCTCTCATTTTCTCTCTCTCTATCTACCTATCTATCTATCTATCTATCTATCTCTCTCTCTCTCTCTCTCTCTATATATATATATATATATATATATATATATATATATATGTATGTATGTATGTATTGTGCATTTGTCCAGCAATTCTTTTTTATACATATTTCATTCATTGAAGTACATTAGAAACTGACGAAACGATCTGTAGAGGAGACATAATTTGCATCTCTCGGATCGGAGCTCCATTGGGACCCATTTAAATACACATAGATATTTACCAACCTCCGTCTCCAACATACTTGCGAAAAATACAAACAGAATATAATCATCCACATAAAACAAACGCTTAAAATAATGGGAGCGTTAACAATAAAAAAGAAACCAACTCTTCATAATATCTATTAAGAACACGGCATAAAACCTATGGATTGTGTCGCAAATTAAAATAATCCCCATCCCTATAGATAGGCATAATAAAATCTACATATATAGATAAACAAATAAAATAAAAGTGATAATGGCTAACAAATTATCCGAAAGAATTTGAGACACAGTTTTTACACAATGTATGTCCAGAAAAGAAAATACCTGCACGAATGTAATTTTTTATTCATTTTTTTATCGTTATGTAACAGTCATAGTTATTTTTTCGTCTGATTTTTTGTTTTGATTTTTATAGTCTAACTAATATTTTGGTCATAATTGTTTCTAATTTGTTTATTATTTACTTTATTTATATTGTTTCTTATTTTTTATTCTATTTCGTCTATTCTAACAGGTGTGATTTGGTAATTTGTTTGGATTAATTTATATTTAATTTTATATTTACACACGCTCTATGTCTGATATTGAGCACTTTATCTCATAAATATAGCACATTTTAAGAGTATATTTCTTTATACATACATATATAAATATATATATATATATATATATATATATATATATATATATATATATATATATATATATATATATATATATATATTAGTGAATATACATTATATCCACGTCGATAGCACGACTTGGGGTTCCATGCAAACATGCAATATTCAAGTGCAATCTTACTGACCGTTAAAGCGTTATGAAAATTCATGTTCTCATGGTTTTGATTTAAAATTGTGTAAGACTTTTTATTTTATTATTGTTGGTCATCATATTATGATAAATTATTTATAATTTATGCCGTTCGAAGTCTTAATTTCGAAAGACTATAAAAAATTGATTTACGAAAACAAGTTATGTATTAAGGGGGGTAATTCAATTTTTGCATAAAAACACGTCTTTATAATATATTATCATAATGTCTTATGGAATAAAATAATTATAGCATTATACTATATATCTAATGCACTTGGGACCTAGTCTTAGACTTACAAGTGTAAAATTACATATGCAGACGGCATAAATTAAGCGAGTTTGATGTATAATATGGAATTATATATGTGCATAGATGTATATAAAATGCTATTAATTATCGCCACTATGGATATTAATAAGTGTTATCTATTATATTAATATTCCTAAATCTATTTTGAAATCTATTTTAATCTTGGTCGATTTGTTTTAACAGGTGTATCATACCCTCATATATATATATATATATATATATATATATATATATATATATATATATATATATATATATATATATATATATATATAGTTGTATATTTAGGCAGAAATCCTTCTTTTATGCAAGTTTCATTAAAAACGACAGACAAGGTACTACGGTTAAGTTTTTTATTTAATTTTTCTTTTGTACGAACAAGAGCTTTCTTTGCTGGTCATCTCCAGCAAAGAAAGCTCTTGTTCGTACAAAAGAAAAATTAAATAAAAAACTTAACCGTAGTACCTTGTCTGTCGTTTTTAATGAACCTTGCATATATATATATGTATATATATGTATATATTGCATATATATATATATGCATATTGCATATATATATATATATATGTATATATATATGTATATATATATATATATATATATATATATATATATATATATATATATATATATATATACATATATATATATATGTGTGGTTGTGTGTGGTGTGTGTGTGTGGGTGGGTGTGTGTGTGTATAAATATATATATATATATATGGTAAAATATAGTTTTAATCATGTTATATTATGAGTTAAATTGTTCAATATCAGGGATAGAGCGTATGAAAATATGAAAGTGAGCATTGAAATAAACACTCAGAAGCGACAGTCTGTTTCATGCAAAACGCAATCATCGGGAGAAAAGGCCTATTTATCCCCGGACGAATGCATTTAGCATGAACCAAACTGTCGACTCTGGGTTTTGTGTTAAGTATTCACTGATATATATATTCACATACATATACATATATATATATATATATATATATATATATATATATATATATATATATATATATATATATATATATATATGAAGAAATATAGTTTTAAGGTGTGCTATATTTGAGATAGAGTGTATGTAAATATAAATATAAAAGTGAACATTGAAATCAACACTCAGAGGCGACAGGCTGTTTCATGCTAGACGCAATAGTCAGCATGAAACAGCCTGGCGCCTCAGAGTGTTGACTTCAATGTTCACTTTTATATATATTTATATATATATATATCGAGAGAGAGAGATGGACCATGGACCGAACATGTTAGCAACAACGAAGATTTAGAGAAAATGGAAACATCAAGAAGAAGCAGCTGAAATTTTGGAGGAAAAATTGGGAAATCTGATACTCGCTGGATAGACTGAAGGCAAGAGTGTCATTGGAAAACAACGCATAACCTACCTAGCGATATCGAGCGAAAATGGATAGCAGAAGTGTGTTTAGGAGAGATAACAAAACAATAAATTTCCATTTTGTTTTATATTTTCCTAAATGTATTTGAATGTCTCACGGTTCTATCGCTACTCTCTACATAATACGAACTACAATAATTAGTTCTACCACATCTGATATTCATTGCTAGGATGAGCCATGCTACGGCCATTTTAGCAAACCACCCTTATTCCCTCCGTAGAAGTGAGAAGTAAGTGGAACCAATTCCTAAAAGGATGTTTTCCCCGATCAATAGAAATCTTAACTTGTTCAAGTCTAGGGTTAACCGTTATCTTACCGACATATCCGAATAAACAATCCGTTTAGCTAACCCACTAATCTGAGTTTCTCCAGTGTGAACCTCACTGTAAATAAATAAAAATATATTCATATATATCAGTCAGTTTTGTGTCATTCTTGATACACGCGTAGGCGATCATGTATCTTTTCGATACATGACTAACGAGGTTGCCATTTCTTTCTGCGGTAGACCAGTTGCCATCCAAGACTACAGAACTCGGGGAGAAGAAGCTGGTGGGAGAAGAAGAGGATTCATACCTTCCACAATGGTATTAACCCGTAAGTGAATGTAATGGATTCGACTGGAATTCGAACACGGCTCTCCGATTTCTCATTCCGAACTATCCATTACACCACCTTCCTTCCACATATATACAATGAGGACATATATATATATATATATATATATATATATATATATATATATATATATATATATATATATATATATATATATATATATATATATATATATATATGAGGATATATATATATATATATATATATATATATATATATATATATATATATATGAGGATATATATATATATGAATATATATATATATATATATATATATATACATGAGGATATATATATATATATGAGTATATATATATATATGAGGATATATATATATATATATATATATATATATATATATATATATATATATATATATATATATATATATAATATTTAATTGAAATGTTGCGAAGAAAAGACAACAATTAATATGCATGTACATTTATCTACACAGATAATGTAAATTTATTTTTAGTGATGTCTGTGTACACACACGTAGAGCGTTGAAGGGAGCTGACATTTTTACTTCAACCCACGAACCTTAATGAGAACAAAAGAGAAAGAAAGAGAGAAAGTAAGCGAGAGTGGAATACAGAGAGAGAAGCTGAGAGAAAGAGAATGAGACAGAGACAGAGACAAAGAAAGAGAGAGAAAGAGAGACAGACATCAAGAAAGAAAGAAAGAAAGAGAGAGTGAGAGAGAGCGAAAAAAGGAATGAGAAAAAGAGTAAAATAAAGAAAACAAAACATGATAATGAGTGCCGACTTTTGCCATTGTCAGATTACTCTCAAATGCCTATCTTTTGAAACATATGCCGTACCATGTTTCCCGCCGATCATCCGCCGAAGCCTAAAGATAACATCCTCAACATGTAATTTTCCCTTTACGATTCATTGCCGACTCGAATATATAAACATCCTAAAATTTACATCCGAAATATATCAAGTCTCGAGAGACAAACCCTGAACACTGTCAACCACACACATATAGACACACACACACACACACAAAGACACACGAACATCACAACGCTATTTCCCGTAAAAAAAAGACAAGAGAATACGCACATAAAAATCTAGTGATAATATATCCTTTTTGAAAAGTCTTATACATGGCTAGCCAACCAGTTATAATGGAGCTGTGCTGAAATATTCGGCATTTGTGAACATCATCATTCTTGCTATTTGATGATGTAATTCTGTAGCTGGAAAAATAATACAGCCGAGTTTAGCATGTGTAAATAGAAAAAAAAACATAGTAAGTTATATATTGTTATTTGTAAACGAGTTTTAAGCAGGGCGCGGCATTTGCAAAGTTGCCCTGTGTGTAATATACAGGAGGTATAACGACGTTGGCTTACGCAGTTGTGTAACGTAGCCATTATAACTCACTCGCTTTAACAGAAGATGGCATGCTACAAAACACCTGAGCAAGCAAGCAGCAGAGGCGCAATATATCCTAATAGTTTTCAGTAAAGTAGACCATTCGCTTGGCAGTAGCGATGAAATGTTATTGTAGTTATATTTTTCTTGCGAAGCGAAAATGTGAATAACTTTGAAGTATAAAAGAGATCTACTTAATACAGCATCATATAAACAATGCTGCGGACAGAGGGAGAAGTGAATGTTTCAAGTGTTACTGAGATAAAAAATAACAGAAAAGCGGTGTCAATATTATGCTGACTACTCTATAATGAAAAAATAGCACATATTTGCATATATATATATATATATATATATATATATATATATATACACACACACAAATACATATATATATATATATATATATATATATATATATATATATATACTTAAACATGAAAATAATAAACAAAAATTAAAAATCCTTGAAGCTATATACATAAAACAGTTGAAACCTAACTTGAACAAAATAAACTATGAAATCTCTACAAACATTCTTAAATGCCTATAATCTATAGCAGAAGCCATTGTTTTATACTAATGGCTTCCCATACTTGATACTTCTCGTTTTCACTCTCGCGTGGTCATATGTGACGTCACGAGCTACGACGCGTTTTTTGCTTCCTTGGATCGTAAATAAGAGTTTGTCGTTACTTTGAGCTTATTCAAACAGCAACGGCGGGCCATTATTGTGGTTTCGTATATGTGTTGTTTGATTTATTAAAATTGTCATCTTTGATAA
>OZ038475.1:116081964-116101964 GCA_964036315.1 Acanthosepion esculentum
AAAAACATCATGAATATGTAATAAATAGTAAAACATATAGTAAAATTAAAAATATATATTTATAGATATAAATAATAATGTGTATCTTTAAAATAAATTACTTGTTATATTGTTTTGTACAGGCAGAATTCGTCAGTATTTTTCCACTCATGTTTGTCGCACACATGGAACTCCAGGTAACCACACAAAAATATTGTAATCATGTTACTTATCAGCTAAGTATATAAACATAATAAAAATATCTTGAATATTTTTATTCCCTAAATATTAAATTTAGTATTTTTCATCATCTGTTTCAGATTGTTAATATGTTTTTCTTTTCTCTACTACAAGAGCTGCGTTCTATTCTCCGTAAAGATAAAACTTATGCGGCAATACTGATATGATCATATGAGGCTGACGTCAGCCACACGACTGCTAGATGTGGATGATACATATCTTAGTATCTTTTTTTCCCTGGAAGGCGAGATTTGATTAAGTAGATTAAAGATGAACGACAAACAACACATTGCGGAAGATTTCCCTTGCCAATTGGTCAGTCTAATCACCCTAAAGTAGTCTCTTGTCTTTTGTAGTTTTCTTTTTTAATAAATGCCATCCACAGTTGCGCAATGGGAGAAACGTTGTAGATTCATTCAGCAAATTTCTCTGATAATTTTATTATTCATTCTACAAATATGGGTCGGTATTTGTTCTGTATGATTACGCATGAGCATAGAAGCCATTTTGTTTGAAAGTAGTTCCTTTTAGGCATAGCAGAAACCAGCAGGTTTTCTAATCGAATATTATAATAAGAAGAAATATTCTTTAATATTTAGAGTAGAGAAATATCAAATATTTTACAGTATTTCAAGCCATAGCTTAGTAAATATTCGTATTAAATTCTCATTATCAACAACGGTACAATAAATTACGATCAAATTATCATAATTATTGTCTATCGTATGCACTTTAATTCCAGTCCTATAAGTTTAAAAGTTATAGTACCATCTTATACATAAGAAAGATGGGAATCCATCTCTTCAACCACCAGCTATGGATAAATAAAAGGAAAAATTGGGTGCTATAGTCTTGCGTGACAACATGTCGAGGAGAAGGACAACTCTGAAGTAAAGATGTCCACCTATGGATTAATTACGCTCGCTGAGCCGCAATTGGGCAAATGTGGTGAGTAAGTCTACACCTCTGAAGAGATGGTCAATCAGGGAAGGGTTACACCAACAGTCGTGACAAAGATCTGGACTTGGATTTGGATTTACAGGAGACATAAATATCATTATTTACGTCACATGAGTACCCCTAGTCGCGATGCGATGATGCATAAAAGAAGAACATGAATATTAATCACTGGAGATACCAAAATCAAGCAAGTAACAAAATTTAAATATCTGGGAAGTGTTTTAACAGAGGACGTAAAGTGCAACACGGCAATCCGAAGGCGCATTGGGGTAGTGAAAGATGCCTTCCAAAAGTTAAGCAATGTATTAAGAAACAAGAAAATTCCGTTTGCAACAAAGAATAGAGTACTGAACTGTCACGTAACATTAGTCCTACTATATGACAACGTGTGCTGGACAATCTCTTTGCAAATGATAAAGAGACTTGAAGCAACAAAAATGTGGTTTTGCCGAAGGGTGATATGAATTCAGTGAACTGAAAATGTGAGCAAAGACAAAGTTTTAGAGATAATAGAAACATGATCCTTATACTTAACATCAGAGAAAAGCAGTTGAAATTTCAAGGGTATATAATGAGGAAAAGTGTTTGGAAAATTTGATACACACAGGACATATTGAAGGCAAGATGAACAGAGGGAAACAACACATAACCTACGTAAAATGCTTATGTAAATAGATGACAGAACAGGTATTAGGAGAGACAGTAAAAAGACGCAATTCACTAAGAGCTACAAATGACAGGAAATTATGGAATGCCATGACTGCCAACATCCTGAAGATGGCAGAAATATAGTTTACTGCATGTTCTGTAGTAACTAATCTGTAAAGGAATGTTTAACTAATAAGTAAATACGGTATTTTTATAATTATACACATATTTTTATAATTATACTCATTAAGTATATTTTAATATGATACAGTTGTATCCATGTCAAAGACTGAAGGCATGAGACACAGCTGATGTTCCTCTGGCGATATCTTATCCAATGGCATCTTAACCCTAGAACACTAACCATGGGTATATAGTACCCAGTGCAAATTTTCCTATTTTTAATTACAATTTTCAGTACCTGATTTTCTTACCTAAACAATATGTGTTACAGTTCCTATTAATGTTAACTCAAAGTACAAAGTTTGAAGTGTTTGCATGTAAAATATATCAAATAAAGATTTATATTTAATATTTTTTTTTATATTTTCAAAATCGGGTTGATATACTCATGGTTAGTAGTGGTGTAACATTAATTGATGGTTAGTGTTCTAGGGTTAAAAATGTTTGTTTGGAGTGTGAGATCAGTTCTTGCTTTCAATTTGTATCATAGGTAATACTTGGTTAGGAATGTTTCCATGTATATTTTAGTCGTTTCACCCCAAGCAAGTGTAGATGTTAGTGTACTCCAAAATTATTACCTGCCATGTATAATTAGTAAAGAATGTGACATTTGTCGTTACAGTTGGTTCCCTAAAACGGAAAGAACTTCTGATACAAAATAACATTTATGATCGCTTCTATAAGTATGTGTCACGATATTTAAGTATCTGATTTTGATAATTCGAATTGTGTAAAAAATGCTCAGAGAAAAGAGACATCACATAGTAAACGGACTAAAGTAACTAATTATTAACATTGTTTTGAGTTATACTGAGGCAGTGAGACCAGAAATATTTTTTCAATGTTTTTCCTAATAAGTACTATTAAGCCTTCCACGAACGGTTGTCCTTAGTTTGCTATGTAAATTAATTGTAAATTGACCGCTCTACGTAGAGCAAAACTAATACGTTCATAAGAACGTAATTTCTTAAAATATGGAGTAATATTTATATTAAATTATATAGTAAATTGTATATCGATTGTAATATATGAAGGAAACTCCAGATTACAAATTTCAAAATTAATATATCTTTTTACATTTTATGAAATCATTTCGTATGTTTATTTGATCTTGCGCAGATTGATAAATTTACATAGTAAACTGAACAGAACTACTGGCTTCTACAAAATCTAATAAAATAATATAGATATATTCGTGATTTGGTGTCCTTAAACTATAGTAATATGAAAGAAATATGATTATTTTGGTCGCGCTGTCTGTTGTACAACTCCACCTAACAATCATATAAATAATATGAAAATAGACGACTGAGATTTGAAAATGGCTACTTTCTCCAAAGGGATATTATTAAACAATTAACAGGAATTTGTTAAGAAAATTATGTTTGTGCTACTTCTTTTTTAGAAATATTTACAATTTTATTTTCCCGGTTGCAATACGTTAAGTGCGACTTGGTCGACGTGAAAGCCGTTGAGAATCGCATGTTTAACACGAGTTGAACTTGCTGGTTGACTGAAGAAATTGTCATTTCATTTGGTGAAAACAGAGTAAGCTGATTTGTATTGATTGTAAAAGAAAGCTGGAGTTGGACACAAATCTGGAAAATATACATAAAAATAAAAGAAAAACTGCGGCAAAAACATTAAAACGCCTCATGAGATTACGAATAACCGACTTACCTAATTAGGGAAGTCTTTTGAGAGGTACGAACTCCATTACTTGCACTCAGTAATATAATTTGAGGGCAACGGCAAAAGAGTAAAGAGGCTAATAGTTATGTTTCGTTAAGTATGACACTGGGTTGCTTCAGCAAAGTTTTGCTTTGCCTATATCTTATACAATTTGGTCATAAGACAATAGATCGTGCAACGTTATATGCGCTTGATAAAAGGTGGTTCTCTTATACAATCACGACATCATATCTGATTAAGTAAGCGTATGGCCTGAAAGAGAGTTTAGCGAACATTGTTGTTGTTCCGTAGCGAGTTGAGTCAGCTGTGTTATTACGTTAGTCTCCACGGCTGTTTTCAGGCGAATATACCAATGTCGCACAGAAGATCAAATTAACCGTATTTTCACAAAGAAAATTTTTATGTATTTATTATACTATTAAAAAGCAAAACGTCCATGCTCTGGCTATTTTTATTTTCTCTAGCAGGGATATTATGCTGACAAAATGTCTATGTCAAAGAAGGATAAATGAATGAGAAAGGTTTCCTAATCGTAGCAGTTTCATTTTCGCATGTTTGTTACTAAACACAAATTATCACTGCAAAAATTTGGAAAGAGAATTTTTTTTTATCAGGAAGTTATGATTTTTTGCTAATTGGTGATTTGTTAATTTACTCGCTAATGAAATAGTATACAAGTTCAATGCATCTTTCTTTTTTCTTTTTCAAGGGAGTAGTGATAATAAACTAAGTCTGTCATGTGTATTTCAAAATTATTATATATTTGTAGCAAAGTTCGGCGCTATTTTATTTATATTTAATAATCGTAGTTCACCATAACGTAAGAAGCCAGCAAGAAGTGCGAGAGAACAAAGTATAAGGAATTACGGTTGCAATTTTCAATTTTACCTGTAAAATAATGAAACCTATAACTATCTAGTACTACACTTAAAATCATGGAGTAAGGTACCAACAGCTCATCAGAATAATTATCATTACAATATTTAGAAAAATCACAGGGAAGCTACGTTAAGAAGGTGGGAAAGTGATTGGAGCCGAGATGTCCGTTCAAAACAGATTCCATCGTAGATTCTTCTTTTGATTTTGATAGGAATATCTAGATATATGTCAGAAGAACCAGCCCAGCTGTGGTAACAATGTTCACATTGTTTCACACGTCAGAATTAACCAACTTTCTTAGCAGACCTAGCAATTTATTTGATATAATGGTTCAATATCAGTGGTAAAAAGGATGTAACGTGCTAATCTCCTGGAAGCTAGAATCAGCCATGCTGATAGAAGGTGAAAAGGCTCTCTAATATGATTAATAGAGAGATATTTAGTTTTGGACGTGTTAAAACTAACAAGTGATTTCTTGCCCCAGATTGAAGAACATTTTCTAGATCAATTTGACTTTATAGAAACCATCAGACTTGTCATTGACAAGTAAATAGAGTATTGAGTAAATAGTTGCGTAATCAGCATTGATGCTGAGTTTAAAAATGATGGCGTTGGGAAGTCTGTTGGTAAACATTACGAACAAAGTACATCCAAGGAAAGTGTCTTGGAGGGCATCCAGCTTTATGAAGAAACCTATACAAGAGCAGCCATTCAAGAATGCCTTCATTACACAGTTAGATAAGAAAGGTTTTGCCAACTCAAAAATTCGACCATAAACAGCATAAACATTCAACTTGTGACAAAGATAGGTATGCAAAAACCCTGTCAAACGCCTTCGATTAAATAAACAGCTGGAGCTTCACCGTTCTTACCTAAAGCTTGACTCTTTCGGCAATAACCATCGGTAGTTGACCCAGAGAACGTAAGCCATATTTTTTGTTTGAGATAATACTTCGTGGGGTGAGATACATGATTAATTCCAAATCGATTAGTGTCTGAAGTACTTTGCAGAAAAAAATAGAACACTAATAGGTCAATAGTTCGAAAGATCAGATGGTTCACCGTAGGTTACTCTAGGAACTAGAAAAGGCGATTTTTAAGTGTCTGGAAAACAAGAAGCAACAACATTTTTTGCAGAGCTTAGTGCGAAAAGACCCAGTTTCGGTAGTACCTTTTTAAAATAATTGCAGAAAAAACCATCGACTACACATGCTTTGTTGCGATTAAGTTTAGAGATGAAAACATACGGGATTTATGTGTATATCACTCAGTAAAGACTCCGTTCTAAATACAAAATCAGGTAAAAATGCTCCAGGTAAAATACTCCAGGTAAAAATACTCCAGGTAAAAATACTCCAGATAAGTTAAGAGGAGAATTTAAAGATGATTTATAGCAAAGCATTCTAATATACGAATCGAAGATGATAACACTTTATCACAATTTGAGTGAAAGGGGAAGGTGTCGATGACTTGCCCTTACACTATATTTTGTGACCAAGTAATTGGTTAAGAAATAACAAAAAAGAGGTTGAAGATAAATAGTGTATTGAACAGTAAATACAACAAAAGTGTTTTACACGACTTAGAAGTGTGTATCGTTTGATCAGTTGAGTCTATATCACTATTCCTCCCTCTGAGGCTTACCTTTCCTACTACTTTATAGTTAGTGGAAGAGTCCATAAGAGACTCATTAAAGGGAAGACACTACAACACTATTAGAGACCTGCCAGTAGTGACGTGAACCGAACTTGTGAGAGGCGAAACGATGTCTCATTCTATCACCAGAGAGTCATAGCCTTGGTAGTGACACCTTTATAATTATTACTGATGGTAAGAATGAAGCTTCTATTGCGATCAGACCTATCACATTGGTATAGCTGGCAAAAGTGATTACTTTTGTGTATAGCGGGTGAACAAAAATGTGTCAAACAAGGAGTAGATTCTAGTTTCACCTGATATTCCGTAGATAGCACAGAAACATCGATGCTGGCGTTCACCCAAGAAGAAAAATCCGTGGCACAATTTCCGATTAAAGATTTCACTCAAAGGGGCGTGACGACGAAAATCACAAAATAAATCCCAACTTCGGTTGCAGAAACAATGTATTCTTAATAGAAGATTCAAGTCTTATAAACGGATCAACAGAAATATCCACAGAGACCAGTGTGATCATAATTACCAAGAGGATAGGGTTGCGGTACTAGACAAGAACCGGCAGAGGAGTTAAGGAACAAATTAAGTAATGAAGCATGTTGATCAGAACTATTATTGAAACGAGAAGGGAAAATCTACGATTGAGAAATTGTAAATCTGAATAGCGGCAACGTTAGTATTGTTAGAATCACTAAACCAGGTGTCAGGATGAGTATTATATTAATCACCAAGCCCAAAGAATTTTGCAGATGAATTGTGTGTATGATTGACAGAGAGAGAGAGAGGGGGGAGAGTAATTTCTATACTGTCAGATATTTTGTCTAATATGCTACAGTCCTGAGGAGAAGGGGAGCCATACAATACAACTATATATCTAACAGAATGTAATAATGGAAGTCGAACGTACATGAAAAATCGATAGAGTCCAGAGGCGATTCCCTTGGCATTGGAAGATTTTCCCGTGTATAAGCGCCAAGGAAATGAATATGCATCCCAGAATCTTTTCGACAAAGAGGAAGAAAGCCTGGAACAAATAATTCAGTGCTAGAGATAGAAGAGTTTAAATTCATTTCGTAAATCTGTATGGTATCTGGGAAATGTTTGAAGGGAAAAGATTCTACACTACAGAAATTAGTACAAATACCAGGAATATTGAAGAAAGAAAATCTGAGGGGCATCGGAGATTTTTTACTAACTGGCTTAAATGAAAAATCTTTAAAGATTTGATCTTTTTAAATATAGTTATACCTTAACAGGAGTACACCTACTTTATAACCGGGATACTGAATGTAATTCAAGACTCATCCCTCTTGGTTTGAACTTCAATCCAAAAAAATACTGAGTAGTTTTTGGTTGATGTTGTTTAGCGGCATATCAATCTCTGGCGAAATCAAAACTTTTTTAATACAATTCTATGACTTCAGCTACAGATAAAATTATATAATTGGTTATTTCGCTATAAAATGTATTCCTGGTTATTCTACTATAAATAGGTATTGTTGGTAATTTTACTATAAACAGCTATTGTTGGCAATTTTTATATAATAATGTATTGCTAGTATTTTTACTATAAAGATTTATTTTTATACTTTTATATTGTTTTATTTTTGCTTGGGAGTTTACTATTTGCCTATAGTTGGGATCCTCACATATGCTACCACCCTGGATCAGAATGAACCTGGGAACAAGTGCAATTAAGACGCGATTCCCGGATCTTCAAAACATCTAATTCACAGATCAGACGCCTTGGTGTCGGATGTAGTTTATCGTCATACCCAGAACTGGACTGGGTGGTGTGGAATTGTGACAGTGATGGATTCCCTTTGTCCAAGTGCTGATATAAGACTGAAAATCCCGCGAAAAAAAGGTTAGTAGAGAAGTCGAGAACCCTTATGGTCGTCCCGGCGTCATCTCCCACATTAACAAGTTTACCTGAGGTTTCAGGAGACATCACCGATAGAGTCAGCTACGTAGAGAATATTATAGCTGACCTTACCTGCTGATATCCACTCTTTCTCAATTTGTTTTTCACACGCGTGCGTCCTCCAAGGAACTGAGACCAATACGCATCACATGTGAAAGTTGAGAACACTGAAACACCTCGGAGCCTTTCACGCTCTGTTTGCGTTTCCCTGGATCTAGTAGGAGAACTTCAATGTGATTCACATTTCGATGATGACTTGAAGTCGCGATAACGTCATAGAGAACGTAGTTCCCCTAGCGAATGGCATCGACTCTTTCTCTCTCTCGCAATTTTTTCATTCGCCTTGGCTTCCTCCTAATCCACTACGACCTCCAAGATAAAACGAAATAATAAAAAAGAACCAGGAAAACTGTCTAACATTGAGTCGGTCTACTGATACAACTTTGGGATACCTGCTGATTAAATACAAATCAACAAACAATACAGATACAAGACGCAATGCAACTCGAAAAAATAATGATTAAAATGAATTTTTCTATGTGTAGTCGATGAAATTTATTATCAATTGTTTACTATAGTATAAACGTTGTGGTTAAGGACTTGTGAAATCATATATAATTGATTTTGCAAAAATACAGTCACACTGTCATCAATGTTATTATTTATTTGCATTTTAAAATACAAAATGTGCCACAAAGGCTAAAAATGGGGAGGGGTGAAAAGACTGGTCTTCTATAGTCCTATCTGAAAACTATCTAGTCTCATTCGTTGACCCATTCGTACTTACAATTTTCCTTTCACCATAACAACACATTTACTTTCACAACACAATCACCAAAATACCACATTTTCTCGATGAAATGCCCATGAATTTTTATTTACAAAATCATCGAGGGATGGGGAAAAAATCAAAAACCCAATGTTTATATATAATGTAAAATATGTATGTACAAGAAACTAAACAAAACAATATTAGTAGTAGGACCCTTCCAAAAATGTGGCAGAAATCTCTATTAACTGGGATGAACAAATCCAGAGAACAGAGACATCTGTCACCTAAAACGTGGGGAGGGGTGGAGACAAGAAACTAAAAAGGAGGACAAAAAAAAACAGGACTTATGTTTACATTCGGAATCAAGTTCTTCACTTGACGTCATAAAAACACAAAGCTATATTACACGTCTTTAAATTTCAGAAGGTGAAATGTAAAAGAAGAAAAAATATCTAAGAAAATGGAAGACCAAACGCCACTAAAATATGTATCTTTCTCTCTGCGTCTTTTTGAGCTACTTTTAAAATAACTGTGGATAATTTGGTTTTACGAATGAGGATAAAGCCAATTCAAAATTCACAAGCACTTGGATTTTAAATGTAAACCATTTCGCTATTTGTAGCAACTCTGGTCTCACATCTAGAGTCATTTGCACATTGTTAACACCTGCTGGGAATTAAGGTGTGAGTCTTCTTTCTAGTCAAATGATGTCAAAGCCAATACACCCCTTAAACTATTTGAAACAAATCAATGTTTTCTAGCAATCTGAAGAAAGACTACGATTGTTTAAAATGTTTGGGAATATAAGGAAGAAAAATAATAATAAAAAAACATATTGTTAATTTCAATTTAATACTTTTAAAAATTGAATAAGACATTTTTTTTTGTTAGAAGATGCTAGGCTGGATATAATAAAATATATATACCAATTATATTTCTCTCTGTAATAATATTTTTCATGTTAGTTTTATATTTTCTTTGCGGCTGTTTATTAATTTCGGCTCGACTTTTCGCTAGCTTACATTTTTCTTCACCTGGGGAACATCTACATAATTGATTGGAAGACATACATACACGAGGACAAACGTAAATACATACGTACGAATGCGTCTGCATAGGAACACACTCATATTCAAGCACACACCCACACGCTCGACTATACACACGCTCGCAAACACAGATTTATAGACTCTCACAAATATGCGCACAGATAATCAAACATACAAAAACACACACAGACATACAATATCTTCTTCTATGTGCCACGTTCTTTGAGAACATCGACGATAAAGGTTCTCCACAACTTCCTATCTAGCGTGGCGTTTAGGAATTTTTCTACTTTTTCTAAGGCTCGCATCCCGCCATGCACTCACACAAGTTTGTCAGGCTTGTGGCTCTCTGCCTTACCCGATCTCTATTACCCTCACTATACCCCACGAGGGTTAATTTTCCTAATCCCACTTCCTAATTGAAGGAATTTAAGCTGTTTCAGCTCATTCTGAGCCTAAGTTTTCTTTCTAATTGCGATTTTCTTTAAGACTTCCACTTTCCTTCATCATGGAATTCTCAATATCCTTCTGTATCCTTCTCATTCACTGTCATAAAGAGGGTGGATATCACATAGCAATCCAGTACTCTTTTCTTTGTTTCTAATGATTTTTGTTTCTTTTTGTCAGCGCTTTTCCCAGCTTTGGAATGCCCCTTTCGCTAGTTCAATACGTTTTTCAGATTTCGATGTCGCATTTTCCATCACCATTTTAAAACATTTCCATGGTAGTTAACATTCAGTACTTGATTCAAGTTAACATCGCCAGTTTATGACATGCATCGTGGGCTTTTCGTCCTCCTGAGAAACAAAGGTTTTACCCATGCAATTAAATAGAAGAACTAAAAATCACGCATATTTAAATCCGAACTAAACAACGTACACAATATAGACACAGATTACTACTCATGCGTTAAAAAGAAGACAATTATATCAAAAGCATGTGCACATACATTCAGGCACAGAAAACTGCAAGTGCACACAGACATAAGCACATAAAGGTGCAAATAGACATAAGTATTAATAGTAAACGACACAGAAACCTGTTGGCATCGACAAAGAAAGATTAAAAAATTGCTACCAAGATTTTAGGAAGTGATTCCAGACAAGAAATTTTTAACAGCTCCTTGTAAAATCTCATAAAATATGTAGGCATACACATTTACAACAATCAGGTTGATTTAGTCATATGCCCATGAGTTTGAACGAGATTGTAGAATATTCAAAAATTGAGATGTATTTTAATATTTCGGATCGACACAGAATAATTAGTCATCAAATTTATTCATCCATTAAAAACTAAATACATCTATACTATAACAAACACCCAAACACAAGTTTGGTCAGTAGGTTAGACCAAAAGGGTTTCAGCAATCTCTCTCTCTCTCGCTCTCTCTCTCTCTCTCTCTCTCTATATATATATATATATATATATATATATATATATGAAGAAATATAGTCTTAAAGTGTGCTATATTTATGTGATAAAGTGCTCAATATCAGAAAAATAGAGCGTGTGTAAATATAAAAGTGAACATAGAAGTCAAAACTTAGAGGCGACAGTCTGTTTCATGCTAGATGCAATCGTGGCCTGACGATTGCATCTAGCATGAAACAGACTGTCGCCTCTAAGTGTTGACTTCTATGTTCACTTTTATATTTATATATATATATATTTATATATACACACACACACACACACATATATATGTATGTGTGTGTGTGTGTGTGTGTGTGTGTATAAAATATTAATTATAAAATATTAATCAGTATGAGTATTATTCCTTGTCGGTAGCATAATGCAGAGTTTCATGTACAACGCAATAATATATATATATATATATATATATATATATATATATATATATATATATATATATATATATATATATGTGTGTGTGTGTGTGCGTGTGTGTGTAAAATTAGGAAATACACCTTTAAAAAAACACATTTGGTAATAAATTTATTTCGATAAATATAGGTACATTCATCTCATAAGAACGACTACATTTCCAGAAAATGTAGTCGGTCTTATGAGATGAATATACCTATATTCATCGAAATAAATTTATTACAGACTAAGGATTTTTAAGAATTCTTTCCTGAATATTATTATAATTAGCTCTGTATCACAGATTGAAATCTCATATGGACTATAAACATCTTTGAAATAATCCATATCACTTACTATTTTACAAACTTTCAGATGACCACGGCATTTTTTTTTCTTTAAAAATGATGAATACTACAATATTTGTCACGAAATAAACAACACCATGATGATGACATGCTATGTCGAAAGTAGTTGGAATTATATTATATGTATCAACACAGTAATTTTCTTTATTTCTTTAAAAATGATACCAAGCATCTTGTCCGTGTATATTAAAGGATCCAAATGAAAACATGTAGACAAATTTGTCTAAATTATTCAATGAAACATGTCTTAATATATATATATATATATATATATATATATATATATATATATATATATATATATATATATATGTATATATATATATAAAAATGTGTGTGTGTGTGTGTGTATATGAGCAGTTTTGTAAAGAAGTAATGGATTTGTTATTAATACGACAAATCCTTTTATCAGTTTAAACGTTATTTTTAATGGATACTCGTGTTTGAGTAGACATTTATTAAACAGGACATTGTTTATTTTCGTCGTAAATGCTCGAGAGATCTTCTTGAAGGAATATATGCCCCCACCCCGGCAGGATCCGAACATGCGTGGCCCTGGGTAGAGGGAGCAACCGTTAGATCTGAAACGCTCTGACCGACTGAACTGCGGAGAACTTAGCCAATCAATCCAAGCCCAAATATTGCCTTTAAAAGGACGCATATTTTTTAAGAACAAGACGTACTGATAATCTGCCCAGGAATTTCTTGTCGGGTCGAGTATATTTTCAGCACCCCCTATTCTAGGCAAAAAAAAAGAAATATAGATAAACAATAGCAATTATTTACAGTCTTGATCATGTAGACTATGAAACTGATAGAGAAGCTTAAATGTTCTTACTAACCTATTTCATCAAGTAATTTATAAATTCTTCGGAGAAACGCGAGATATTTGCGAGTGAACAAAATCTCCTGAGGGATTTTCGGATATTTTATCTGTTTGGTTTTAGATTTTACACTAGCACTGCAAAAGTCTGTAACCGGATATAAGAAAAGATAAATCTTTGACACACACACACACACACACACACACACACACACACACACACACACACACGCGCGCGCGCGCGCACACACACATATGCACACACAGATATCAGGATTCTGTGCTCATAAATTCATGTTTGGAATTTCGCTTGAGATATCAAAGGCTGTTGTCGTTCCACACTTGTTAGTCGTGACGCACGTTGAGACTAAGACGATCACTCTTCAGTGGTTGCACATTAAAACAAAAGAAAACTTTAGAATTTTTTTATGTCAAACAAGTAAAGTAATTCGCACATATTTCGTTATTTATATATAAGTTTCTTTTTATACTGCATAGTTTGAAATGGAAAATTTTAAAGTCATGTAAAATTTTTCTTTTTATCACTTAAGTTCGTAGCATCATTATTCCTTTCCCTCTTAGTATTCTTGCTAAATTTATGCAGTCACATTCCCGCCGCCGTAAGGTTGCCTCCCTGGGTCTTTTCTATAAATACCTTTGATGGTAATTATTCTAATGAGCACTCCGCTATGATACATAGACATTTTGAATTTAAACGCAGTACTAGTCTGGCGTCGAGATCTCATCAATTTACAGCTGAGCTGGGTAGATGTAGGCGTAAATTCTATGCAAACATTGGAACTCCCTTCTGGCTCCATGCTTTCTAGGCAACTTTAATCTGCCAAAAAATGTGAATGCAATGTCAATCGCTATTTGTTGTTCTCCAGATGAAGATATTTGAATTAACGGAAGTGTGGCTACACGGAGGAATGCTAAGAATACTCTGAACGGAATGAGTGGCCAACGAGAAAGTTTTATGGAAATGGAACAAAAAGAGCACATTTGACATTTCCGGGGCGCAGAGTGAGAACAAAGGGAAAGGGGAATTTTGCACGAACTGAACATATTTAAGGCAAGATGGGGAAACGGGAAACTTCGAATAAAAGTATTTCACAAGTTTGAATCGCAGAAGAAATGCTGGGAGACATAATAACGAATTAAACTTTGATTTGAGTTAGAAAGAATAGGAACTTGTGGAAAAGTCATCATCGTCTACGTCTTCAATGGCCGGTGCACATGACTGAAGAAAAAGGATGATGATGATGATGATGATGATGATGATGGTGATGATGATGGTGGTGATGATGATGGTGGTGATGATGGCAATGCTGATGGTGATGTTGATGATGGTGATGATGATGATGTAACAAAACATTAAAACTAGCAGTAATAGGCTGGAAATATAATCTAGTAAAAAAAATATGAAGTTACTTTTAATTTGTCAGAAGTTTTTTTTTTTTTTTACAGTATGATTCACTCTGCGCAATGCCCGAGGGCCACTCGTGGTAGAGGCTTACGATAAGGGGTAGTTTATATGGATAGGAGGGGATGAGAACGGTTGACTCTAGACTTGAACAGGTTAAGATTGTAGTGGTCTGGGAAATATCCTCTAGGGAGTCTTATGAATTATCATTATTATATACATTTCTATTCTGAGCAACATATTCACCTTGGTTTCTCATACACAAAACATTTCTGCCGTTTTACAAGCCGGGCTTTTTTTTATAAATTTGTCCGACACGTAAATGTACTTGCAAATTTGAATAGAACAGAAAACGAAATTCAGACCACGGTGTTATAATTCCTCTTTCCATGCATAAAAGCTTTCCGAATAGAGAGACATGCAATAAGAAATTCACTTCAATAAAGATTCATGGCTAAATATACATGACGTTTACTGATTAGCTTTCGTAACTTAATATCAAGATCGCTGCTCCTGTGAAACAGTCGCCCGAGGGGATGAGTTTAAACATGGCTGCATGATTACTGTACATTTATGATTTCTACCGGTGACTTACTGCAATAGAATTGGTGAAAACAACCGTTTCCATACGGGAAACATTCATTTAACGAATTACTTAGTGCCGTTTGAAATATATAAGAATCTTTCACTCGAAATTGTTTTCCAGGAAAATAGGTTTCTCATGTTCATTGTCTTTTGTGTTTTGACTGGGTTTTCTTTCCTAAATTTTTACTGGAAGTAATGTGGAATGTCAACATCTTGATTGTACCATTATTTTCTCTCTAGTTACATGCGCACTATGCATTTTAATCTATGCTGTTGTTGAAGATATTCGAATGATGTGGTTTCTGTTATTTGTAGCGCCGACCTACAAGATTCAATAACAGATGATACTATATCTAAGATCAACATGCCACCTGCGCTCGAAGCCATTTGTAATCATTGATCTGAGAGAACAATTCTATGCAGCTGACGGGATAGAAATATATAGACGAATGGCTACCATGGATGGCATCCAGATGAAAGTCTTGATCTGATGATGGGATTTAGGAAAATGACTCGAGTTTCCGATTAATCGTTGTCTTTTTTTAGCTATTTGCGGCATTGGGTTTAACTACCCCTAAAACATACTTGTTTATATTCAATCTTCTTATCTCCTATACTAAATCTGTTAGAAATGGTCTATACACCGATCTATTTGAAGCGGTTAGTATTTATTAATTCCAGAATATGAATTTTATGATGATTTCAACATATATACCATCATTGCTTTTATTCCAATTTCAGATAATAGTTTCTGTTTTAGGGAGGTTTATCTTGAGTCCTATTTCCTGGAACCCTTGGTTGAGGATGTTGATTTTCTCTCCAAGACCATAATATCCCAACTATGAATACTTATAGCTTCAGTACTGCTTCCCACATCATCAGTACACGGTCTGGCTTGTCGAATTCATTTTCACACTTTTGTTCGCAAGAAAGGCACAGCGCGCTCTCTTCTTTCCTAAAATATACGTAAAATAGCAGAGCATACTGAACTCGTTTACACTTGATGGCAACCAGCAAGCAACAGGGAATCGACTATCTTTCTCAAGAATTCATGGAAATTCAAAGAAATATATCCGTGGAGAGATATATTCATCTACGTTCTAAAAGGAAATTATACTGTAAAATTCAGTAGACATATAAACCATAATACAGAATAGATATAGTCATATAATGACAATTTATCACGAGGTGAACACACCAACCTTGAGAATCAGCTACCATCTTTTAGCAAGACTCCATCGTTGATGCCTGACAGCTATGGAAAATGTGCAACTTCTTCTGCGAATGAAATAGTACAAGTATCGCAAGTTAAAGGTATTTGCAAAGCTTAGGTTTGTCAGTAATTCTGCTTCATATAGTAATGGTCTGTGTGCTTCGTGTTCTACTGCGTCACATTAAAACATCCATTTAGCAAGTTGTATATCGAAATTATATTTAGATCTAAATGTTTCTTATACCTGGCCACTTCTTGAGTGTTTACCAAATGAACAAAGTTAACAAGAAGAAAGTTCATTAAAAGCAAATAGAAAAGTGCATTGTTGAATATAACGTCAAAACAAATAGAGCTTATACTCAATCAGTGTAGATGAGGCCAATACTGTTCGCATTTGCAGATGAAAGCTGGGTTCAGTTAAGTAGATACAGAGACTAGTTTCCGGTTGGACGACACTCGTTAACACCGATCATTGTATTCAAGTAATCTTAATGAATATACCAGAAAACTGAACAGGAGAAATCGCTTCTAGAGATCACAGAGAAGCGGAAAGGAAACATTATATTTACTCAGACTATAACCAATTCGAAATTTATATTTCAAAAAGTTTCTACAAGAATTTACATTTTAGAATGTCTGAAATATTTTAAAACTTTAATGATCCAAAGAAGTGATGTCTGAACAATTCCGTTTTTGTATTTTTTTTTTTTTACTGTTTATCAACACTTTATGGGTTGTTTAAAGCCGAATTATATTTTGCATTGAAAGAATAATACTGCTGTTTTTGTGGATGGACATTGCATTTTTGGAAGCTTAAACTGATTTTTCTAGATTCATCTTGAAACTCTGGTTCCCGTACGATCATCGAAGTTAAGCAACATAGCTCTTGATCAGGAACTAGATAGGTGACTGCTTGAGAATACCAGGTGCTGCAAGGTCGGATATGCCGGTTAATGGCTCGAGCTCCAGTTCCTTATATTCACTTACGCAAAAACACCCTCGGGAAAATTATGAATCCATCTCTCCTTCCTCTAACTATCGGTTAATTATTAAGAATTGTATTCCTAAACCATTAGGATTTTTTTAAAAGGTCTTACCATCTGAAAAAATATGTTCTGGCTTTAAATAACCTGCAAAGGGTTGACAAACCGTAGAAAACGAATGAATCAATCACTTCTACTGTTTAGCCGTTACAAATTACACAAGTAACACGCAACCGCGTAAATTAGAACGGTTACATAACTACTTATAAAAATTTAAATTAGCTATAATATAGGTGTAATATGGTTATAAAAAGGCATTGTTGATTATTTAAATTTAATTTGTTGACAACAGTTGTAAAATCCTGCACTAAAATGAGTAATAATTCAATTGTTTTCAGTTCACTAAATATCGGTGCCCTATTTAACCCATAGCTGAGGGAAGAACATAATGAATTTCCGCGTAAGTGAATGCAGTGCAACAAACTGGCGTCCGTTCTCAGCTCCTCGATACATCTTTCCAAGAAAGCTATTCATTACACCACTGTCCTAGCTACCATGGAAAACCAAATGAGAGAAAATAAGTTAATATCATTTGGGTTAGTTTCGGATAGAACGTATTTATCCGCCTTGTATAATGTATTATTTAGAAGATTATACAAAGAATGGTGTTGGATCGATTGGTTTAAAATATAATACTCTAAATCTATGTAATATCTTAGCTGCATTTAATTTTTCATATGATCTTAATCACACGTTCAGAGAACGATGTGTTAAAGAAGTGTCGTAATTAACATGTGTCGTAAGTCACATATTAAAAATATTTACACCATTTATATTTACACTATTTACATTGTTCGGACTATCATCCTCAACTTTGTTGCCATATTCATCACAACGTTTCAGCTGTTATACGCTCCGGCCTTCTTCAGATGGTTGGAATGTCGAACTGAACCCTTTATTTCGCTCGCTGGGTTAGACAGTGCTAGTTCCACGTGCCATGGGTTAAAGTCAGTTATCAGTTATCTCCTGTTAATATTCCCCTCTCCAAGGTCTCCACCGCCTTACCCAGGTATTGAACTCACACCGTTTGAGTCCTGTCACTGAATCTAACTAACACCTTCATCCACTGTACCATGTGTCCCTGAGGACGTCTGTGTACGAATTTCTGGGACTTATAAACCTAATGTCATAGGCAACCATTTTTGCCAGTGCTCATATTGCAATTTTTGCTGTTAATAAATAATTAATTGCGAAATAAAGGGTTCATTCGACATTCCAATCACCTGAAGAAGGCCGGAGCGTACAACGGCCGAAACGTTGTGATAAATATGGCAACAAAGGTGAGGATGATATTTCGAACAATGTAAATAGTGTACATAATAGCTCATCTCAGAAATACAGGCAGATACATTTATATTTGACTGTTGTTCTCACCTTTCTTGTTAGCATCACAACATTTCGGCCATTGCGCTCCACGTCTTTCCTCAGATGTATATCGATCCGAGTAACCTACAGAGAATTCTGAACCGAACCCTTTATCTAATCTACAGGGGTAGACGGTTCACGTTTCTTTCTGCAATGGATATCGTCTACTTCTTATTTTGACTGCTCATTTATCGCTCGCCCGTTTCCACTGAGGCCAAATACACACCGCCCGATCCAGGGATTGAACTCGCAATCACTATGTCACCAAATGTCACCCACCAATGCTTTAATCCATTAGGCCTTTGTCTCGTGGTGATCTTGGAGCCTTAAACCTAAGATGGCTGCGGATTAGAGTTGCAACTGCTACTGCCTGTCATTTTTTGACTGCTGCTGCTGCTGCTGTTGCTCATCATGTAAATAAAGATAACTCTTCATTCTATCAATCCAGAAAGAAATGTAAAAAAATTGTTTAAAAAAATAAAAATTTACTCTACGTCTTATGTACACGAAGTAGGACACCTCGAGGTGGTGTAATGTTTAGCAAGATTGTCTCTCTAGAACAGTTACGACTGAGTAGTGAGTTCGATCCTCACTGGGTGCCATGTACTTTCGACCTTGTGCCACATCTGAGCTACGCTTGAAAGATCACTATGTACACGAAGTAACACGATTTTAGTTCAATCTTCTCCGGAACCATCTTTTCCTATGACTGTAAGTGTTCACCACATTCCACGTTATTCTTACCGTTCCTAAGAATCATCTGCTTCAGTTTGATCTCAGCCATTTGTTTTTTCAAAATACATTGCATAATAAAATATTAACAAAATAACTATATATCAGCCAAGTATGTTCTTAATCTCTGACGAAATTGATTAGTGTTCTCTATCGTATAGGAGATTAAGTATTACTGAGCAGATCAGCACTATTATTTAGTTGGTTGATTTTGTTTAGCTGCATATCAACCTGTATGGGTTATTTAATGCGGAAATAGAAATATTTGAAATACAACTTTATAGCTTCAAGTAAATATATTTTGAAAGCACTTCTATACTTTCAATTACAGATAAAATGTATTGTTGGTCATTTTGATTTAGATATGTAGTGTTGGTAGTTTTATTATTGCTTAGCTGATTTTGTTTAGCAGCTGATAAAACTCTATGGTTTATTTAATACCGAAATCTAAATATGTTACTCGTAATTTTATGCTTTCAACAACAGAAATTTTGTACAGAATGTTATATACACAGGGTAAAGATTTTAAAAATATATTTTGTACACCATAAAATATATTGTTTTTGTCATTATATAAAACTGATTTTTGTGTGGGGGTTGACTATTTGCCCATAGGTGGGACCCTAACCCTGGTCAGGGTGG
>OZ038475.1:116106964-116136964 GCA_964036315.1 Acanthosepion esculentum
TATATACGTTTTCATATTAAGAAGGTATTCAATCTCAAACCCCAAATTTTATCCTCGATACTGGAACAACTTCAGGTAGATTTGAAATATAATCTACGTTGTCGTGTATCTGTTCCAATCTGAAAATTTTGAATCTAATTGTTGCTTTTGTTACCTTTATTCCGTAATTTGCTTAAGCTTTGAAAAGTAAAAGAAAAAAGAAAAACTCCTTCTATTTATTTTTCCATGAAGACGATACAAATGAAAATGCAAATAATATCAAGTTCATTCGTATGTATGGAACTTATTTTAATATTGATTACATACATAAATGATTATCGAAAAGTGTATTTGAAATATTTCTGTAAAATCTGTAATGTTATGACAATGCAATTATTTCCCTGGGGATGGACGCAAAGTTATCGTTGTTTTTCAGTGATGTTCTCAGGGAACTTGCCGCGGCTTTAACACTGGTAGTCAAGTCGACCATCAGCAGTTTCGTGCTTATGTCAACTTCTGATGATTGTAATTTTGAGGCGGCAGAAAAACAAACAATCTAGTAATTTGAGTGAGACTAGGTATTATTTTAATTGGTTAGGGGTCAATCGTAGGACGGACAGAAGAAAACTTCACTCTTTTCTAGACACATGATATCATCAGGCTAGAATATGTTTGGTTTCTATCTTGGGGACTTCTAATTCCCGAATGGACCATATATCGAATGAAAACAACACATCAGTAAACT
This sequence comes from Acanthosepion esculentum, assembly GCA_964036315.1. NCBI lineage: Eukaryota > Metazoa > Mollusca > Cephalopoda > Sepiida > Sepiidae > Acanthosepion > Acanthosepion esculentum. The sequence continues at coordinate 116,107,689 of OZ038475.1, forward strand.
TTTCTTCAAAGTAAATCTCTTAATATGAATTTACACGTACCGTACGTATTAGTAAATGGATTAAGTCCGACAGCAATTTAATATATCTTCGGTTATACGTTATGCTATTAGTAAATGCACGATTTAAAAAAAAATAAACAGTATTAATTACATTTAATGGCCTGAATTTTCGAGAAATAATACATTTTTACATTACTATTAGTACATTTTTACATTACCAGTAATACAATTTCATATTACTAGTAATACATTTTTAAATTACCAGTTATTCATTTTTACATTATTAGTAATACATTTTTACATTACCAGTAGTATATTTTTACATTATTAGTAATGCATTTTTTGTAAAAGCATTTGGTAATGCTACAAAAGAAAATTAGATTTAGGCATTAAATAACCCATGGGGGAGTTGATATGCCGCTAAAAGAAACAAACTAATTTATGCAAACCTCTGAAGATATTATCTAATGTTTCGATTGTAACCATTAAGCGATTCCCTCGCGAAATGTTTGCAACAAATTAAAACAATAAATAAAGCACCAAACATTTTGAAACATATTTTGAAATATTCAGTTATTAATATAAGCGTGTTAAAACGTGTTAGGAGACGTAATCATCCAATTGTTTTCAACTTGAAAGGAATGTACATTAAGTTCGATATTGATTGAACTCAACTAAATTCTCCGATTTTATACTCTCACGTTTTGCAACGAATGACAATGCGATGAGATATTTTGAGAACGACAGCTCTCTTTCTAATACAACTCGTCCGTTCTGAAATAATTCCAATTATGGAACCTTTAAGTTACCGGAAAATACATAATGTTAATGCGATTCAAGACTATTTTGAAAAGCAATTATGTTTATTTTATTTTAAGGTAAACCAGGGAAAGAACATTTATTGTGTAAATGCAATAAAAGGTTCTTTGTAATATTTATATTTCTTCTTCTTCTTGTTAAATGTCATGCGTTATACACCCTTAGGCGATCATGTATCTTTCGATATATGACTGACGAGGCAGTTCTTTTTTTCGCGCAGTAGGTTGCCATTTCTTTCTGCGGTAGACCAGTTGCTATCCAAGGATATAGAACACGGTCTGTCCTGCTATATAACCATAGCTCTGGGGTAGAAGAAGAAAATTCATACCATTTCCAAGGGTATTAGCACGTAAGTGAATGTAATGGATTCGACTGGAATTTGAACTCGGCTCTCCGATTCCTCAATCCGAGCCCCGCTATCCATTACTTCACCGATTTTGAAATAATAATAATAATAAGTACACCTCAACGTTACGAAGACATTTATCCATGTAAAATGTGTAAGATCTTAAGTTTTCTTTTATCCTTTTTACCAAAAAATCAGTGAAAAAAATCAATAAAAAATGTCGTGAAGCCATTTCTAATCTTAGGCCTCTAGTTGGGATTCGGAAATAAATGTGTACAGAAAAGGGATAAAAAAAAGAGGAAGAAATAATAATAATAAAAATAATGATAATAATAATAAAGAAGACAAGAAATTCAGGAAGTTTATGCTTATTGATATCTGAGAGAAGCACCTCCAAAAAACTATCGAGAAATTGTCCAAATACAAGGACCTGGACATCGAGATTAACAGGATGTGGGGAATGAAGGCTGAGAATGTACCAATAGTAATCGGAGCTCTGGGCATCGTGAGAAAAGGAATGGACCATTTTACTAACAGTGTCCCAGGTAACATCAACATAAAAGTTGCCCAGAAAATCGCCCTACTTGGAACAACAACAACAACAACAACAACAACAGCAGCAGCAGCAGCAACAACAACAACAACAACAACAATAACAATAATAATAATAATAATAATAAAAATAATAATAATAATAAATGGGTTGAACACCACAAAGAACCGGTTATACCAAGACAGATCTTGTAACAATTTTATGGGACATTAAAACACACACAGGTAGAACAATCTAAACTAACCGCACAGACATAGGAATCGTATACCGCAAAAACAAAATGTTCTTTCTTATTGGAATGGTAATCTTTGCAGGTTGTATTGTATCTTGGAAGATTTTCACAATCTATCAAGATACAAGAACCTTGAAAACGAAATGTCAAAAATGTGGCTCATGAGGACACCAACGTCTCCAGTTGTATTTGGAGCCCTCGGACTAAATGGAAAAAGATTCCAATAGACCCATTAAAAGGATTCCTGGTAGCTCATGTCTTAAAGAAATACAAAATAATGTACTCACAAGTACAGCCCGCACATTACGAAAGGCTTTTTCAATATAAAACATATGTGATCTCAGGTTCTTTTTTTTTTCGTTTTTTTCTCCGCAAAAAATGCCCTGTGTAAAATGTCATGATGTCATTTCTGACCTCAGGTCTCTGGTTGGGACGTGGAATGAAGCGAGTATACACCAGAAATCGAAGATGATGATGATGATGATGATGATGATAATAATAATAATAATAATAATGATAATAATAATAATAATAACGATAATAATAACAACAACAACAACAACAATAACAATAATAATAATAATAATAATAATAATAATAATAATAATAAAAATCATAATAATAATAATAATAATCTCAAAAAATTGTTCTGACAAGTACAGCCCACACTTTACGAAGGGCTTTATCTATGTAATTATTTTTTTATTTTTTTGCAGTGGAAAGTGTCATGATGCCATTTCTAACCTTAGGTCCCTGATATCAAAGGAAATAAAAATAATAATAATAATAAACGAAGGGCTTTATCTATGTAATTTTTTTTTCTTTGCAGTGGAAAGTGTCATGATGCCATTTCTAACCTTAGGTCCCTGGGCGGGACCCGGAAAGAAATGTGTAAACGCCAGATATCAAAGAAAATAATAATAATAATAATAATAATAATAATGTGATAAAATAAAGATCTGATTAGAAAATAATATACCTTTATACAATGTTTATTTAATAATATATCATAATAAATGATTATATAGCATAGATACAAGGTAACCAAAAAAGTTCTGTCCGTTTTTAAAGGAAAAAAAAGAAAACGCTTCACAGTATGTGTAACTTGTATTTAGTCTTCGAAGTAATCGCCATCGGCATCCAGCACCTTCTGCCAACGTGTCTTCAGCTGTTCAATGCCCTTTTGGTAGAACTCGGGGGGTTTTCACGCAAAGAAGTCTGTGAGGGCTTTGCGCAAGTCTGCTTCATCGGTCAAGGATTTTCCACGAAGATGATTATCCAGGGAGTGGAAGAGGGGGTAATCGGATGGCGCAAGGTCAGGTAAATAAGGTGAATGGAACAAAGTCTCCCACCCAAATTGCTGTATGGTATCCCTGACCACTCGCGCGACATGCGGCCTGGCGTTGTCATGGAGGAAAAGCACACCTTTGCGATTCACCAGTGCTGGCTCCTTCTGGCTCAATGCCTGTTACACACGTTTCAATTGCTGCGAGTATATGTCTTCAGTGACCTTTTGGCCCGTTGGTAGCAGTACATAATGAACCACTTGACGATCTGTCCACCAGACACAAAGCATAATCTTGCGTGGGTGCATAAGCGGTCTTGCGGTGTGAGGGACAGCTTCCTGAGGAGACAACCAATGTCTGGAACGCTTGGGAGTTTCGTACAGAACCCACGTTTCATCACTGATAAGCACTCGATTGAATAAGGATGCGGTACGGTGGCGAGAAAGCAGCGATACGCAGGCTGCCACTCGTTGTCCCTTGTGGACCTCCAACAGCGTTTGCGGAACCCACTTGCTCTGTTTGTACGTCTTACCTAGGTGGTGCAGGTGAAGTCTAACTGTTTCATCGGAAATGTTGAACAGTCTTGCAAGTTCACCACATGTTAGACTGCGGTCGTCTTCAATGGCCGCCTTCAGTACTCCGTCATTCAAGAACTGTGGTCGTCCACTGCGAGGCCCATCATAAAGAGACAAATCTCCCGACTTGAATTTTCGAAACCAACGCCTTGCAGTACGTTCATCCACAGCACTATCTCTAAACGCTTGACATATGCGATGACTTGATGCAGCTGCTGATAAGCCCACTTTGAAGTTGTAAACAAACAGCCCCGAACGAGATCTCTAGGCACTTCCATCCTTCTCACAGCTGTCCGGCTTATAACTGATGGCCGGGCACGGTGCGCATGTTTTTTACAACGTCTGATATTCCTACTTCTGGCTGTACGAATTTGAAAACAATAGCTACACGCATTTAGTATATATTTCAACTTCATTCAATGACTAATCAAAAAACGGACAGAACTTTTTTGGTTACCTTGTATATAACAATACATGATATGATAATATAAGAATTTGATTATATAATTCAGAGAGCAATGCATAAACTGTCATCTGAATAACGCAAAAATGAAAATAACAGTGACATCTCAATTTAACAGATACATTTACCAAAAGTACACAAAAAATATCTTGAAATACTAAAGAGTAAATTCATTCAATAAAATCACCATTGGATTCAAACAGCCTCCAGACGACTTTAGCATCTCCTGTCCCTCTTCGGGATGCAAAGTTGGTGAATGCTGCCATAAGCCTTGCGTTCATTTCATCTTTGGTGTTACAAGGAGTTTTGTTGGTTTCTCGCTCAACTGTTCCTCACGCATAGTAATCAAGGAGTTGCAGTCTGGAGAGTTAGGTTGCGAGATATAAGGAGTGATGTGGCCACAGAAATTGTCTGACAGCCATGACCGTATTCTCCTGCTTGTGTGGCAAGGTGCTGATTATTCTAGCCAAATATAGGGTCTTCGTGCAGCCATCCTCGTGACTCACTGCACCACTACCCCCTCAAATCAATTGATGTAGATTTCTGTGTTGAGTCTTAAGCCCTGTGGAGGATGAATGGAGGCATAACATCGCCATCTTTAATGATCGCTACAAACACTTTCGTAATCACCATTAGCCTCATCCATCTCTTTCCGAATCCTCTGCACTGTCTTCAGATTGACACACAAACACTCTAGAATGTTCGTATTGGAGCTTCTGGCGCGAATGCCAAATGGTGCAGCATACCGTATCGAGATTTCTGGGGGAGTGAATTGCCACATGGTGCTCTTTTTCTCACAGTCCGTGCCTAACTGACCCTACTATACTTTGCAGTCGACAAAATCGGAAACAAACACCACGAAATTAAAAATATAAAACGTAGACAATTTACCCATCGCACCCTGTAATTTAGGTATATGTAATGTTTATATAATATAATGATAAACGTTTATTATAATGAGATATGATTGGTAATATTGGATACGAGCCGGGTCTGAAGTTGACCTTGTAGAATTGTGAGACTAGTGTACTTTCAATAGATTTCCTTGTTAGTGACTTCTTTTTCTCTTCTAATCGGACTGGCATTATTTCGGTCGAATTTGTGGACAGATGTTGTAGGGCGAAATACCCGTGTGCTCAATGTGTTGTTATGCAATAGTTTCATGCGGTGCTTATATAGTCCTTTTTTAAAAATTTCACAGATCATAGCAAAAGCACGTGTATTACGGTGCTGTACACGAACTAATATAGAAAAAAAACAGACATATATTCGAAGTGGGCTAATTTCAAATTCAGCAGTCATTAACGGCTTCAATACAAGAAAAGCACTTTCTGGGCGTAGTATATGATAAGATTTTTTATTGACCCTATTCAAAAACTTCCAAATCACTTTCCTTACACATTTGTTTGTCTTTCATTCATACCTGAGTACATCTAAAATACGGAGGCCAAATGTGTTGTCTGTAAAAGCTTTTCAAATTGGTCTCTTTATCTCCCCACTTTTTTGTATACGATTCTAAATCCTACTAGCACACATTATCGGGTTATACTGAGCTCTGTATACTACTGTACTACAGTCTTTTGTGCACCCTGTCCAGGGAGGGGCAACTCCGAATCCAAAACCGTTTGTAAGGCAATAGTAAACAACTTCACTATTTTTACCAAGAAAAAAATGATATTCCCAGATAATGAAGAAGTTGTGGAGCGCCACGATTACATTCGTTCTGAGGAGACATGACATTAAAAAGAAAAAATAATATAATTACGTATACATCTGTCAGTGATTATGTTTATCTGAACAAAGCATTATGATTTGCTCATTCTGCAATAAAATAGAACTGGTCATTTTCTTTAAGATTTCACCAAACGTTTTACAGTTTATTTTAGCTAAAATTCCATTATAAGCAACATTCGAACATATTCTAAAAAATCCACTGGTGTCACTAAATTCTAAACCTACCATGATTTCACTGCTTCGAAGTCTGCACTATCGGAACAACACGGATTTACTAGACTGATTTAAAAACTGACAGCCATTTTTGTTGCATTGTCTGAAAATCAATCGGAACGGAATTAACGTTGGCAGTTGCAATTCAGTTAACGGAGCTCCAGGGTGTGCCTGACACTCCCGCGCGTCCAATGGGGAGAAGCGTTGGCAAATAACAACTAAAAGACAATAACAATATTAACTGGTAGCAACACATCAATAATTTCTCAAGCTATTTTTCTTAAGACGCACCCTAATATGGCTGCATCTTGCCTGTCTTATACAATCATCATTATCATCAATATTCGCAGTTTGCAGACGACAGATCAGTCAAATTGATTACAGAGCAATCATTGGCTTCTTAACTGTCTTCTAAAATGGCGTAGCGTGAACGCATTGATTATTTAAATCTGCTTCCACTAAAGTATCCTCGTTTAATTTTCTGAGATTCAAAATATATTGCCTTTTTTTTCTCATTCTGTGTTTTTAAAGAAAATTAACACACTGCTTCGGTTCTATTCCTACAGAAGTTAGCATTTGAGGCTGTGACACATCTTTAGTACCATGGAGTTTTCGAACACCCCATTTAAATAGTATAGATTTATCATTTAATTCTTATTTTTCTTGTTATATATCTTCGTAACTAACCTTTCTGGTGATTATAAGTTAAATAAAAAAAATGTTATTTAAAAAAATAATCTAATTAAAAGACTAATACTGAAAGATTAAATAGTAATTTAAAAAAATCAAATATGCAGAAATAGTTTCTGTCTAAATTTCTGTGATGATGAGTTATTATTTACAGTTTTTATGTGGACTACTGTCCTCATCTTTGTTGCTCTTATAATGTTCCAGACGTTGTGCTAACTCTCAGGGGCTTTCATTTGTATTTCAATGTGTGTTCAGATCAATGGTGTGGATATAAATAATGTAAATAATATAAAAATAGTTTTTAATTAGTAAGGAAATAAATCTGCTTGTAATTAATAGAACTGTCTAAATGACTAAAACCAGAAACTCACTGTGGTTACTTGAAAGTGCAATTTAGAAAGCTACTTGAATAATTTTGAAATTTCTAGATGTGTAAAGAAAACATATTGTGGAGTATTCGAACACCTCATATTACCGACGGAGTCAAGAACAATAATATGTTCATATGATTCATTTTTTCCCTTTATGTGAGAAATGAAAGTAAATGAATGAAGCTTGTAACAGTAAAGATTTTTTTTATTTCTTTAGAAAATATATTTTTAATCATCTTCTAAATAAATAAACGGCAAATTCTTTTTGTCCGTCCGTGTGTCTGAAATTCCTCTAACTCGGGCCACAATTGCTCGACATATACACATTATACCATTTTGGAAACAGGATGATTCCGGGAATGAAAATATGTCCTTTATCAGGTGTTTTAACATTCAGCATTGGAATTTGTGTCGGGATGAGGAGGAAACAGTTAAAAGTTTAAATTTTGAGATAACTGAAAACAATAGTGATTTTCAAAGATTTTAATTTTCTATTGAGTTTAAAGAAAAAACAAAAACTTTGTGAATTTAATTTTTTTTTTGTTGTAAATTCACTTTCGAATATAGCCAAAATTTTGTGAATAGAGGAAATCAATTTTATTTAAATTTTATTTTAGGAATATGAGATAAAGTGAGATGTTCCGTGACGTGAGGGATTGAAGTTTCCCAGAGTTTGTGATTTGAATTGTATTTCCGCGGTGATTAGAAAATCTCAGTTTTTATTCAACCAGAATTAGAATTTGGGCCCAAATTTGAGTTTTTGCCGAAATCAGACTTTCGTTCCAAAACGAGTTAATGTGAGGTTTTGAAGTTTCATGCAGTGAAACTGAAGAATTCAAAGTTACTTCTCCAAGATTATCATTGCTGTTTTCTAAACATTTCTTAAACGGTCACACAGCCTTTAAGCCAGTAATAGAATAAAACCGGTTGTTGAGAGAGTTCACACCTATACTGTTTTTGTACTACTTATTCCAGCGTGCAACCAAATGAAATTTGGCGAGCTATTGAATGAAAGATGATAGGAAAACCGAAGAGTGTAATGAGAATATAATAGAGAATATTAATGATTGGAAATCCGTATACAGAATCTTGGCTTTTACCTGGGCTCGAGCATCGACAAATGGCATCGTGGGAAAAACAACTGCGAACACAAATCAGGTTTTGTTTCTCTGCTGCGGAAAACATATTTTTTGCAAATTCAAACAACAAAAAAATAAAAGAAACAGCAAACAGCTAACGAAATACTTCATGGAAAGTTGGTCGACCACCTAATATTTTAGTTGCATGGTTAATTATTTACGCGCCAATGGCTTTATATTGATGGAAAAGAAAATTTTTAATAGGCAGTCTATTCAAACCGATTTTGATTTTGCGCCATATTCTTATGTCAACTGATTAAACTGCCGCTTTCTTTCTCATTCGATATATTTGAATTATCTTCTTCTATGTGGCACGACCCTGAAGGACATGGACGATCATGACCCTAAAAAAATTCCTATTCCTTCTGGTTTTTAACCGTTTTTCTACTTTTTCTACGGCTTACTCACATTTTCTGCCATCCACTCACTTTATATTGAGCACTTTTACCCATACATATCGCATATCATAAAAAACTATATTTTTATCATATACATATATATATATATATATATATATATATATATATATAATTCCACATATACTTACGTTTGCAACACGACTCGGAGTTTCATGGCTTTGCCATGCATCAGGTACTGAGGGTTCAATACGGTTGTTTTTTTAAATTTTTAGTCTCATAGGAGCAACGCTACATTGAATGCAGATTCAGGGTTCATGATTATTATAAATATAATATACTTGTTTAACTACAGTGAGCAGTTTTGCCCACACGAAAAATAATTAAATTATTTATTTGCTAATCTGTAAGCGTACGTAATCGGACACATATATGGTTGCTCATATCCCTTTAATTACGTCATTTACACATTTATCTCTCTCTCTCACTCTATATATATATATATATATATATATATATATATATATATATATATATATGGCATAATTATAAAAATATCAGGAACAATACTGGGAGATAAATGTATGACAAAGAGGAAAAGGTTTTAGCATACCTTGAAAATAGAGTTTTATTATATATATATATATGATATTATATATGATATTATACATATATATATGTGATATATATAAATATGATATTATATATGATATTATATATATATATATGTGATATATATATATATGATATTATATATGATATATATATATATGATATTATATATGATATTATATATATATATGTGATATATATATATATGATATTATATATGATATATATATATATATATATGATATTATATATATATATATATATATATATGATATTATATATATATATATATATATATATATATGATATTATATATATATATATATGATATTATATATATATATATATATATATATATGATATTATATATATATATATATATATGATATTATATATATATATATATATATGATATTATATATATATATATATATATATATATATATATATATATATTAGCTAGGAAAAGGGGAAATTTATAAGGCATTTTTTATATGAAAAAGCTAAAAAAAAAACAACAAAAAAACAACCGGTTTCGTCCCAGGACTTATCAAGTTTATTTTTCTGGGAATAGAAAATTTATAAAAGCGTGTAAATTAAATTAACGGATGGAATGGAATGGAAGAGAAAAAAAAATGGTACATAAAAATTTATATATAATTATCGCATATATATATATATATATATATATATATATATATATATATATATATATATATATATATATATACATGAATGAGATAATTATATATAAATTTTTATGTATCAAGAACAATATTGGGGGAAAATGTATGGAAATTTTTTTGTGTGAAGTGTTTCTCACTCAGGACTTCAATAAAATCGTACTGTGGTTCTTACATCATTTCAACATTCAAAACAGGCATTCTATTATCCCAATTTGGGATATCTAATAATAAAACTGATTCCATCGTAAATAAAAATAAAAATAAATCAGCCAGATTATATAAAAGAAAATAAATTTAAAGTTCACATCATCCTTCGTTCGTAATTTAGTATGATGAATCTTCAAACACAAAACGCATCAAGCAAAAACATTTTTTCCATCTTGTCAGAAAAATTTTACCCAATACATACATACATACATACATACATACACACACATATATATATATATATATATATATATATATATATATATATCCCTATTCCCATAACCAATTTCCTTGCACGTAGGATTAGCACTATAGTGACCGACAAACACCTGCAAATAAACCTCATAGAAGAATTATATAAAACTCTCAAAAAACGAGGCTATCCCACCCCACTAATCAACACGTGTTTTGAACAAGCAGAAAATACCCTTAGACCAGTTATGAAACACAAAGAAAATCCTATATAGTTATAACTCAAGCACTAAACAAAAGAGTTTCACTACACAAAAAACAACATTAAATTACCAGACAACAGAAAAACATTTTGTCACAACACATCCACAAATGCAACAAAGTTAAAAATTAAAATCCTGCAAATATATCACACGATTACTTATATCTCCAAGCACCAACAACTTCATAGAGAAATTCAAACCTAAACTATACAAATCATAACCCCACACACATAAACACACACCATATACACATAGTGGCAAACCACGCTAAACGGACCACACAAACACACACACACACACACACAAATTACTTTTAGTTCTGTACAGATTTCTTTATAATGATATCATACATAATATATATGTATGAAGAACGAATATATGCACACATACTGACACAAACAAACACACTAGTCACACTACTCGCACACGACCCATACACACCATACAAAGTGTGAGGATATATATATATATATATATATATATATATATATATATATATATATATATATATATATATATTGTAATAAAACCATAATATGTATGGAGAAGGGAAATATATAGATACACGAGCAAAACCATACACACACACACAAAAGAATGGAGGAAGGTTGCAAAAAATTCACAGAACATAAAAAAATAAGAACAAAAACCTCATGCCTTACTCTTTCTCTGACCAATCTTAATGGTTTTATTATCCTTTCCACCTGTCCAAGATGATTTTGGATTACTGATACAGACAAAAAACAATTACTTTAAATAATATATGGAAATAACTGATAAAGGTCACAAGACCAGAAACATTTGTAGCAAAAAATATAGAAAATAAAATAATATATAAAAATTGAACATTGTAAGCAAAAACGTTTACGGCGTCTTCTCTCTTTAAAATATACACTTTTCTCTCGTTGGAACAAATATATCTATCTATCTATATACAGTGTGTCTCTCAAAAATTGCTATCATTTTGTAGTCTAATAACAGCTAATTTCATCATCTGAATGAGAATCTACCAGGAAAATGAATTTGAATATCTTGTTCGAATTTTGATAAATACATCTCTTATCGTTCAACATGAAACCTATTAAATTTCATTTGACTGGGTCATGTAGTTACACACATATTCACATTTAAATGATGCCAGTTTTTTAGGAACACACCCTATATATATACTCTACTTATTGAGTATTGAGCACTCTACGTTTAGTCGTTCTACTAGTTTTTTTTTGTTTGGACTTAAGCATTATTGTGTTAATGTTCTTGGTTCTTTCTTTTTTATTTCGAATTTTTTTCCTCGGGTATCGATTTGTTCAATTACAAGTTAAGCTATCCGAGATTTTCCAAACGAGTATTACCATTTACACACACACACACACACACACACACACACACACACACACACACACACACACACACATATATATATATATATATATATATATATATATATATATATATGGTCTATCAAAAATACTTTTACAAACTTTCGGAGTGATTTCTCACCCCAAAACAAGGACAAATCTTCACAGAAACAAATATCCGCAAATCCTTCGTTTTTGAGTAATAAAACTTAAATAAAATTTAAAGTAGTTAGCGCTTGTGTTGCTATATAGACTAGATTACATTTGTCAATCGTTTACGTTTGAGGAAAGTTTGACTACAACGTTTAACGTGTGTAGTAGTAGTTGTTAACTGAGAAGTGTTCTGTTTAACAATAGCAGGATATTCATATCGTGAGCAGGCAGCTATTTTTACATACGGCCGGGTGAATAGTAATGGATGCGAGAGTGCATGGATGGATCAGATTGCGTTTCCAGACCGAAGGCAGCCGAGTCAACAAACCTTTGATGCTATTTATCGTGGATGTTGCTGAGACAGTATCCATGGCATCACAAACTATAACAATAAGTATGTTTGGACGGCATCTTGGATTGTACATTTAAGAGCGTCTAGAAACTTTAAATTTCAAAAACGAAGGATTTACGGACATATGTTTATTTTGGTGTGATGAACCCAACTCAAAGTTTGTAAAATTATTTTTGATACACCCTATAAATGATTGCAAGTTGAATTATTTGAACATTAATTTTGAATATCGGTGTGAGAATAAAAATATTAAAAATATTTTTATTCACACATAAAGGATTAACTTTTATCAAACGTTGTTATAGTGTCAAGAATATAAGAAAAACCCGATCTATCTCTCTATATGATCGACTATTTTGGGACGTTTTTGGTGCAACGAATGCCACAAGATCCCCAAACGACCGTCCGCAGGTTTTAAATTCAGAGTTGTCCTTCTCCTAGACCTATAGAACCCAGTCTATTTACCCATAGTTGGAGGGAGAAGAAGAGGATTCACACCTTTCCCAAGGGTATTAGCACGTAAGTGAATGTAATGGATTCGACTGGAATTCGAACTCGGCTCTCCGATTCCTAAATCCAAGCTGTTATCCATTACTCCACTGTGCCTCCTATTTTAATAAATTTTAATTTATATTTAAGTAAATGCTCTGTTTATATTTGTATCTATAAAAAGAACGTATAAACATAAAAAATGTCTTAAAATAATTGTCGGACTTTGTCCATTTCATATATATATATATATATATATATATATGTATATATATATATATATATATATAAAACGAAATATTGTCCACCATTATGATTGTTTCAATAGTATTGCCTTCATCTCATCTATATTCTGCTGATGTCAGTTTCAACTCTAGACATTTTCCATTCAATATTGTTAACTACGATTATTGAAATTTCCATGAAATATGTTGTAAATTATCCAAGTTTTTATTTGAAAACAAAAAAAGTATAAACGTCATGTAAAATAAGCACACTTCACGAAAATAAGAAAGTGTCAGCTAAAACTGACACCAGGTGGATGGTATGATATAGATTAATTCAGGCGAGCGATCGTAGCCACCACCGAATTAGCATTTATTATTATTTGTATTTTCGATAAATTTGTTCTCTTCACACAATTTACCTCAGACAATAATGACGCCAGCTTGATTAACTGCTTGATTATTTTTTTGTCTGTTTATCTACAGCATTTCTTTTCACCTTCTGTGATTTTTCCTTGCGGTACGCGGATTATTTAATAGTGTTAATGCTTTAGAAAGTGCGATGTGTAAATATATAGAAATGTAAAGGCGGTGTAGACGTATAGCAAATCTGACGGGAATTATTATTATCTTTTTTATTGGTTTTACAATTTTTTATAGCGGCTTTGTCTTCCAGGGAAGAAATTCTTTCAATTAACTCTTCACTCATGCATATTGTCCCTCCAGGAGTTAAGCATTCATGGCTCACCCCGGCGTCCTATCTTTTGTATTTTTAACAACGTCCCCGCTTTTATTATCATTTCCGCTTCCACTTCTGCCATCTACTTTCATCCGTTACCTTATTCGCTGTTTCTCTTTGTTTCCCTTGCATTCAGTATGCCATGTGAGTGTCAAACTTTCCATGCCTCTTTTTCCTCCTTAAATCCTAAAAAAATCTTTCATCCATGGTATTTACAAAGTTATTCTGGACTGAACAACTGAATAACGAGAAAGTTTAAAGGAACAAAAAATATTTCGAATCAGAAAGAGACAGTCTCCCTTTTAGGACATAACGAGAAAAGAGAACTTGGAGAATTTGATACCCACAAGGCATATTAGAAGCTAGAGACAAGGTCAACAGAAATAAATAAACTACCTTAGGAAACTGGTGTGAATATATGCCAGAAGTGTTAATGGGGCGATGATGAAAAGAGACACATTTACTGAGAGCAACAAAGTAAGTAGCTGTGGAGATCCATGCTCTTCTACCACCTGAACGGACACGACACATAGAAGATCAGGAAGCAATGCCGTATCCCGCTATATCCTGCCTTGTCAGTAACCAGTGGCCTTAGGTTGATGGAGTCTGCAGCTTACATTGTTAAAAGGTTTCAATAGATTTGAAATAAAGAAATGGAGTCTTTTGTTTGAACCGGTTCAGTTGAATTCCATAATACTGCTAAACGCTAAAAGTAAATAGAGAGTGTGCCATACATGGCGTCAAATAATGTAGATTATTGATATATACGGGTAGATTTATAGGCGTATATGAAATAAAGTGGAAATACCTTCTATTTTCACATCCAGACTCAGAACAATAATCCCGAAGAAAAAGGCTTAAATATAGGGTTGGAACAAAAGTTCGTAGCGTTTTTACAATAGGTGTCGCTTGAAAAACTGATTTCATTTCAAATGTTAATGGAATTGGTGACACATTCTGAAAGGTGGCATTTCAACGGGTCTCACCTATGCGATTCATGTGTAGATCGTGAAAGTTATGTTGTTTTACGTTAAAAAAAAATAAATGAAAAAAAATCAGATCAATTGTCGTCAATTGATTGTCCTTTATTATCGGAAAGGAAAACAACAATAAAAAGAAAGAAAAAAAAAACGCTGTACAAGCAGGCAAACAAGTTTGTTCTGTTTATGGAGATGGTGCCATAGCTGAGATCATTGTTCGTAAGTGGTTCGCTAGGATCAGACAGGGAAATCTTTAACCTTGAAGAACAATAGCATTCTGCAGAGGTTGTTGATGACCAAACCGTACAGTTTATTCAACTAATAGTGATTGCCCAATACAGGTAATCGCAGAGGTACTCCACATATCTGATATGATCGTTGTAAACACTTGAATACATAATTTACTAGTGTGTGTATCTCACGATTTAACGGAAAAAAAAAGATTAATGGGCCGTTTTCAGAAATATTTCGCCCAAAAGGAAGTAAAACGACTCATTTTTGAAAATAATGACGACAGACGATAAAAAATGGATTCTTTACAACAATGTGATGCGAAAAGCGTCCTGGGAAAAATGAAATGAGCAATGATTAACAACTATAAAATCCGGTTTGCATCTAAGGAGATGTTGTTGTGTTCCTGGTGGAATTGGAAAGGCAGTCTGTATTTCGTGCTCTTTCCACAAACGTTGACTGAAGACAAGTACTGTTAGTGCCTGGACCAGTTTAAGGTAGCAATTAATGAAAAGCGCCCATCAGGACAACGCCAGACATAGGATCTTTTCTCAGAAATGACTTCCACTAGTCCATCAGTTAGAAAGATGCCATGATCTAGGAGGATGAAATCAGGACGATAAATGAAAAATTGCAAAGGTAGTTAAACAGAATGGCTTACCTGTGGTTGGATATATCTATGTACAAATATCAAATATTGTATTTAAATTTCACTATAAAAATCAACAGAAATCAATGAAGTAAAATAGTTTAAATATCTGAGTTGTGTTTTAACAAAAAAAAAAAAAAAACAGAAATTGTAACAACGAAAATCGAATTGTAACAAGGGAAATCCAAAACCTGCTAGAAAAAATAGATATTTCTTGTTAAAGCTAAACGAGTGTTACAAAACAGAGCATTTTCAACAGTAAAACCTGAACAATCTCCTCACAGATGAAGAAGAAACTTAAGGAAAAATAAATATGCTTTTATAGTAGAATGTTAAACAATATTAGATAGACTTTTGCATGTGATTATAGAAACGCACACACGGACAACACACGCAACACTGAACTCGTCCAGATTACCTCCACCCGATTTTCTCCCTAGAACTGAGGCTCTATTGAGTTTCGATTTAATTCTTAATGTCACGGTCGACAAATTTCGTAATTATTATTTTTTTTTTTACAAACTTTATGGATGCGTATTATACATAGGGATAGATGTATTTCTTAATTTTTGGATAATTTGTTGGGGTGCGTATTAATTATAGCTACGTAATATTTTCGAGAAATTACGGTATATGATTGGCTCAATACCTTTAAACATGGTGTATATATATATATATATATATATATATATATATATATATATATATATATGTTATAGTCAATAACAGAAATATACAAATGACAAAGCACTCCGCTGTAAAATTAACTAAACTAAACATAGTATAGACAGAGAGAAAGTTATGTGTTAGTTACTAATTAAGACAAATTACAGAAAAAGATTTTCTGATAAAAAAGTAAATTCTTTGATACCCACAGTGAAAAGGGAAAAACGACTAATTATTCCATTTTGAGTTGTTTAATGTTTTTATCTGAATTTATTTAATTAAATAATTAATTAGTTAATTTTATTTTTCCTGTTTATGTTTACATGTTACCACACGGAAAAGAATAACCAAAAACTTAGTGAACGTTTGAGATTATGTAAACCGGATTAAGATGAACTATGTAAAACATTTTTTTGTTCAGCTCTATCGTTAAAAGTAATTAAAAGAAAATGATTTGCTCAAGCGTTCACCGAACCTTTTTCTTCTTCATTTGTTATCGGATCATGCTAGTGACGAAGAAATTTTGAAACGGAAATTTTTTTATAGATTTGGGATGAAACATAAGAGTAAATAGATCTTCCGTTTCCCAAGAGAAACATAAAAAACGTGAGGTGGAATTCGAACCCAATTCAACGATTCCTGCGCGTCTAACCATTCCGCCATTGAGCATGCGCAGACACCTATGCTTGAATACAAGGTAGTAAGCTTTTATATTAGGCTTGGGTTGGATATATATATATATATATATATATATATATATATATATATATATATATATATATATATATATATATATATATATATATATATATATATATATATATATATATATTAGAACGAAAAAAGCCATCATCGTTGAAAACGATGATTTTTAAGAGGCAATTTATTGGAGTATTAATTACTGCGGCTAATCTTGACAAACGACAGGCCTGTTTTTTTATAATATCATAATAATGGAATATCGGAGTAGTTACTATATTAGATGTTTCGGTAAATCTCCCGAGTCTGATATGAGAAGCGGAGTTATCTGGCTAATGTTTACCAACATGTCAGTAGGGAAGAGATCTCGTATACCATTAAACAAGGTAGATGTCTATATTTAAATTTAGGCAGGGATTTTTTCTTGCAAGCAAGTCTTGTTAAAAAGAATTGACATTGTATGTCTATTAAAAAGTGTTTATCTTTTTCTCTGAAAGTTCAATACCATTTCGCAAATACGTCTGTTGTACATATTCAAAAAAATATGCTAGATCCAAAATTTTCGGGTGTCCTGGATATGACGATAAACTACATCCGGCAGCAAGGCCTCTGATCGGGAGGTTTTGAGGAGCATGGAGCCACATCTTAATTACGGTTGTTCCAAGGCCCAAGTGGTAGAACCTGTTAGGGTCTCAGCAATGGGCAAATAGTTAACAGCAAAACTGGAGTCAAAACAATACGAGAGTATAAAAATAGATTTTTATAGTAAAAATACCAGCAACCGAATTAAAAAAAAACTATCAGAAACGCATTTTTTGAAAAACAAATATTTCCAGCAAATCATTTGACTCTCGACAAAAACCGTCTTTACAAAATACATCAATGAAACAGCCCCCTTACAAAGAATACATATTCTATTCATAAGAACCTATCTTAAAAATCTTGTCAACATTCAATAACCCACTGAGGCTGATACGCCGTAAAACAAAATAAACCAAACTAAAATTTCAACTTAGCCGTGTGAGAAAGTAACGAGAAATAAAGAAAATCAAACGTATTGTAAGCAACGAAATATTTTAAATGTGTCACTATATCTTGTTTGAAAGTATGATATAAGGCATATTAGAAATTATCTCGAAGGCAATCTGGAGTAATGGATAGCGGCTCAGATTGAGGAATCGGAGAGCCGAGTTCGAATTCCAGTCGAATCCATTATAGACACTTAAGTGCTAATACCCTTGGGAAATGTATGTACTCTTCTCCCTCAGCTATGTGTACGTAGCAGGACAGTCCGGGTTCTATAGACTTCTAACTGGTCTACCGCAGAAAGAAATGCCTATCTACTGCGGGAAAAAAATCTGCTTCGTCAGCCATGTATTGATAGATACATGATCGCCTAAGCGTGTATCACGTATGGCCCATAAATGACTGAAGACATCTCAGAAATGTGTAACGGCAACGTGGAATGATACATAATTTAATTTTTTTTGTATTCTTTCATTCAACAATACGGGATTTTAGTTTATAGTTTCTTTTGTTGAATGTAAATGGCTTCAATTAGCTTTCGTTCTATCTACTTATTCAAAGTACGTGTGATAATTGTATATTAAGTAAAAAATAAAATAAATCCATTCATATCTCGATTTCAGACTGAAAAGCATGCTCCAGAGTAAACATTCCCAAGTAGATTTTTTTCGATACAAGACTAAAAGCCGTGTTTATGGCCTCAAAACAACTAAAATACTCTTAACCGGATCAGTGAAAGACGAATAACAATAAATATCCAGTCATTTTCAGAGTGCAACGGACAATGTTTATGTCTCGTTAGTAAAAGGTGGTTAGTTTGATCCTTACGCGTTGATCAATAAAGATGGCCTTGGTCGAGACGTGAATAATAACTGTCAGGAAAAATCAAATAAATCGTCATTAATAAATACATCTATCTATCTATCTATCTATATATATATATATATATATATATATATATATATATATATATATATATATATATATACTAGCAGCATGTCCCGGCGTTGCCCGTGCGTGATTCAAAAATCGTACGATTCATACAGCAATCGCTATCACTTGATTTAAAATATTTTTGCCCTTCTTTGCCTTTAAAGGAGTGCCCTTTGCCGTGCTGATTTTGCTACATGCCTTACTTCTTGCCTATCTCACACTGCGAATTTTTTCTAAGCTCTATACTAAACATTAAATCTGTTACGAAAAAAGAACAAAACAAAATGAACACAAAACGGTCAGCTCTAAAAAGGGACACGTAACTGGAAAAACCGAATGAAAAAGGAATGCTAACAACAAATACTTTTTCACACCCAACCCAGTTCTGCGGAATCAGAATCAACGTTGAGTTTAATCAAGCGAATGAGCCAGTTGGAGTAAAGTACCATGCAGATTTAAATTTTCCCCACTTGTGACGAATGCAGCTATCGATTTTTTTGGCATGTTGGCATGCTAGCATGCTAGTTAACATTCGTGTCAGTCAGCTGTTGGCTCTCAGGCTGGCCAATAGAATCTTCCTGCCTATTCGTGGCAGCCAGCTATAGGCTCTCACTCTGGCCAGTAGAAAATGGCCGGAAACTACATGAAAACTGCCGTAGAAGCATGAAAAAATCGATTATTTCCACTATCGATGGGAGTTGGGAAATGCAAAGTCAATCTTGGCCTTCCTACTAACTTGGAGCATGTGCATGTAAATTTTGGTGCAAATCCGTCGGAAATTGCGGCCGTGCATTCGTTACCCCCCACACACACATCCTGCCTTTTATGTGTGTGTGTGTGTGTGTGTGTGTGTGTGTGTAAGAATACACATTATCTAAATCGTTCTGATAATTATACAGTTGTAGTGATTAAGATACATCTTCAGTGGGTAGGTACCGTGTACATAATAAATGGTGACTAGCAATTTGTTTTTGTGTCCCCGCATCAATAAGAAAAAGGATCACAATGGAAGGAGCATTAGAGTTTAAGATATATAAAAAAAATAATGACGCACAACAATGTTTGAGGAGAAGAGACAGAACCGTAAAACTTGAGTTACAGTAAAAATTTATTATCGCACATTTTAAACTTTTCCCTTATAAGCCACCTGAGGATAAGCAGTAGTAGTAGAATATCTCTTAGATTTCGTTTTGCAAAATTAAGCGAGTTGGTTGGCGAAGTCAGTTGTTGTAAAAATCAGTTTCATAACGATTCGTTTACTACCGTTCAATAACTGTTTCACAAAACATGTAAACTCTACCGTAAAAACAGCAACTTCTAGTTGAAGTTACTTTGAAGTATTTTAATCTTTTGCCGGTAAGACTTTATTCCGTTTTTTTTTTTTACCTTTTTAGTCACTGACAAAATCCCTAAAATTAAAACAATATCTAATTTGTTTACTATAACAAACTTAATTGGTCTTCTTTCGTTCCTTTTAGCTTATTTCTTTTGTCGCACATGTAACAATAAGTATATAGGTTTGTAATCAAAATACTCCTCTCTACAAGTGGCAAAAATAAATCTATTTGCAAAGGAAGAGTTGATTCTCAGTTCGTCATTCGGAGTGTGTGTGACTTTGCATTCACGTATGTCATGTATATGTTGATGTTAGCTTAGTGCGTGTTTGAGTTTTATGGGCCTGCGCAATTTAATTTATACACAAACACGTATAGTTCGTCCGAGTTTGAAATAAGACATTGAAATTAAATATTACCTCTTATTCAGTCACGGAACCCTGGAATGGACAACACGGTACCCTTTTTGAGTAATAAAATTGTACAAAATAATGTTTGAGACAAGAACGATAAGATAAGAAAACATTAGATAATATCAGATTTTATCAAACTTTTTGCAAATTGTTCGCTAATAACAAAATTAAAATGAAGTTTCTGTTTTAAATATTGTCCTCACAATGAAATCTTGACATTAAAATATGTGAAAATGATTCTAAACTTTACACGATGTTAATATTAAAAACAGCAGAAGCAGGAGTAACATCGACTAAACTACTTATAACTTTAAGGGAATAGATGGCAGAACAAAGTCAAGGCTGTAATTTAAATGGCTAAAAATTACAGGAACTTATGGAGAGCTATAATCGCCCACATCCTCTAAGGTCATATAAAAGAAGAAGAAGAGTATGGAAAGATATAATTATTGAAGAGCTGCTTATAAATTAGTTTTTCAACGTTCAGATTTATCAAGCAGGTGCAAATTGTGTAGAAATACCTTTAGGCTGCCCCCTGAATTAAGATATTAATGCGCACTAGTATATATACAAACAATCTTAACGAAATTGAATTATGCATCTGTATTGCGAGGGCTATTTTCCCTTTCTGTTTTCCAACAAACATGGAAAAGGTGTAAAGGCGGAGATTAGATGAGCATAAGGCCGGACGTATGTAACAACCAGTGAGGAACGAACTCCCTATTAAATAGTAACCGATCCAGCAGAACAAGCTTGCTAATAATTACACCGCGTCAAAAAGGAGTATACGATGAAATGCAGAGCTCATTTGAAGAACTTTTATGCTTCTTTATTTAAACATACTTTATTTTCTAATAAATGTAGTAATGTAAATAATGTTTGCAATTAATATTTGGTTATCTTGCTACAATAGAAGCGACCGGATAAATAAATAAATTAATAGTAACTAAATAAAATTAAGAATTGAAAATTCATGTCTTAATAAGTATAGATCACTCTTTTAAAAGTTTAAATATTGCCATACCTGATTATACATTATATTACAATATTGACCCCTTTTAATATTGTAACATTTGATGATGCAACTTTCTTTAGTAATTAATAGCCGACTAATTTATACCAGTTAGCAAATGTTAGTTCCTGATATAAATATTCAGGTATTTTAACATCTAAGATCAAAATGACACATTTCCATTGATAGATAATGTATGATATTATGGTATGAACTTTTGATCACATCATTTATATATTAGATTTCTTCGTTCTTCTTGATAGTACCTTGGAAAGCTATTTCATATATAGTGAAATGTATATGGTACGATCATTCTGATGCAGGCTTTTAAAATGATTTTCTTAATTAAAAAAAATTCTAAAAAAATATAAAAATATTTTTTGTAATATAAGTTTTTTTTAAAGAAAAGTAGTTTTATATCTTACAAAAATATTTCAATCGAAAGTAAAAAAAAAGAATGAGGCTTTTCAATAAATTTTAAAAACTTTTTTGCCGATCAAGACTAAATATATTTTAATCGATAACCTCGCAGAAATAAACACAGATATTTTCTAGAGTATTTGAAGATAAGAGGATAACGAAACCTATTGATATTTCGTTGTATTTCTATAATCGATTAAAGTAAGAATACTACGACATCCTCACTTATCATAACGTTTCTTTCTAATATTTATCGGAATTGGTTACTCAGAGCTCGATGCTATAAGCATGTGGGTGGTTGAATGAATAATGGCTGTTATTTTTTACGTACTGTAGCCGTTAATAAATTAAATTATCTCAAAACGTCAATGTTAAGATAAAGCGATATTTAATTACAACCGCAAACAAATACTTACTTAAGGAGTAAAAGTCAACCAAAGATAATTAACTATTTCAGTGGATGCCTTGTTAGTACCGCAGTTCGGCTTAATGTCCGGTAAATCCTAAATCAAAACCAAAATCATCGACGCACAATAATTCACACTAATTCGACTGGATAGTTCCAGGTAATAGTCACTCAATAATCACTGCAGTCAGTAGCCTGACACTGCTATTTATACACCTGGCGGAAAACATATATTCATAAATAAAGAGTGTCACGATCGAACCTCGATGTCGGTAGTTATTCATTTTCTTCCTATATATGTGCTTGAAATTGTTAATCGGAGAGCCGTGTTCCAATTTCCGTTGGGCCCGTCATATTCACTTGCGGGCAAATAGACCCAGGAAAGTAAAAAATCCTACTCTTTTATCCCCATCTATAGGTTAATTAGTAAGATTTATATCACTAAAACCTTATTATATTACAATTTCAAAATATTTTCTGGCTTTAAATTTACCAGTAAAGGTTTGAAAAAGCCGTAGAAAATAAATCAACTAATTTGCCATAGCTCGGTTTCAAAATTAATTTAATCATCATCTCTATGCCACGTCCTTTTAGGACCTGGGCGATCACGTCTCTCAAAAATTCGCGATTCATGTGGACCGTAGCAGTATTTTTCTATTTGTTAAGCCACCCGATCCTCTTTCCCCCACTATTCACATAAGCTCGTCAGGCTGAAGTCTCATCGTCTCCTCCCTATCATTCTTGCCTTGAATATGCCCTGTAAGCATTTTGCTTTCTATGCCTTCCTTCCTCATTATGCGTCCAACAAATTAAAGATGACTCTTTCTTAGTTTGATTATAAGTATTCTCTATGTTGGCATTTTCTGGAAGACTTTTACGTTGTTTACTCGTTCTATCTATGGAATTCTCATTATCTTTCTGAAGGAATAAATTTCTGTTGCCGCCGGTTTTCTCTTCATCTGCGGAAAGATCGTCCAGCAATCACTAGCATATAAGACAATAGAGTATTACATAGTAAACCAACACTCATTTATTTGTGTCTAATGATTATTTTTTTTTTTGGTTTTCTAGTATTTTCTGCACATGCTTGATAAATCTGAACGCTGAAAAACTAATTTATAAGCAGCTCTTCAATAATTATATCTTTCCATACTGTTCTTCTTCTTTTATATGACCTTAGAGGATGTGGGCGATTATAGCTCTCCATAAGTTCCTGTAATTTTTAGCCATTTAAATTACAGTCTTGACTTTGTTCTGCCATCTATTTACTCAAAGTTATAAGTAGTTTAGTCGATGTTACTCCTGCTTCTGTTGTTTTTAATATTAACATCGTGTAAAGTTTAGAATCATTTTAACATATTTTAACGTCAAGATTTCATTGTAAGGACAATATTTAGAATATTTTTTGTAAAATTGGAGAAAACAAATACATTTTTACTTCTTAACGAACTTTTGTGTATTTGTTTTAAATATTCTTGCTTATTAAATGAAACTTATTTAACAATATTTTTAAATTGGCTTTTCTCAGTATGTAAGCAATTTTAGCTCCCCCAAAATCCATTTTCTTTATTATCTCTCAGGTTTACGGGCATATCAAGTTGAAACACCGGCTCTCTTACAATCACCGAAGTTACGCAACATTGAGCCTGGTCTGTAACAAGATGATTGATCGATTGAGAATTCCAGATGCTGTTAGATTTGATGTGCGGCTGGTCTAATGGATAATGGCCCGGAATTGGAGCCGAGTCGCTCTTTTAGTAGGGATTCATTCTATTCACTTAGGCACAAATAGCATTGGGAAAGGTATGAATGCACCTCTTCTCCCGTCAGCTATGGGTTAATTAGTAGGATCTGTATCAGTAAATCATAAGAATTCTTAGCGTCTAAGATTATGTTTTGGCTTTAAATAACCTGCAAAAGGTTGATATGCCGTAATGAAATCATTCAATAGTTGTTCAAGGGGAAAGACATTCATTGACACTACAATTGTTAGGGCCAAAAGGTACCGGATGTAGTTCAGTAGTAGGTTGTCAAAGCAAGATATCCAGAGAGCGCCCATTCAGGGTAATTTTGAATTTAGGATATTCCTTCTCGTACGATGCTTACGTCTTTAAGGAAAGATAGCCTAGTATGCCCTTTTATCTAACGTACAGCTAGAAGAATATTTATTTCAACTTTTTCCAAGGGTGTGAAGATAATGAAACAGAATCAAGCAGGAATTGAAATGGGGAAGCCAAATTCACTTTCATGCCGAATACCGTTGCACAAATCGCGCCACTAAATTTTATACCCAAAGGTTGAACATCGAGGTAGGTTATCAGTTTCATCTGCTTCAGAATCATTCTCTTGAAAGGGCATAAGTCTATACTTCTGTTAAGAGATTAAAAGCATAACAGACTGTCTGACAACCACTCTAGAAGACAAAACGCAGAATTCAAACCTAAGTGGCTTTAGGTATCTTCGGGAGAAGCGAAGACTAATGAGTTATCACTAAACAATGTGGAGCCCCTAATGTGGTTTGTTAGCTTCCGGTAAGTCCACTAAGTATCACGGCATACTATCGTCAAAGATTTCACCCAGCCCCATAACGATCTGCGCTAAACAATTGTCTCCAGAGATGAACGGATGAAAGCACAATAGTACACGGAGATAAAATTTATTTACTAAAAAGAAATAAGGAACGTATCATCTTTTTTATTACCTTTCTTTGCTCTCTCCTTTATCGGTTTCCTGTTCCTACGTTTTCTCGATTTTCAAGCGGGAAGGCAGGCTTTGTTTTTCTTCCTGAATTTCTTTCGTCTACATTCCGTCTACGTTTTGTTTTTGTCTCCATCTCTTCCCCGAATTTCGTTGCCATCACTTCTCTTTGTTTCATCCTTCTCCACATATTCTATGTTTATTATCCGTTTCCATCCATTCTAGATATTTATTATATAAAAATTACATAATTGTGGCACAAGATCGAAAAAGGGGACGGGTTAAGGCTGGTCCACACTAACTGTCTTATAACAATCAAATAAATCAATACTGTTTTGTCGCAAAGTCTCCATCCATTCTATAACAATTTTCGATTCCAGCCCTTCTACATCACTCTTTCTTTACATCACGTCGACGTCATTTCTACGTTATGCTTTTGATTCAAATCCTATTACGTCATTCATCTGATTTCATCCATTTGACGTCATCCATTTGATTGCATTACATCTGTGTCATTCTTTTGGCTCTATTCCTTCCACATCATTATTTCGTGTTCATCCCGGTTAGGTCATTCTTACGATTCCATCGCTTTAACCTAATTCTTTCGATTTCGTTCATTCTACGTCATTGTTTCTTCTCCATCACATCCTCACCCCCCTCTCTCTCTTTATATGTATAGAGAGATACTTGCTCTCTCAGTCTCTCTCTCTATATATATATAGAGAAATATACTTACTATATATATATATATATATATATATATATAGGGAAAGAGAGAGAGATATACTTGCACCTCTGAAGATGATCTTGAGAGAAAATCGAAAGTATTTGAGAAATAATAATAAAAGAAATTTAAACAGCTATAGCACATTTCTCTCATCCTGTAACATCAATACATGGAAGGGTATTCGTGAGTATGAACGGATTTTATTAAAAATTACCAGACATAATTTCTGTAATTTATTCAATCAGACACGTTAAAAAGATAATTTGCTGTCTATATACACAAATTTTCAATCACACACACACACATATATATATATATATATATATATATATATATATATATATATATATACGTTAATGATTAGTGCAGTATAAGTAATATTACAATGAAGCAGACATGGAAATAAAAAAAAAATCAGTACGGTTAATGTCATAAATGGCGAAATCACTTCGCTAATGAATTTAAAAGTATTAACCCACTTACGACTCGTTGAATGATGCGATCCTTGTTTTTAGATATTCCGTAAGCTCCATAAATATGCTAGTACTCATGATAGACCTTCCTATCATCATCGGGCATGGATATAATTTTTCTTTTTTGGTAAAAATCAGGTAAGATTCGAGACGAAAATAAATGTATACAAGTCGAATTATGTTTTTTTGAAGTGTTATTGATAACAGTTGCAAAATTGTGTAGCGTGCAGTCACAACGCTAAGGTTGAATTTTGAAAATTAAATTTAATTTAGTACATGCTACTTTAACTGATAAAACACTTACAACAATAAAATTCT
The DNA here is from genome assembly GCA_964036315.1 of Acanthosepion esculentum. NCBI lineage: Eukaryota > Metazoa > Mollusca > Cephalopoda > Sepiida > Sepiidae > Acanthosepion > Acanthosepion esculentum. The sequence continues at coordinate 116,134,725 of OZ038475.1, forward strand.
TGGAATTGCCATATTAATAAATTCAAAAAACGCTTTCAATTAAATATTCGAATTTCAACCTTAGAGTTGCGACTGCACGCTCCACAAATTTAACAAAAAAACATATTTCGACTTGCATTATATTTATTTTTTATCTCGGATGTTACCTGAAATTTACCTAAAAAGAAAAATAATATCCCTGCCCTATGATGATAGGATGGCCTATCGAAATTACTAGCATATTTACGGAACATCTAAAAACAAGGATCTCATCATTCAACGAATGGTTAGTGGGTTGATAATTTTAGATTTGTTAGCCAAGTGAGTTCACCTTTTATGATAAAAACCTTACTGATTTATTCTTTATATATGTCTGCTTCATTGTAATATTAATATATATATATATATATATATATATATATATATATATATATATATATATATATATATATATATATATATATTCTTTTCAACAGTTTTTCTCATTTTTTTTACCTTGTCTCTGATGCTTCATACTCTCTTTTCAACTCCGTTCCATTTTCAGTTTTCCGATTGAGAGTTTCCGTTTCTCAGGTTGGAAAACCCCTACCCTTGTCTAAGTAACGAAATTCTTGAAACACGTTCGGGGAAGAAAGAAATAAAGAATAGAAGGAAGGGTGAAAGGAAGGAAAGATTTGTTTGGTTTGCATATCAACCTCATTGGGCTAATTAATGCCGACAATATTTTTATTGCTGGTAATATTTTTTAAAAAGTATTGCTAGTAATTTTAAAAAAAATGTATTGCTGTCAATATTTAAAAATAAAAATGTACTGCTAGTATTATTAGTAATAATTTGTTCCTTTAATATATTACTGGTATTTCTAGTAATAATTTTTCTTTAAAAAATGCACTACTGCTATTGCAAGTAATAATTATTTCCTTAAAAGATCTATTGCTGTTTTTTTCCCCCAAATCTATTACTGTTAATATTTTTTTCAAAAATGTATTATTGGTATTAAAAGCTATTTTTGCACTTTCATAGTGTTTTGACACCGGTTTGGGGCTAACTATTTGTCCATAGCTGGGATCATAATAGGTGCTACCACCCCAGGTCACGGTGATACTGGTAACACCAGTAATTAAGAATTGGTTCAAAGCTCTTCAAAACCTCCTGTTCAGACGCGGATGTAGTTTATCGTTTTAACTAGGACGTGGAAAAAGAGAACGGAGGAAAGAAGGAATAAAAGAAGGAAAGTAAAACGTTCATGTTTATCCAAACTGTCTCATTGCTTCCATGTTTGTATTGATGTCAAACAAAATAAATAAAAAAATCTAAGAAGATTTTCTTTCTCTCATAAACACTGGTGTAACTTTCGTATTTTACAGATAATTATCTCTACTATTTACATTATTCGGACTATTGTCCTCACCTTTGTCGCCATATTGCTTACAACGTTTCAGCTGTTGTACGCTCCGACCTTCTTCAGGTGTTTCGAGTGTCGAACTGAACCCTTTATTTCGCTCACTGGGGTAGACTGTTATATTTCAACGTGCCATGTTTAATGGATGTCAGTTATCTCCTGTTAATTCCCCTCGCCACGTTCTCCACTGCCTTAACCGGGTATTGAACTCTTTGGGTCCATTCACTGGATCTAACAACGCCTTTGTCCCAAAATGTCATGTGTCCTTGAGGACACATGACATAGTGAATAAAGATGAGGACAATAGTCCGAATAATGTAAATAGTGTACATAATACCTCATTTCAAAAAATATAAACAGATAATTATCTCATTCTGATTTTCATCTATTTATATCTATCATATATCGATAACAGTTTATTCATATCTATTTTGGTTACTTAGAAGCCTACATTACACAGGATACAGATGGGTACAAAGTGAACGCATAGTTTATTAATTATAAGGAATTTAGTTTAAACTTATAAAAAAATAATGGCCAGAAAATCAGTCCCGGTAGAAATGACAGTAGTTGCATAGTAGATAAATGGTAAAACTTATTTCTTGGCGAATAATTCATTATTTTTTTGAAAACTCCCCAAAACCAGATAATCATAAAATTTTATTGAACTTTCTGGAATTATTCAACAATAAATAAAATTATTTTTCAATTTGTTTAAATTACACATAAATAATTTAGCACTGTCATTGATTTAAAACATACCTGGCCACACATAAACAAATATAAAAACGAAAAATCTACGTTTCTGGAGCTAATTTTTGCTGCCGAGCAACAAATTGTAGAAACATGAAAATGTGCA
>OZ038475.1:116144464-116161964 GCA_964036315.1 Acanthosepion esculentum
GTAGCAGGAGAATCAGACTATATATAGGAGTAATATTCGATGCACGTACGCAGGGTAAATTTCTAAATGTGTTATCTGCATTCTTACACGAAAAATTGTCTTTCACAACATAGTGAACCAACTTTCTTAGCATCAGCTCTGGCAAACTGATTCAATATAATAACTCTACCTCTTGTAAGTGGGAGACGTGAGCGGAAGAATGTACAATGATTTGCTCTCCTGGATGTTAGCATCAGCCATATCGATGGAAGGCAAACGAGGTTTGATGGTGCTTAACAAACCATTATTAGATTGAATCAAATGTAACTTCAGTTTTGGGGAATCAGTTGTAATAAACCAATTCATCGGTTAAGAATAAATTTCGAGTAGAAAAAAACCCGTACCTAACATTTTACACAGTAATGGAAGCGTAGACAATGGATTAAAAAAAGATCTCCTCCCTGACAGTGCTTCTCTGCTTATCATTCAAAATCTCTGTAAAAAAGAACTAATTCAACGGCAAAAATAGTTAGTGATTACCGAACTACAACGAAATATTGTAACACCCAAGTTCTGATGTACTGTTTACATGCTCTAAATACCATCTGATCTAAAAGAAGTTATATTATTAGGTTATCCCATAAGTTCTGTCTGAATTTTAAGCTTTTGTTAAAAGGAACGAAATTTAAAGAGTATTTTATAATGTCTAATGGAGCTGAACATTATTTTTATGTTTAGATGCATTTAAAATGATCAAACTTTATTTCAGAGAATAATAAAATTAAATTTTGTTTGATTAAAACCCTGCTAACATGGAAGTACCCAAGAATCATTTGAGGCACATAATGCTTTATGAGTTCAAGAAAGGAAACTCAGCAGGCGAAGCGGCTAGAAACATTCACTCAGTTTATGGAGAGGAAAGTGTGAATGAAAGAACATGCAGAAGATGGTTTTCAAAATTCAGAGGTGGGCATTTCACCCTCGAAGATGATAATCGAACCGGACGTCCAGTTGAGTTTGATGAAAAGTTTCTTGAAGCTTCCCCCTTGAAGAAAATCCTGCTTTATCAGTTGAGGAATTGGCAGTGGTTCTCAGTTCATACCATACGGCTGTTCATCGTCATCTTCAACAACTTGGAAGAGTTCCTAAACTTGGAAAATGGGTGCCTCATGAATTGTGTGAAAACAACCTCAAATCCCGAGTTGACATCTGCTCTTCTCTCCATTCTCGCCAACTTGTTTCACCTTTTTTGGATAGACTTGTGACTGGCGACGAAAAATGGATCCTTTATCGAAATGTTAAGCGTCGTAGACAGTGGCTTGGTAAAGGGGAATGGCCCCAGCCACAGCCGAGAAGGGAGTTCATGGACAAAAGATTCTTCTTTCAATCTGGTGGGATTGCCAAGGAATAATCCACTTTGAATTCTTACCACCTAATGCAACAATTAATGCTCAAATATACTGTCAGCAATTAGAGCGTTTGAACCAAGCTTTGAGGGAAAAAGACCTGCTCTAGTGAATCGAAAACGGGTGATGTTTCACCAGGACAATGCGCGACCACACACAGCAAGAATCACGTCACAAAAGATCGAAGAACTTGGTTGGGAGAAAATTCCTCATCCATCTTATTCTCCCGACCTTGCTCCTTCAGACTACCATTTGTTTCGTAGCTCACAGAATCATTTGCAACAAACAGCTTTTGTAACACAGGAATAGGTTAAAACTGACATTTGTTAGTTCTTCGAATCAAAGCCAAAAGAATTTTACAATAATGGAATTAGTAAACTTGTTAATAGATGGAAGGAATCATAGATAATCAGGAAAAATACATTGTTGATTGAATCTGTAATTAAATGTAACATTTGGTCACTTGTTTTCTTTATTCAAAATTCGGACATAACTTATGGGATGATCTGGTAGTTTGTCTCATATGTACTTTCCTATTGACGGACGTATCATTCTGACCGCTAATCCTATGTAGCAGTTAAAAATAAATTTGCAGTACACTAACATACGTTTGTTTTCCCATATCGGCGGTAGCGTAAACAGTTGATTAAAGAATATGCAATGTTTAAGCTTCGTGCTTGCAACAAAAATAAACAGATTGTCAAAGAGACGGTTTTTCTCTTGAAACCGCTGTTACTTTAAACTACCGAGTCTCCCTCGGTAATGTTTATTTACATGATTATAAAAAGTATGTGAACCAGTTACAATACGGTATTTATTATTTACAATTTTATAAAGATTTATTATTTATCATTTTATAAATTATTCTTTTATTTAAAAAAATTATAAAAAACTCCCAAAAAACTATAAATTGCGATATCTGGGATAATATCAACGAATTACCATCGATTCAAATTTTATAAAATTGTAAATAATAAATACTTCATTATAGCTGGCTCATAGATTTTTTTATGACTTATTAATTCATTATAAGTTAAGGAATAAGATGTTGTTTTCATATTTTTTTTTGTATGACTAGTAAATGATAAACATTGCATCACAATTTTAGAATATTGTAAATATAAGATATTCTTCTAATTAAACAATCTAATAAATAAATACTGTTTTGTCGCAAATTCTCAAAGAACAAAGAAATGTATTAATTTGCATTCATATGTTTGAATTTTATTACGATTTGTAGAGGACCATGTGGGTTTGAGTGTTGTTAAATTAGAAACACGTACTATTTATTCCTGCTAGAAGAAGGTCCAACTACAAGAAAATGGCGGAGCTGAATTAAGTCCAACTGAAGATGTAAAGAAAACAAACAAACAAGACCGATATATATATATATATGTCAACAAATATATGTATTAAACAACAAATTTACAATTTGTGTTTGTGTGTGAACGTAAAGAGTTTGTATGTTCGTACGTACGTGTATGTGTGCTTCATGGCATTTTCCCATAAGTGGGCAAAAACGCTGATTTCTACGACAGATTACATTTTCAAATGTGTTCGCTGAAATGCAAAATGAAAAAGATTATTTATTTCTGTATTAACAGAAAATGTGGCACGAGGCCGAAGTGGGGAAAAGGTCGGTATTCTGTCTTAACTTTTAAACTTAGCTAGCCACAAACGCTGACCCAATCATACTAACAATATTTCTTGCACCAAAACAACACATTCTTACTTACCTTTCTTACCACACCCACCATAATACCTCAATGACTCTATGAAAATACTAACTAGACCCCATATGTACAATTTATCGTTTGTGGGGGCGGGGGAGAAATAAAATAACAATTTAAAAATTAACCCCAATGAGTAATTGCAATATGAGTCAAATAACTATTTACAAGAAACTAAACAAAATCGTGTTAGTAATAAAAAGCCCACAATCACTAAATGTGGCAGAAACATCAGTTAACCGGACGAAATTAATGCGGGACTATAAAAAATGAAAACATTCATTCATCGCAAGCACTCACACAGACATGCACTCATTCAGACACAACAACAGATACGAAAAATCACACCCGAAACGAAAACCGCCCCGCATCCACCAGAGAACTGACGTCACTGACTACCTAACGAAGGCGGGGATAGGGAATTAAACTTAAAAAATATAGGGACAGAAATAAAAGGGGTCAATGAGCATACATACCCTAGCTAAGTTTACTGGAAAATGAAACTAAAGAATCAAAAACAAAACCTAAGCTAACCTAATTTTTGGGATGGGTTGACTGTGTTCAAGGTAGGGAAATTCCGCGTAGGAGCGGATTCGTCTTTAACTTGCGAAGGAAAGGTTCCAACGCAAGAACGTACAGCAAAGGCAAAAGCGGACAACCTTGACGAATGAAGCGAGACAATACGAAAGGCTCCGATCGTACTCCATTCACTTCCACCAGCGCACCGGGGGTCGCATACAGAAGTCGGATCCAGGTGCGAAAGTACGGCCCGAAACCAGCCGCCGAAAGAACAGCTTCCAAAAACCGATGGTCAACCCAATCTAAATTGATCAGCGCGGCTTCACTGTCGACTTGCTCGATAATCAAGCGCACCATATGAAGGTTGTCCTGAATAGTCCTGCCCTTCACAGCACAAGTCTGTTCCGAGCCAATCAGACTAGAGAGGACAACCTGCAAACGGTTCGCTAAGACCTTAGGCAAAATCTATTACTCTGTGTTTAGCATAGTTAAAGGGCGAAAGTTATCTAACCCATCCCCACCGTTTTTGTCCTTAGGTAACAACTTGATTACGCCCCTGGTGAAGCGTTGGGGTATAGACCCCTGCTTCAACCAGTTGCCGAAAATTAGTGCCAGCAAGGGAACAAAAACGGGCGACTGCCTCAAGTACACTTCGTACGGAAGACCATCTAATCCCGGAGATTTGTCCAGGACAACCTGTTTCAGCGCATCCCAGATTTCCGACTCTGTAATGGGATCCTCGCACCTAGCTGCTTCAGCTGCCTCAAGGCAGGGGAAGTCAGCTAAATAGGCGTCGAACTGAGCAGGGCTCCCTGGTGAAAACTTCCTGAAAGTACTCAAGAAAAGCCTCACATATGCCCTCGTTTGTGGTCACGGTCCACGCAATGGGACGCATGCGATATGTCGCCGAGTTGCACTCCGAACCTCCTCTGCACGCAATTCAGCGGCCATATTCGTTGCCTCAGGAGACATTCTTTTTAACCTAGCCCTAACTACCAGAGCTTGATCCTTCTTGATAAGCAAGGAGGCCAACTCCGCCTTAGCTAAGACTACGTCCTCACTATCACGGGATTTAACCGCCCGATCAACTTTTTGCTCACAAGCCTTTTGCGCCGCTAATCTATCGAGATTGAGCCGACGACTATAATCAGCAGCAAACGTTCTAATTATCCCCCCCACAGCCCCCGTCAGCTCCCTTTGTATCATCAGTAGCAGCTGGTCCCGGAAATCTTGCTCCCCAAATAATGAGCAGTTCAATTTCCAGTAACCAGCCATCTTAACCTTAGGCTTATCTAAGTTTACCCGGACCCGGACTAGCCTATGATCCGAATAAACTGTATAATGGAAACTTGGACACCCTAAGAGCCCTACATCGACTCTCCTGACTAAGACTCGGTCCAGGTAGCTAGAAAGCACCTGAGTACCCGAGCTGCCATATTAGTCCAAGTCCACACTACCTCCCGAGGGTGTTCATCAAACCTGCCGATAAAGTCCCGAAATGGTTTCACTTCCGTGTTGTCAGTACCCAATTTTGACCCTATACGATCTATATCGGTGTCAAGGACGGCATTCCAATCCCCCGCTAAAACTACCCGACGAGATGACGCCAAGAACGGCTCGATCTGCCGAAACAAAGCAGGCCGCTCAAAATGCTTATTGGGCGCATAAACCCCAATGAGACGTAGAGCCTTATCCTTTATGGTAACATCCAGCACGCAAAGTCTGCCCGCCGGATCTGCGAAGACAAGAGCACACACAGCTTTCAAGCACTTGCTCACCAGCCAAGAGACACCCCTCGAGCGTCCATCATAACATGCTGAAAAGAGGGAAAACCCCCTAGACAGAATGCTATCATGATCGCGAGTAGAAAAACGGGTCTCTTGCACACAACATACATCCACCCCGAGACGCTGAAGGTCACGATAGAGCCTCGCCCTTCGATACTCGGACCTCAGGCCTCGGGCATTCAGACTAGCTAACCAGAGAGACATTATCAGACCGATTAGGGTTGCTCTGCTGGCCTAAACATGGTCGCAGACAGGATACCGACCGCCTCCCCCATAGACCCATAGCCCATCTCAGTCTTGATGGTGCCGTCTTGGGAGAGCCCGCCGATATCCCAGGGGAAGATCAACTTTAGTGCTCTATAGAGGGAGCAGTGAACAAAAATAGGGACCCTCCTAGCACAAAATTGATTCGGCTTTTTCAACTTGTCGTTCTGGACAATTGCTATGGGAGGCGTCATTTTAAATGAAGCTATTGCCTCATTTAACATTGACCAACAATGACGCGCTCCCGTACCAGTTCGTATTACTGTTAAAACCCGTTGGGCTTAAGGGAAGTTTTTTGGGTTTCGATGTCCTTGTCAGCGTATAGCATGATGGAGAGTAAATATTTAAGATCTTTTATCCTATTGCCATAATCCCTGGCTTTCTCGGCTTGAGTCGGGGAAATACGGCAAATGCCTTCTCCAGTATGAAAAATGTGTTTAGGAAGTTTCTTCCTTTTGTCATTTGCGTCCTGATTAGGCCTCCTTTGTCTCTTGTTGATAGGAGGGGGCATGTCAGGAGTATTAAGGGGTGGTTTAAGGGTTGAAGGACTGGGAGAGGGACGTGGTGTAAAGTTTTGTCTGAAAGGGCTGGGGTCTCTACTGAGAGGCATTGAGGAGCGGGAAGAAGTGGAGGGAGTGCCTTTTGGACTTGTAGGGGCCTTGATGGGAGATGATGGTTTGGAGGACTGTTTTTGAGAGGATGTGGAGGCAGTGGTATTTTTCATAGGGGAGGTCTGAGGGGCAGAAGGGGTATCAAAAATGGCCTTTTTAGATTTGGGTGCCTTTTGGGAGTCAAGTTTTTCTTTTAGCTTTTTAATCTTTTCGGTATTTTCGTAGCCGGGATCGTATTTCTTTTGTAGCTCTCTCAGAGTGGATTCCAAGGACGGGGCGTCGCCCTTACTGTTGACAATGGGAGTGGGACTGTCCGTACCTTTTGTCCCAGGGGCTTCAGGGGACTGAGGATCCGCTGTCCGGCGCTTCCCTCTGCCATTGCCAGCAACCAGCCATTCTCCTTCCCCCTTTTCCACAACTGCACTAGCAGTGGGCGAAAGCTCTTCGGGGAATGGGGGCTTCGAATTAGACCCAACCGGGGGATTTTCCACTCCGGTTCCGGTGGCTGGCATGCCCATTACAGGCGAGGCGGTATTCAAAGACGCGGTCAGAGGGGGATTTTGGTCGACTGGGGCCTGGCCTCCAGAGGCCTTCTTCTCTGGACAGGAAGAGGAAAGGTGACCAGGCTTTCCACACTTCCATCACACTGGCTTGCGGCCAGTCACGATGACTGGCAGCTTCAGGCTCCCAACATCCAGACAGTTGGGGATGGAGAGGAAGGCTTGATCCAACATGATGTAAAAACTCCCCCCCCCGGTCAAGCTATCGCAGGAAGCACCTATAATTTCTCCATATTGCGACAGGAAGGCCGCTAGGTGTTCCCCGATAACATGAAGAGGGACCTCGTATATGGCTACGAATTCCTACGCATGCGTTCTTATTGTGATCTTAAAATTATATCGGATGTGATGATTTCACGCCTAATCATTTTTAGGAAATCTTCTGGTGTGGGTAGCAATATGTCCCACATGAAAAAGCCTGAGCCATTCACAATTCTAAGTGGCTTGAACCGCTGGGACTCCAGTGTATTTACCATTTTGTCTTTGGTCGAACGACAAATCTTGCGTGTACGCTTATCGACGACGAAGACCGACAACATTCGTTTTTCGATTTTCTTCAGTTCTTTGGGGTCGTCCAAGAGCCCACTTTTCACGACAAGGTGTGCGTAACTCTTGGTACGCTCCAAGAACTCCGCAATATCGATTATACACTTCGGCGGGGACTTCCAACAAAAGGGCAATTCCCCGGCCTCTATGTTATCACTGGTCTTGTTGGTCTCACTTAAAGATGGTTCTTGGCTCTTATTGGCCACTGGACTTTTTTGATTTTGGCCATTATTGGCCACCATACTTTCTTTAACATGGCCATTTTTGGCCAAACTACTCTTAACAGAATTGCCATTATCAGCATCCATACTTATGTCATTGGTATTGACAGCCTCCTTATTATCGGGGACTAATGCCGGGTATTTATCTGGATCGTCCTTATCGGTGGGGGGGGTCTTTTTTAATAGAAAACAGATGTTTTCTTACTGAACTCCTAAGGTCGGCCACTTTAGGGTTTTTTTTTTAATTAAAAAGGATGGTACCTTTTTTTAATCTATTTTCACGGGAGGTGGAGGGATGATAAAGGGGGAAAAATGGTTAAGTTTCTCCTATAGGCAAAAAAGTGGGGGTAATATTAAACAGACGGGTTTCGCTTAAAAGCGAGACAACAAAATTAATAGTAACAATACACAAAACAAAATTCGCTCGTAAGCGAGACTACAAATTTACAAAAACAAAAGGACATACAAATAAAATAGACAAGGTTCGAAACAATTTAAAGGCGAAACAATTTAAACAAAATAAATAGACGTACAAGTAAACAAGGTTCGCTGGAAGGCGTACAAATTAGACACGGTTCGCCTAAAGGCGAAACAATTTAAACAAACAATTGGACGAACAAGTAAACAAGATTCGCCAACAAGGCGAAACTACAAATTTACACAAAACAGAAGGACGTACAAATTAGACACAGTTCGCCTAACGGCAAAACAGTTAAACAAACAATTAAACGAACAAGTAAACAAGGTTAGCCAAAAGACGAAACTACAAATTTAAAACAAGTACAAGAAGGACAACAGACAAGAAAGCAACAAATTAAACAGTTATAAACGGAAAAGAAATAAAATACGAAATGAAATATCACAATTTACAATATGGCCGCCGATAAAACGGTCAACCCTAGAAAAAAAACGATAAACAAGGACAGTAAAAAGAATTGTACAGATATACAAACTAAACACAAAATTTACAAACAAATATATTAGAGACGAAAAATAGATAAAACAGAAATTAAACGGCTATTTAACAGAAAGAACACAGAACAAAATAATAAACAAAGGAAAATAAAGTCGGACGGAAAATGTAAAAACGAAAAATAAAAAGATAAACTCTGTGAAGAAAATAAATTTAAAAAAGAAAAAATAAAACGTAAAAGAAAATCAAAATGTTAAATAATAAAAGATTAATAGCAAAATAAGTAAAAATAAAATTGGAGAGGGTAAACAATTGAAAAGGAAAAATCAAAAATTTACAAAACAGTCAAAAGGAACGCAAGAAAAAACGGTAAAAATAATTCAAAACTTAACAGAAAAACAGTAGTTAGCGCTTCCAAACGTGCTCAGAGAGACAAAAAAAAGTCTGACAAGGTCAAAATGCAAAGTGAAAAAGAGAACGAGGCAAAAAGTTGCTCAGTATTTATCGTGTAGGGGGAGCAACCGGAGTGAACAAATAGGGAATTAAGGGGGAGCTTTTTAAAAGAAACATTGCCGAGAGACTGAAGAAAGTAGAAAATAATAGCGGTGTTAAGGGACACACCGTTCTATTGCGCCACCATTTTATTGCGGACATAAAGGTTAAACTTTGCCAAAAGTTAAGTATCTTAACTCCTTTAATGGAGGTATTGAAAGTGTATTTACATCACATAATACGTAAAAAGAGTTACCTTAGGTTTATGGTGAAGGAGCCACAAATGAGCGGTAATTACTAATTGGTTTGCAAAGATTTGTTCTGGAGAAATGTCATATGAAGATGAACCTAGACAGGGACGTTCATCTGACTGTGATGATGAAGCTAAAAATAATTCATAGAAAACAATCCTCAGCAGTGTAAAATACACGGGAAATAGCAAAGATGCTAAACACATCATATATGACGACACTTAGAAACATAAGTAAAGTCAGTTATTATTGTGAACAGAATAGAGCGTGTTCTTGATTATCTAAAACGGAAATTACATATAATTTATAGGTATGTCCAATATTTCGCTAAAAAGTGGTATACCTTGACGAAAAAAGGTCCCCAAATTGATAAAACAATTTTTAACGTTTAAATGTTTATGTTTTTATTAAAGAGGAAAGGCCAAAGTATTTTCTGAATATTTTTCCAGATTTTTTAATCCTTCCTATAAATGTTAAAAACTTTATTTAAAAATCTTGTTTTTTTTCGAGTCAAAAAAATTTCGTAAAATCGAACTTATCGGCCTGAGTTTGTAAACAAGATCATAGTTAGTTATTTAAAAAATCATGTAAAATTCAATTACACCTTTTTCCTTTGTTATTTTAGGAAATTTCGAATGATTAAAGTATACTTAATGTAATTTGAAAGAAACATTACTTACTTGCTTTTTTTAGCAGAAAATTTTTTAAGAGAGATATTTCCAACCGAGGTGGTCTAATTCGTGCGCGTTGACAGGCGTTAATTGATGTACGTCAATATATTGACAACTTACGTCAGGGGAATTTATCGGACGGTAGCGCTGAAGTGATATAATTCGTTCTAATTTTAAGGGAATCTGGTTAGTAGATTTTTTAAGAAATTCACTTTCAAATTTATTTTTTTTACCTTACGTTTGAGGAAAAATTCTGCACTGAAAATAACATTTAAATTATGAAAGAAAATCAAATTTTACAAGTAAAAATAAAACAGTAAAAACATTTTTTTAAATTGAGGTTTATTATTTCAGTCATAAAATATTTTTTTGAGAATATAAAAATTACATGAAACACCATTAATCAAAACAGGTTAACTTAATGAAATGAGATTTTATTTCTTTTTATTAAGGCAGATTTTTTTCTATTTATTAATAATTGTGATATGGCAGTCATGAGTTTTATTTTATTTATTAATAAAATTAACATGTTGGGTTTGACTCAACAAGTATTTAGTGGCGAGCTAACTCCAGAGAATTTAAACTCCAAAAATCGTTTTAATTGATAATTTGTCGTGTGGATAATAATTCCAAAGTAATGTACAATGAATTTATGCATTCGATTTCAAACTTGAAAATTTGGGTGGACTTCCAAGGGCGTTTTTCTTTTTTTTTGTAATTGTAAATAGTCGATATTTTCTTTTATCCCACTATTTGATTATATTTGAAAAGAAAAAGAAAAAAATTGAAAATGCGACGATATTCAGTCAGAAAACTTGACAAGCGTTGTTGTGTTGTTACTGAACGATGCAAAGCAATTTCTGAAGTAAAAATAACTTGCTTCTATCAAGGGAAACTACTCACGTGACATTATTTCAATGCTGTGCATCCATACTTTCGTTGGAGACGATTTTAAATACAATTTTGGAATATTAAAAATTATTTTAAAAATATCAATGGTTGTCAGATTTTAATAAGCTTTCAAATTTATGATCTTTAAAAAGTAGAGAACATAATATATCATTTCCATGAGGCTGCATAAAGAACTTAATTTATAAATTTATAACAACCTTTTGTCATATTGTGTATTTAAAATTGAAAAAAAAAATAATGTAAAAATTCATTTTTTATCAAAATTTTTTTTTCTTTCAGATAATAATTACCTTCGTATATATTATTCAGAAAAACCATTAAAAACTTTCTTAATTAAATATTGTCTTAGTTTTATTGGGTTTTGTATTTTTACAATTGAGGTAAAAGTTTGGACAATTGTAGGCAGTTTTTTAACAAAAACATCGATGATTTACATTCTTCAGAGTTTTGTGCATTTAATTTAAAAAAAATAAGTTGCAAATAAAAATTTTTTGAAGTTTTCATAAAATTAATTTCGAGGGGGGTAACAGATATAAAAAAAATATTCATACCATGACTTTCAAAGAGACAAACATTTCTAAAATAAGTTCATTCATTTTTGAATAAGTTCTGAAGTTTTCATTAAAATCCAACAAGTACTTAATTTTTACAAGAATTTCCAAATTAATGTGTCTTTCAACTGAAAAAAAAAACAACTAAAAAAAAAGGCTATAAAAGCCTAAAATGGACATACCTACGTATAACTCAACCTAATTCTTTAGAAAATAAATGGAATCATTTAATTTGAAAGTGTATCTTCGAATACTTTGAAACTAAGGAAATGCGACGGGTGACGTTAGAATTTCATAAAGTTATTCACAAACTGAAAATAATTTCCAAAATAAAATCTGTGAGAAATAAAGTAGGCATCAAGCGTTTTTAAATACAACCATTTAATTACAGTTATTGAAGAAATACTTTGTTTTATGCATACGGAGCAACATTAAATGAGGAAAAAAATCAAAAGCTTTTCCGGGTTGGTCTTATGGCAGTAATTACTAACACTTCTGTTTAGGCGTTGAAATATCGAATCAGGGGCACGAAAGATTATTGTTACCAAGTGAATGGATCGAATTTTTTTTATTCTTCAAAGCTGCCACTCAACGACTTTCTTGAGTAGAAGACGATTAAGTGTACGGAAGCGAGAAAACACGAACTGAACGGACAAAAGAAAGAGAGAATAAACAAATAAAAAAAAAAAACGATGAAAGAAACGGAAAACGAAAAATGCCGGAAAGATTAGTTGAAATATGAGAATCGAATACTGGAATAATGGAATAGTGAAATAAAAGAAACAATGGAGTACAACGAAAACGAGAGAGAGAGAGAGAGAGAGAGAGAGAGAGAGAGAGAGAGAGCGCTTTGGGAAAAATATGTAAGAAGAGGTTTTCGAGAAAAAACTTAGAAAAGAAAAGCTAAGAAAATATATGAAACTGTGGGAAATAAGATGGAGAATGGAAGAACAAAGTATAAGAAATGAAATAAGAAAAAATACTCAAATGAAATTTTAGTTATAGATTTTCAAGAAATAGTACAAATAATGAGAGTTAATAGAAATTAATCAGGATCACAATATAAAAAAATATAACGGTCAAAAAGAGAAATAAAATATTTTATTAAAAGGAAGTTCTCACTAACTGAAAAAAGCTGTTTTAGAGATCAAGGGAGACGCAAGAAGCCAATTAATGCTTTAAAGACAAAAGTGACGCTTAAAGAAAGTCGTTCATGTTGAAGAGATCCAATTCGGAAATATTTTAATCCAAACATTATTTGCGCGGCGGCGTTTTAGAAAACTTATTGTTACGAGTCATAACACGAAAACGGAAATCTTTCTGCATTAACCTGTTATCATGTAGGATGATATTTAAGATTATATGTTTAATTTAAATGAATAAAAAAAACGAATTTGCTTGATAAATCTAACCATATTTTAAAAAAAGGTATAATGTAATAGACAAAAATACATAACATGGAAAATACTTGCCCTACCACTCGAGCCTGAATTATAAGTAATTCTCTTAGACTCAACCGAGTTATTCTTTGATGTGCCGTGATCCTATAGTATGTAATTGATCACGGCGCTTCAAAACTTCCTGTCTCATGTAAATTTAATCAACTTTTGGCTATTTACCTACTCTTTGTCGCCGATCTGCCATTCATTCTGAGAAATTTATCTGCAAAGTTATTCAGTGCTTACTTCCGCCTCTTCCTCAACGCAATATCTTCCATGGGTGTTAAATTCACATATTCTTATTTCTTTTTTCGTGAACAAAAAGTATATTCACAGAAAGTTATTTGCTAAGTTGTTCAGTGCTTACCCCCACCTCCTCTTCACGCAATATCTTCTATGGGTGTTAAATTCACATATTCTTTCTTTTTTCGTGAACAAAAAATATATTCACAGAAAGTTATTTGCAAAGTTATTTATTGCTTACCTCGCCTCTTCTTCTCGCAATATCTTCTATGGGTGTTAAATTCACATATTCTTCTTTCTTTTTTCCCTGAACAAATTGTATATTTATACTTACATTCAAAAACGATCTATTTTTGACTTTGTATCTGTTGTTTTTGTTCGCATTTTCGATTTCATATTTAATCCTTGGTATCCTTACCATCTTTCTGTTGAACCATCAGTCCGTCATATTGAGAATCGCCTTTACGGTCAGTAAATTGTCCAGCATTCCCTGTCAATAACGGAGGACAGATATGACAGCTTTATTTATTTTTAAGGAAAATTTCCTGTTTTTCATTATTTACATTTTTTCTTAAAGGTAATTTTCGCTACTTCGGACTTTTGTGTCACTTTTTTCCCTCGTGTGTTACTACACTATCCAGACAGCTACATTTCTGTATCAGCTTTATCCTGACGTCACCAATTTGAAAGCTCACACTTTGACTGTCTCTCTTAGCAATTTCCGCTATTGGCTAAAAAACGTTAACTACAAATATCCAGGCAGTATTAGGGCTGCAGGCGCTGTCTATTTTCGTATTTCAACTAACTCTAGTGCAATGTTCGAGAACTTAAAAATCATTTCCTCCCCTCCCCCCCCCAAAAAAAAAGATTATAGAAAGTTTTTTGATGAAGGGATTTTGAACGATGTTCTTTAGTCGACACGATTAAGTAATGCACTAAACTCTGGAAATTGGTATTGAATGTTTATAGACGCCTCAAACTTTTTTTTTTGTTGGAAGTAGTTTATCAGCATTCGATTGGACATTGAACATGGTTGCCACATCTGATTCTGCTATATATATCATAATTATGGACAAATTTCAAAGATGAATTTGCAATGATTTCGATCCAGACCTGGCATCTTGGCTTCAGTCACTTTCCCACCACCGTAATGTTGCTTTCCTTTTTTTCTTTGAATATATTCATAGCAGTTTTTCTGATGAATTTCCCTGTCTGGCACCTTGACTTCATGTTTTTAAGCATGGTGCAAGATTGGCAATTAGGTCTCATAATCTTACTAATGAAATTGCTACATGTAACCGTACGTTCTATTCTAATACTTTATCCTCTGGAACTTTTCACTAATTAAAATTTCGTCTAGATTCTTACTTTCCTGTCAACTACAATATACGAAAGATTAAACGCAACGCCAATCTTCATCTACTGATTCCTTGAATCCTGCTTGTTTTATTGCCCTTTTTTCCCCAGTAACATATTTTCGGTTTTCTTCTCTCTATTGTTCATCATTCTCAGTAAACCCTGGCGTCTTAGTGGCTTTATCACCTTGTTTGTGGTGAAATGAAATACACAAGAAAGAATGAAAACGAAGCGGTATATTCTTCGGGCCGTTGCCATAATGAAAGGTAAAACGATGAGCAAGACAAAACTTTCCTGCTGAATGCTTTATATCTTTCAAAATCTTATAATTAATCTTTCTCCATAATCCCCAGTTCCTGACGCATTGAAGGCTCTTCATAGCATTATATTTCTGAATGCGTTTTTGTTTTTAACTAGAGAGGGCCTGTTTGTAGGGGTTATAAGTCTCTCCTCTCTTTCTCAAAATATGGGCTAAATCTCTATGGCCAACGAGTTCTAACTTCCTTTCATCTCACCAAATGACAAAAATTCAGTTTACGTCTTCTTACACTCAGTTTTCATGAGTATATTCCAATCTATTGTGGAGGTGTCTCTTCTGCAGATGAGGTGTTTTCCTGGGTCTGTGATCTCACAACCCATTCTTGTGCAGTATACTAAAGACAGGCTTTTTATGACTTTAATTCCAAACTTGGCAAAGTTATTCACCGGTGACTAGTCAAATATGGTAAGGTGTTTAGAAACATCTCTAATTTTTCTCCTTTCACTTTTTAAAATCTTCCGCTTCCGATCTATGTCATAGCTATTCTCTAATTTTGATGGTATTCCTCATTCCAGGTCTTGGGTACAGTTTTCAACAAGGTTGGGGCACACCTGGGGTATCCCAGTTCATTCTTCTTTGTCAAATCTTTCATATTACCCCACATTAGGTTGACTCCTGGAGGGGAAAAATTCCTAAAATTTCCACATAAATTTTCAATGTATATTAATGACAAAGGCTTGTGTAGGCCAATCAGCAACGTTCACTTTGACTTTCTGAGTTAGTTCTGCATTAAAAACGATGTATGTTTCGGTTCGTCCTCATAGTGAACGTCAAAACGTTCTTCTGGATAAAGGTTTCACTAAGTTTTTTCGATTGACTGATTTAAATTATCTTTTAAATTCTCAAATTCTTCCACCCTCACAAGATTTCCAGTTCTGCATGAACAAAAACATCCCCATAGAATTATACTCCTGGAATCGTATTTCTCTATACCGTCTGTGTCCTTTGGATTATACTAATCCACATTTTTCTCAAAATGTAGACAACATCTCCATAGCAGATGAGTTCTAATTTCCACCCATCTGACCAGTTTGGATCATATTTCTCCATGGTATTCGTAACATGCTTTATTGATTGACTGGTTAATTCGTCTTTTACAGCTTACCGATTTTTACTGGTTACTTAAAGCCAGAAAATATTTTTAGATTGTAAAAATCTTTGGAGATAAAAGTGATTTACTGATACAAGTATTACTAATTAATCCATAGTTTAGAAAAGAACAGGTGGATTCATACCTTTCCTAAGAGTATTTGTGAATATAACGAACCCAAATAGAATTGAAACTCGGCTCTCCATTTAAAATTTTCCAAGCCGTTTTTGATTACACGACTCGCACATCCTAGATAACAGCAGCTGTTATTCACAAGCGGTCACCCATGTAGGTACTGACCAGTCTCCACATTGCTTAAACTCGGGGATCGTATGAGAATCGGTGTTTCAACGTGGTATGGTCGTAAGCCTTCACATATTTTATAACGTCTTGGAGCTGTTTATCCTGCAAAAATGGAATTATTTTTTCCCATTGTATCGCGGTCTATTTGGGTGCAAGACTTTATTGACTGACTTCATTGAGATGTCAATTCCAAACTTGGCAAAAATCATTCACTACCTTCTATAATCTTCAGACACGTTTCCCACTAATTCTCTTTCAGCAGTTTGAAATATTTCGCTTCTGGGTTTGTTTTATAATGTGTGTCTCTCATTTATCTTCTTGATAATATTTTTCGCTCCAGTTCTATAGTTGCAGGTGACTACCAAATAATCACCTCCCTATTAACGTTGAAGCTTTCGCTTGATCTAATTAAACGAAAAGATTCCAGTGTGCGCAAACTTTCCCCAGACTGTCCTTATCATATTTGGACTGACTAGGAGGCTTTTCCAGCTTAATGTTAGACGTATTCTTCCAGATTCTCTCAGATATTTCATTGTGTAAATTGACTGAACCGTGTGCTAAATCTGTTTAAATTATTGTTTATGTACTATATCTACGGTGGAGTAATAGATATCGGATTGAGAAATCGGAGAGCCGAGTTCGAATTCTAGTCGAAACCATTACATTCACTTACGTGCTAATACCCTTGGGAAAGGTATACATCATCTTCTCTCCTTAGGTATGGATAAATAGCAGGTCAGACCGGGCTCTATAGACTTGTATGGCAACTGGTCTATGCAGAAAGAAATGGCAACCTTCTGCGGGAAAAAAATCTGCCTAGTCAGTCATGTATCGAAAGATACATTATCGCCTAAGCGTGTATCACGCATGACACATAATATATATATATCTATTTACTAACAATGGGCACGTGGGAGAGTGGTTAGAACATTTCCTTTCCGACCATGAGACATGCGTTCGCATCTAGTCATGATCGATTTATCGGGATGGCGAATTCTTGATGTTACCGGCTTTTGAAAGTGCCTGTAAATTATTCCACGGAACTATTTGGGGGCCGTCGATAGTCGAACTAACAGGAAGTTACATGTCCTGGTAACTGAGAGTTGGGGCGTACTTGTTCAAAATGTTGACCCAGCCAGATAATTCGCTCTCTCCTAGAAACTGCAACTAAGGTCCGCTCAGCAAACTTGCAGTATAAACCACAGGTGGGTTCTCTGGGTGCAAACGTGCCAGAGTAGGGATTAGCGAGTCGTCCAAGTAGGCTATCATACAGGGATATGAGCGGCCTGACATCATATTTACTACCCTTGCTGTCACCAGAAAACACATTATTATTG
>OZ038475.1:116166964-116221964 GCA_964036315.1 Acanthosepion esculentum
CCGCCATTGGTACGCGTACCCGGATGTAAGGAGAACAGCTGCATTTGAGAAAAGGAAGCAGCTTCGTCAGGCTTATCAGAGATTGACTGGAAGGACAATAGATCGCAATACTTTTTTCTGGAATAAGATTCAAATAGCATAAATCAAAAGACGATGAAAGGTCATTGTAATGAAACAAACAAAACAAAAGCAAAACCACAACAAGCATACAGATTTTTTAATAAATCAATTACAAAAATAGATAAGAATGCTGTATCCTGGCACCATATGCGAACAAGCAAGAAGAAGAGTCAATTATAGCAGTTATGGTCTTCTGTATTTCAAGTCAACAAAAGGCCATTAATAGATTGTCTGCTGTTGTATTGCAATCTGTTTGTTTCTCGGCAAGGGTCAAACAGAGAGCAAATTCCAAACACACCTGCTCCCAATCTGATACTCTTAAACCGTTTCGTGATTTTATGGAACAGTAATTTTCTAGATGCGGTGATAAAAAGCCATCAGAAAAAGAAAGAAAATACTAAAGGAATTCTAAAGATCAGATATATTCTGCTAAATACAAGATGATATTCAAAAAGATATAATGAACAAACAAATTACCATCTTATATCTAAACTAAACAAATAAATAGTAATCACTAAATTATTCATTACAAACTTTACTAATTAAAGGAACACTGTAATATATAAAAAGTGCTAAGATTTAAACGTCTGCGTAGTGTTTTAACAGAAGATAGAAGATATGACACAGAAATTATAAGATGTAAAATACTAAAAAAAGTATTAAAAAAAGAAGAAAATTTCGTTAGAAATAAGATAAATAGTGCTGAACATCTACGTGATATCAGTTTTCCTATATGACAATGGATGCTGAACAATTTCTTCAAAGGTGAAAAAGAGTCTTGAAGAAACAGAATTGTACCAGAGTCTGACTATGCGAGGAAGTTTTCAGGAAAATTGAAAAGAAATAAAGCTCATACTAAGAAAGAGACAGAGATTTGTCGAGTACATTATTGGGTAAGAGGACTTGGAATATTTAATACAGACCTGATACACTTACGCCCAGAGAAAACAGTGAATAACTTAAAAAAAGTTCCAAGAGTGTGAGTTCAATACCCGGTTAAGGCAGTGGAGAACTTGGAGAGGGGAATTAACAGGAGATATCTGATAAGTGACATACATTAAAAATGGCACGTGGAAATAGAACACTCTACCCCAGTGAGCGAAATAAAGGGTTCAGTTCGACATTCCAACCACCTGAAGAAGGCCGGAGCGTACAACGGCCGAAACTTTGTAATAAATATGACGACAAAGATGAAGAATCTAGTCCGAATAATGTACATGGATTAATTAGTAAGCCTCATATAATTAAACGACTATTATGTATAAAAATTATTATACTCTAAAATAATGTTTTGATTTTAAATAGCCTAAAAAGGCTTGATAAGTTGTAAAAAATGAATCAATCAATTATTCTAAGTGTTTTTTTCTGAGTGTTTTTCTGGGTGTTTTTTCTGAGTGTTTTTTTCTGAGTGTTTTTCTGGGTGTTTTTTTCTGAGTGTTTTTTTTTTTCTGGGTGTTTTTTCTGAGTGTTTTTTTTTTCTGAGTGTTTTTTTTTCTGAGTGTTTTTCTGGGTGTTTTTTCTGAGTGTTTTTTTCTGAGTGTTTTTTTCTGAGTGTTTTTCTGGGTGTTTTTTCTGAGTGTTTTTTTTTTTGCTTCCATTTCATTAAAATTTCTTCCTTACTTAAATGTTCGAAACTTAGCATTTTCAAGATTCTTCTGAAGAACCAAATTTTTGTTGTCCCGTCTCCTCTTCATCTGTGAAGAAACTGTCCAGGATTCACTGCCGTCAGTCTAGCACTCTTTTATTTTGTTTCTGACGATATTCTTTCTGCTTACTTGATCCTTTGAAAGGCATCTTTTGCTATTCCAAATCTGTCTTCGGATTTCGGTCTAAAATCTTCCGCCTTCTGTCAAAATAATTCACGGGTAGTGTTATTTCAGTACTCACTTGACTTTGAAATCTCGATTTTCTAGCTGGCGTCTTAGTCTGTACCTCTGACTGACAGCCATTTATTTTGTCTTCTTACAATGGATGACTAGTTCTTTTTTTTCTATGTCTGCCATCAACACATTGCCACCTGCATATTTTATGCTGTTAATCTCCAATTTGTAACTCGTATTGTCTCCTATTCCTTTTGGTGCAAAACATGCATTTTGTTTTCTTACAATTGACAGTTCTTTTATTTTGATTTTTTCCTAACCTACATTGCCTAGGAGTTCCTGCAGTTTCCTTTCTCTTCTATGTCTCTAATCAGCACATTACCAATTGTATATCTTATACTGATAAGATTTTAACAATCAGCAGTAAATCTTGGTCAGTGTTCTTGTTCTCTCTTAGGATTGCCACGCTGTGTCGATTTAAAACTGAAAATAATCCTCTGAATAAAACATCTAATACCGGAAATCTTTATCGCACCTATTCATGTAGCAATTATGAAACATCACAGAATATATAAGTCGAAAATAATAAAGCATCATAGAATATGTAAGTCAAAAATTATAAAACATTATAGATATGTAAGTCAAAAATTATAAAACATCACAGAATATGTAATTGAAAAATTATAAAACATTATAGAATATGTAAGTCAAAAATTGTAAAACATTATAGAATATGTAAGTCAAAAATTACAAAACATCACAGAATATGTAAGTGAAAAATTATAAAACATCACAGAATATGTAAGTCAAAAATTATAAAACATTATAGAATATGTAAGTCGAAAATTATAAAACATTACAGAATATGTAAATCAAAATATAATAAATTCAATTTTGGTCGTCAAAAGCTTGTATATTTTCACTAAAACAAATCTAAACTATTTAAATTTATCAATAAAACAAACTTAAATTATTTAAATTTATCACACGGCACAAACGTACCAGAACCCACACGTAAACACAAACAAGTGTGTTCAATAACATATTTGGCATAAGTTCAACTTTCTATGAAATATGAAGATTTTTCTTCTCTGTTCAGGACGTAGGTGATCATGCCTCCCCGCAACTTCCGATGGTTTTTGCTGTTAGTAACTTTTTTTTCTTTATTGACATCCATTCACACATGTTTGTTTGGTAGGTTACTCAATGCCTCTTACCTTCGATAATTCCTTGGTGTATCTGATTCTCCAGCACCCCCCCTCATTATTAGGAGTCATAAAAATATTAACTGCAATTATCTGTTTCTAAATATAAGTGTCCTGTTTGTTTTCACTTTCATGAAATCTTTCTGGTTGCACACATGTTCAATCTATGGAATTCTCAGCATCCTTCTGTAGAAACACATTTCTGTTTTCTCAAAGATCTTTTTCAGATGTGATGAAATTGTTCAACGTTCACTGACTAATTGATTAATGCTTTTTCTACAGTTTATCAACCCTTTGCATGTTAGAAAATAATGCTTTAGTGATGTCTTACTGATTAACCCACAGTTTGGGGAGATGAGCTGGATTCTTAACTTTGTCAATGCTATTTGCTTGTGAGTGAATATAATGAATCCAATGGGAGTCAGGACTCGGTTCTCCAATTAAGAATTCCAAGTTATTTACCCACACATTCAACCTTACAACACCTGGTATTCCCAAGTGGTCACTTGTTTAGGTACTGCTCATGCCATATAGAAGGAACAATATGACATAGCATTTTAGTTCTCATATTTGCAGTATAGTTCGAAATAATGTTATTTTTAATAAGAAATAACAAACTACCATCAGTCTGGAATATGTTCTTTTTCAGTTTAATTTAAATTTTCTTAAAAAACAGAGCTTAATAAAAGATTTTTTAAAAAAATTTATCAGTTAGACTTCGCAGTACAAGTGAGCAGAACGTTTTGCTGCTGGTAATATTTGCATAAATGACTACCAGAATTTTAGCATATGAAAAGTAATGATAAGCAGGAAACTGGATTGGAAAAAAACGATTATTAAAAAAAATCTAGAAAATATTCGAACAAATAAAAAAAAATGCGACAGGGAAAGTAGAAATAAACAGAAAATGCCCAAGGAAAAATTAGAAAGAAGAAAAAGAGAGAGACAAAGTCAAAGACAGAGAGCGGGAGAGAGGGAGAAAGAGAAAGAGAATGTGTGTGTGAAAGTATGAGAACGAAATTAAATAAGCAAACGAGAAAAGGAAAAGTATTTCCCTTGGGTGTCTGAAACTGGAGCAAAAATTCGCACTTGCTTTGAGATATTTTCTTTGCTGTACGATAAACGTAACTAGTTGTGAAAAAAGTCGAAAGATATTTATAAAACGCCAAATGCATGAAACAGATAGACACGTAGATGTCAATATAGCGATAGGGGAAAAAAAGAAGAAAACTCACTAGTGCGCATGTGCAGATTGTTGAATAAAAGTGAGAGATGAAGAAGAACAAAGAAACAAAGGAAGAATACGTACATATGGATAGACATAGAAAGCCAGTTCATGTGCATGTGTAAATAAATGAATATATACACACACACACACACACACACACACACACATATATATATATATATTTATTATATATATATATATATATATATATATATATATATATATATACACATACATACATCTATATATATATATGTATATATATATATATGTATATATATATATATATATATATGTATATATATATATATATATATATACATATATATATATGTGCGTGTGTGCGTGCATGTGTGTGCGCACGTATGTGTGCGTACGTGTACGCACAAACACACTCCACATACACATACATATATATATATATATATACGTACATTGCAAATTTTACAAGCACATTGATGCATGGTGGAAAGTGTGGTACACAGATTTTTTAATAAATGTAAGATATGAACAAGACAAAAAGGAATAATCCATACATACGAAAAGTTTATATATATATATATACAGAATATCCTCGGATTATGTCGGACCCAACGTACGGCGTTTCATGGTTACGGCGCCATCTCTCATAATAAATACGTCGTTAGGCGGCTCTCTATGAGGAAGATGGCGTTGTTTCTTCACCGGCTGTTCGGCATATTGGATGTTGATACATTCGCTATCTCTCGTCTTTGTGGGAACATTTTGGCCTTCATAATCGCGGACCCACTATATATATATATATATATATATATACATATATATATATATATATATATATACTCATATTTGAGAAGCAAATTAATGCAAGTGTGGCAAGTGTGGGTGGATTGACTTATTTACCGCGCGACTAGAAAATACTTATTTTATATTCTGACCTTAAACGAGGACCTCCAATTACAGTATAACCCGGATATAAGAGACCCGGATATAAGAGAAACCCCGGTAATAAGAGAGATTTTCTCTGGTCCTAAATTAGAGCCTGTGTTAATGTATATATAATAGATCAAATCCGGATATAAGAGAAACCCATATATAAGAGACTCCTTCTCCGGTCCCGAAAACTCTCTTATATCCGGGTTACACTGTATAGATAAATAACTGTAAAGTGGAGATTATGATGTACTGTTTCTGCGTGTTCTTGGATGTGCGGGTGGTTTAAAGGATAACACCAAGAAATGAGAAATCGGAGAACCGAGGTCGAATACTAGATCAGTTCCTTACATTCGAAATAGGTGCACATATTGTTGGGAAATGTATGAACCCATCTCCTCCAGCAGTTTTGTGTTAAATGATAAGACTTTTACTTTGAAGAATAATTGTTATTCTCAAAAGCATATCAATGCAACTTTCACTCGCAAAATAAAGACATTAGTTCTGGATGTCTCTGCTCTCATTATTTGAGAAGACATTCAATGTAAACGTGAGGGAATGAAAATAACAAAGCGTCAGTGAGTGAGTGAGTGAGTGAGTGAGTGAGTGAGTCAAAGAAAGGGTGACTATTGTTTTGAAAGTGCGCCTGACTTTCCTTGACGTTATTTGAAAAATGTTTCTTCCAATTTCTTTCCAACTGAGGTTGGAGTTTATTGTTATTTTCCACATTTTCGAAACCATACAACAGATTTTACTGTGCAAAATGACATATTTAAAGAAATTTCAATTACAAAGTTTTCTCATGTTTACAGAATTTTTTTATATACAATAAAACTACAAAAATAGTCAATTGCATATATTTTGTGTAGTATCGTAAAATTTAATTAAAATCTTTATAAAAAATTATATATCTTTTATGAATAACGAAATTTTATTTCCCGTTTGTTTCTTCTTATTATAAAAGGGTTAAAATAATATAAAACTATATCTAAATTTATGATTCAATTAATTGCACGCGCACATATTCACCAGAAACTATATTTATCTTATATAATAAGGACTAGTCTTTTACGAACCTGATCTTCATTACAATAGAGAAATCTTATTTGAGAAAATTAGATTTAATTAGGAAAATCACCATATTTGAAAGATTTCATTTTTAAATTTAGAGAGAGAGAGAGAGAGAGAGAGAGAGAGAAAAGAAAATGAAAGTGTGCGTGTATGCGTTTGACACGTGTACATGCAAATATATATATATATATATGCGTAATGTATATATATATATATATATATATATATATATATATATATATATAGCGAGGTCGTCATTTACAGTTGATATTATTTACGATGTATGTCTAATGCTTAAAGAAATACCGGGTGTACAATTTAAATGTAATCATAATTCAAATTTGGTCCCTGACTGAAAGCGAAGAGTAGAAATAATACCACTGAAAAGATGAAAGACACAAATTGAAATTATTTGCACTATTGACATTGTTCAGACAGTTGTCCTTATCTTTGTTGTCATATCCACGAATGAAACAACAGCTGACAAGTCGTGAATATTAAATAAAGATGAAGACAACATCAATAAAAATATAAATACTGTTAATAGTTTCAATACCGCATCTCAAAAATAGAGACAGATACAAAAAATAAATATTTTTAGAATTTTAAATAAAATAGTCGTTTTTATTGTTATAAATCAAGAAATATAAATGGTCTGAGACAATAAATATAGAGACAATTTAATAAAAACCAGAAAATATAAAATTTACTTGTTTAATAAACATATTATTCTTATTCCTTTACCGATTTAAAAAAACAAACAAAAAATAGTTTATGTGGAATCTCATTCTGGATTCTACGATAACCACGTAGTTTATTTCTTAAGATACTTTTAAAAGGACCATAGTACAGTGTAACCCGGATATAAGAGACCCGGATATAAGAGAAACCCGGATATAAGATAGCTTTTCTCTGGTCCCAAATTAGAGCCATACTTACCCAAACAAAATAGACCAAACCCGAATATAAGAGAAACCCGGATATAAGATACTTCTTATCCGGTCCCGACAACTCTCTTATATCCGGGTTACACTGTATTTTGACGCAAAGTAATTCTTCTAATTTAGCAATGACGAAGTTTCTCTGAATCTGACGTGATGCCCGTATTCCATGGAGTCTCCACGAATCCTGCTCGTATCAATGAATTTCATGGGACAGGGAAAGTGAAATATTAGACATCAGTCGCCTATCTGCGTTTTATGAGAAGAATAAACAATTTGCTCCTTTTAAATCGATAAGAATAAATTTTCAAAATAATTGAGAAAGTGTCAATATTTAATAACTTAAGTGCATTTTCTTGTGTAACAAGATTATAATCAAATCTGATTTGAATATCAGTGGTACTGATAGTATCCATATCAGATTTAACAAGTGTTGTTTGCCTATATCTCTAAGTATCTATCTATCTATCTATCTATCTATCTATCTATCTATCTATATATCTATCTATATATATATATATACATACAGAAGATCTCTCTCTCTCTCTCTATACACGCACACACACACACATATATATATATATAGAGAGAGAGAGACAGAGAAAGAGAGAGTGAGGGAAGATAGATATCTTTTATGTGTTTGTATATATAAATATATATATATAATATGTACACACACGCACACACACATATATATATGTATGTATGTATGTATGTATATATATATATATATATATATATATATATATATATATATATATATATATATATATATATGTGTGTGTGTGTGCGCTCACGCATATATATGTCAGGTTGCTGAATAGTTCTGTGATTGGTCGACTTCGTAAAATGTTAACTAATGACTGAATATCCGTTTTATCTATCTATCTATCTATCTATCTATCTATCTATCTATCTATCTATCTATCTATCTATCTATCTATCTATCTATCCGCGGCAGTTTCTCTATTTGTAATTGTCTAAACAGTTTTTAACAAGATTAACATTTATGTTATCGTTCTTCTTAAATAAGAATTTCATTTTCTTTAGTAAATGTGTACTATTTCTATTTTTTGCTGAAAAATATCTGGAGGATAAAGAATTTTAAAAAAATGTAGTGAGTGATATTTTAAAGTCGTGCGTGAAATCTCCCCCAAGTATTACTTCAAATTACTTGAATAAATGGCGTGTGCTGTTTCCAATAATTTCTTCCCAACAGCTACGCATACGAAGTAAAGATAGATTAGTAAAAATTACTCTGTGCAAAATATTGTTCTTTTTCTTTCTTTGCCTTTTGTCTTTTGTTTCTGAAATAAAAACAAAGTTAAAAGTAAGATTATATAACTTCAAACTTAGTTGTTTAATTGTTTTATAATAATTAGAAATCTAGATTGTTATGTCAAAAGAAAAACCATTTGGATATAAGTAAATAATTATCGCCCAATTTTAGAAGCATCGTTTCTTCTGGATTAATCAGTTAAACGCGGATACTAATATATATGGCAAGGTTATGGGCATATCCCTACTGAACGATCGATTCTCTTCCGAGAACTGAAGTTAAGCAATATCGAACCTGGTCAGTACCTTGATGGCTAATCTCTTGGGAATAGTCGTTGCAGTAGACTTTGGTGTCGGGGACAGGTAATGGATATCGGAGAAATCGGAATGCCAATAGTGTACGTTATATTCACCTAAGCGCAAATAACCTTGGGAAATCCATGTCTTCTCCTCCACCTATGTGTTAAATATCCGGAGACACTGGGTTCTATTGTCTTGACTGGAAACCGGTCTATCGTAGAAAATAACGAAATCTGTTGCGAAATATACTGCTAAGTTAATTATGAATCGAATATTGCCATGATCAGGCAAGCGATTCTCCATAGGTTCTAATCAAGAAAACAAAAACATCTCAACAGTGAAGCATTTGTGGATCAAGTGAAATATTGTATGAAAAAAGACGGAAGTAGAACATTTCTCCCATTTTTGAATCAAAGTAATTTTATTTTTGTTGCTCACAGTTTTTGAACACGATTGACGTTGAAAGATAGAAATTGGAAAGATTCTGTTCCTAACTTCGCAATCGTTGAGAAAGCTCAAACAAACTGAATCAAAGCCAGAATAATCAACCAGCGCCATTGATGGACAGTCCATATACTCTTGCACCAAAACGTTTTCAGTGAACTCAGCACTGGGCCAAGGAATCGCGCCTGCCCTGTGCATCGCTATAAATATTTAATGTGACGGGCTGTAAGAAAAAGGCATTATCAACCTGCAAAAGAACTGGGTGTAGCGAGCGACAAATCATCTATCCTAGCGGGACGTACTTTGAATCGTCAAATATTTATCGAAAAGAACAAGAGAGAACCAGAGAGGACCAATACAACAAGGTTCAACTCTATCGATCAGGTGTAACCTGTGTAAGTGAAAGTTCCAAGCGACGAAAATCATACAGGAATCAAGAAAGGATGTGTATAGTATAGGAATGAAATATTTATGAACGTGGAATAACCGATGTAATCTATTCCATATCTTCCATACCACGACAGGATGTACGTTGGAGTAATGGTTAGCGGATTGGATTAAGGAATCGGAGAGCCGATTTCAAATTCACTAGAGTTAATTACATTTTATTACCCTTGAGAAAGGTATTAATACATCACTTCTCTATCAGCTATGGCTAAATAAAAGGACAGACTAAGTCATATAGCCTTGGGGGCAACCAATCTAGGAGAAGGAAACACTCTCAATTATCTTGTACAGGCAAAACCGGTGCGACTGTAGTATATAGAGTGCCGCTAGGACACGGTGATCGTAAAAACTGAAATAATTCTTTGTTAAACGATTACCGTTTGATTTAAGTTCAACAGGACCAATGACTTCTTTTTAGTTGAAGTGCAACCGGAGCAATGCCCTCCTTTTGACTCAAGTAAAAATCGGACTGATGCTCAATTTTTATTCAATTTTAAACCATATATATCTGTATGTATCACTTAATCCATTGTGATTTCTGTCTACTATGAGTTTTAATCGATATTAAACCATCTAGCAAAACAGTTAATTTGGTTAGAAACTAAGGAAAGAGTGGAATACTGTTATGAAATATCAATCGATATATAGGACACTGAGTGCTGGATAATTTTCTCAGAATGAGACGAGGGAAGAGAGTAGCCAGCTGAGAATATCATGGACGAAACATGTTATCAATGAGGAAGATTTATGGAATATAGAAATGAAAATGACATATAGACGGGTAAGCAGAAATAGAAGTTTTAAATTTCTGGGAAAGAGCTTTTCGGGAATTTAAGACTCACAGGGCATATTGAAGGAGAGATGGGCAGAGTGAAAGATTCAGTAAATTACAAAACGAGCATGTTGGAAAAGGATGACTAATGGGAGATAGAATAAGTAGAAAATATTGCTAAGAGATAAAAAGAGTATAAAAGTGAGTACAGCTATTATTGTCCACGTTCTGAAGGCACGGAACAGCTAAAAAGATGAGTGGTGTCTAACTTTATTAGAATTGCCAAACTAACATAAATATAAATGTATTTTCTGTCTCATAATTGTTATTAGATTGTATGTATTTGTTTTCAATAATGCCTACATGATATAAAAATAAACACACACACACACACACGCACACACACACACACACACACATATATATATATATATATATATATATATATAGGGTGTCCCAAAATATATACATAGATTAAATAATTATAAAATCAGTGTTTATTAAAATACATTTTGTTTTCTGCGTTTGCTAGAATCTACACCCATTTTATTTTGTCAACGCCTGTTTTCAAACTTATGCTCGTTCTGGTACAGCCACTGCTGACAACACGAAGTAATGGAATCGCAAACATCACCAAATATTTCGTTTGGTGTTTTTGTGCATTCTTGTCGAGTGGCAGCTTTCCATTCAGCGACTACTTCAGAGTTCACAGCAAAGACTTTGTATTTTAAGTATCCACATAAAAACGTCTAGTGTTGTGAGGTCTGGCGAACGCGGAGGATACTCTACGAAACCCCTTAGCCCAATCCACCTGTTTGGCAAGATCTCATCGAGGTAGGATCTATCGCCATTCTTCGGTCTGGATCACCGTCATTAATAAACATGAAATAATCTTGGAATGTAACTTTTCCATTGACAGATTCTCACAATGCGATGGACAGGCGATTTTGAAATACCTACCTCACGACTCGCTTGCCGCACCGAATCTCTTGGGCGTTTTTTTATACGCTTTCAGTACTCTTTTCTGCTTTGTGGGGCTTGTTGATGTCCGTGGTATTCCGGAACGCTTCTCCTGGACATTCTGAACAGATCCAGCGGTTTCAAACTTATCTCTAATTTGAGTGATGGTAAGTCGCGTTGGTGAATCTGTTTGAAACCACATCTGAAACTTTCTTTGGACTTCAACTTCGTTTTCATACTTCCAGTATAATTTTAGAATTCATTTCTTTTGTTCAAAGATTAGTTTCTGAGCCATCATTAATTCTGGTCGGTTTCACCTGGAAAGAAAATAACATCAATTAATCTATCAGCTGTTAAAGTTTATGTACATTTTGGGGGGACAACTTGCCACACATTTATATATATATATGTGAACGAACCAAGAGGTATTTTCATTATATACTTACATATATATATATATATATATATATATATATATATATATATATATATATATATATATATATATGTGTGTGTGTGTGTGTGTGTGTGTGTATGTAATCAAAAACGTCTTGGTTCGTTCATACTTTACGATTCCCGTAACCCATTTCGAACGGAACCTTTTATTTCGTCATTTTTTCTAGTTCCACGTGCCATGCCTCTTCCGGAGGTATTGAACTCACAACTGTTTGGGTTAAGTCATTGTATCCAACCAACGCTTTTAGCCACTGGCCCATGTGTCGTTGAGGATTCAGTTCGAAATTCCAATCACCTTAAGAAGGCCGGAGTATACAGCGGCAGAAACGTCGTGAATATCACAATAAAGGTGAAGGCAACAGTCCAAAGAATATAAATAATGTAAACAATTGGAATACCTCATCTCAGAAATATAGACAGATATGGAATAGATTTGTTTATAACTGTAGTTCCAGTCCACCGGATTCGAATAATTATAGTTCACGTTAAATTGAACGATATTTCATTGAATATGTGAACTTTAAGACAAAATTTTCTTTGAATGAGAACCTTAATTATATTCTCACTATAATACAACTTTCCTTTAAACTAAAAAAAACTAAAAGAAAAAACTGAAAAATTTTTTTAAAAAATATCTAAAAAAAAAACTAAAAAAAAACTAAAAAAATCCCTAAAAAAACGTTAAGTGATCATTTCCCAGTATGAATTTCATAATACCTCATCTAGATTTAAAAACGTATGGACAAAAATTATAATTAATACTCAATAATTTCTTGCTATCCTATTTTCGTGATCGTTATCTTCAGGTTGGCATAAACGCTTAGGATAAACTATTTCAATAAGATATTCACCGTTTTTTACATTATTACATTCAAACTAATTCGCATCTTTCGTGTAATTATCACAATGCTTCAGTTCATGTACCTCTCGGATTCTTCAGGTTTCAGATGGAAAACAGGAAAAATTGATGACGAATCAGATGATTTAAGATTATTTCTCATTCTCGAGCAATGCAACAAAGCACATCTTGACATTTGGAAGCAATAGGCCTTTTTTCACATTTTTATACTAATGTTAATCTAATATAAATTCCAATAAAACATTCAAGGTAGTGGTTTTATATGTGGTGCTGTATGAACGTAACAAAAAGCAAGAAGTGAATTTCATAGGGTTATTCAGGAAAGATATCGGTTAACCCAAGAATTGATTGTAGTGGTTGGGAAAACATCCTACCCGGAGCCTGTTATTGGACTCGTCTGAAGGGGAAAATGTAACATTGAGTTGGAATTGTAATTGATAAAGATATTGATATATACCACAAGGTGCGCCAGTTAAAGTGACTGATGGTTATAGATATAGTTGTGCATAGCTCTAATCATCCCTAGACATAGACACTGGAACTAAAACAACCTATCCCTGTAGATTGTATAAAGTGTTCTCTTTGCAGATTCATGAAAGCATTTCGATTTAAAGATACCTGCAAGAAAGCCGGGTGGCATAACGACTTTGACGAGTTGATAATAATGACAAAGATGAAGATATATGTCTGATTACAAATAATGTAAATGACGATAGCTACTTATCCCAGTGAAATTCAGGGAGTTCTTTTTAGAGTCCAATTTATTTGACGAGGTGGATTTGTTAAGTATTCAACACATTTATGATTGTTGGCGATAATATTTTAGATCATGTTTGCTTTCAAATATTTAGTTTCTTCCAAAATGGTGACAAATTATCGTTAAATTCAAGTAAAACTCCATCAGTGCTACTAAAAGCTTCTATTTCTGAGAAAACTTCCCTATGGCATTAGATTTTTGTTGTCTGTTTTTCCCAATCCAGTTTTTTTTTTCAATTGGCTGCGGGTTATTTTGGTCGAAGTAACAAGCGGCCTTCTTAAATATTCTTATACGATTTCCTTAAGTACTCGTAGAAAATTTGGCTTAAAATTGATGTCTACTTTCTGTCTCTGTCGTATGGTGACTTAAGGTAAGTTACTATCATCCCCTGCGGTGTTATATATATATATATATATATATATATATTATATATATATATATATATATATATATATATATATATATATATATATATATATATATATATATATATATATATATATACTATTTATAAATATATTATTATTTAAATTTAAAATCCTGAAAATCTATCTAGATACATAAAAAAATAAATAATCGTAAGTTAAAATCAACGTTTCTGCATTAACACCACACCATAAATATTTCTCGTGGTGGGCAAAATGATTGATGGTTATACGTAACAATTTCCAGAATGCTACCAACCTAAAGTTAAGAGGATTTGCAACATTCAGTCACTATATTGTGCATTGAACATTGTGACTAAAGTGGATTTAACAGGTCAGAGAAAATTCAAGACAACTGACCGAAAAGTAACACTCATGATAAAATCAATCGTTTCCATACATCCATCTTTGGTTGTCGACAAGAGAGAGTCTCAAGACGTGGACACCGAATTGGTGGTTTCATCATCAAACAACTAAGAAAATTTAAATAGCTGTTTATAGTGTTTGAACAGAGGATGGAAAATGTGTCACCGAAATCCGAAGACGCATTTGAATAGTAAACTGTGCAATTAGAAAAACTAAGGAAAATATTAAGAAACAAGAACATTTCATTAGAAACAAAGAAAAGAGTGTTGAACTGCTGTTATATAGGAATTAAGTGTCGCTGCCGACACGAGTTTTAAAATAGATCCCCATTTCTAGTCTATCCTCTATTACTATTCGGATCGTTATTCTATTCCATCCTCTGTTACTATTCGGATCACCATTTCTAATCACCATACTATTTTTGTATTTGGATCACTATACGGATTACTGTTGAAGCGAGTATTATCGAGCAAGTACTATTAGTGCAAGTGGTATTCTAAGACATATGACACAAGTATTGTTTAACGGCGTACTATAGTTGTATCTGCGATTACAAAGTCTCTACTACAACGAGCATTACAAAAGTAGCAACGAGTATTCTTTGACTTCACAAAAACTGCTATGTAGTATAAATCCTTCTACGTTGGAATGAATACTGGAGAATTTCCTCACATGAAGAGAAGTCACGAGGCAACAAATATGTTGTTCTACAGAAGGATGCTGAGAATATCATAAAGGGAGGAGCGCGTAAGCAACGGATAATTTTTAAGGGAAATGGAAAACAAAGAGACAGTTGGCATTTATGGGACCATTAATTAGGAAAGAAGGTTTGGGAATTATGACACTCGAAGGAATTATAACAATTTTGGCAGTGGCTTCCTATAATTGAAATTTCAGTTCTAAGCATGCACTGAAAACACCTGGCACTGACTTTTAGTATATTTAGAGGATATGATGATATGCATATAACATTTTATCATATTTAATGTTCTTATGGCTAACGTGTATAAGGAAAGCAAAATAGGGAGTAGGAGGGATAGGAAAAAAGACAAACAAATACTGCATAGAGATACAAATTATAGGAAATTGTGGAGAGTAATGATCGACCATGTCTTGAAGGGACACGGCACTAAGAAGAGGAAGAAGTAGAAAACTTCACGTTGAAGTTTACCGTGAGATTTAATAATGTTATACCAGCTGTAAGTATATGAAAATCGATAAAACTCTTGAATCAGTTTTGATTTGTGCTAGAATTATTTGTAGTTAGGTATCAAGTCTGGCACAAAATTAGATTACAAAAATAATATGTTAACTAGCACACAACAAAGGTTATGTAGAAAGGAACCATATTGATTGACTGATTCGTTTTCTACGGCTACTTAACATTTTTCAGGTTATTTAAAGCAAGAAAATACTTTCAGATTGTAAGAATTCTTTTTGGCGATAATAATGCTTTAGATATACAACTCTTACGAATTGACCCATAGCTTGGGTGGAAAGATGTGGATTCATATCTTTTCTAAATATAATAAATCCAATCGAAATTCGAATTCGGCGATCCAATTAACAATTCTGAGCAATTATCGATTACCCCACTCGCACATCCAAGCTTACAGCAACTGGCGTTCCTCAGTGATCATCCATCTAGGTACTGACCTGGGTCGACGTTGCTTAACTTCAGTAATTGTACAAAAACCGCAGTTTCAACATGATGTAGCTATTAGCCATAAATGGATCACGTATTTATACAAAAATCCATTCAGGCTGCAATTCCAATGTTCGGTGTAACAGTCAGTTTTTCTGTTCTTTTATTTCTATCTTTTTTGCTTCTTGTATTATAGTCAGTATTTTCCAAATGTTTTGTATCGGCACCTTTCTTTAATACAGGGGAGATAATTGTATACCTCATTCTGTCCATTACTAATTATATTTTGTATCAGTTAATTTTTCAAAGTTATATACCCAACCGAAAACATTTTATTGAATTTGACACAGTTGTTTAACAACGCAACATTGTTTTATTATTAATTTCTTAAGAAATTAAAATTAAAATTAAAATGGCACATGTAATATGAACACAATAGATTCAGGAGCAGATACATTGACATTACTATAATGATACATATCACATATGATTCACATAAAATGATTAGTTTCAATATATTGCCTTTTCAGGTTAAGAGAGTGTGAAAAGATTAAACATTGAATGTTGTTAGAATATACTTTCTCTCTCTCTCTCTCTCTCTCTATCTATCTATCTATATATATATATATATATATATAAATATATATATATATATATATATATATATATATAGTGTGTGTGTCATTTTATATATATATATATATATATATATATATGTACATTGAAATTATATCTATATATATATATATATATATATATATATATATATATATATATATATATTATTCTGAAATATGCAGAATTGGTGTATAAAATATATGCTGTATTATAATAAATACATTGAGCTCTCTTTGGATCAGTTTTAATATCTGATATTACTAGGATCCACCTGGATTATATACCAACAGATCTATTACCAGTAACATATATATATATATATATATATATATATATATATATATATATGTATATGTATGTATGTATATATATATATGTATATATATATATATATATATATATATATATATATATATATATATATATATATATATATATATAAAAGTGGTTTATCATTGGGTTTTCTGTATGGTTTGTGTGTGCCTTTTCTTAGGTTGAAGGTAACATCTAGAAAATCTACTTCATTTAGGTTAGTTTCTATATCTATTTCGAATCCGTTATTTTTGAAAAATTTTATTATTGCTTTTCTAGTTTTATCTGTGTTTTGTTTGTTGCAGTTTCTTAAGATTATGAGACCGTCATCCCTGTAGTGTCCTGTGTCATTTCTATCTATTATTTTGCTTAGTTCGTGTAGTAAGTAAATACCTACGATTTCGCATGTCCCATCACTTGTCAAAGCTTCCCTTTGTAGTGTCAAATATCCCATCTTTCTTTATCCATGCTTCTTCGTGGTGAAATAGTAATGATTTACGGTAGTGCTTAATGATGTCGATTTCGTTTGGTTTTATTATTATTTGTTCCTGAGCTAAGTTGATGGCCTTATCTAACGTACGTTCTGTTATGGATGGGTAACATTCTTTTATGTCTAATTATAGGAAGTGGCAATTTTTTTGTTATTTATGCTGTGGAACCAGTCAATAGTTGATTTTGTGTTTTTCCA
Organism: Acanthosepion esculentum; assembly: GCA_964036315.1. NCBI lineage: Eukaryota > Metazoa > Mollusca > Cephalopoda > Sepiida > Sepiidae > Acanthosepion > Acanthosepion esculentum. The sequence continues at coordinate 116,184,589 of OZ038475.1, forward strand.
CTGGTTTAAGTATTTTGTAACAATTCGTGCAGTGTGTTTTGGCTCACTGTCATGTTGGAATGTCCAGTCACTCCCAAAGACAGATTTCGGACACGTTATTTTATATTATTTTTTAAGAATAGCCAAATACTGCTCCTTATCCATGATACCATGGAATCTCACTAGTTCTGCTGATCCAGAAGCAGCACCGCATACCTGGATCAGAATGCAAATTTTTTGGTTTGTGATCTTCATTCTCTTTCTTCCGTACATAACGGGAGTAAATGTGATCAAATAATTCTAGTTTCGTTTCATCTGACTCACATGTTCTAGATGGCTTCTAGCATAAGTTAATTTACATTTTAAGTGTTTAGCCTTAAGCAAAAGGGTTTTCCTTGGTCGATAACTTGAAGTCCTGCTCGATGAAAGCATCTAGTGACTGTCCTCGCTAATACACTCAACCCTGATGTCTTTACATCATTGACAACGTCCTTTGTCGTTAAGTGAGTTTTTTGTTTTGTTTTACGACATATCGGTTATTTAATGTCGACAATTTCTTTTTGATGGTAATATTTTTTTCCTTCAATAATGTATTGCAGCTAATATTTTGTCTTGAAAAAGGTATCTCTGGTAATAATTTTTACACTGTATCTCTGGTATTAAAACCTATTTTTACACTTTCATATTGTTTTGCCCATAGTTAAGACCCTAACAGGTGCTACTACCCCAGGTCAGAGTGGAGTTGGGAACACCAGCAATTAAGAGGTGGTTACCACGGTCCTCAAAACCTCCTGATCAGAGGCCTTGCTGTTGGACGTAGTTTATCGTCTTACCCAAGACGCGGATGTAGTTTTTCGTCATACGCATGACGTCGGTAAGTGAGGATTCTTCGAGATATCTCTAACAATTTCCGTTTCGTTTTCTCAGAAATTAACCATTTTCTACCAGTCCGTAATTTATTCTCAGCAGAATTAGTCTTGTTTTACTTCTTGATAATGCTTCAAATTGTGAATCTAGGAATATTTATACGTTTGGAAAATGATGTATATCCATCACCTTCTTTATACACATCAGCTAACTTCATTCTGAGCCTTTTGTCAAGTTCAGCCGTCTTCGCTATGGTTGGAGAAGGAATGAATTATCGCGGTACGGGGTATTCACATATTGGCTTCTTCATTACCTTTTAGAATGTTAGAGAATCAGGTCAGTACTTATTCATTTTCAAAGGGTGTTTGTATTAAATGTGAATTAAAAAACAAAAAAAACATTACAATTACCAAAGAGCAATATTATTTAATAATTTCCATAGTGGAATGAATAATTTTAGACTTTACCAATTTTTGAAAAATCTATAACTATGAATATAATAGATGGAAACTGCTAAAAAATTCGCGAATTTATTGACAACTAAATGCAGAATCAACTATTTATGGTAAATTCAGTAAGCACATATTCGCATTTCCTTAGAATATGTGCATTTCAAGATATTTTTAAAATTTGATTTATTCTTTAAGGAAGTATAATCTTTGTCGACTGATGAATGTTTAAAACATGGCGCTGACAGTATAATGTAGTGTTGATTTATACCTACTTTCTCTCTCTCTCTTTCTCTCTGTCTCTATCTTATATATATATATATATATATATATATATATATATATATATATATATATATATACGATAGTGCTTTAAATATGTGATTGTCAAACAAAGTTTTCAGTTATAATTATTATGCTTAATTATTATTTGAGAATGTTGTGAAAAGCAGTCTGGATCTAGGCTTCTCATCATCCCATCTCGCTCCCCCCTCTCTCTCTATCTATTCGTCTCCCTCTCTCTTTCTCTCTCTCTCTCTATATATATATATAGATAGATCGATATATATATATATATACATAGATAGATAGATCGATATATATTTATATATATATATATATATATATATATATATACTACGCATGTAGGAATGAAAGCAACGTTAAAAAACGCACTATATTATTTCTAATGTAACATGCGGAGGAATATTACATGTACATCTATTGAACAATTTTGCATACTTAGCAACGAAGATAGGCGAATGTAAGTTGGTACCGACTTTTATTCTATGTAGTGTCGTGTCTTTTCCTCCGCGTTCTTTTCTGCTCGGTTGGCGTTTCAGTGTTGAATGAATGTTTGCAAAGCGTCTCAACTGCAACGCTCGAATTTTAGTCACATACACATAGTAGTGCAGTAAAATGTGTGGGTTATCAACATAGCAAATACGCACATCACATTTTGTATTTGAACGGATATGTTGTATTGATCAATTTTTCATTTCCATTAAGTGTTCCCGAGGGTATATTGCAGAAAACTGAGAGAAACGGAGAGTAGTGAAGAGCAGGAAGAAGAGGAGAAGAAGAATCGTGTATCAATCTTATTTTAACTTTTCACTCTTTTAACAATAAATCCATTTTTCAAAGGCCGCCATCTTTGCATATTGACTAAACAGGAATGTAAAGAAATGAATGATATGCCTATGAAACTCTAGAAAATTGAATATAGTCACTGATAAAGAAAATAAATTATGTATTACGTAAAAATTAATTCATTTTCCGTAACATATTGATATTGTATAGGTTATGCGCAAAGAAGTTAAAAAATATCAAATATTTGTCCATTTAAAATATAATGTAAATCTGTATGACGTCGATATGCAAAGCTTAGTACTTTTAACGTTCAATATGGAAGGGAGTCTGCGTGTCGTGTAGAGACAGATGTAGAGAGCATATTTCTTTTGTCCTTCACTTTTTACTTGTCTGCTAAAGATACGCTAGCTCAAATGTGTGCAGATATATAGGATTGTTTCTGAGAGAGAACAAATATTATTTGTCTTGGTCGAAACGGGAACGGTTGATCGCTTGGATAAAAGTTTGAGGGTCACAAAATGAAAGTAACATAGGAATAAGATTGATATTAGTAAATTACAACAAAAATAACTAGCTGTCTATATTTCTGAGATGAGGTATTATGTACATTATTTACATTATTCGGACTATTGTCCTCATCTTCGGCCACAACGACACATGGCACAGTGGATAAAGGCGTTGGTTAGATCCAGTGACAGGACCCAAAGAGTGTGAGTTCAATACCCGGTTAAGGCAGTGGAGAACTTTCAGAGGGAAAATTAACAAAAGATAACTGATAACTGACATCCATTAAACATAGCACGTTGAATTAGAACAGTCCACCACAGTGAGCGAAATAATGGGTTCAGTTCGACATTCCAACCACCCGAAGAAGGCCGGAGCGTAAAACGGCCGAAACGTTGTAATAAATATGGAGACACAAATGATGACAATAATCCGAATAATGGAAATATTGTAAAAAAAAACTAGAGAGAACAGTAAAATCTCATATCGAATTGCCACAAACTATTTTTGTCCTCTTTTTTGTCATTCTAGTGAGCCATCTGTTCAGGATAGCACTGTGCAGTTATGTTTTACCCGGGTACACACAAGACGAAATAATTTTTTTTTCAATTCTGGCAAATATAGAGGAGTACATTCTTCCTCATTTTCTATTTTGTGAAAATTGACCACTTGACCACTACCATCATAACCTCTTAAAAGTCAAGTGTCAATCATTATCTATCCCCTTATCCTCAAAATCTAATTTGCTAATACCACTTCTTACATTCATATCACACATTTCATTCATAATAGCCATTTTATTAGTAACCTTATAATTTCAGTCAGTTGTGTGACATGCGTGATACACGCGTAGGCGATGATGTATCTTTCGGTACATGACTGACGAAGCAGATTTTTTTCCCGAAGCAGGTTGCCATTTCTATCGAAAGCTATAGAACACGGTCTGTCCTGCTATTTACCCATAGCTGAGGGATAAGAAAAGTATTCATACCTTTCCCAAGGGTATTAACACGTAATGTAATGGATTCGACTGAAATTCGAACCTGGCTCTCCGATTCCCCAATCCGAACCGCTATTTATTACTCCACCGCGCAACCTTCTATTTTGAGTGACATTAGACACTTGTATTAGGTGAGCTAGTATATAAAACAGTTAAATCAATTTCCAAAAATGGTTTAGACCGAAGTAGACATGTAGATGTTATCGATGATCATGTTCCTTCGAAGTTTGGAGACTGGCGCTATAAAATTACAAAGAACTGTACCAAATAACAGAAACCACATCATTTGAGGATTTAAAAACACGGATAATAAAAATGGGTACCACATGTAACGTGAAGAAAAAATAATAACATCACCATTTCAAACAAAACTTTAGGAAGACAAAAACAGTAATACTGGAAAGGGCAATAACAAATAGTGAACCCGAAAAAGCTATTTTCCTGAAAAAAAATGTTTTCAGAGAAAAAGCTTGTATATTTCAACCGAAAGCAAATTTGTCTTCTCGTGGAATTAAGCCTTTATATTTCCTCACGAGGAATCTATTAATATTATCACTGCCATAAGAAATGAGGAGAACATATATTATACATTAATTCCAGATCGGTGACTAGGGAGTGAAGAAAACCCTAACATGAGTAGAACTTGATATTTCCTCATGAGTAAAAACTAAGAAAAATGAAAAACGAAAATTAATATGGAAGGAAAAGGGTGAAATTGTAAGAAGAGAAATGAATGAAAAAAAAACACAAAAAAACAAGCAGACTGAATGGAAAAAAAAAACAAACTATAAGATGGAGAGATGACATAAAGAGAGAAAAAAGACTCAAGCGATAATTTGCGGAGGGTGTGGATGAAAAAGGAAACAGTTACTGAAAGTCAAACGAAATCGAAGAAAAGGAGAATGGAGACAAAAATGAAAAATTAAACTAAATGTTAAATTAAAACGATGAAATGGAAAGAAGAGATAGAACATTTCTAAATCTCAAACAAAACCGATGGTATGGATGGAGAGAGGAAACAGATAAATGTCTAAATCTCAAACGAAAGTCATGATACAGAGAGTGGAGATAATGATGAACGTCATAAGAAATCGATTAAATCGGTAGATGAAAATAGAAAAGGGACGATGTCAAATTTAATTGTACTATTTTTTTTTCATATTTATCACCACTCGATAAAAGGGAGAGGAAACAAGAAGGAAAAAGAGATTGAATGCGAAATAAATGCAATGAAATGAGAAAAGAGATAATGAAAAAACGGCTTGAGTGTCAAACGAAAGCGATGAAATGAAAGAGGAGATAGAGAGAGAGAGAGAGAGAAAATAGAAAAGAAGGATAAATTTTAAATATAATGCATCGCCATGTTTCACATGACTCAATAAATACTATCGGTCATTCTTTTAAATGATACCGATATCCAACTCCATTGACTCTTTTTTTTTATCATTATTCGAATTTAACGAACCTTTGCTTCACGCATTTTTTTCCTTTTATGCGGTTACAACACAGTTTGAATGCGAAATATTCCGGGCATAGCTTCGGTTTTCATTTTGTCGATTGAATCACTTTACAGCAAGACAACAAGCAGAAAGCACTATTCATTGATGACCTTTACTGATGTGGAACCGACACAGAATTTGAACCATTAGATCGACAAAATTGTTCCCGAAACAAACCATTAGACTTACAAAATCACTCAAGAGCTTTTTTTCCAAACAAAATAAGTAAGAAAAAAAAAGAGGAGATTTTTCAAAGACAGCGAAGCGAAACATTAAAAAAGAACGTTATTCTCAACGAAGCGGATAAATATTAGTAGTTTTCTAAACATAATAATAATAATGCCAGTGAACCGCTGATCGCATTAAAATATATTAATTTCAATTTTTTAACCATATGTGTTATAGTCTATTTCGTAATTCACTAAATTTCTTAAATATGTTTATGGAATTCGGTCCTCACTGAGTGATACATATCCGTTGCTTTGTCACAGATGTACAGTTTAATAAATAAGAAGTATCCATCTTTTTTTTTTCAAATATTATTATTTTCTCTATCGATACCAGATATTAATTCTAAAAGACAATAGCTACGATAATAAATGCTGATTCCGTAAGTCATTAAAGATTCCCTATTTGGGGGATTGATGCAGCAGAATCTTCATAGATTCCATTTCCATCTAATACTGACATACTCTGTACGAGGATAGCAATAATGTTTAGTAGATTCCAACTGCATCTGATTTTGCACAATACGCTCCATTATAGGGTACGTTGCTTCTCCACGGATTGAATTCAGAGTATTCCTTTTCTTAGACGGACTGCCAACCGAGGCTAGAGATACCAGTCTATCCTGCTATTTACTTTATTGTTGGAGAGAAAAATGATGGATTTATGTTTTATCTAAAGGCATTAATACGAAAGTTGACGAGGTTCACTTATTTATTATTCAGCACCGACAGTAGTTGCGTTATATGTAAATTTTAAATAATGCTTGCTGGATTTTGATAAAAATACTAATTTTTCAAATGATCCTTCTTGAAATTTTCTTTCCTTTTTTGTTCTTTTTAATTATTTTTTCTAAACAAATATTTCACATTATTTCAAATTTCTGGATGTGCAGGTCGTGTGATGTCTGCGAACAAGAAATTAGAGTTCGAATTTTGGTGGAATTCGTTCCGTTCCCCTGGACACGAATACCACTGGGAAAGTTATCATTCCATATCTTCTGCAACCAGCTTTGCGTTAAATAATCGGATGAACAAAGATAACTATCCATGGATAGCAACCAGTCTAGACGAAGAAAATTACTCAGAAATCAAAACCGTATATAGTTATGGTGAAGTATGCAGCCAAATGAAAGGCTGGTGGAATTCACAACGACACCATGATATCGACTGTGGCTAATATGAATATTTAGAAGATTGGTTTAAGTAACTCGTGATTAATATATTGAACAAATACATCTAATTTTATAATGGATAAAATAACCGTTCACATAATGAAAATATCGACTTTCTTTGACCGAAAAGTAAGCATTATTGTCATTTCAAATTTAGAGAATATTTTTTAAACTGTTTTACAATACATATTAACTAGTGTGCTAACTTTTAACTGGCTTTCTAGTATTGGTGAGTGTATCCTACCAAACATTTTGCTTTTGGTAGTGTGGTAATCTCACATCTTGATCCCATAGTTTTTCCTCTAGTAACATGTATTACCCATTTTTTTTGTTGAGGCTGATAGAAGTGTGAAATGCATGTAAGATTTGTTATTCGGCAAGATCTATGTTCTGGATGTAGCATTAATGTATAGTTGCTGTTAAGAAATAATCTTATTTAAAGATCTTTTATACGTATAAGTTTGCTGGAATATTTTCACATACATCTCGAAAAAAGAGAAAATTCGTGTGACGCTCATGACCATTTTTTCTCAGATTCTTTTCCCTTTCTATCCATTTCTCGCTTTTGAGGAGAGAAAATTAAGTCGCATAAATCTTTTAGGGTTTTCATGACGAGATTAACGTGTTACTCAGCATTCGAATACTCGATGACAGCAGGTCATCAATTAATTTAATTGGAATCTTGTTTAGATGGAGGATAATTAATTCTTTTTCTTCTAAAGCGTTTCTAAATTAGGCCATAGTGAAAATAAAAGTCTTTAGTAAATCTATAGGGTAAAAATAACCGTACATTTTAATAAAAGTATTTAACATTTATTATTCAGTTAACATGATTTTTGCTGGATGCTTCTATGAAAATAAATGCTAATTTTATACGGATTTGAGTTTGATATCTCACATTTGATCAAATAATTTTCATTTCTACTCATTTTTAAACCATGTTTCTAGCAAGTGTAATTTCAAGAATATTAACTACAGGGAACATAATTAAAATGTCCTTCCTGTTAATGGGAAATTATTTCATCACTCGTGAGTATACAATATATATATATATATATATATATATATATATATATATATATATATATATATATATATATATATATATATATATATATATGTGTGTGTGTGTGTGTGTGTGTGTGTGTGTGTGTCCAAATGAGAGAGAGATCAGATGTAGTAAAAATCCACTGTTTGTAGCATTTCTTTTTAAAAAAGAGTGCTCAATACAAAGTAGATCAATATATATTATGATTATATTTTATTATAAAAACATGTTCTACACAAATGTTTCATGTTTCAGTACTATGATTGTACTTCTTCAGGTGATGGTAAGTAATTGGTGATTAAATGATTTGTTAAGGAAAATTAAAAACAAAGTGTTACCTCCTTTCCCAAAGTAAAAGCGGGGGGGGCTTACATAAGGTCAGAATTAAAAAATAGACTTGTGGGTAATGTCTTGATTAACCAATGAAATGTCAGATCTTTGGCAGATTTTCCACAATCGTCAATAAATGGCCTATGTTCCGGATTATGGTGACATGATAAAATAACTCCCACCTCCCACCCTCTGAGTTTTTCTATTTAGCGTAGAACTGACATTTAATTGGTTAATCAAAACATACCCACAAGTCTATTTTTAATTCTGTTCTTATGTACCCCCATTTAATTTGGGAAAAGCGGTAACACTTTATTTTTTTATTTTTTAAAAACGGATTTAATCAACGGTTACTGAGCATCGCCTCAAGAACAATCATAGTATTGAAATATGAAACGTTTGTGTAGCGATTTTAAAATGTTTTTATTATAATCTCTTATAATAAAAATATAATAATATATATATGTGTGTGTATATGTGTAGAGTAGAATCGCTTTAATCTATGTAAATATCCTTTTATATCTAACAACTTGATCTATCTATCTATCCATCTATGTGTGCGTGTAGAGTAGAATCGGGTTAATTTATCTATGTATATATCGATGTATGTATGTATGTGTGTGTATGCATGTATCTATCTATCTATCTATCACTATGTATATGTGTGTTAGAGAGAGAGAGAGAAAGAGAGAGAGAGAGAGAGAAAGAGGTAATCCTGTATGAAGTTTGAAATCAGTCAGGACTTATACCTTTCCCAAGGGTATTAGCACGTAAGTGAATATAATGAACACGAATGGAATTCGAACTCGGCTCTTTGATTCCACAAACCGAGCAGCTATCCATTACTCCACCGAAGTTTGAAGTACCAGTGCGGAAATAGATACCTCAAAAGATTTTGTAGAGAAAAAGGTTATTTTATTTATTTATTTATTTTTTAAAATTCTTGAAATATCTGATGAGATAACAGAAACGTTGTATAAGCTTGCCGGTAGACATATTGAAAATATTTGTGCAAATCTCCTGAATTAGCATCGTTTGACTCTTTGTTATGCATCATTGTCCCATCCATTCCTTGATCCATTCCCACAATCTCGTCAGGTTGGTGACCCACTAATTTCGCCTATCTCATTTGCTTTCGATATGCACTCTGACACTTAAGTTTCCCAAGCCCAGCTTCCTTATTACATGCCCAAGAAATTTCAGATGTCACTTTCTTAGTACAAGTGTTCTTTGCATTTAACTCCATCGTTACTCATTTGGTCATTTCATGGCCTTCACAGTATATTTCTGTAGAACTAGATTTGTGTTGCCTCCAGTTTCCTTTTCATCGATGGAGAAATTGTCCAGCATTCACTGCCATAGAAGAAGATTGATATCAAAATAAAAATTCAGCGGTCTTTTCTTTTGTTTATAACGAAATGTTCCCGTTTCTTAGTAGATTGTTTTAGCTTTTGGAAAACATCTTTCTCTAGTCCGATTCAGGTTCTGAAATCAATGTCACGTTTCCATCAAACTTTCTAGATATTTAAACTTCTTGTTTAGTTTTGAGTTCCCCAAATTGTAGTTGTTATCTAAGACATTGTTCCTTGCAGGCAAGCACACAGTTTGTTTACTGTTGCTAATCCTCTTTCTGGTTTACCTTTAATACCTTATCTAGCAAATCTTGTAGTTTTCTCTCTGTGTCATATATTAATAAGACTATTGTTGACAGAAAAATAAATTAAACAAAAGGAATCGAAATAATATGACATTACCAGATTTTTTGCCTAATCGAATTCTTTCAATGATTTTTTTTTCTCCGGGGGATATTTTTAGTATTCAGTCTGTGAAATAAAAAAAAAAGATAAAAAGTAGATGCAATTCGATTAACGGTGGCTAAAAGTTAAAAGTCTAAGTATTTAATTAGAAGTGCAATTAATTACTAAAAGTAATTTAAAGCCAAAAGAACTGCGATTGATTCTGCCAAGATTTCAAAAAGTCTTTTCGACCAAGTTAAAATTCACGGACCATAAGGGTGTAGAGGGAAAAAGACTTGTGAGGGAAAGGAAATGGAAAGAAAAACAAAATTATTGAAAAACAAAATATCAGAATCTATTTCCCGTATTTCTTCCGGGAAAAGTCGTAATTGATTTTCCTGATTACTAAATCTGTTTCTTAACTGAATTAAATAATCTTCAGAAAGTTAAAACATCTAACATTATAAACTCGATAATCACGTCAACCAGAAATGATGTATATATATATATATATATATATATATATATATATATATGTACGTAACATACTTTCGGTTTATACGCTATTTTTATAGATACAATTTATTTAAGTAAATGCTCAGTTTTTTTTTTATTAAACAGTATTAATTACATTTACCGCCCAGAATGTTCGTTAGCATATATATATATATATATATATATATATATATATAAAAGTATTTATTTGAAAATTATAGCTTAAATATGTTATAAAATCACTACAAAAATAGACATTTTTTTCAACACTTCTGATGTCTTATCAAGTGATGGCGTTGAATGTAGAATAAGTGGTTTTAAAAGGCTCAAATCCATCAAACACCCATCACTAGGGGAAACGCTGTTACTTAAGCTCGAGTGAACAATCAAAATACACCTATATGAGAATACTTGGGATATACTTGGGATAATACATATATACATATATATATATATATATATATATATTATATATATATATATATATATATATATATATATATATATATATATATATATATATATATATATAATTATAGATAGATAGATAGATATATAATTATAGATAGATAGATAGATAGATAGATAGATAGATAGATAGATAGATAGATAGATGCTCCATGACGTTTTACTTTAAAAAAATGCACGATAGTGTGACCTAGAGCTAAAATTATGATACTAATATTAATGTTTGGTTGAAAAAAAAAACCTCGGATGGCACAACTTTTAACCAAATTACTCTGAAGATCCTTTTAGGTGAAACCTATGTAGGTTGTTCCTGGCTCTTTATGATTTATTTTATACACACACACACACACACACACACACATATATATATATGTGTGTGTGTGTGTATGTATGTATGTATACAAATATTTTATATTTCTTATGTCAATAGATGCTCTCTGTTTATAATTCTGTTATAAAAAAGTTATCATTATTTTCAATCGGATTTATGTCGCCATCTTTGTTGTTCCTATCACAATATTTTAGCCGTTGTTCATCGACGTTAGATGTCAATCCGAGCAGAATTCACAGAATTTCACGCTGAACCCTTTATCTAATCTCCTCAGGGAGATTGATTTCGTTCCACTGATTATGTCCAGTGACATCTCTTCTGCTTTATGCTTGATATTCTATAACCGGCTTCAGTATTTCAGCCATTCATTTTATTAAATGTTCTACTGTTTCGGCTTTAACATTACTTGCCACCGCTTATATAACTGCTCAAAAATATTTGCTTGAATACTATCCCTCATTCTCCCATATATTTTCAAGATGAACAGGCAATATATTTTTATTTTGGTAAATTTGAAAGACGTTTGGTAAGACGGACAGTGGTCTAGAATCCGGATCGTTATGCTTGAATAATTCCTTTAGATTAATTGTTACCTGAAACATTTATAAATAGTCTTGCCCCCAAACTTACAATAATTCGCTCATTCATCATTGCACCATATGGACTGTCATATAGATATCATGCATCCGGATATGTTAGTAGGATGTAGAATAGTATCCGAAATAAAATGATCGTATCGATGTGCTGCATAACGACACTTTAAACGCACTGGTAGTTAAGAGTAATACACCTGACCAGAATTTCTCACTAACAATTTGAACAGGTGAGAAAATAATTCAGTAAGTAGAAAATACATACAGAGTGCGCTGATCTCACAATTCCTGACAATAAAGATAAGACCGGTCTCATACTTAATATCACCGATCATCACAAAATAAATAGTAACATAATGCGGTATACAAACTAATAAAGAAAAATCTGGACCCAAAATCCATCAGAAATAAACAGATATAATATAAAAAGAAAACAATGAAAAAAAACAAAACAAAAATACTTATGTCTGGTCGTCGGATCAGATAAGGTAATTTAATTTATTTCCCCTCTTGTCCTCAATAATCCCAACGAATTTTCTTTACATACATTTTTTTTTAATTTCAACCTGAAGACACGGAACATAACACATGTTGGCGGAATGCTTCAGCTCTTAAAACATCTTTTCTACTCTTTTCCATTATTTCCACATTCGGAAATATCTAAGCTAATATCGTTGTACAAACTTTGTCATGGATTAATCATTAAATAATGTCTTCAAATGAATAAATTCCATAAATCTTAAAAAAGACAATCTTCATCCGACATTTAGACTGGCGCAAGACAATCACAAACAAGGAACTTTGCCAAGTAGCTAAGAAACACAAAGTTTTATCCGACATAAAATATAGCAACAGAAACCAAACCGCTGCAGCCATAGCCAACCATAAAATGTTACTACAATCTCTACCAAAGAAAAGCTTTAGTAAGATACAGGCTCCATTCGAAATCGTCGACAATCATTGCAAGAGAGTTACAGAAAACCCAAAAGCAACTATGCACAGTCAGTCTAATCCATGGTTGAAAAAAATAACATGGTTCCTGTGAGTTCTGGAAAATCAAGGAAAGAACACCAATACGGGCAAAACGTCACTGCAAACTATAATAAATGTTATTTCTTCTTCGTTGGACAATGCAAGGCTCTTTGTAATGTTCTTTATTTTTATTATCAGGTTAGATGACAAGGACTACTCCTTACACGATTTTCCTCTTCTTACGGAGGATAAGTTTATTAATATTCCTATCACAACATGGGAAGTTTCCAGACTTATCAAAAGCCTAACCTCCAAGAAAGCTACCGGTCCGAATAAAATCCCAGTGGTCGTTTAATAACATCAGCCAAAGTAAAATCGTTACCTGAAGTAGGAATGATTGCAAAGTCTATGTCGGCTAAAAATCCATTAACTGTTTTTAAGAAGGCGGGTGAATATCGAGCTAGTATCCATCCTCCTTACTGTCATCAGCAATATCTTCGAGGCTGTAATCATCAAGCAGATTATTAAACAACTCAACGGGAAGCCTCCTAAGCGATAACTAGCATGGATTTCGCTCTGTTCGGTTGACTGCTGATGTGCCTACTGTCAATACTATCAGAAACTCTCAGACACTAGCAATCACATATCGTCTTGGATATATCAAAAGCTTTTGACAAATTGTGATATTGAGGTTACTATCTCAACTCTTCAGCACTAGAAAGGTTTTCTAAATGAACAGGTTCTTCATGAAAAGGTAGGTCTGTGAAGGTCGGTTTTAACTGCCATTACTAGCAGAAACAGTCAGACACTAGCAATCACAGATCGTCTTGGATATATCAAAAGCTTTTGAAAAATTGTGGTATTGGGGTTACTATTTCAACTCTCCAGCACTGGAAGGGTTTTCTAAATGATCAAGTTCTTCCTAAAAAAGATAGGTCTGTGAAAGTCGGTGTTAACGCTCACCCATCGAAAGCCCATGGGATCAATTTAGCCGTTCCTAAGTCTCTATTTTCTTTCTGCTTTATGCTAATGATGTGTCTAAGAATATAGATCTTTAGTGAATATCTATGCAGATGTTACAACAGTTTATAAGGGCAGCTCCAGAAATCTGGATTACCAGAACCTGTCAGCTGATCTCTTCTCTAACTTAACCCTGGTAGTTAAATAGGACAATAACAAGCTCGTAACATTCAATAGCTCCAAAACTAAACTAGTAACATTACACCGCCACTGAGCAGACGCTGATCTTTCACCTATCAATGTGGATGGTTGTTCTCTCAATGTTCTTTGCAGTGGAAACCAAGTTCAACTCAGACATCGACTGTTAATATATAAGATCCACTCTTGAAGATTCTGAAAAAAATGGCTGGTTCCATGCAGCACTCCAGTAAGCATCTGATTCCTCTTTCTATGTTCTATCTTTACAAGGGCAAAATCACACAAAAATGAAGTATTGCTGTTATATCTGGGATAGTACCGCTTGCTTGTGTTGATAGCGTTCAAAAGTGTCCACGCAATGATGTATTTTTCAACCTACAACCCCTTTCCTGTTGACGTAACGTCGCAACCTCGTGATACTATATCTCTACTGCCATGAAATCGTTCAGACGAACGATATTTCTTGGTTATACCAGTGATGACTTTCGCATAGGAACTCACCATACTAAATACACAATCATCAGTATTCCTTTCCTATTCCAGGAGCCAAAAAGGAAGTTCCACTCAGACTGTTTTCTCCAAGTACTTCTACTCTGTGGAACAAACATCTAAGAGGTTGTTTCCTCGATCGCTACAATCTCAACCTCCCTCTTCAAGTATGGTTGTAACTGTTATCTCTCATCAATTAACCTCATCAATTGTAATGTTTCGTAACTCCTCTCCTTAAGATCATATAACAAATTCACTAATCCTCTACTTAGAGCCTCTGATCGAGATGTTTTAGTGTTGTTCCCAGGGGCTACTCTGAAACGCGGTCGTATCATCTGTTAGGGTCCCTGTTATGGGCAAATATTTAACCCCCAAAATGGGGTCAAAATAATATGAAAGTATAATTTTAAATTTTTTATAGCAATCATACCAGCAATAAATTTTTGTAAAGAAAATTGTTACTTGTAATATATTTTTGGAAAATAAATATTACTAACAATACATCTGACTCTCGACAAAACCTCTTTACAAAAATACGTCAATGGAACCTGATCTAAAAACTAATTTCTTACAAAGAATACATATTCTATTCATACGAACCTATCCTAAAAATCTTGTCGGCATTAAATAATCTATTGAGATTAATATGCCGTAAACAAAGTAAACCAAACCAAACCAAACGTCGAAGGTATCTTATTCCTCGTATTGGGTAATGTTTAGTTAAGAAAAAGCTAAACACGTACACTTCCAACTGCAGCAACAACAAAAATGGATAGAGCATGGAAAAAATAAGATGGAGCATTAGAAAAAGATTAATCTGGCATAAGCAGTTAACGTTCATCACTATAAAAATATGGTAGAAAACTCCATAGACAATGAGAAAGATCGATAAAATGTATTGAACGCGAAGTTTAATTTCTTGATGAATCTGCCAATAAAACGATTTTATAAATTTCAAACGGTTCTGACTGTTCTGTCTATATTTTCCCTCTGTGGAAACGTCTAATTTTACTGTAATTATTTCAAGTTAACCAAAAAAGTTCTGTCCGTTTTTAAAAGAAAAAAAGAAAACGCTTCACAGTATGTGTAACTTATATTTAGTCTTCGAAGTAATCGGCATCCAGCACCTTCTGCCAACGTGTCTCCAGCTCTTCAATGCCCTTGCGGTAGAAATCGGGGGGTTTAGACGCAAAGAAGTCCGTGAGGGCTTTGCCTAAGTCTGCTTCATTGGTGAAGGATTTTCCACGAAGATGATTATCCGGGGAGTGGAAGAGGTGATAATCGGATGGCGCAAGGTCAGGTGAATAAGGTGGATTGCACAAAGTCTCCCACCCAAGTTGCTGTAAGGTATCCCTGACCACTCGCGCGACATGCGGCCTGGCGTTGTCATGGAGGAAAAGCACACCTTTGCGATTCACCAGTGCTGGATCCTTCTGGCGCAATGCCTGTTGCACACGTTTCAATTGCTCCGAGTATAGGTCTCCAGTGTCCGTTTGGCCCGGTGGTTGTAATTCATAATGAACCACTTGACGACCTGTCTACCAGACACAAAGCATAGATGCGTGGGTGCATAGGCGGTCTTGCGGTGTCTGGAACGTTTCGGAGTTTCGTACAGAACCCACTTTTCATCACTGGTAAGCACTCGATTGAATAAGGATGCGGTACGGTGGCGAGAAAGCAGCGATACGCAGGCTGCCACTCGTTGTCCCTTGTGGACCTCCAACAGCGTTTTCGGAACCCACTTGCCCAGTTTGTACGTCTTACCTAGGCGGTGCAGGTGAAGTCTAACTGTTTCATCGGAATCGTTGAACTGCCTTGCAAGTTCACCACACGTTAGACTACTGTCCTCTTCAATGGCCGACTTCAGGACTCCGTCATTCAAGAACTGTGCTCGTCCACTGCGAGGCTCATCATGGAGAGACAAATCTCCCGTCTTGAATTTTCGAAACGAACGCTTTGCAGTACGTTCATCCACAGCACTATCCCCAAACGCTTGACATATGCAGCGACTTGATGCAGCTGCTGATAAGCCCACTTTGAAGTCGTAAAGCAAACAGCCCCGAACGAGATCTCTAGCCACTTCCATCCTTCTCACGGCTGTCCGGGTTATAACTGATGCCTGGGCACGGTGCGCGTGTTTTTTATAACGTCTGATGTTCCTTCTTCCGGCTGTGCGAATTTGAAAACAATTGTTACACGCATTTCGTATATATTTCAACTTCATTCAATGACTAATAAAAAAACGGACAGAACTTTTTTGGTTACCTTGTACTATAATAAGCTCAATGTCAAAAGTAAAATAGGGAAGCAATAAATAAATAATTACAAAACAAAAAATATTTAAGTAAATAAATAAGTGTGTAGTTAACTTCATATAAAAAGGAAACGTTTATGCACCTAATTTAGACAAAGAGGCATGATGAATAGGCCAAAGTTACAGAGAGCAACAAAACGCAGGAAGTTCTGGAGAGTCATGACCACCGAAGGAAAGTAGATAGCAAGCAAAAAAGAAGATTAATTTTCTCTTTTGTTCTCTGTAACTTTGGCCCACTCATCATGCCTCTTTGTCTAAATTAGGTGAATTACTTTTACCATTACTACTAAAATCACCACCTTTAAAGGGACCTATAATTCCAGTACCAACATGCATAGTTTATTAATCTGTTTCCGCCTGTTGTTTTCTAATTCGTCTTGGTTGTTGAATTCCGCGGTTGAAATGGGGTGGTCTCTAACTCCAGTCTAGAGATCAAGTCTATCAAAAGCTGCACCATTTTCCTGCTCAACAATTAATGTTCAGAAATTAGTTTCCATGTAATTCTCACAACTTATACCTTACTCTATGCAAAATTTATTTAAAGGTATTTCATTTCTTTCATAACTTTAGTCTCGGCTTTTCAATATCCGACATGATTTTCTTTGTTTACATTTCCGGTTTCCGGACTCAGATACTTTAAATATTTTCTTGCTGATTAATCTACGTTTTTTTGCTGATTATCTTGCATTTTTCCTCAAATCTCTTTTAGTGAGAAGCTGAAAGCCACAGTTTTTTTAATGATTTTTTTATATCTGTATAACCGTTTCGCAATTTTGAAATTTGTGGTCTCTAGACACAGTATATTTAAAATATTTGGTTTGTCTTTTTAGATTATGCTGTTCTTACAATTAATGACAATATTTATATACAGTGAATTTTCACATATCGAGATACCTTTAAGTTTATTGACCACTGGATATACAATCAGCTAGAAAATGTCATCAAATAAAAAATGAAAAAAAAAACAGCCATTTATTATTGCACATTATATGGAAATTGTTATCGAGAAAATTTGATTTGATTAGAAATGAATCAGAATATGAATAAATAAAGTGAAAAATAAATACAAAAATACTTGTGCTGTATTTAAATAATTCAAACCGAAGTAATAAACGGAAAAAAGCACAGATTTTCCAATTTATTTATTGCCTTTAATGTTCAAGAGATTACGATAAAAAACCCTGTAAAATATTATGAGGTATATTACAAACATTGACATATCTAAGGCTGATCATTACAAGCATATTACACGTATGTAATAGCGTTCATTAAAAACACTCGTTTAGCGACCAGCTCGCTTAGTGACTAGCTAGCTTAGCTACCAGCACGCTAAGTGACCAGCTTGCTTAGCGACCAGCTCGCCCAACGACCAATTAGTTTGAACGTTACCCGGTCGTTAAATGGGTGTATCGAAATTAAAAAAAAATATATCAGTGATGACACTATATAAAATACGATCAACATCCCAGAAATTCAATAATAAACATTCATACCAAACCGTAAATTAGTGTAAATATTTTAAATAAAAACAGATTCACAAGGACAAAATAAAGAAAGATGGGATTCGACAGAATGATTCTAAGAATGCCATAGACGGAGCAGGTAAGCAAGTAGGAAGTTTTAAGTCGAATTATAGTCACACCTATTAGACTAAACCGTTATGTATTGATTTGTAAAATAAAAATTATGTCTTCGGATAACCAACGCATGAATCCGTACACAACACGCCACAGCTACAAGAGCAATGGTCAGGCTTGAAAGGTTATGTATGAGTAACCTCAGCTTTCAGAACAAGTTTAAGCTCTATAAATCACTGTTCGTATGCATCCTGCTCTAAAGGTGTGAGACTTGAGCAGTAATAGCTCCCACTGGAAACTCAGGAGACAGGGTTTTAATATAAATGCTTGAGAAAGTTCCCTCGCATTTCCCAATGAGAGCAGAAAATCAATGACTATGTACGGAACAAGATTGAGGGGTGACATGAATCTATCCTCACCGCTATTAAGCTTCGGATGATGGTATTGTTATGCTAAATCTTGCGGCATGACGGCTTCTGCAGACCAGTAATCAAGGTAATATTGAAGGTAGACGTAGGCGGGGATGATAACGAAATCTAACCGTTTTGTACTCAATTTTTACTTATTTTTATTTTTTGAGATACTAATTATTTAATGATAAAAAGCTTACTAATTAACCCATAGCAGGGGGAGAATCTGTGGATTCATATCTTTCGTAAGTGAATGTAACGAACTGAAAGGTGATTGAAACTCGGCTCTCCGATGAGCAATTCCGAGCCAGTATTCATTAAACCAGCTGCACAGCCAAGCTTACATGATATAATCCAAAGCGGTCACCTATCGAAGGGTTGACGGTGATCATACGGGAACAGGTTTTTCAATGTGATGAAACCGTAGGCCCGTCAAACAGTTGACGTACATGACAATACCGGAACTCTTAGGAGTCACCCTCCGCAGATAAACCCGGATGAGGTTTTTTTCTACCCTCAGGTACTCCCGATGAATGATGCAGTCTTGAGGCTGATGCTGCTACTGATGATAATGTTGATGATGATGATGGAGGTAATGATGATGATTATGAAGAAGGAGAATAAATTATTTTTATTTAAATGCTTCATCTATGTATTTTTAAATGTCTTACTGTCGGTTTTTGGTTGTTAGTAATTTTCATGGGGATTAAATCTTATTTTTTTTAAGCAATTGTAACACATTTTATATCACGTTTATGTAAATTATTTTCGATTGTCGTCGTTATTGAGGCGGTACGTCATATCATGTGCTTCCTTATATCAAAATTATTTATATACATTTTCATCTATAGAACTAAGGTAAAAATATCCTACCTATTAATCGTACACTAACAAAGGTTGGCATTCTTATCTCAGGCAGGTGGCGCGATACTTTTCAATATTTCCAGAAAAGTTTTTTTTTTCTGAATCAATTCAAGACAGTAGATTAAGTCCGGTCTTTGTCCGTTTATAGGATTGATATAGTTAACGAGTAAATCATCAGGAAAACACGTTGAATGGGTAAAAATGGCGCTCGTATAATAACTGAAGAGTTAGAAAAGCAGTTAAGTGAGGCCTGGCTCCCAGAAACTTTATCTGTTCGAATAAAAAAGGACGTAATTCTGTTCTTTCTGCTTTAACAATATGCGGTTGCAATTATTGACAAAACAGCGGAAATGTTTTCAATGAGAAACCGAGGAAAAGACGAATGCAGTGTAGTTAGACGCTAAAAACAGCACACACTACGAATGAAATGAAATTGTGATATTATGGGCGAAAGGAAATAATAGAGAGAGAGAGGGAGAGAGAGAGAGAGACAGACAGAGAGAGAGAGAGACAGAGAGAGAGAGACAGAGAGACAGAGAGATAGAGAGAGAGTCTGACCGTTTCTTATTAATGATGCTGCTTTGTCGATAGGAATCGAAACATGATGATGATGATTATTATGAAACTGGTCCCTGCTATGGGGAAATACTGGGACGAAACTGCTACTGAGAATATTTTAGGCTAATCAGTGAGACGGGCATCTTGCAATATAAGTCGGAAGAACGTGTTGCTGCTTGAGAGAGAAAAAGGCTTAAAGAATAACTGATGTATAAAACTCGTTGTTGCTTCTCGGGATAATGTTCTCAGCTGAGAGGAAGTTGAAAGACTATATTCAATCCATTGCTTGGTCACTTGCTGAGAAAGTCGGTTCACTGTGACGAGAGAGCCAATTCTTCTTTCAAGAATCTATCTTACATATCTATATGTCCATGCTTAGAATATTGCTGCTACCTATGGTCCTGTGCGCCTGCTATTTACCTTGAGCTCCTTGATAAGATCCATAGCAGAATCTGTAATATTATTGGTCCTGATCTGGTAATTGTCCCGATGAGTTCTTCGCTATTATGGTACCCAGCCTTTTTTAATTTAAGCGCGGTACGGTGGAGTAATGAATAGCAGCTCTGATTGAGGAATCGAGTTCGAACCCTGTCGAAACCATTACATTCACTTATGTGCTATTACCCTTGGAAAAGGTATGAATCTTCTTCCCCCCCAGGTATGGATAAATAGCAGGACAAACCGGGTTTTATAGTTTTGGACGACAACTGGTCTACCTACTGCGAGAAAAATCTGCCTCGTTAGTCATGTATCGAAAGAAGAATCGCAATCGCTTAAGCGTGTATCACGTATTCCCTATAAGACTGACTAGACTGGTGTCGAGATATCAAGGTGGCTAACAGATTCTTTTCTTGCTTGTGTATCTCCATTCCAGCTCTATGCTTTCCAGCCAACTATAATCTGAAAAGAATAAATGCAATGTTAATCAGTATCTATTGTCCACATTAATATTTTCTCTTTCTGTTCATTATCAATGATTCTGTGCCTAATTCCTCTACACCTTGTAACACCTTGTGTCTTAGTGGTTTTAATGTCTATACTTGGGTGATACAGATTTTTTAAAAAGTTGTCTATAATTAGATGTAACAGGTTATGGAGTCTTCGGGCAAGAAGTGTAGAATCGGTGAACGGTGATCGGAAACCCATCTCCGGCTGTTGCGTCCCCATTTGCAATAATGCTCCTGGGAATGGTATGGAACGATTTCTTCTACCGTCCGCGGGGGTTACAATAAAGAGGGGTTGGAAGCAATAGCCCTAAGCGGTAGGCATTCTGAGCGAATAACAATTCAGGTTTAAAACCCGAAGAAAGGTGACAGGAAACTACTCCACTATATTTCTCAAGAATCCATCGCAATTAAACATAAATAATCTACGGAGATCAGTGGTACAAAGAGACATGGAATATAACACGAAAATATTTGCTATTTACCGAAATATAATAAAGAGCTCAGACGATCGTCGATGGAAGGAAATTATGCGGTCTAATCTCTTAAATTCCATGATGAGAACGGCAAGAAACATATTTAACGGATGCTAAATTACATGGATCATTCAACTTCTCAAACCTTGCTATTGGAAACAAAATAGTGAACACTAAAATTTAAGTGTATTAATACAGGCAAGTGAAAAATTTAATAAAATATAATGTTTTAGCATTTATAGATTTCTTAAATATTTTCAAATTGAGTAAATGTCGACATCAAGTATAAAGGAAATTCGATTAGGATTTATGTTTAGCTAGAGTATTGAGCAATTGATCACCAGAAAATTGTGAGTTAGGTCCATACCTGTTGCATTTTCCTTGTACCGCGAGGATAAAACTTAGCTAACGAAAAAGAGTAGACTAAAAACCCTTTTATGGTCCAATAAATTCAATACGTAAGCGGTCGTGGTTTTCCCCAATTTCCAGCTTGAAGTGTTCAAATATTCTCTTCTAATGTATTGATTCCATCGACCTGCAATAAAGTCGGGGTGAATTTCAACATGAGCGATTTAATAATTAACTCAAGAATTGTAGCTTCATATTCAACATTTTCTTTTTATTCAATTATTACTGTTCATCAATTACTCTGGATCAGTGTCTGTCTGCAGAATACAAACCCGCTTCTATACGTGACACGATTCATTCTTTTCTTGTATGTGCACTTAGAGTCTGCCCAACTCTTTCTGATATATATATATATATATATATATATATATATATATATATATATATATATATATATATATATATACAGTAAAAACTAAAAATCCATATCGGTTATAATTTATTTCATGAATATTTTTATATTTCTCTCTTCAGAGCGAAAGTTCTTTTTAGAAATGAAAAATACAATTATAGAAAATTATAGATGAATATAAAATTATCGATGAAATAAATTATAATCGGGATGGATTTTTAAGGTTTTTCTTGATTTATAATTATATTGCTCTAATTTACATTGGGCTGTATTTGGATTAATGTCCTCCTTGGAATTATCCATACCAACTAAAAACTGATATACACACACACACACACACACACACACACACACACACACACACACACACACACACACACACACACACACATATATATATATATATATATATATATATATATATATATATATAATTTGTAGACAGTGATAATTACTGCGGCTGATTCAAGACTCTTCCTTAAGACGAATGGAGTTCTCCGGTCACAGGTGTGTTTGTCTAAAAATAAATATGTCTAAATTTACCTTCATCCTTCCCGTGCGCCAATGGCTCAGAGGTAAAATCTCCGACTTTCGATCTCAGCTTGAGACAATCGGATGTCAAGCCAAAATGATGAGCAGTGAGACAAAGACACAGTCTTCTGTCGATGACAATATATACATTCTTCTGAAATATTATTTCGGTTGAGCTCTTCGGGAAGAAAAGTGAATTTGTAAACAATGACTATTACTGCGGCTGATGCAAGACTCCGCTTTAAGACGAATCGTGTTCTCCGGTCATTGGCGTGTTTGTCTAAACATAAATACCTCTAAATTCACTTTCATCTCTGTCGTGCGCCAATGGCTTATCCGACTGCTACCAAATCAGTCGGGGTTCAACCCCAGCTTGAGGCAATCTGATGCCTAGCCACAGTGATGAGCTGTGAAACAGCGAAACAGTGTGTATGTTGATGACATTATATGAATAGGCCACGTTGAAGAAGAAGAAGGTAACGAAAAGTAGTAAATAAATGCTTTCTTTTTGCATAAGTTTTATTATTAAGTGAACCATAATCTCTCTCCCCTCTCTCTCTCTCTCTCTCTCTCTCTCTCTCTCTCTCTCTATATATATATATATATATATATATATAGGTGTGTGTGTGTCACGAAGTGTGCCCCGCGCTTGCAAAACAAGCTGTTGGGCTACAGGATTCTGCACGCACCGGTTTTACCCAGCATCTGGAACGGCTTGATTGCCAGATACGATATCAGACACAAATCCTAATCCAGTATGATAATGGAGCAAAACCAATAAAACAAAACTAATTCTGGTCTAAGGGTCTTACTATGTGGAGAAACATTCAGCATGAAACGTCGCAAATCATTTTTGACTCATTAGAAAATTTCAAACACCTTTTATCTTCTCTTAAATTAAGAAAGTAGGCGATCATGGCTCTCACAAGTTTCTATCTCGAGTGTTAGCAGTTTTAACCCCTTGCTAAGGCCACCACTTCCGTTCCACTGTTCATCTAAAGAAGTTTGTTAGGTAAGTTGCTCGCGACATTTTCGTATCTTTCTTTCTCGCATTATGTTCCGTGAAGGTCAAGTTTTGCATGCCCCACCTTCTCATTATGTATATAATTATTTCAGCTGCTTTTTCCTGATTCTGTGACTAAGTATTTTTCTGTTGCCATTATCCTTAAGATTTATTTGTTGCTTACTCTCTCTGTGCATTGAACTTTTGGTATTCTTCTGTAGAAAGAGAGATAAATATAGTTCATTTTGAAAATATTTATACCTTTCTAGAATTGTGATTCCCATTAATATTTTCATGTAATGACCGCTTTTTGATTACATTAAAATCAAAGTTCAATGAAATGCAGTTTTTGTAAACTGTCTCTTAAACCCTTGTTTGCTTTTTATGTTAGTTAGGGTAAAAACATAAAGTTCCCCTATGAAAATATATTTAGGAAACCTCACAATCGTGGCAAGAAAGATTAATTTCAGATTCAAATATTTCTATCTATCTATCTATCTATCTATCTATCTATCTATCGCAATGCATATTTATATATGCTGGCATACATGATTGCAATGTATTGATGCAATGTAATGTGTTGTGACAATTTGAAATGCAATTTTGTTGACTATGGATTGCTTCGTTTTAATGTAGGTGGCCTCTGGTATCTATCTCTCTCTCTCTCTCTCTATATATATATATCTATATATATATATATATATATATATATATATATATATATGGGAAGTCCTTTTCAGCGAAGGTGTTAATTCCGCCAGAAATTGTCCGAAGTTCATCTCGGAAGAAAAGTACAAGAAATATACTCCAAGCTTTCGACTTTCTTAAGTTATCATCAGGTGTGTATGACTGTTTTTCATATTTGGTGTTGTCTCTGAATGAGTGAGTGTTTGTGTGAGTGTTTTGGTTAAATGAATTTTGGTTGATCATGGGGTTTTTCTTACTAACCTTATTTTGATTTGTTTTCTTGTATATAGTATTAAATCATATTGTAAATAATCATTGGGGCTTTTAAATTCTTGCTTTATTCCCCACCACCACCACCACAGATTTTGAAATGTATGTATGAATTCTACTTAGGATTTCATAGAGACATGAGGTATTATGGTGTATGTAGTAAGAAAGGTAGGAGAGAATGTGTTGTTTTTGTGATAGGACTATTGTTGGTGTGTTTGGGTCAGTGTTTGTGGCTAGCTAAGTTTAGAATTAAGACAGAAGACCGTCTTTTTTCCCTAATCCCCTTTTTTGGCCTTGTGCCACATTTTGTACCATCATACAAATAAATATCGATACGTAGGATAAATCGTGGATTTTTCGAATAAGTGAGTATTGTGACGTAGGCAAAGAATGATGTGACGTAGGTGAAGTGCTTTTTAAATTTATTTATACATTTGAGGATGCAGGCTCTCAAGTTAGAATTGTTTTTATTTGTTAATGTTTGTTTTTGTTGGATGAGTAATTCTTGAAGAATCATAAGTCTGTTATTACGATTCCATTTAGCTAGTAATTTGCTATACACTCACAAATATACATACACACATACACACACATACACACACACACACACACACACACACACACATATATATATATATATATATATATATATATATATATGTATATATATATATATATTGTTCACTTACAAAGTCAAGATTTTCTATGGTTATATTTATTTTACATTTTCGTATTAGGAAAATATGATTTAAAACGATTTCCCCAAACTAATTTCCCTATAGAAAATTTAAACAAAATGCCATATTGCAATTCGAAATAGTCCAGTCGATTTTCGTCTTTAGCCGCCTGCATTCATTGACAAATATACGGTTATATTCTTCGCTTTATTAATGGTAATGATAAGCATAGCCGTTTCCCTACAAGGAAACATTTGGCATTCATTGACCTCGCAGCCACTACTACTTTCGATTGAAATTTATGAAATCTTTCTCTTAAAAATATTTACGAAATCATATTTCTCACGTTCTGTACCTGTTATAGCTCTTTACAGTATCAACAAGGTTTTCTTTTCTAACCTTTTAATTTCTTGATTATGTCTTTATTTTCTCTTCCAATTACATGTGTTATCTTTTTTTTATTGTTGCTGTTGTTGGTAAATAGCAAGTGATGTGGTTTCTGTTATTTGCTACAGTTCTTTATTTGTGTTTCTGATCGCCAGTCCTAAAATGTTCAAAGAAGACTGACCTTTACACAGAACCTCAGGTTTTACTCGTTCAAAGACTTTTACTCGTTCAAAGACTTTTTCACAATTGATCTTATAATGCGGTTGTATACAGCTGAGAGTTAATATATTTCTGATCGGGTCTGGCGCTATGCAAGTCATCCATCTAAATTAGCAGATGTTTTGCTTTTGGAACATTCTCAAGTAAAAAGGAATTCTTTCTTGGGGTACCTGACTCCTGCTGTACCTTTACAAGAATTAGATCGAAACCAAAAATGGATTATTGCCGCTATATCTGTACTGGATATTTCCACTCCACACTTTCCAGACGTGACAGAGTTCAAAATTATTTAAGGGGCCTTGGGTGCGATGAATTATTTTATAACTTATAACTCTTTCCTACAGACAAAGACTAGCGTACCTCGTTTCATGACAACTGATCAGACGAGCTAAATTCCTTAGTTCTACCAATTCAGAACTTCCAGCTAGGATCCACCATACAACGTACACAAAGTCGACACATCCTTATTCTCTTATCCTATCCCAGTGGTAAAGTGAAAGTTACACTAAGTCATTTTCTCCCATAGGGCGGTTACTTGTTGGAACAGACACCCGAGAGTACGCTTCTCTTATAATTGCGATCTTAACCTCTTCACATCTGGTGTCAACTGTCATCTATCCCATATAACATGAATATATACACTTCTTTCTTCCTCCTTTTTCCTACTTCCAACAACCTCGTTCAATGAACCCCTAACTTGAACGGATGTTGATTCTTTTATGGGGCGAACAATTGTATATTTAAAGAAAGACACAAGAACAGACCTTCATATTTGAACCAGAGTATAAAAGTTAATGTTTGGTGAGGGAAACGCCAGGGTATTTAAAGGCGTCTACTTTTTCAAATTGTTTTCCTTTCATGCAGATCTGGGCCTTGATGTTGATTTTGTTGTGGGTCCGTACTTTAATTTTCTCAGTGCTCACGTCCATCACATACGCCCTTGCTCTGTCTGTCAGTCCCTTAGTGTGACTCTGCAATTCGGAGTTGCTGGAGCCCAACAAGTCAATATCATCAGCGGAGCGTAAGTTGTCCATTGTATCTCCCTCTTATGGACACTCTACAACATCGATGAAGACAAACTGTCTATGACAACATAGGCAATAGCAAAACTCAGTAAGATTTCAAGGAGCAAAAACGTCAGATTTCGGACAGAAATGAAGCTCTACAAGTCCTTGGTGCCTTCCATACTGCTCTCTGGATGTGAAAGCTGTACTCTGAAAGATAAGAGAGTCCAACATTTTGAAACGAAATGCCTCAGACGCCTTTTTGAGATGTCATTGTGCAGGGCCAAGTAACTAGCAGGCCTCCAGGAGCCCCTCTTGGCAACAGTAATGTTGGGAAAGCTGTTGTGGCTTGAACATATCATACGACACAATACCCAAGGCGGTCCTTAAAGGTACCTTGGAACTGGGTAGACGAAGAGGGAGGCAATCCAAACGCTTGATGGACAACCTCAAAGAATGGACCGGGATGGACACTCCAACGAAGTTTCGTGAGGTAGAAAACGGATCTTGTTAGCGGCGGATGGCTCGATCATCGTCAGACATGTCTCCTATACGACTGGCTCAATCATGAGAAAGGAGAGGGTATAAAATATCAGTGTTAACCACGGCGAGTATTAACGACAGAGAGTCAGTAAACAAAAGACCCCATTATTTAACACTCTACGATGGTTGATCGGACAGAAGATCAGTTGAACGCGTGTTACATATCGGGGAAGGAAAACAAATTACGCGTTCAATCTGAAAAAACTGTCACACCGGCGTCGGTATCCACCAAGCCTCCCTATTTACGGCATTGAGGGTAATTCTTCCGTAGAGTTGGATTCCTCGGGATCTAGTTTCTATCATAAATTAAAATCTGAAATTACAATTTTTTGGATACATAATAACGAAATAAAGGTGAAGTTAGTCCTCCTGAAGTGCTGCGACCTATCGAGCAGCAGAGAAAAAATTTTGGTAAACTACATTTAAGTTTTAAATGTCAAAATATGTTAATTACTTGTATCCGATTCATGCTTGTTTAATGATCGGGACATGAAAATAAAATCCAAACATATTACAAATATATTCCTTAGACAAAGATGTTGGCTAGAGATCTAACAATTTGGCGGGATGTATGAATGAACGCTGTTCAACACACAGAAGCAAGATGAGTTCAATGGGTAGAGAGACGCCTGTTGAAGATATTGAACCTAAAATCCTTTCAGACTATCATCGAAAATCTTATCGGTTGTCCTACTTGAAGAAAATTGTGCCATTACAATGTTAGGCGAACTCGCCATAAGAAACCCACTAACCATTGGGTGAACTGGACAACATCAGCTGGAAAAAATACGATAACGATATATATTGAAATATCGGCACATTTTTTAACTATAAAAAAAATAATGATTCTTTTTCGCTGGGCCACCTTTTCGACATTAAAATTTGATAAAAAGTACATTTAAAAACAAAAAAACACAGAGAGAGGGTTAAAAAAAACACAAATTCAATGTTAGAACATTATCATTGATAACTTTCTCTTCCAATTTGAGGAACCTAGCCACTATATACTTAATACTTGGGATAATGCAAACATTTCACAATGATAAAATCGGTCAATAATTATTTATAACTATTTATACTGGAATTCATGCATACAATGACAAGTAATTCATAATAATATTTTAAATTTTGAAACCATATTTAATTTTTGATGTATGAATTTTTAAAACTGTTTCTAAATCTTGGATTGCCTTTCAATCATTCTGCCTCACCTGCTATCTTCTTCCGTCGCACCTATGAGGCGCGCCACACCGTTTGAGTACCACTAGTCTCGACTGATGTTTTTCTAAAAAGTTAATGTTTATAAACCTAATACTGCAATTTAAA
This sequence comes from Acanthosepion esculentum, assembly GCA_964036315.1. NCBI lineage: Eukaryota > Metazoa > Mollusca > Cephalopoda > Sepiida > Sepiidae > Acanthosepion > Acanthosepion esculentum. The sequence continues at coordinate 116,213,545 of OZ038475.1, forward strand.
AATGTCGGGACCCAATTTTCAATTGTAATGACTGAACGAAGAGAATGAAAAACGAAAAGCGAAAGATAAACAGAAGGCTGAAAAAACATCAGATACAGAGGAAAATAAATTATGTCAGGATATTCAACTGGATCGCACGAAAATGTTTTCATATTTTAAGGCTGATGAGTAAAATAAATCAACATTTGACTCTGACATGGCTTTTCCTCTTGGCTCTTTTCCAACAACCAGAAACATCTTTCTACTTTCGAAGTAATGTTATTTTTGTGAAAGCTGAACACGTTAAACCAACCATCATTTAATCCCTTCCTCAATTTGTTAAAACAATTCTTTTGATGAAATCAAATGCAGCCAAAATCAACAAATATAATAAACACAGTTCAGCTTCATTCCATTCCTTTTTACTCTCGACTGAGGAAAAATATTCACTGGATTCTTGAACTCTTGTATTTTCTGATATTCCGTAAAACTTTTTTTACCTCTTGACATTGATGAAAAGAGACATTTATTTATTTTTATTTGTTGTTTTGATTCGACAGTCAGTAAGAAATTGCTGTTGCAATGACTTACATCTTGAATTTACTTTACCAATTTTTCCTGGGTATAACTTCATTGGGACTTTGCTTATTATTTTATTTATCGCAGTAATAATTTTGGAAAAAATCGAAAGTATTTGGGTGAACAAAAACTATATATATATACATTTCAATTGAGCATTGTTGAGTGATGAGCTAATTCGATAAACAACAGCCACCTGCACTAATGCAAAGCTCTTCAGTAAAATGAATGGAGCACTTTGGCTAATTGGCATTTGTTTACGTTTGTAAAAACAATACGCTAGATTTAGTTGTGAAACTCTACCGAGTGAAGATAGCTCTGGCTGACACCAAATTAGTTGTGTTTCAATCCTGGCTTGAGGCATTCGGAAGTCTAGTCGCACTGATGAGCTGTGAAACAGCGAAACAGTACTGTCTGTGAATGACATATATATATATATATATATATATATATATATATATATATATATATATATATATATGTCATCCAGAGACAGACTGTTTTACATCTCTTTAGTGTCGCTAGACGTCCGGTTGCCTCTAGCTAGGATCAAAACCAGACTGAATTGGCGTCAGTCGGAGATTCTACCACTAGGGCGTCGGCGCACGGCAGGGATGAAGGTGAATTGTAGCATATTTATTTTTAGATAAACACACAGTGACCGACAGGACTCAATTCGCTTTTGCCGAAGAGGCTCGCTATATCAGCCGTAATAGTCACTGTTTACAAACCCACACTTCCTTCCCAGACAGCTCAACCGAAATAATTTTTTTCAGGAGCCTATATATACACATATATATATATATGTATATATATATATATATATATATATATATATATATATATATATATATATGCGTGTGTATGTGTGTGTGTGTGTGTGTGTGTGTGTGTGTGTGAGAGTATATGTGTTTGTTTAACAATGGGGAATAAACGCGTCACAGGAAAACATTAAAACTTTATCATACAACTTTCCTCTAATTTTATTTTTGATATTTAAGAACTTATATATCGTTATCTCATATATATATATATATATATATATATATATATATATATATATATATATATATACTCATGTGTTATCCCATATATATATATATACACACATGAGTGTATATGTATGTATATATATATATATATATATATATGTATATATATATATATATATGTATATATGTATATATATATATATATATATATATATATATGTATATATATATATATATATATATGCACACACACACACACACACATACATACATACATACACATGTTTGTGTACTTGTAGCATTTCATATATGTTTAGAAGGAAAAATAAAGCCTATATACAAATCGAGCATGGTGAGACTCGAACACGGGCCTCATGGTCAGAAAACGAACGTTCTAACCAGTCGGTCTCGCATATATACGCATATGTACGACTGTTTGTGTGAGTCTGTTAATGTATTCTGTTCAGAAACTAGCAAAACCTTTTGAATATCTGAAAAACAGTTTGCTCAGCTCTGAATTAAGTTATCTATCATCCAGCAAATAATTTATTCGATACAATAGAAAATCTTCTGTAGGATGATTCATTAAATACGCACGTCATTAAATAATCTTATTTGTTTGTTGCCACTGTACCCAGAAAGATATCGCATACATTGTGATTTTTTTTTGCCATAACTTCGTCTCACCAAAATCTGTCACAGCCTTATATTCAATATTCGATTTTTTGTGATTTCAGGATTTACCAAATTTAAAATATAAATATATATATAGTAAATGTAACAAATCCGTTGGTTTATAATCCAAGTGGATCCTAGTAATATGAAATATTAAAACATTAAGACACAAATTCAATTTATGCCAGACGGTTGCTACTAGATATATATAGTAAATGTAACAAATCCGTTGGTTTATAATCCAAGTGGATCCTAGTAATATGAAATATTAAAACTGATCCACAAAAAGAGCTCAATGTATTTATTATTACAGAGCAAATGATTAATAAAATAAAAAAAATACAAAATCACCACATATGGGGAATAGCCTATTTTGTCAGACGAAGATATCTATCGTTCGTTTAATTAACCCCCATGTAGACCACACCCGGGTTGATAAAACAGATAACCGATATCTTCGTCTACCGAAATAAGAGACCACACCGTCTTCGAGTCCGAACCGATTGATTACTTCATCTACCGAAATAGGCTATTCCCCATATCAGGTGATTTGGGATTTTTTTTGTATATATATATATATATATATATATATATATATATATATATATATATATATATGTTAATCCACAAACAGTGTTTGGCTCTATCACAGCTCACCCATGTGACTAGACATCCGATTGCTTTAATCCAGATTTAGCATCAGTCGGAGATCTTTCCGCTAAGGTATCGGCCCTCGGCAGGGAGGAAGTTGAATTTTTACGTATTTATTTTGAATAAACACGTCAGTGACTCAGAGTGATCGCTTCATAGAAGAGCTTTGCATTATCAGCAGTAGCAGTCACTGTTTACAAATTCGAGCTTTCTCTCTAAAATGCTCGACCAAAATTTATTAATATAAATAATATAACCTGTGCATACATATATTTTATATACTAAATTCTTCATATATATAATTACAATGATTTTATTTCACAGAAACAAAATAAAAAAAACAAAAAAAAAAACGTTCAACCAGTTTACTTCTGGATCATAATACTTATAAGGGAAATATCCTTGTAATTAAAGTAATATTTAAAAAAAGAATCACACATAGTGCATTAGTGTTATGGGAACTTACCCATAATAATAATGGACCATTCGAGACATCATAAATACTGCGACTCAAGAGGGGGTATTCAGTTCAGAGTCAGAGACAGACAGAGTCGAGTGTCAGACGATTACTGTAAGACATTGGAATAGTGATTCTTGTCGAGATAATATAGTTCACTCTAACCAAATCTGATATTCATTACTAATACTTCTACTTCTTTGTACATATTTCTGTTTGTAATATATCTGTTATTCCATGCCTGTGTTAGAGTTATTCTTCATTGGTTCTACCTTGGACCATCACCGTGGTACAAGGAACTTGGACCATAACAAGTGGTAACGAGGTAACTCAAAGAAATACGAACTGTCTACGCGGAGGACATATTTTTTGCTATCTGTCGCACATAACAACTGGTGACCTGGAAAGCCCCAAAAGAAAAAAGAACTCTCTACGCGGAGGACATATCTTTTTTGCTATCCGTCGTACATAACAGTGGTCGACAAGTAAACTCAAATAAAACAAGTTCTACGTGGAGATTTCTAAAAAAAAAAAACAAGTTCTACGCGAACACACACACACACACAAAATTCTTTTTGGATATCAATTGTACTGGCAACAAAGGAAATTTTTTTTGTGTACAGAGGTTTCAGAATATCAGGTTACACTAAGGTAAAATACGTTACACAAAATTACGTTAACATGGAAGATTTTAAGTCAACCATTGTGGAACTTATCAAAATCCAATTTAAACAGCAACAAACATATGAACAGAAACATCTAGAATTACAAGAATTATTGATACGTGTAATGTCAGACAAAGAACAAAAATCCGAGAACGAAACAGTTCTCTCAGAAGTTGCTATTTGGAGTACTATCGAAGATTTCACGTCTGAACCTAACAAAAAAGGACAGCGAAGATTACATAACCTTAGCGTCTATTGTTAACAAATATTGTGATGATTTTAAATTATCGGAACTGAGCGCGGACAATTTCAAATGCTTAATATACGTCCAAGGGCTGGTTTCAACCAAAGATGCGAAAATGAGACGCAGAATCCTTATTAAATTGGAGAGTGAACAAGATTTGACACTTCAAAAACTAGGCGAAGACTGCCAGAGATGCATCAGTGTGAAGACATAGAAGAAGCTGGTATAGCACACCTACGTAAAGTACGAAGACAAACCAACTTTCCCTCCTTAGAATCAAACCAAACCAATTTCCCCACCTCAAGAACAGGTTAAACAACTTTTTCTGACTCTAAAAGTCAATATCAGAAAAAACTACCACCCAGTCCATGCTATCGCTGTGGGACTTGGTATTGGTTTAAAGACTGTACATACCGTTTTAAAACTTGTCTAATTTGCAAAAAATAGGTCACAAAAGGTCTCATTGTTGGTCTAGAAGAGAAAGAAAAAGCAGAATGAGAATTACGAGGACTGACCAAGCGGATGAGACTAACATAAGAAAATACGTACAAGTTGAAATGCAAAACAGAAAAGTCAGGCTACAGCTGGATTCTGGTTCAGACTTACCTATTATAAACGTACAAACATGGAGAAAACTGAACAAACCTGTCATGTTTAAAACGGATAAAATTGCTAGATCAGTAACGGGGAGAAAGATAAAATTTGAGGGTGAAGTAATTACAAATGTAACATTTAATGGAGTGACGAAAAAGTTAAAAATGTACGTCTTAAGAAATACAGAAAAACTATTCGGAATGGACTGGATGCAAAAATTCGAACTGTATAATCTACCAATAAGTACGTACTGTCAAAATCTAAAAAGCTTACCAAACGAGGCAGACAAATTAAGAGAGAAACAAAAAACGAGTTTCGCCGAAGTATTTTCAGCAGGTCTATGAAGATTTAAGAAAATGGCAGCAAATATCGAAATAAAAGAAAACGTTCAACCTATCTTCAAGAAAAAAAAAGAGCGGCGTACCGTTTGCGTCAATAGAAAAATTGATCAAGAATTAGCTAGACTTGAAAACACTGGCATATTGACAAAAGTAGAATACAGTAAATGGGCCGCGCCGACAGTCTACGTCAAAAAGAAAACAGGAGAAATTCGAGTTTGCGCTGATTTTTCTACAGGTTTGAACGCCGCAATAAAGGACTACCACTATCCTCTACCCAGTTCAGAAGAAGTATTCACTAAATTAAATGGCATAATTTTTTTTCCAAAATAGATTTAAGTGAAGCGTACCTGCAAATTCCATTCGATGAAGAAAGTTCAAAACTACAATAAATAAACACACACAAAGGATTGTACAGATACCAAAGATTACAATATGGGATTAAGGTCGTGCCGGCTATATTCCAACAGACAATGGATACGATGCTCGCCGGACTAGAGTACACGATTGCATATCTGGATGACGTATTGATTAATAGCGAAAGCGTTGAACAACATTGGCAAAATGTACAAGAGGTGTTTAAGAGAATACAAAGCTATGGATTCAAAGTAAAAGAAAATAAATGCGATTTTTTCATGAAGGAAATTAAATATCTTGGCCATATCATAGATCAAGAAGGTAGAAGACCAGACCCTGGAATGGCAACAGCAATAAAAAAAATGCCAGTTCCTAAGAACATTACAGAATTACAATGTTTTCTAGGCTTAGTGAGTTAGTACCAGGAATTCATTCCTCAAATGCATAAACTTCGCGCACCACTGAACCAGCTGCTAAAGAAAGAAAAAGTTTCGCAGTGGACAGATCAATGCCAGGAAATATTTGACAAAATAATTAAAACGTTAACTTCAGATTTATTTTTGGCACACTACGATCCTAAACTAGAAATAATTGTAGCAAGTGACGCGAGCGCCTACGGAGTCGGCGCGTGTATATTACATAAAATGCCAGATGGGACAATAAAACCCATTGCACATGCTTCTCGAACCCTGATACGAGCGGACAAAAATTACTCACAAATAGAGAAAGAAGTTCCGGGATTTATCTTCGCGGTCACAAGATTTCATAGGTACATCTATGGTAGATAGTTTACTCTACAAACCGTTACTAACAATTTTTGGTTCGAAAAAAGGTCTACCGGTTTACAGTGCAAATAGGTTACTAAGATGGGGAACAATTCTTCTGAACTACAATTTCAGATTGGAATATTTACCAACGAATAAGATCGGGCATACGGATGGCCTGTCGAGTCTTATACCAACAAAGACAGAGCCATTGGAAGATACGGTAATCGCAGCCCCAAGAAATGAAGAAGATATCAGGACAATATTATGTTGTGCAGTTAGAAACCTTCCAGTTACACTGCAAGACATAAAAAATGAAGCCAAAAATGACGAATTCATAAATGAAACAAAAGCTAATCTCTATGCGATAATGTGCTATTTACAACGAAAGGGTTGTAATTCCTAAAAAACTACAAAAGCGAATCCTAATGGATTTCCACAGGGGCCATCCTGGGAAAGATAGAATGAAGTCGCTTATGTGAAGTTATGCATATTGGGAGAATATGGACCAGGATATTACTCAGATGGTGGAAATGTGCAAGGGTTGTAGTTTAGCAGCCAAAGCACCGCCAATCATCCACAAGCCATGGCCAGAGAATGATCGTCCGTGGTCAAGAATACACGCAGATTATGCAGGACCAATTGACGGTTTCTACTATTTAATCATAGTATATAGCTATAGTAAATGGCCGGAGGTGTTTCGTTGCAGAAATCCTACTGCAGAAACAACCATAAATTGCCTCCACGAACTATTCGGTTTGATGTAGTGGATTGCTTAGTCGGAGATAATGGAACGCAATTCACATCAGCAGACTTCCAAGAGTTTTGCGAAATCTATCAAGTCAAACATATAAAATCCCCGCCATACCACCCAAGATCAAATGGGCAAGCGGAGAGATTTGTTGATACACTCAAAAGAGCGTTACGAAAAGCCTATGATGTGCCTACGCAAAAAGCATTACAGCAATTTCTTCAGGTGTATCGAATAACGCCAAATAATGCTACGCCATCGACATTATCACTAGCAGAAGTGATGTTCGCGAGAAAAATCAGATCAGCATTTGATAAATTTTTACCAAGTCAAACGAAACAAGTAACACAGCCCTACACACCAAAAAGAAAATTCCTATATATATATATATATATATATATATATATATATATATATATATGGTATATCTCTATATATATATGGTATGTATGTGTGTGTATATATATATATGTATATAAACACATATAGATAAGCGTGTGTGTATGTGTGTGTATATACACACACACACACACACACACACACACACACACACACACACACACACACACACATATATATATATATATATATATATATAAAGATAGATAGATAGATAGAAAAACAAATAAAGAGATAGATATATACATTGGAAATACTGGTATCGACAGAGATTTAAATAGATATAAAAATACTGATATCGATAGATATATAGACAAGAAATGACTGAGATCGATAAATATATATAGATAGATATGAAAAGACTAATATAGACAGATAAATAGGTAGTTAAATAAATAGATATGAAAATACTGTTATAGATAGATAAAAGAAAAATAGATATATAAGAAAAGACTGAAATAAGTAGATAGTGATTTTCTAATCCCGGCTTAGATGTGGCACAAGGCCGAAAGTATGGGGCAGCCATTAAGGATCGAACTCACTACTCAGTCGTGATTTATATAGTAAGACAAGCTTTCTAACCAGTACACCATGTCGAGGTGCCCAGAATGATAGATAGATAGATAGATAGATAGATAGATAGATATGAAAAGATTGAGATAGATATGAAAAGATATTTAGAGATAGCTATATAGAGAGATGAACAGATTGTAGGTAGATAAATATGAAAAGACTGAGATAGATATGAAAAGGATGATATAGAAACTTTGATAAATATGAGAAGACTGTGATAGATAGATAGATAGATAGATAGATAGATAGATAGATAGATAGATATATAGATAGATAGATATATCTAATCAATGAGTTTTGAAACTTTGTTTGTTTGAGCATTTGATTGTTTATTTAAATAACTTCCTTCGAATAAATTAAAATACCCTAAAAAGGTGATGTGATTGCAGTATATGTGTGTAA
>OZ038475.1:116226964-116251381 GCA_964036315.1 Acanthosepion esculentum
TGGGAGAACCGAATCGGGATTCCATGATCAGGAATCGAACTTTCTAAACACTCGTCCACAAGAATATTATCGACTAATGTTGCTGCACTATTTCTATTGTTAAATATTATTTCTTCAAGAATGGTAATCCGGAAATAAAAACGGTTAATATCTGTCACATGAAAGTTTCTTTACGCCCCAAATCTATTTATTCGCATGGTAACTAATATTTTTACGAATGCCATTCAGTTGCAGTCAGTCATCAGATCATTTTTTCCTGAAATAAATTGAATCATTCTTGCGGATTCAATGCTTGGCACTGCAAGGCTCATATTAAGCTAAGCATGAAACCAATCTGATGGAAGCCTTAACTGTTTCATTGTCACTTGATGTAGCACATTTTTCACTCGTGTCAGAACAAGCAAACCTTGTTATGTTTGATTATGAATTTACTAGCCAGTTTTTTTTTAATGTTTTATACCCACAAACATAATCGCATCTTTTTCTGCTCAAAATATTTCAGCCGTTGTACAAATTCTCAGGTGGCTTTCGATCAGTGTAACATGCAAGGAATTTGGAATGGAACCCTTTATTTGAGAAACGGCTGTAGATTACTGCTCAGTTATTGCTGTACTACCCAGCCGAGAGATCGAACTTACAATTACTATGCCACAAAATTGACAAAGCAAAGCATTAAGGTGCTTGTTTTGTGTTAACATACAAACTGATTTCAATTCCACAAGATTGTATAGACTTAGACACAATGGAAACAAGGCGATCTATAATTCTATAACACACACACACACACACACACACACACACACACACACATATATATATATATATATTATGAAATGGACAAAGTTCGACAATTATTTAAAGACATTTTTATGTTTAATATTCTTTTTATATATACAAGTATTTAAGTAAATGCTCTGTTTATAATAAACAGTATTAAATAACATTTACCGGTCTGAATGTTCGATAAATTTTCATAGAAAATATTCGTCCTCCGACAGGATTCGAACATATAGCCTGACGTGTCTTAACCGATTCCGCCACTGAGGATCGTTCAGTTGCCAAGGTCGAATTTACTGCTTATAAACGTCAATCTTCCATGAATCTCTGACGTACATTCATAACTGCTCATGTTGTATCAAATGTAAACAAATGACGTCCCACATTATGAAATGAACAAAGTCCGACAATTATTTAAAGACATTTTTATGTTTAACATTCTTTTTATAGATACAAGTATTTAAGTAAATGCTGTGTTTATAATATTTATAATGTTTATGAATGTACGAGAGAGATTCATGGAAGATTGAAGTTTATAAGCAGTAAATTCAACCTTGCCAACCGAACGATCCTCAGTGGCCGAATCGGTTCAGACACGTCAGGCTATAGGACGGTTCCGTATAGGATACAGGTTCGAATCCTGTCGGAGGCCGAATATTTTCTATGAAAATTTATCGGACATTCAGGCCGGTAAATGTTATTTAATACTGTTTATTATAAACAGAGCATTTACTTAAATACTTGTATCTATAAAAAGAATGTTAAACATAAAAATGTCTTTATATATATATATATATATATATATATATATATATATATATAGAGAGAGAGAGAGAGAGAGATAGAGAGAGAGAGAGAGAGAGAGAGAATATGACACAATCTGTCTAGATATAGATCATAAAAAGAGTATAATCTAACTACGATTTTACGTGTCATGTCCCTTCAGGACGTAGGCGATCATGGCTTTCCACAACTTCCTGTCCTTTGTAGCTCTCAATAAACGTTGCCTTTCTGTTATTTCTCCTAAGCCCTGTTTCACCATCCATTTACCGATGCTCAGTATGTTATGTGTTGTTTTCCTCTGCCCCCGCTCTCTCTATCTGTCCCGTGAGTAGCAGATTTTCTAAGCCCTCTTTCCTCATTATATCTTACAGAAACCTCAACTGCCTCTCCCTGACGTTAAGTATTCGTTTCCTTTTTATTTCCATTTTCTCACATATTCAGTCCACGGTAAAACCATATTTCTGTTCTTTCAAGTGCCTTCATCTTTGAGGGGGGTCATTCTGCACTCACTGCCATGTAGAAGGACAGATATCACATAAAAGTTTAGTACTTTTTGCTTGTTTCTAGCGAAATTTTCATATTTTCAGTACACTGCTTTGATTTTGGAAAGCTTCCTTGACTATCCTAATACGCCTTCGGATTTGTCACATGTTCCCTCCCCTGTTAGAACAATTCTGAGATATTTAAATTTACACACTTGACTGATTTTGGTAGCTCCTAATTGTAATTCGCACTTTGGACTCATCTTTTTGCTGACAACAATGCATTCTGTCTTCTTGCAGTTGATATTTAACCCTTACTTCTTGATTTCGTTCATTACATTCCGTAAAGGTTTTTGTAGTTTCCTTCTGTACCTGCAAACAACAATGTGTTACCTGCATACATTAAGTTGCTAAGAGTGTGGCCGCCAATAATGAACCCTGGTAGAACTTCTAATCTTAATGTCTCTGAAGTTTATGCGGAACGATGGATATCTAAAGAAAGCTGGAAGGCACACCAGCCGAAACGTTGTAATAATAATAAATTTACGTGAATTTAGTCAGAACGTAAATAAACTAAATAAGGATAATATCTCATCTTATAATTTCAAACAGGGACTTAAGCTCATTTATATGCATTAAATTTTCTAACAGAATTGTGATTTCTCCTACATCAGAACCATTAAACAAATAATTTATGCTGAAATGCCAAAGTTAAACAATACTATTAGAAGTTCCTTTTCTGTTCCAAGGGCGAGGGAATATTCTACGCCGCCATGTTGACTCACTTGTCCATATTGCTATTCACACAATCAGTCCAGTGTAAGTAATTTCCCCTGATTGGTTTTAAACTGTGTATCAGGCCGAGTCGTGGATGCTCTATTTCCGGGTTCCGGCTATATGAAAACCGGAGCGTGGTATTGGTTCATTATATGAATCTCCAGAAAAGAGTATCATTTCAATGGAGCATTCTTCCCTTTGTCTATTCTGATGGAATTGAGAATTAATCATGTGACTTGGAAACAAGACATTGTGCTAGTTAAATATTCTCATGGGCTCATCATATAGTTCCGGTCTTGTAATGAAATCCGTTATATAATTCAAGCTTAATGTCCGGTTTCGTCTGCTGATTGGACATTATAAATGTCACTGTCGCTAAATATGGAATGAATATCATGAAATCATGATACACAGGTCTTTGTTCGTGCATTGTTCTGATATTAACCTATTACTGTTGGGGGTTCGATCATTATTCATTGTAAGACATCAAAAGGTAAACTGAAGTAAAAGAAAATGCGTTTTACTATTCAACAATTATATAATATAAAGAAAATATTAAATGAGTTTTTAGCGCGCTTTATTTCAACGTAAACTTTTTAAACAGACTGAAAGTTTCATACAAAATTTTTTTTTTTCATGTCCGAAGTTTCTTAAGGACGTAAGTTGTCATGACTATCCTTAGATTTCCAACCTGCGTAGCTCAAGGTAATTTTTTGCCACCTTATTATGTGTCGCGGTCCCTATAAAAGAAACCAATTACACGAACCCATTCTCTCTGCCCAATTTGCCTTCTAGACACTCTTGTGAGTATCAAATACTTCATGCTCTCTTTCATTATCGAGTTTCAGTGATGTCAAAAATCCCTTTTCTAATTCTAAATACAAACGTTCTTTTGTTACCAATTTTATTACAAAATTCACTTTAATCAACGATATGTCCATTGTATTCACAGTATCCATCTGTAGAGATCTGTTACCTGAAAACTCATCCTCATATCCAAGGATATACTTCAGCGCCACTGATATAAAGGAGGATTGATGTGGTAGAATTCATAATAGTTTTTTTCAATACACCCCCCATATATATATATATATTTTATTAAATTAAAGAATATCAAACATTTAAAATCCCATAGGTAATAATTTAATTTCATGAGAGCTCTCAAAAACAGCGGCTCTCAATCTTCAAGACCAACAAACAAATCGCAAATGAAATGAAAAAAAAACTATTCCGGTTAAAAGATATTGCTATCTTCTTTAGAGAGTGGGGGGAAAGGCAGAGAATGTGGACCTATTTTGATACACTGGCCTTAGTATATCACGAGAGGTTTGTGATACATTTATTTATCATCTCTCAGTTGCGTCTCTGTCTTTGGGCAGAGTGCAATCAGGGGCGACTCTGTCAAAAGACAGAATCGCAACTGACAACTGAGAGGTGCCCTGCCCTGGGGAACAGCTGCCCGAGGCTGCGTCCTCTCATTGCACCAGAGAGAGGGATCGGTGCTCGCACCGAGGTCAGCGCAACGACAGTTGCGGGAGCTGCAGGCAATTTTTGTTCCTCGTCCAGATGTACGCGCTCGGGTCCCCACCTTAAAAAAACCTTGTGCCACAACTCGTCTTAGTGGAGAGATAGAATATATACCTAGTATGTCATTTGAGGATGGTGAAAGGGCTTAAAGGGTGAATCTGAAACAATCCCGTCTGTTCCTGTCATTTATATATCTTAGATGTATTTCTTAATATTTAGCAGGATATGAATATATTTTAAACAAAGGAAAAGTTAGATCGGGGATAATTCCCTGTATTTTATTCAACAAATTCTGTAAATAATATTTAAAAATGTCTGGTTCCATAAAAAAAACAAAAAATATACAAATACACGAGAAATTATATAAAAAAATCAACCATTGCACCGTCAGGCGTTTTCAATTAAGCTCTATTAATATATATATATATATATATATATATATATATATATATATATATATATATATATATATATATATATATATATATCCGCCTGACTTTATCATGGCAAATGTGATGATTTTAATTTGTAACAAGTATATACTTGACAGTTATTCAAAATTTTAAAATTCAAGAATTCTCACAAATATTCATCAGATTAACTGAAAGGTCTAGGCATTTAGACCTTAGATTACATCATGTGGCATCTTTGAAAGGGAATTATTACGAAACGTCGATAAAAATGGATTTTCTACGGGAACTATAAATGAAGTAAATACTGATGAAAAATGGATTTACTACAAGAATTAGAAATGCAATAGAAATCGATAGAAATGTATTTACTACAAGAACTAGAATGAAAGGAAATAGATGCAAGGTCCATAGAAGTATAGCCTTCATATAATCTACTGGGGAAATTATTCTCCGCGTTTGTCGAGATTAAAAACATTTTTTTATGAATTGTTTGAAACTGAAATGTCTGTTAGACAAAAATCCTCCAAATAGGAATTGGTACGTTTGATTGAGAAATTTAAATAGAAATTTGCCTTTTTTGAACATGGAATTCTATAACTGATTTTCCTACATCTCAAATTACGACTGTAATTATACAATCAAGCAATTCGGCGAGGAAGCTTTCTTTTCTGCGTTCAGCAGACATTTAACTTTCAAAATTTCATTTGTTTCGCTTAATGAAAACAGTATTTCTATCATTTTCAAAATATCGAAAGTTTCTCTGAGCAATTATATAAAAACAGAAAATGGTCTTTTAGTATACAATACACAATTTAGCTGCAATGAATAAAAACAGATTGTATATAGAAAATCTTTTTTTTTTAAATAGAAATGTTATTGATAATTTGAAAATTATTTGGATTGTAGTTTTATTCTTTAGTCCATGTTAGGTTGGCTTATGACAAACAGTTCTATGGGGTCATCGGGTAAAGATCATCGTCTTTACTCTATAGCAATGGTCAGCTTGTAGCGGTATTGACGGCCTAAATCAACCCATATATTTTTTACTTAACAAATGTCTAACCAAACGAAAGGCAAGAAGAGAAACAACACGAAAAATTACCTTTATAACAAGAACATTTATATTTATCTATGTCAATGATATACGAGCTTAATTAATAAGAGTTACTTCCCTTTGACTGAAATTAAAGTCTTTACTAGGGAAATATTTTTATCTGAGCTTATATAAAGTTGAATGAACTTTCCGATCAAAAAGTTCACTGTGAGAGAGTTGAAAGAATTCTGTAAAGCTGAGAATACGTTGATAAACTTTTAGCATCGGAAGAGTTGAAGGAGTGAATGTTCTGTAATGTTTAATTAATTCCCGTTGCTTGTAGTTGAATATTCGTAATATGTTGATGCTTTTAATGTTCTGAATTGTTCGTAATGTTTGTAATTAAGTTTCCGTACGTACCTGTACGTGTGCGTGTGGGAATATGTTTTCATAGCGTCCGCCCGAAAGAAGTCGGAACGCAATATCTTGAACAGCTACATTTTCGTAAGCGAGAGAAATCAAAAAGAAGAAAGAACTTGTATCGCAGTATTTATAATAAACGTAATCACATGGTCGGCTCCGGAAAACATGTCTGATTTTTTTGGCGGAAATGTATTTTCGTCATGTTAGGAACAAGGTCGATGTTATTCGGACGTAGTTGAGAACACGATTTTAATATTAACTGACCAATGAGAAGTGAGAAAAATATCAAGGCTCTGTGATCCACTTTTTGCACAGATTTTTGGAGTCGAAAACAAGTGGTAGCAGAATGCTATAAGCCTGACTAAACTGGCTAACCATTGCCCTCAAACACAGAGCCTTTGTCACCGGCGGAAATACGTATTTTATCTCATTAATTTATCTCAAGTATCGTATTATTTACTAAGAGTAGCTTAGTTTTGGCCAGGGAATAGAAGTACTGGGTTCTCCCTGAGGCACACACTACTCAAATATTCTAGCCTCTCTTGTACATTCGACGTGGCGCAATGGTTAGCAACCTTGTTTCGCGAGATCAGTCCTGATTTCGATTATATTGTCATGTTGTCTTCCTTCAAAATAGCCGAGAATTAGGAACATCGATTTTAGAAAAAGTATCGAAGGCAAAAAGACCAGGTAGGGAAAACAAAGAGAAGATGTTTATTAAATACGCATACAGAGAACGGAAAATCTTGGTATATCAACTGCTTCTTAAATCCTGCTCTAATGTGCCCCCTTGCCATAATTATAAGTAAGAGCAGTCTATTGTTACAGTAGTCGGGAAGAACGAAATGTCCTACACTACAAGAGATTCTCACTGAGCACTCCATACTTTCAAATACGTGCTACATCTAGGCCATACTTAGTAAATCACTACAATTCTAACCTCTCTATTACACTATCCAAGTCGTCTTAATCATCTGTCACCAGAAAAAAAATTGATGAACTCGAGACATCAGTAGAACGGTGATAAGTTTTAAAAAAACTAGAAATGATTTCTTCTTGGGATCGAGAATTTGGCTGATGCATTTTTATTGACAAAATATGATAACATGTTTTCCTCGGATTAGCATTAAGTCTACGCCTTTAATATTCTGTATCATTTAATACTTTCAAGATGTGCTGGCAAGCCAGGAAAGTAATCTCTTTTAACGTGAAATCCAGTGTCATAGAAAAGCTTTACTATCTATGGTCTTAATGTAGAGTTACATCGCACTGGGCCTGCTGTGGTCTTTGTTTTATTTTATCTTGTTAATATATGAGGCTTCAACAACAAAAGCATCCACAGCTAATTTCTGGCATTGTTCGCGTTGATATTGGGTATGTACAAATGTTTTCAGTGACAGAATGATCTTCAGTTGTGTCTTCAAACCTTTCTCTTCAGAAAATAGCGCTGAGAAAATTTGCAAAGTCCTATTTTATACATCACCGTATAGCTATTTTTAAACTTCTAAAATAATTAAAATATTGAATAGTAATTTATTTTAGGCTGCATATTTGACAAATTAACTAAAAGAAAAAAGCTTGTGAAGCTCACCTGAACAGTGAGATAAAAATATATCCAAGTAGGTTGCGATGTCTTTAAGCAATTAATTAATCATCTGAGAAACTATGTTCTGCTTTTCATCAGCACGGCTGATACTGTTTTTAATTAGAGTGATTCATTACGCCTTCTAAGCTAACACTTTATGCTGCCATGAAGTGAAAAGACTATATTGAATCCATTGATAGTTCACCTTCGAAGAAAGTTGGTTCACTACAGAATCTATCTTACATATCTATAATCTTACCATTCGTCCATGCTTGTAGTATCTCTGTAAGATATGGTCTCGTGCGCCTGATATATATTTAGAGAATCAGCAATATTATTGGCCCTGACTTGATGTCAAGGCTTCAGTTACTTTTCTACCGTTGTAAAGTTGCTTTCCTGTGCGTTTTCTACAAATGATTACATTGTAATTGTTCAGATTAGCGCTTCGCTATAGTACCTACACTTTATGTATTTAAGCGCAGCACTAGATTGACAACAATTTCTCATAAATATAGAGTTGAATTAGCTAGATGTAATCGTAAGTTCTATGCTAAAATATTTCTAAAATATCTCGCTTATCGAACAGGCTTTAGTCTTCATGCTTCCCAGTTAAACTTAATCTTCAAATATTTAAATGCAATATCAATAATTATCTACTGTCTTTTTTATTCATCTTCTATTGCTCTCGATTCTTAGTAATGTATATTCTTTTTAATCCTTTCCCACCAAGCAACCCCTGTGCCTTAATGGCTTTACGGCCTTGTTGCGGATAAATCCGATTAAAAATATTCTTTATCTATGTGGCGTGTCCCTTCAGGATATTTGCAATGATACCTTTGTACAATTTCGTGTCACAACTGAATGCTGGAAAATTTCATTACAGATTTGAAGTAACAGAAATGTAGTTCTACTGAAAGAGGCTGAGAATGCCGTGAACAGAACATGTGACCAATGACGAAATTTTAAAGATTATCTACCCCGCCACCCCCAAACACTTACATTTGGTCTATAACATCAATATGATTTGGATGATGATTTGTAAGCATTCCGGTCTCACTAGGCTATACTAGGTGCAAAACAGATAGAATGGGAGTTTGAATGAAATAGCTGTTGCGTTTACTACGTCTCGTGTCATATTTGTGATCCTTCAGGTTTTAGGAGCCAATCTCATATAGTTTATCTTTCTACCCTAAGCTCAGTGGCACAGGCTGCATGAGAGGGATTCGCTATAAATAAGGAAAATATTTTATAGTAGAAACAATATTCAAAATGAAAATTAAATACACCAGTGATTTTTTTTTACTTCAAAAGAGCCAGGATATTGGCCGAAATGGCCGCATAGATTGACCGCTTTCGATATGTATCGGAACTATGGGATGAAGATGTCAAGAATAACCTTAGTACAGTTATATATTGCATGGGAAGCGAAGTTGAAAATATATTCCGGACATTCACTTTCTAACGAAGAGAAAACGCAAATATATACGAATCTGTATTCTGAAATATTCTTCGTGCCCGAAAGAAATAGAATACAGCAAAGTTCAGTTACTAGGTGAAACAGTGGAAATCTTTACGCCACACTGAACGAATTAACAAAATTGTGCAAGTTTTCATAGAAAAATGACCAAATCAGAGACGGCCTGATAGGACTAGACAAAAGAATTATAGATAATTCCTGATCTGAAACGAGCGAAAACTGCGGAGGTGACCAGGAACAGTGAGCAAGTAAAGTCTCAAATGGAAGGAATACACGAGAAAAAGGTAGACGTACTAAAGACTTAGAAAAGGTCGTGAAATGAAGCAAGAAGAAAAAGCGGGAAAAACAGCAACAAAAACAGCTGAAGATATAACAGAAAACATGATTTTAAAAATTGCCCTGCGAAAACTAAATAGTGAAGGAAATGCGAGAAAAAGAATCTCTTCCCTGTAGACTGTAGAACGGCAGAATCAAAACGAATACAAGCAGTAAATCAAGAAAAGGAATATTTCCAGGAAGAGATAATAGAAACCACTCTTAACATTTGTAAAACAGTGAGGTTAGAATCGACACGAGAGCTGACATAAACATTATTTCAACCCAAACACAGGAAAACCCGATTTTAAAATAGAACCTTCACAAGTCCCAGTGCACTGTGCATTGGTAAATTTACAACCACTACACTAAACAATTTTGGAGATGTATATCATTAAATGTGTAAAGGGGGAAAAGATATTGTCTAAGTAAACTTCTGTTAAAATGAATTTAGTGAAACGCTTAGACAAAACGAGTAGAAGCAGACGGACAAAAATAAAATACCCCAAGCTATGTGTTTGATTTTGAGTGAGTTAACAATTGTTGAGTGTAAAAAAACAAACGAACTTTGTTATATAATAATTTGTTTTGTGACTTGAAAAGTTAGAAATGAATGAATGAAATAAGGCATCACTTAAGACATCACAATAATGAGGATGATAATGATTTGTAGACACTTCCGGTCTCACTAGTGAATTCAGGTAGCAAAACTGGAATTTAGGTAATAATGGAGTAGGCAATAATGGCAGGGCAATATGGCACCTTTAATAATGACACCTGTAAAAATGGCACAATTAAAAATATCGTAAGAAACAGCACAAGTGAAAAATAGAAAAAAATATTTATTGAATTAAACACTATTGGAAAGAAGTGTCTTTTGAATGAAATCTAATTAAAATATATACAAACATTTATTTGTATTATTATTATTATTTACTTCAAGATCCTTCGAAAGATCACTACTTATTTATTTTCTTAAAAGTCTATTTTAAAAACTTAAAAGTGAAATGTGTTTCCTATTTTTTCAAAAATCAACGTATTTACTTTTCACAATATACGATCAGTTGTCAGTGTCTGACGACTTAAATAGTTCATTTCATTTTTCAGCACTTTTCTTTATCCAATTTTATTCTAAATCTATATTCTCTTTTTAGAGTTACTAAATTTCTGGCACCATGGAATCTGTTAAAATTATTTTCCATTCTGGTTTTTGCCACTTTGTCTGTCTCCCAGATTCGTGTGGAATCTTGGTCGAAACTTTTTGGATGTAAAGAAAACGTGGTTCTTGTTTTTCTTTCTCTAATTAATTCTGTTTTGAACACACTCCTGTGGTACGCCATTAATGCCTGAAATTTGTCTGTTTATTTATGTTTTTAATATTAGCAAAAAAAAAATGGAAATCTTTTATCTGTTAATATAAATGTAACCGTTTATAATTCAAGAAAAACAATTATAATAAAATCATTTATGTTTTAACATCAGCCTGATTTGCATACACGTATCCTCGAGAGCAAATCTCCTACTTTCTCTTATTACTTAATGTGACTTCCATGATGGGATTTCGATAGAGCCACTGAGATCAATGGTGTGTACTTGGTGATTCGCGGACAACTGAACCAGAAGTAAATAAACATACAACAACTGATTATAAATTTAACTTTACATAGCTTAAAATTAAAAAAAGCTAGAGGTGTTTAATTTTAAGATATTTAAAGAGTAGCGATTCTTTTCGTTTTTCTTACTTGTGTCATTTTACCGTGCTGTTATTACCTATGTCATTATTACGTGTTACATTATTACCGTTCACCAGCAAAGGTCAAGAAGCAGTTTGAATAAAATTGCTGTTGAGTTTCGCATGTTTCGTGTCATCTTTGTGTTGTTTCAGCTTTTTAGCTGTCAGTCTAATATAGTTTATGTTTCCCCCATATGCCCAGTGGAAAACACTTAATATCAAAAAGAGAAGGCTGCATTTTCTAGGGTACATAATGATGACAGAAGGCTTGGAAATTTTGACATTTACCGGACACATTGAAGAAATAGTGATAGAGAAAAACAGATTAAAACAGCACAGAAAGGAGAGGAAATTGTAGAGAGCCATAATCGTCACCGTCCTGAAGAGACATGACATTTAGAAGTAGATATTTTTATTCTTTATTTGTTTCCGTCGTTTACGTGCAATATAAACAGAAATTCGTATAAGTTACAACTCGACATTTCGCACACCAGTTTTGTCTTTCTAATGTATTTTCCACTACATTGCAACCCATATTTTTGCATGCAATCATTTTAACCCATTACCAATACATATGTAGTGCTCCGGTTGTTAAAAGCCGATATTTTTCTGTTAGTGCTATGACTGTAATCAAGTGCAAACAATCTATCATATTGAATTTAGAGGGACCTTATACAACCATTTCTCGTGAGAATAGTAATTTTGTAGGCTCTGCAAGCAAGAGACCAAATACAACATATGTTCATCATGACTAGAAAGTGTTGCCTCGATAGCCAACAAGAAGGATCCATTCGTTATTCTGCATCTACTGACAGTACCTCTCGCGGCATATGATTCCTTAGTGGTATATAGTAAGAATACTATCATTTTCCACCAACCCTTGACAAACGAAAGGATAAATTATAAGAAATGTGGAAGCAAATTAGTTGCATAATACGACTGGAAAAATAAATACTTCCCTTAGAGATTGCAACAAACGAATGCGTGCAATATGAAAGAAAAACCCTTTAATAGAAACATTGAGTCGGAAATATTTCTAATGAAGCTAAAAAAATTTCCGAAAAGAAAACGATGAGATGAATAACGAATTCTACTGGCGGCTACATCTGTTATCATTGACAACCCCAGAGACGAGTGAAGCCGTCTAAAAGGATGCACAAGATTAAAACCATGCCTGAAACTAACAGCAGAGGAAAAAAACGTTCTAATACGCGAGTAAAATACCGTTGCAGAAAAAGTCGAAAGTATGAGTATACGTTAGTGGCAAGGACTGAGAAAAAGAATCAATAAACATGATTAAAACTTCTACAACATATCGAAACTAATAACATAAGGGAGTTAAATGATACGAACTATACTGCTGTATAATAACAGAAGAATCTAAAACATAGGCTTAGAGAAAATCTCGACAAACAAGAATAGCAAGCATGCTTGAGAAATCATATGAGAAAGTATTTCTTGCGACATTTCTATGCAGAAGCAACATCACATATCCATCTCCTTTGTTAGTTTAAGTCGCTAGATTGCATCCATCGCCGTCTTGATTGGCCTGTCTCTTAGCTTACAGCATCTTGTATTTCCAAGCGGTCAACCATCTGTGTATTAAACAATCTGAACATTGCTTAACTTTGGTGATCGGACAAGAAAAGACAGAAGATAAAGCAAATGTACAGACAACAAGTAAACGCAGAGTTTAATTAAATACATGATGCACAAAAAACAAATTACACTACAAATTATTTGAAACATCTAAAATAGAAACGAGAATTACAGCGCTGGTGCCGCAGTGGAAAAAATGAACACCATATCGCCAACGAAGCATGGGTAAAATGTCTCGGGGAAAGGTTTACAGAACCTCAAGTTTGTAAACTAAGACTAATTTTAGATTAACAATTACTGAAAGAAAACGCATAAGCTCAGATGAAATAGTGAATAAAATCAAAACGTAACATGGAAGTGCCTAAGATAACGTAGGGTTTATTGTCAGTGTTAGTAACTTTGCAGCGAATCGGTCAACCATGTTTTATTCTTGGGAATTGGGATGTGGAACTGTACTGGTCCACGGCTTACATCCAACTCTCACACATGACTCCAAGAAGTCACATGTCGGCCACACAACGGTCATCGACATCACTGTGTGAGAATAGTTTAAAGAGTTTCCCGACACTACCGGTGAGGGGGAACGCCTTTCCCCAACCCACTTGTGCCAAGAGGCTTTCGAGCAGTCGCCACCATGGGTGTAGCAGCTGCATCTCAGAGATCAACGGTTTTATCAGTGGGGGAAGGAAGTGACAGGAGCAAAGGCGTATCATCAACATCCCAGATGAAATAGGAACTGACAAGCCATTGCACTGTTTTGTCTTGAATGTCACCATGAACGACAGTCTAAACAGAAGGTCGTGGTGACCACTGCGGCGCAAAACGCTGCATAGTAAAACAATAGGTTAGTGAACAAAGCGCTGATAAAATATTCCTTAATAATATTGAAGGAGAACAAGGCAGTAGATTAAATTTGTTAAATTAGCCTACTCAAATAAACAAATTCCCAGAAAACATCATTGGGAATGATGGAGAGCTATTTGGGATCCACGTATCCAAGGAATTCACTCTCACTAAATAATTGTGTAACTTAGCAATTTCACAATGGTCGGAGAAAGAATTCCTAAAATAATTGATTAAACACAGAACAATCCACACATAGAAAATAGTTTGGCACATGCAGAGTGATGTGACAGTGCTGTCTTTCGGAATTTGTGGTGTTAAATGTCTTTAGATGTCTTCGCAGAGAGAAAACATCCATGAGAATTTTTGACTTCTTCTAAGTGATTCGACGAGTGGCTGTATGTTCTCATTGAAAAAGGTTTCACGCTTCCTGATATGGAGACAATTTTATTTTTGGTTTCTTAGTGATTTGAGATGTGGCTGAATATTCTTATTCAAAAAAGTTTCCCGCTTCGTGATATTTATCCAATTCTATTTTTGGTTTCTCTTAAGTGATTCGGCATGTGACTGGATATCCTTGTTCTAAAATGTTTCAGGCTACCCGAAATAAAACCATTTTTTTGTTTCTTTTCTTGATTCGACATGTGGCTGGATATCCCATTCAAAGAAACTCTCACGCTTCCTGACATGGAGCCAATTTTATTTTTGGTTTCTCCGAAGTTATTCGACATGCGCCTGGATGTTTTCATTCAAAGTAACTGTCACGTTCATTGACATGGAGCCAATTTTACTGAAACATTTTTTGTAAATGTTTGACAGGGTCATCTACTGTTTTGTTTGATGGCTTAGCTTTGGTGGGTTTTATGATCTCTTGGTATATAGAACTATGCATGGTTACCTATTTTGGTTGTTTAGATTATAATAATCATCGGAGTGGTGGTCCCTTCACATAGACGACTTAGAAATTACTTTTGTACCAGCCACTTTTGTTGCATATACATGGGATATTCATGCAGCCGTGATACTTGAGAAATATCAGTTTTTTCACTTAACTGTAAATTCCTGTTAGAAGATCCATTAAAATCATTTTTTCTGGGAACATCCTTGTAAGTGGAGATTCTTTCCTTGCGCCTCCGAGAGAGAGAAAGAGAGAGAGAAAAAGAAAGAGAGACAGAAAGATAGAGGGAGAGAGAAAGGGAAGTAGAAGAAGTAGATACAGATGAGAAATAAAAATAGAGCTATGCGAAGCGGGTGGACAAAACGAATAGAGACAAGGAAAATGAAGAAAGAAAAACCAGGAAGAAGATTACTTTTGGTGGATGGTGAGGATGTCTATTTTTGTCGTTGATTGTGGACCTCTTATCGATATGGTATTATTTTTGTTCATAAGAGAAAGTCGTCGTCTCTATGATATTTGCATGCTGTTAAACGGGAAGATGTCTTCTACGCTGGTTGTGTATACAACGCTAGTATATTTCTTGTCGCGAATATAAAATAAAATTCTGTAAGTATGTCTTTGTTTTGAGCAGTACTTAGCATGAATCTCGGTTTAGGGATATTGACTTGGGATTCCGATGGATTTTTGTCCATAAGAAGACTACAGCCTTTACTTTACCACTTGTATTGCACATTGATCTTTGTGCAGGACAAGATTTTGCAGTTGAAACAGTTTTTGCCTTCGCGTGTTACACCTTGAATGACTGTGATGATGGCGTCACCAACGCTGCATAAGGCTTTATGTTGTTTCATTATCTAAATCTTCATATTTTCGGTCTATGTTCAGTGTGTTAGTAAAGGTTAAATTTTCACAGGAACTCTTTCTGAAAGCCCACAATTGATGTACTGGCCATTGTGAACTCTAGATTTATCTCATTTTTTTTTATAACTGACTGAAATTTTCACATATTTGTAATTGTTCGAGTAACTTGTTAAAAATTGCATTCGTTGATCGTATGTCTTCACGTTATATTGTCCGGGAGTTGTAACGTTTCAGTTCCTCATCATCAACTTGTAGTAATATGTGACATACTTACTGTTCCTCTTGAATTTCCCCACAAGGATACATAATTCCATCCTTTGTTTGAAGAAACTTTAAGAACTCCGCCTGGTTTTGTGCTGACCGATCCATAAAAAAGTATTCAGTTATTATTGGCTATGTATTTTCACACACGCGCCCGCTGATGAGACGGTAGTAGTCGTCAGGTAAGCAGAAGCTATGTTGCATTAAACGGGTTAACGACATATGAGGGGAAGCGATTAGGTTACATTAAAATAAAGTCTGGAAATTGTTTATGGACGGGAGGGAGAAAAACGTATTTTTGTAGGAGAAATGTTTATGAGAGATTTACGTGGAAGTAGCTCAGATTGAGGAATCTGAGAGCCGAGTTCAAATTCCAGCCGAGTTGATTACATTCAATTTCATACCAATACCCTTGGGGAAAATTATGAATCCATCTTCCCTTCTTCCACAGCTATGGGTAAGATAGCAGAACAGACTTGGGTGGCAACCACTATAGGAGAAAGAAACCCTGAATTCGAACCGGACCGCACCATCCTAAATTGTCTATAAACGAATATTTGGATTGCATGTGAATTCAAAATTCCCACGGAAAATCCTACTGTTAAATATCCTCGTCTGAACGCCTGCAGCCTCTATTACGCTTGGTCGATTTTCGGCGAGTTCGTTTGAGGGTGTTAGCTGAACCGACCGGGTAAGTGCCTTTATAAAGAAGTTAAATTAATAATGATTTACGGAGTGGATTTTCTCGCTTTTGAGATTTTTTTAATTTTTTTTTTTTACTTCAGGGCAAAATATTATTTAGGATTTTATGGCAGTTACCTTATTCATCCCGACTCTGTTTTTCTTTCAAAATCGTCATAAAATTATGTTTATAAGTCAGAGGAAACTTTCTTCCATTGAACTGACATCTTTAGCTGCTTCCACCATGTGGTGATTGATTGATGACGAAGTTGAATATTCTTTATTGACAAATGTACTGTGCTCTTAGATGGCTGTTTGTCGTAGCTGGCCGCTCTGTAAGTGCGAAGTCCTACATATATATATATATATATATATATATATATATATATATATATATATATATATATATATATATATATGTGTGTGTGTGTGTGTGTGTGTGTGTGTATATATATATATATATATATATATATATATATAAATAAATATAAAAGTGAACATTTAAGTCAACACTCAGAGGTGACAGGCTGTTTCATGCTGGACGCAATCGGCAGGCCGCGTGGTGCATTGTGGGTAATCTATTCTGGTGGTTATTTGTGCGGGAGTGGCTTGTTTGTTTATTTATATGTTTGGGTTAATTTATTTTACTTGCTTTTCATTTTCATTTTGTATTATTTATTCTTTTGGATTTTTAAGTTTTATTAACATAGTAAAAAATTGGGAGGTTTTTTTTACTACGTTAATAAAACATAAAAAACCAAAAGAATAAGTTTTTTACTATGTTGATAAAACATTAAAAAAACGAAAAGATTAAATAATACAAAAAGAAAATGAAAAACAGGTAAAATAAATTAACCCAAACAAATAAATAAATAAACAAACAAGCCACTCCCGCAAATAACCGCCAGAATAGATTACCCACAATGCACCACTGACACATATATATAAATAGCCGAGGAAATATCCAGCATTGACGGTCTGACGATTGCGTCCAGAATGAAAAAGCCTGTTGCCTCTGAGTGTTGATTTCAGTGTTCACTTTTATATTTATATTTACATACACTCTTTCACTGATATTGAACACTTTATCCCATAAATATAGCACATCTTAAAACTATATTTCTTTATATATATATATATATATATATATATATATATATATATATATATATATATATGTTTCTATATATATGTTTGTGTGTGTGTATGTGTGTATCTATGTGTTTGTGTGTTTATCCGTGTGTATAAGAAAGTAACGCCAGTGCAATCCTACACATATATCTACCCAGTTCTTCCTTTTTGATTCCATCTTCATCTCTGGGTTCATTGATGAAGACTTTTTACTGATCTACATCTCGATAGTTTACTATTATTATTATTTTTTTTGAGTTCCTAATTTTTGTATTAAAAGCTGCCTGCAAAATACGATCCGAATTCTCAAGAGATTTGATGTCAGTATACCATGATTGTTGGCACAGTTGGATGGACACCCACCATCGTTTTTTCTTAATTGTATGATGTCACGGAACCTATACGGCAGCTTAAATTTTCATTAAAATATGCATGTGTATGCAAATTTATGTATATTTTAAATGTGTAAAGATAAAACAGAGAATATTAAAAACTTAAATTATGATACGAGAGCAAAATTCAATAAAATCATAGAGCTTTTAAAGCGTGGAAAATAAATCATTGTTAAATGTATTCTGTAAAATTCTACACATTTATAATGAATTCTCCTTACTCCTCATCCTTTTTCTTCTTCTTCTTCTTCTTCTTCTTCTTCTTCTTCTTCTTCTTCTTCTTCTTCTTCTTCTTCTTATTATTATTATTATTATTATTATTATTATTAACCTATTGTAATTGAGCTTGTCCCTCCCTTTGTTAGTTCACCCGACCATTATGTCCTGCCAATATCTCATAAATAATGGACTATTCCATTTTGATCGCGTCAAAGAATGGAAAAGAGACTACTTGATTTCAGTTAGAAACAGAAAGAAAGAAAGAAAGAAAGAAAGAAAGAAAGAAAGAAAGAAAGAGGGGAAGATAGAAGTATTTAACGGCTGTTTGGGTGAAATGGAAAAAGTTGCAAATTTCAAATCTTTACCTTGTACCCACTTCTCGAAATAACTATCAGCATTCATATTTATGACTGTTAAGCTCAAATATTTAACGATGCGATAGGCGAATTTATTGTCGTAAATTTAGTCATGAGCGTATTCACTCATAACAATTAAGATTCATCAGAAAATGAAAGTAGAAAAACCGTGAAATTTTAACGAGTTAAAACTAGTCGTCATTATTATTATTATTATTATTATTATTATTATTATTATTATTATTATTATTTCCTTTGATTTCTGTTATATACACATTTCCTTCCGGGTTCCAACCAGAGACCTAAGATCAGAAATGGTTTCATGACATTTTCCACTGATAATTCTTGTAAAAAAAAAATAAAACGAAGATCACACATCTTACATAGATAAAGTTTTTCGTAATATGTGACCTGTTCTTGTGAGAATAATTTTTTGTATGTCTTTAAGGCATGGGCTATGAGGAATCCTTTTAATAAGTCTATCGGAACTTTTTACGATCAATATGAGGGCTCTATCTCCAACTGGAATTATTGATGTTCTCATTTACCACTTATTTGAGATTCCAACTTCAAGATCCTTGTATTTTGATATTTTATTGCAGTTATATTTATTATAACCATTATTATTATTATTATTATTATTATTATTATTACAATTATTATAACAAATAAGTTAATGGTAATTATTGTCATAAAAATACGAAATACAATAAGAACAATAACAATTTTCATTAACTTCATTATCAACATGTTTGCTATAAGATTTAACGTATTACAATTATTTCCAAATATTGACAAATGTTTGAAATGCAAGAGAAGAAAAACTGGTATTGTGTTTAAGTTGTTCATCCATAGAATCCTTGTTCTTGCACAAGAATAAATTAAGCTTGGTAGATAACGATAAGTGAAATAAAGTCATGTCTGTCTTTAGATTTCAACGGAAAGAAATAAATTGGCTACAGTTGGACAGACAATGAAGCAATTCTTCTGTGGCGCATGTTTTATTTTGTAAAGAGTGTTAAGAACACTTTATTCTCAATTTGTTTTTCTCCATTTATACTGTCGCTGTCTCCAATATGATAAAAATCTGCACACTCTCTTTTTTGCTAGTTGTTCGTTTACGTACTTGCGTCTTCCGTAACCTCTGTTTGCCTCAGAATCTTGACTTTATAATAGGTTCACCTTTTCTCTTGTTACTCCTACTTTACTTGCATCAGCTGCAAAAATGTCGCCGAGAATTGGGTAAAATCAGGTGTAATTTTCTGTCCGTCACTGGCCAGAATTCATTAGTCATTCTACAGAAATATATAATCAACGTTGTATGTAAAAACAAGAAGTGAAATATTTCCTTGTCGGCTGAACGTTTTACTCTAGGACAAAATAATAAAAATGAAGGACATTTCCAGTTTGTCACGTAAAAAGCCCAGTTTTATTTAACACAACTGGAACAAGATGAAGAGAATATTGATTGAATTTAGAGTATTTTGCGAGGTATAATGACACCCCACGAACAGCTAACTTTGAATTCGTTTTTCTTTTTATAATACTAATATGATAATGATTTTGCTTGATGGGAGAAATAGTTGCGTGTTTTCTACCTGCACCAGAGGTAAGAGTTTGCGATCAGGTAAAATCCAATATCGACTGATGATTTCAAAAGAAGTAGAAAGTCTCACCATAAGAATAAATTGAAATATACTTATTACTTTCTCATTCTCAGCATTTGGATTTATTATCTAGCAATAAAAAAATAAGTGAATAATAATAATAATAATAATAATAATAATAATAATAATAATAATAATAATAATAAAAATAATCAAAGTTATCCTGATTAGACACCGCAAAGACAAAATATGCCTCCTTATTGACATGGTAGTCCACACAGACTGCAATGCATCTTTGAAGATCTTAAAAAAATACAAAAAATCATAATACAAGGACCTTGAAATCGAAATCTCAAAAATGTGACGCATGGGGACATTAACAATTCCAGTTGTAATTGGAAAACTTGGATTGATTGGAGATTATTCCAACAGGCTCATTGAAGGAATCCCTGGTAACTCAAGAAATACAAAAAAAAATGTACTCTCAATTACAACTCACACCTTACGAAGAGCTTTTTCTGTGTGAAATATGTGCGATTTTTTTTCCAAACTGCTCAGTGGAAAATGTTATGATGCTATTTATGACCTTAGGTCTCTTGTCGGGAGCCGGAGAGAAATACGCATGCACCAGAAACCAAAGGAAATAAAACAACAGCAACAACAGCAACAACAACAACAACACCACCAATAATAATAATAATAATAATAATAATAATAATAATAATAATAATAATAATAATAATAATAATAATGGGGCATTCAGAATAACAACTAAATGACTGAAAATAGTGTATGGATTCGTACATAAAACTTCATAAGTTCAACATATTTAATAAGGCTCTCAAACGAAAAAAAAAACAAACGAACAAAAGAAAAAATATAAAAGCCAAGAAAGATACTGTATTTATATTATTTACAGTCGAACTAATGTCCTCATCTTCATTGTTATTATCAAAACTTTTTGGCCATTGTGCTCACTACAAGTGCTTTTTCATCCGGTTAATCTTCAGTGTATTTCGAACTGGACACTTTAGTTAATTTACAAGGGTAGATTGTTCTCAATCCGCAGTCCATGTTTATGGATACTTCGTTCAGTGTCTGTATATATAGCAGAGTTATATTTTACTGAGTTTAAATCTGTCCAACCCAGCCCAGAGACTGTACTCACAATTACTCTGTCAGAAAATTCCTGAATCCACTTAATCCTTATCCCGTGAAAATTCAGTGAGAAAATATATACGGTATTGCCCATAAATTAGTATATGCTACTTTGCACTTATAGATATTTATTTCTAAGCCAAAGAAAGCAGGATTTAAAAAAAAATTCTAATGCAATAATTCAGGCTCAAAAGGGCTATAGTCAGCTATTATCCATAATCAAACTGTATAATAATGAGACGTTGCCAAAACTATGAAGATGTTGACATTTAAAAATGCAGAAATATATAACCTGTCAGCTGTATACATCCGCTTCCTATGATCTATGTTGAAAAAAGGCAAGCCCGTTCAGAAGTATCTAAACTGTCAACTATACAACCGCTTCCGAAGATCAATGGTGAAAAAAAGTCTTTGTGCGAGTAAAACATTAGTGTATTTGCAAAGGCCATGCTCTTTTGAACATTGTAAACAGGCCAAAAAAAACAAACTGTACTAAATAAGAGACATCACATCACGAGAGAACTTATGTTAACATTTCAAACAAAATAGAAGTTTCAGAAGGAAAACTCATTCTCACTAATAGCAAGAGATAGAATAGCTACTGGACTTGAGAAAAATGTTTTCCTCAAAAACTATTTTAAGAGAACAACAACAGAAAACAGTACTTGATGCTCGGTCACTGAATGCTGAATATTACTTTATAGGTCTCAGATAATATTACCATTATCATCAAAATTCTATCGCCCCAAATATAAAGTTATTTGATCTCATATAGTCTGGATATTTTTAAATTACTATTTTCATCTTTTCGAACAGGGAATTAAAATACGAATAAGCTAGACGACATAAAAAAAATAGTTCCAAAAATGTCATAATTTCAACTATTTTCCTAAAAATCATATTTTAGGTGTACAGACGATTATTTCAGAGAAATCCCTTGAGATTCGAAGAAATATGTTTTATTCATTTATTATTTCGTCGCAAACAGAACGACGACAGAAAATAGGTACAATATGGAAGCTGGGAAAAAAGTCAAAAATACATCAAATGGTGTGCCAAAACATACGAAAATGCGCACAGAATCAACCAGTTTGTCATGCAATCTATTCTCAGTTGATAAAGACTGAAAAAAAAAAACGGCTGATGAGAGATTAATGTTGTTAGAGAAGTGTGCGCTCTTAATGCTGCTACTGCTGCAATGAAATTTATCTCGAATAAGACCAGGGTACCGAACCAAGCGCTACTTAAATCGACATACATCTAGGTCCGTTTAACGTTTTCATTGATGGATAAGGATAACAGATTGAACGTTTTGTGACGGTGGACTGTGGCCAGATGAATCTATTTTGGTGTATGGAAATATGATTGACAGCAACATTTACCTGACATTATATAAATGCGCTGAAAGAAAAAGTAGCACTACGGTAGCCATCAAAGAAGCTATATTTGAAAGAATGTTTAATGACGGAGCAGAATTTCCAGTAACTGTGCAAATCTATTGACGTATATGAATAAGAATTTAAGTAATAATAAATCTATCTATAATTTAATAGTAATAGTAGCCGTTTCCCTATGAGGTAATATCGACATGTTACTTTATATGTAAACGACTACTTATAGGGAAAATTTTGCTTTCTGACGATGAAACCCGGTTTCGAATCTCGCCATGGTCGGCACCTTTGGAAAGTGCCTGAAAGCCACACCTCCAGTTGACCCAAACCTTGTGAGTGAAATTGGGTAGACGGAACCCTTGCAGCCCGTCGATATCTGTGCTAGCACAAAATCACAGGTCGTCGTGGCCGAGGGCTTGAGCGCGCTGGCCTTGTTCAAACTATTGATCACGCTAGATAACACGCTCTTTCCCAGAAAATAAGGTCTTCTCAGTATAAATCACAGGTGGGCTCTGTGGGTATCGAATAAAAACAAATATGCCTGATCAAGCGTCTGCAGTACGGATTGGCTAGCCGCCAGCTATATATATTGTTATGGTCCAAGTTCCTTGTACCACGGTGATGGTCCAAGGTAGACCCAATGAAGACTAACACAAACACAGGTATGGAATAACACAGATATATTACAAACAGAAATATGTACAAAGAAGTAGAAGTATTAGTAATGAATATCAGATTTGGTTAGAGTGACCTATGTTGTCTCGACAAGTATCACTATTCCAATGTCTTACAGTAATCATCTGACTCTGTCTCTGTCTCTGTCTGACTCTGATTGACTCTGAACTGACTCTGAAGATGTTCAACAACACGACCACGTGTGTCGAATGTGGCACAAGGACGGTTTAATGTGAGCTCACCGAGCCCGTAGGCTCGGCCAAAAATGCCCGTAGAACCCGTATAAGCGGGATCGGGTTGGTCAACCTCCCCGAACGAGGGTCTGCCCTTCGGTGGAGCCTCGTCCGGGTTCCTCTCTGCCCAGAGGCAGAGAGTTCGACCGTTCCATAAGATTTATGCTAAGCTGTTTGATTAATTCCTCTTAGTAGCTAATCAGCTAACGGAAAATTCAAGATAAGCAAGATCACCATCATCTTAAGCATGTCTCATTTGCATTCCTTCACGCGTTTGACACGTTGATTACCAGTTCAGCTGTTTTATTTTATTACAAGCGACTTTTGTACAAAGACTTATCATTTTTTCTAAATTTTTAGATATTTATACTTGTAAATTTTAAAAAAAGAAATAGAAGACAGACATTCTATCGAAATATTGTTGAACATTTTCAAACACTGTGCCTTCTTTTTCTTTTTTCTTAAATCGCACAGTGTTGAAAAATATTGGAAGGGTTGCGTCAATCATTTTGTTTGAATAATAATAATAATATGAATAATAATTAAATAAATAAAATAAATAAATTAATAAATTAATAATTAATAAGAACTGCAAGTTAGAGTTAATGACTGGAGATATAACTCTGGCAGAGATCAAGGAAAGATGAAATCTTTAGAATGGTTTATCCACCCACTTCTTTTCCTCATTTTCACGATAAAGAACTGTTAGACGAACTCAGTAGAAGCTGACGTCACAAATTAAACAGAATAAGCAGAACTTACTTGACTTAATTAAAAAAAAATTAAAG